>ML675614.1:13655161-13743405 GCA_007922155.1 Mesoclemmys tuberculata | reverse complement strand
TCCCTTCTGACCTATGAGTCTATGAGTCTATGAGTCTATGAATGGCAGGAGCAAAGAGATCAGTGAAGTGAAAATAAGGTGCTCTTTCTCTTTACTTCAACAAGAACCAGACTTGGTGTTCATGTCTAAATGCTGTTCCTGGGAATCCGAGAGCCAAGCAAGAACCGCATGGTCAGTATCAAAGCTTAAAGGTCAGAAGTGAATTCACATAATCTCTGACCTTGTACAACGGGAGTTAGCAACCTCTCTTTATTCCACAGAGAATTTCAGTTCTCCACAACAGCATCTGCAAACACAAAGGCACAAAAACCTGCACAGAGGAGAACAGACCCTGGCTATCATTCTTCCCCGTAGCCTGTATCACTAGCCATTTGCACAGGCACCATTGTCTGGATTCCATCCCTCAACTATTTTGCATAGACTCTAAACCCTTTTACAGGGTCTTTACTCTATTTCCAGGATTTGGCTCTTATTTTATAACATTGAACTACACTTTAGTCTGAAGATTAAACCTAATACAAAAGTCAAATTATAAAGATTATTCAGATGTTGTTTAGACACCAAAGTGACAGTCAGATTTTCAGAAGTGCTCAACACTCAGCAACTCCAAATTGGGGCCTTGTTCAATAGAGCTCAGCTTTTTGTTTTTCTCCTTTTACCAAGATAATCCACAAACAACTATATTATGATGTTGTTACAACACTGAAGAATGAAAGGAAATTCAGAGTTAAAACTGAAATGTACAACCAGTGTTCTCCAACACTTAGGTACAGCACACCACCTACTTCACTGGCTTGAAGAGCCTTGACATTGTGAGAATGAACAGAACCTAGCTCCCTCCACGCTGAATGTCAATGCTAGTTTGTGACTGCACTTTGTCAGTTGACAGAACTGAACACCAACCTAAATTAAAACTTCATATGCATAGGGACAGTGCCATATTCATGTGTACTTTACGTGACTATGTAGGATAATGGGTTGCCATGGTAAAATTGTGGTGATGACCGATTACATGACGTCAAGCTCAACAATAAGATTTCAGCAGAATGAAAAAATGTATTGGAAAAAATATTAAGCAGATTCTTGGAACGAATTATGCTTTTATGTGTAATGAATGGAAAAATTGTACCACCTGCCTTACTTTTCTTTGGTCAGTGAATCCAGACCAGATGGGGCTCTTCTAAACATCTGGCCATTTGTTCTGATTTATGTGCTCAGAATACTGAAAAGGAGAGCAAGTAGTTTGCATTTCATGCAGGTAATTTATAAAATTTCCTATAATTAAGGCCCTACTTGAATCGCGGGATGATTGTCAAATAATTGCGGCCGAGTCGTGGACAAGACATGGAAAATCACAGAAAAGTAATAATGGACCTTTTTTAATTGTGGTAATTTGGAAAAGCCAGAGAATGCCCATTTGTTTTAAGAAAAATTTTCTGGAACAATATTAACACAAGTTTTGTTATGCCGGCTAAATTTTGATAACCAGACATTTTGCTGCAACTATGTTACAGGACTATGCACAGGACTCAGCAGGACCCCTTGGCCACCAGTTGCACAGGGCTGACAACAGGAGCCCTCCCATGCACGGAGCTGACAGCCGGAGCCCCAGCCACCAGCAACGCCAAACAATTGCTGTCAGTCCTAGGCGGTTGAAAAATTGCAGTGGAAGCCTAATAATGCAGGCAATCTGCAATATTTCAAATTAAGTAGGGCCTTACCTATAATGGATTTGTTAATCCTTTTTCCTGATAAAAGGAAGAGGTATTTGTTGTAAAGAAAATGTTTCAGCCATGCTTCCAATAAGACTTACTGATCATTAAGTCTCAGTTTGTCATCCAACAAACAAAAGCCTTCTTACCATTTTACAACACTTCACATGTCTTTTAAGGCATGCTGCAAAAGACTCGCTTATTTTCCTGGGTTTTTAGGGTCTGATGCAAAGTTAGTGGAAAGACTCACATTGACTTCAAAGGGCTTTAGATCAGTCTGTAAGGGAAGAACCAATGAAGAGGGCTGTCAAAGAAAGAAATTAAGTTGGTTTGGCATGACTTGTTCTTGGTAAATCCATGCTGGCTGCTAGTGATTACCCATTCATCCTCCAGGTATTTGCAAATTGAATGTTTTATACATTGCTCTAATAGCTTCCCATAGAGACCAGTCAGCCTGATTCTCTACAATTCCCCAGAACCTCCTTTTCCCCCTTTTTAAAGATGGGCACTACATTAGCTCTTCTCCCCTCTCCTGGGACCTCTTCTGTCATCAGTGAATTTGCAAATTATTATTGCTGGAATTTGGAGGTACAATAACCCATTTTATGGCTCTGATGATTTTCCAGATGGCAATTTTTGGTGCTTGGTAATATGAGGCATCTGGTTGTAGTGTTTTAGATTGTGTGTCATATGCACCTAGAGCTTTGAGTAGGCATTCTGTACATATAGCTGTCAGGTATATAAGTAAGAAATAAATATTCATGAATATTGTTTTGTGTTATTTGCCTACCTCTAGTCATGACTATATTAATGGCATATGAGATTTTTCAGGAAAAGAAAATGTTCACTGCTCCAAATATTAAGGAAGGTAGACATTGCTGAAATGTTGCCAGTCATTTAAACCATAATAGAAAAATTGCTTGAAAATACATCAAGGGTTTAACAGCACTTTTGAAGAGGGAGCAACATGACATTTGTTAAACCTAGGTTTATAGATGTTAGATCCATTTCTTTGAAGAGGCCTCTAATATGTTTTCAGCATCGTGACAATGTTTTATAAAAGTAATAAACTAACAAGGCATAAATAGATGTGGGAGGCTGTAAACTGGGAGCATTGAAGCTTCTCAATTATCTTCGATACATTAGAAAGCATTTCCAAGAATATTGGGGGTTGGGGGAGTGGAGGGGCATAGCCGGCATGAGAAGGGTCACTGGCAGACATGAGGAAGCACACATCCAGCCCTGGCTGGCTCTCTAAGATGGCCGCAGTGGCACACCACAATTAGAACTGGTCAAAGTTTTTCAGCCTAATAGTTTGTTCAACCAAAGAAAAAAGTTTTGGGATGACAAAAAAAATTAATGAATGTCTGTCAAGGTTGCTGAATAGCTTTGTCCCAACTGAAGAAGTCAAAAAGTTTTGGTAATGTTGAAAAACAACGTTTCATTTCACCATGCAAAAATTTAGACTTTCAGGCATTTTGTCAAAACCAGACACAGGATACACAAAATGGCTGGAAGCAATAATGCCTCCCTTCTGAACTTTAACGAGTGCTGAGGGTCTTCTCTACTGCAGGAGAGTGCCCAAGTTCAAATCCCTTCTTCATGTCAGGCAGAGGGGGAAACTGAAGCCAGGTCTCCCACATGCCAAGTGACTGTCCAAGCCACTGGGCTAAAGCTTATAAAAGAGGCAGCAGCACAACCACCGCCATCTCCCCTCCCCCCACCACTTCCAGCTTTTTTGTGACTCCTTTGCTTGCATTTGACAAAATACCTGAAATTCTGAACCAGTGGTTGGGGTTGAAATGAAAATGTTTCAGGAATATCAAAATCTTTCGAGTCAGAATACCAAAAGGAAACAATGTCTGAACTTGGATTAATTTGGACTCAATTTCTCCAACTTTTCAATTCACTTCACTTTTCAGTTTGCCCCAGAATGATTCTTTTAAAATTCCCATTGAACTGCAACATCTCTTACTAACTCAGCTCTGACTATAATCTCTACTGTGATAGCAACAGAACCACAGACGGAACTCCCTAGAGACAATCAAGAGCTCGAAATAGAAGTCCCATAGTCCCTAGTTACTAGGGAATCCAAGGTGGATTTGGGATGGTTATGGGGTGGTGGGTTTTAAGCTTTTTCACTGTCACTTGCTCTCTGTAGGTCCTTCCAATCACATTTTTTCTGGAGAGCAAAAAAAAAAAGACAAAAAACCCACAGTATCAGAGCAATACCTGCAGCCTGTCAAACCCTCAGTATCTGAACTCCAGATAAATAAACCTCTTGTTTATGGGAACATCAGATAGATACCCAGAAGCTTGACTAAAGCTTCTGTGTGCAGGACTAAATGACACAAGAACTCCAGTTTCATGGGACTCCTACCGAGCTGCCTGACCTTGAGTAAACCGGACAGTTTTTTATAACCCACTTTCCCAGGTGGCTTTAAAAGTCAATCAATCTCAGGGTTCAATAAGCTTGGATCTCTCTATTACTGGAAATTCATGGAAGGTACCACAAGTCCAAGGTCTTTGGATAACTGAGATGTTATTGATCTAACTTGGCAAAACCAGAGCTAGCAATTTGTACATGAACATTCTGGTATTTTCCCCTTCCTTCTCTCATTCCCTTCCACCACTTCAACTGCAGTGCCTTAAAAAAAAAAAAAAAAGAAGGCACTGAGCTAGCAGAGCCATCCATTTTCAGACCTGCAGAGCTTCAAGCAATCCTCCCTTTCTTACCAGTGTTTAAGGAATTAAATCTTGAATACAAGCCACAACTGGGAAGTGATGCTGATGGATCTTGTCCATTTACAGACATAAAGCAAGCACAGAGACTGGAATCAGTCAACCTGTGCCCACCAGTAGCTTTTTCCACACAGCATCACCATTATCAAAGGAAACTGTGCAAAATGAAGTGCTGTTAAACTTCAGCTAACCCAGGGGTGAAAGTCAGTAATATTCAGAGTTTGTGCACAGGTGCAGAGTCATGGCTGTCAATTTGGGACACTGATGGAGATTTCAAAAAAGTTAGGAATAAGATTTTGAAACCCATTTCACAGCCCTTGGTCAAAAGAGGGGTTTGCTTTTAAAACTAACAAAAATGACTGCAAAATGAGGGCTTCTTCCTCGAACTTTGCAGATCTATTGGAGTAAATTATATTTATGTGCTTTGAGAAGTGATTGCAATCACTGAAAATTAGGGAGGATTAAATAAGGTTCCATAAAGATAATTATTAGCAATGTCATCAATGTCCTTTTCTTACTTGTCAATATTGCTACACTATGCACGTCTCATTCCAAGTGGCACTCAAGATCATGACTATTATTGAGTTCCCTTGATTCTATAAGTGATGAGCCAGTACAATTGTCAAAAATTCTGATAAATGTGGAGTAGAGACACAGTAAACCATCTTTATAAAGCCAATCTAGGTTATATAGTCCTTATTCCTGTAGTGTTTGAGCACCTCACAATCTTTAATATAATTATCTCTTACAATACCCCTGTGAGATAAAGAAGTGCTATGATCCCCATTGTACAGGTGGAGAACTGAGGCACAGGGGCCAAGATTCACAAAAGGTATTTAAGCACCTAGAAAAAAAAAATCACAGGAACACACTGCAATTCAAATTGTACAGGGAGCCTAAGTGCCTCACTCAGGCTCCCTACACAATGAACGGGGAAGATAGGCAGGAGATGCTGACAAAATGTTAAGCCGAGACCCACCCATAGAGATAGATGCCTCCCTTCAGCCAGAGTTAGGCACCTAGCTCTGCTAGCAATTTACAGATGGGAACCCCCTTTGGAGTTAAGCACCTATAACATTTTTGGCAAGAAGCCTGGACTGTGGGAGGGGAGACGTCTCACCTCCTTTATTGCATGTAACCCAGTGGTTAGGACACTCAGTGAAATGTGGGAGACACTCAGTTCAAGTCCCCTCTCTATCTGGTCAGGAGAAGGGATTTGTTACCTCTCAGGAGAGTGCCCTAACCACTGGGATATGGAATACTTTGATATGGTGCTCCCTCGGACTTTCCTGTTGAAGTTGTTGCACTGTGGAGTCATGGCTTTCCAGGACAAAGTCTGCCTTTCTGAAGGTATGGCCTGCCTTCTGTGTACCCACATTTCCTACCTTGTTTCTGGCTGCACACACAACACAGTTTGAATGGGCCTGCCTACCAAGTGACCGAAATCACTCTACATAACTGCCATGTCTGAACTACAAGGTGTGGATTTTTCCATTGTCTTTAGCATCCTTTCTCAATATTCTACACTTCATAAATTTTAATATACAGTGATTCCTATCTATTTCCCATTTTCCCTCTCCACTTGTTTTATTTTTATGTATATATTGTGATTTCTAATTGCTTCCTTCACTTCTCCACTGAACCCGGATGGACAACTTTGGGTAAAAGCCCTCTTTCTTGATAGTGGAATTGTGGACTTTTGGCCATGTAATACTCTTTTTAAAGAGCTCCCAATTTTCAAATCCTTTTTTTTTATCTGAATTCTTATTCCTAATCTATTTCATGCATAATTTTCCTCATTTTTCAGGAAATTAGCACTTTTGAAGCACAAATACAAATTCATTTCTGGTTGGGACTGTCCTCTGTTTTCTAATATTGAAAGCAATCAGGTCATGAACATTGCTCCCTAGGCAACCACTAACTTCCAGTCAAGCAATTAATTTATCTCTATCAGTCATAATGAGGTTGAAATAGAGTTACCTGTTGCTGGGTACAATATCTTTTGTGTTAGAAAATCATCATTTTTCTTTCCACTCATTACAAACAGATGGTTAAAGAAGCAACTTGTCCTGTTCTCTGGTTTGATTCAGTGATCTGTAACAGACCCCCACCAGTACCCCTCATGGGCTTTGTTATTAGCACATTGATCCATATGCACTCAAGATCCAGTGGTTCTGAATCATCAATAACTCTAAAAACAGATAATAGCATCTTTATCCGCTCCATCCTTCCTAAAGGGATTTAACCAGTGAATTAACATTCAAATCGACCAGGTTTCATTAATGCCAATTAGATCAAATTTCTTCTCAGGTGAGAATCTCCAGATCCTCTTGCTTATTACCCAGACGCCTAACATTGGTATATGAACAATTGATATTTTTCTTCTCTTCACATTCCTTGACACCTTAGTTCAATTTCTCCACAGCACACTGAAGTTTGTACCACATTTGCCTCCTTAGTACCTTCTCCTTGTGTTGGTAGTTTAATGCCCTCATGGCTGCTTCAGCTGGTCTCCACCTGACATTACCGCCTCTACCTGCAAGATGCAGGCCATCCCATTTGAAGAGCCCACTTTCCCCACCACTGGAACGTGGCCCAATGTTCCTTCAAAACAAAACCTTCAGTTTCATACCAGTTGAGTAGCCAACGGTTTACCTCCAATATTTTCTGCCTTCTCTAGCTCAACGGACAGGAAGGATCTGCAGAAAGATCACTTGGACTTTTCTCTTCTTCCACTTCCTTCCAAGATCCCTGAAGTTTTCAATAATCTGTGTAATTCCATGTGATGCCATATTAATAGTTCCAGTTTGTATCAGCACCAGATGACATCATAATCTTATCCAGTCTTGCAATTACATCTTGCACGGACACAGCACACCATTCTGCTGTCTTTATGTCATTTGCTGAGTTCCTGTCCATTCTCTGTAATATACAGCTGCTGATTATGACTGAGGAACCTTTTTTGGTATTTGCTTGCTTCCTATGGATGCCTGCCCATCAGCTATGTCTCCTGAAGTTTTTTGTTCCATTTCTCCAGAGGCAGATTCCTGGATATCAGTTCAATACTTCAAGCCTAATTTAATGCCTCCTGGTCACAAAAGGCCAGACATCTTCTTCAGTTTCCACTGTCTCCAGTTCTCTTATAATTGATCCTTTCCCTTTTCGCATCTATAGCAAAGATTTCTGAATCTGGTTGTACAAGAAGTCTGTTTTCTTGGATACGACACAACACTGATACCTGCACTTCCAAAGTAGGTATCTTCTCCTCCAGTATGGCCACTAGCCTGCATTTCATACACTAGAAATCTCGGTCTGAAGGCAGAAAGGAAAACATAGTACACCCAATGAAGGTGACAGCAGTTGTTCTCTGGTTGCCCTTATACATTTCCTGGTGTACAGCCATACCTAAAAACAGAAAGAACCATACTCTCTTCAAAACTCTCATTTGCCCGTCCTCTTCAACTGCTCATAGATTCTCCTGACACTGACTTACACACTGCTTAACTCAATTCCTTCTCTGACAGGTAGGAATTAATGACTAAAATCTCAAACGCTGCTCTGATCAGATCTAGCTTTATTTTCCCCACCCCCACCAGAGATACAAACAGACAGACCAAGCATACAACTCAATGAGTCCCTTTTGCCTCTAAGCACAGGATACCCAGATGTTGGGGGGCAGACACTCGGGAGAAGGGCCCTGTCCCCTAGAGCCTGGGGACATGTGGCTACTCCCAAGTATGTGTCTGGCTCTCTGCATCCCTTCAGCACAGCCAGGCAGGAGTTCCAACTCCAACAACAGTTCTGTTGTTTTAGATGTTTGGCCAAGTGAAACTTGAACCTAAATTTGGCCATTTCCAATTTTAAAATTTGTATAAAATTTATCCTCCAACCTTGAAATCTATGTAACCTTAATAACCTCTCTCAGAATCACAAAACTTTGCCTCATGTGAAAATTTTATCAGAACATTCTGCCCATGTCACCAAGCAAAGTATTGTAGGCAGTGAAGTTTAAGCTTGATCCTCACTATTCAGAGGACTCAAGATCATTACATCCTTTTCTAATTATCCCTGAGATGGTGAATAAATTGGGCATTGCTCTTTTGTTGGTTTAAAGGTGTGCAGCGAATGCACAACAGCTCAATAGCATATAATCTACCATCTTGGCTTGCCCGGTTTCCAGAGGCGACAGTGTCTTGGGGAATTCTTCTATGCTATGAATGTGTGAAGTGTACCTGGAAAGCAGACCGTTAGCTCTGACTAACGGTGACATTTCTCTTGAAGTAGCAAAAGACAGGCCTATTAGCTCTTTTAAAGTATCACACATTGCCACAAGATTTAATAGGGAGTCAGATCAAAGTGCACTTAAATAAGCCTCTGAATTTCAACACTCCTGAAAGCTCTGAAAATGAGTGTGAGGCAACACCTGTAGAATGTGTAATACAAAACTGGGACACTGCTAGACTGCCTGCACTGTATGATTATTTGATGACACCCAGAGGGTATTTCACAATGTGCCAATTTGTCACATCTAAGATGTGTGAGAGAGAGAAAGAAATTAAAAACATCAAACAGCAGCCAATTTGAGAGTGACTGTAATTCATTCAGGGATCACAGGACAAACAGAACTTGATTTTTCTGGACCACAGTTATATGCATTAATAATGTAAGGCAACTGAAACAAGGCTAAACCCCTATGCACAGAAGATCCATCTTGCAACTGAATGCAAATGGCACAATTTTACAAAAGTATTTGAGCTATGTCATTAACAAAGATTAAATGAAATCTTGTCAACCCAGATTCTGTCTTTCTGAACACAAGCTACTGTTGGACTAGACAGACAGTCCTTCAATATGTTTCTTGATTGAGGACTTCATCTAAATTTGCTGTGCCAGGGCCCACTCCCTCCTATCTCTGTTCAAGTCCACAAACCACACAGAGACCTTTATGCTGGTAAAACACCAGGTGCAATTTATTTATGTCAGTTCCCACCACCCTTGTACAATATGCAGCCATACTCCTACGGTCTTAAGGATCTCTCAGCTCCTGAAACAAGCAGAGAAGATCAATCTCTCTTCTCCTCACTGCCTGATTTCCCCCCTTCCTACCTGTGTTTTTGTATCTTCCAGGTCACCTCCACCCACCAGTTAATCACAGTTCTTAAAGTCTGTTCTGCAGTGTTTAATTGAAGATGCAGTGACCAGAGTGCTGTTGCACAGCACTCTGTCACACATCCCCCTACCCCATCCTTGGTCATGATCAAGTGTAACACACTGCACCCCATGTGCACCCTTATGGTATGATTGGTCTCACTCATCTTCACCCTTATAGCATAACTGCGTATTGTTTAATACAAAGTATGTCTGTAAGGTGTTTTGGTATGCTCATGACATACTCAACATTATTATTAGAGTAGTATGTTTATGGCAATGTCATACGTATGGTTTTGGAGTTCTGCTATGTAATATTCCCAAACGTGCCTCACGGAATGAGGTAGATCTAAGAAAACCCTCCAAAAGCAGAGAGGTAATTTACACCTCACTAAGGCATGCATAAAACAACCCAGCTCTTCCAGGAACAATGGACTAGCCTAAGCATGGGTAAGGGAATACTCATTTGACTCAATAGGAGAAAGCCATGCCAGACTTTGTCCCCTGACCCTAGGGGGTGGCAAAGGAACATATACAAAAGGAGACATTTTGTGCTCTCTCTTCCACGTCCATCTACAAAACATCAAGCAACTAAAGAACTGTCCACAGGGGGAGGGCCTGGTTGAAGGAAGTCAACCAGCCTGTAGTGAGCATCATCTCATTTTGTAAAGTTACTGAAAGTCTTAAAAACTTTGTTTAGAATGCAATTTACTTTCATTTCATCCTGATCAAATCGGACATATTCCTCTGTCTTATAGTCACTTAACATCTTTCTGTACTTAAACCCATGTTTTATCTAAAGCAGTATGTGTGGTTTGTGTATGTGTACAGGCTTCATTTAAAGTGCCAAAGCTGATGCATATCAGCTTCTTTCATAAATTGATTAATTAATATGAGCTTGCAAGGTTCAGTGGGCAGCACTGAAGATTGCAAGATGGAAGTTCCTAGAGTTGCACCTGGAACTGGGGTTATTTGCTGGCCAGAAGCACCCACTCACTAAATTAGGAGTTCCTTGCTTCCAGGAGGCTGTTCGTGGGCTGACCCACGAGTGGGGGTTTGCACAGCACAGCAAGTGCAAGACAGGCTCCAGGAGTGAGGGATTGGGGGTGACAGCTATACACCACTCCAGATCACAGAGTGGATCACTACAACAAGACAGGTTCATGTTATTCTCTCTGTATGAGAGTGGGTGTGCATTCTTCTCCATCCCATACATATGTCTTCAGTGCTAGCACTGCATTAATTTTATTCATAGTTTATTCACTGAAGTTTATTCAGCTTCAGATTGACTGTAACAATTCAAAAATTTGACAAATAGTTTTGGTCAAAAAACATTTCAGGCATGGTTGTCCTGGTGCCCCCTTACACCCAAGAGCCCAATAGTTCAGATACTCACATGGGATATGGTGGAATCCCCACCCTAACCGCTGGCCTATAGGGTATTTGATGGGAAAGTTCTCTGAATCTCTCCTGTTGGATCTGTTTCACTTTGTATCATGAATTAAATATTAATTGGACTAGACAAAGAGTAAGTGACTCTGTAACCTAGTAGTTTGAGCACTCAGCTGGGAGGAGGGACACCCAAATTCCTGCCCAATGGATTTTAATTTATTTATATCAAGTGGAACAACTTCAGCAGAAGAGAGAGCTGTATACCAGAATATGCCCTAGCCCAATAAATTAGGGTATTCCTTTTAGAATGTGGGAGACCTGGGTTCATTTTCCTCCTCCAAGAAGTCAAACTTGGATCTCCTACAACCCAGGATCACTCTAAGCTCTACACTATTGGTTATAAAGAGTCACTGGCACCACCACCAGAATATACTCTTGAGTACAGCTCTATATTTCCTTTCCTTTTATTTAAAAAAATGTCTCATTTTGGGTCCAATGGAATGTTTTGTCAGATCCAAAATGAAGTTTTGCCTACTTTTTGATTCACCCCTCCAAAAAAGTCAGTTTCTGTTTGATTTAGACCAACTTTTTTTTTTCATTTTTTTTAAACTGCCAGTGAACTGAAAAAAATATATATTATTTGCCCAGCTGTAGAATGGATCCCTTTTGTTATGAGAAAGTGCTGGTGAAAAAAACTGAGTTTTTTGAATTATTTCCCAATCCCTCTTCAAAAAGTAAAGAACAAAAATGAAGACTGCTCTGAAAATCTTTAAATGGACAACAAAGCTAGCAGAGGAGGAGAATGTTTAAGTTAATAGTCACTTTAAGATATTGGTAATTTCTGGGTAACCTGATTCATGGTCACAATTCTGATCCAATTTACATCTCATGAAATGCCCTTGAAATCAGTGCAGTAAAAGAGGTGGAAATCAGGACACAGGACCCTAGGAAAAGGGGCAAAATTATATGCTCTAAAGAATATACTTTTAAGTCATGTTCAATTGTGCTAATTTTTTAATCTTAAAAATAAAAAGCCTATAGGTTGGTCTATGTAACATTTACTTTCCGTGAAATAGAGCAGCAGAACAGCAGGGCATGGTTTCATAAACAGATCAAAAGCATGTATATAAATATAGTAGCCATGTTTTGTGCTGCTCCATGTGTAACACTTGATGTAAAATATTTAATTAGCTTCTCTGCATAAATGTAAAAAGTTCACATGACAATGATTTCAGTTTATGATTAATTGATTTCTTATTAGATTAACACACCTTGTTCCCAAATAGGGGCTGCATAAAACTTGTGTGAAGGATACATTATTAAACAGGCAGTACTGGGATCCTGGCCACCACTACCTTCATGTGCTTCTGCCACCTCCTCCATCACTGTTTAGATCCAGCAGACTGGAAGAGGTGTGGCCCCTTCTCTTCCAAATACCTACTCAGCCAGGATACCCCAACATCAATTACTGGTCATTGCTACAGCCCCACCATACATCTGACATTGTGCCTAGGTATCAGACAGGTTGGCCAAATGCATGAATGTTGTGAGATGCACAACACTAAGCCTGCCCCTCCCAACTGTTCAACTGCTAACCTCATTGGTAATAAAGGAACTCTGATAATGCAAGAGTAAGAATTCTGGGTAAGGGAAGTGATCCTTGGTGTGGGTGGAACTTGTTCTTCCAGAATGGCAACTTCATTTTAGTGCTGTCAGCTGGCTTTTCAAGTTGGGGGCTACTCAGCTCCCTCATTATCTCCTGGCTCTGTAACAGTCAGGGAGAGCTTGCCCCGAGTGCAGAGCCACCAGGGGCGTATCAACTGCCTCTCATCATTTCCCAATTGTATATAAGATCACATACTCTGCTGACTCATCATAAGGTCGTAGACGCATGGGAAGGAGTTGAGTACCAATACCTATTGAAATGCCAGGGGCGGACAGGCACAAGCTTGCCTGCATCTGAAGGCTCCTCCTCCAACCTAAGAGGAGGAGCTACTGAAACCAGGGTTCAAGTAAGGTCAGGGGACAGCAAACGATAAAACAGGAATAGACATGAGGGTCATAAGCAGAGAGCCATAGGGCGACACCAAATAGAGAAACCTAGAATACAGGGAGTCACAGGGGGACTCCAGTCACTGAAAAGTGGGGCCTTAATTCAGTGTTCATGGGCATGGAGCTTAGCCAGCTCATGGAACTCTAGCTGGGATTTGCACTTACAGAGCTCTGCAGTAAGGATCTAGCCTTATATAATGTCTACTGCCTGTGTGTAATTGCATCTGTGTATTCTAGTTTACTCTGAAAGTTCAATTTCAGAGTGTATCCACCTGAGGCAGAGTTATTGTGCCTCAGTTTAGGGTCCAGTGCACCTGTTTAAGATGTATAGGTGATGGCGGAGAAAGTATTGACATTAGTTAACATCAGCTTCTACAGCATGTACTAAATGCACTTGCTAACCAGAGCAAGAAAGGCATTCATCATGTGAAGTGAAAACTAAACTGCCACCCACACACTCTTTTAGATTTTGTAATGTCCATCTCACTATCTCAATTGTGATTATTTCCAGTGGAAATTCAGCACATCAGTGTGAATTATAACCATCTTCCCCACAAGTCTAGGTGCAGAAAGTTTCATTATTTCTGACATTACACAATACCTCATGCATTTTTCCAGGACAACAATTATTTTTTGTATGCCTTTGATCAGGAGAATGCTCAGTCTTTATTTTACCAAAACTAGGGCTAAATGAATAATCAAAGAAAGATTATTCACACTATCTAGGCTTTGGCCTATTGTTAATCATGCTAAGAGAGGAAGAATAGTTCCATACTACACTGATGATTTCGAGAAGGTCTGGTGTATTGAAGCAACTTCTCCTTACATAACCAAGAACTTGATTTTACCAACAGGATTATTAGATGTCATTGGGACTACTCATTTGATAATAGCTACCAGATTTGGTCCTCAGTCAAGAGTTCCCAGTTCATACCCATCATTCTATTAATGCAACATTGTGATACACAGACCTCTGCCCCTTCCAAGATCTGTGACATGGAAGCTCCATTCTTTTATATCTGCAAAATGCTTGTCTTGCTTGCTGAACACCTATTGGTGGTCTATACATGGGGCTTTTGATGAAACAAACTTTATAGAGTGTGTGCTAATTAGCCATAAAAATTAATGATATCAGGGACCAAGGAAGTTATAGATGGCTGTAGCGTCCTTTTAAAATCCTCAGCAATACGCTTGACCCAAATCTGAATGACAATCATATTATCTGTAGAGATGGGCCCAAATGAAAACCCTGCATCTAGGGGTGATCATCTACATTTTCAGGCAATAGGAACTGTTTAGGGGAGGGAAGACCACAGGACAAAGATTATTCTAAGGGACAGGACCTCATGCTGCATAAAATCTCACATTGTATCCCAGTGTGTTCTCTTTTACACAATTATTAGTTGAAAACAGTGCCAAATCCTAAACTGGTGTAAATCAGCAGAACTCCATTGATTTAAATGGAACTATGATGATTTACATCTGAGGATTTGGCCCGTACTTTTTATCTGATTAAATGCTTCTCAGTAGTTACTTATTGATAAATAAATTATGTCCCTTGAGATACAGAATGGCTGGTTACCCATTCTGGATCTGAGCATCCCCCAACTTCACAGCTGTGCCACCTTTCCATTTGAAGACAAAAAACTTAATTAAATTACAGGCTGTATTTCTAGCTGCAGTTCAAGAGAAGACAATTTGAGGAAGTGCACACTCAAATGGATATTTGGATCTGAACTTTATAGTTCAGGCCCATCACTAGTTAATTTTTTTTTCTAAATGTTTTTTCCCATATTGAACTAAACTTGCTGCTGGATTCTGGATAGTCAGTTTCACACATTTATGGCATGATTCATTTAATGAAAGTAGGAACTACAGCGCAAAAGAACATTTTGTCTCCCTCTCTCAAGCACTTTCTTACCCGTTGGCTGCTTGAATGATTAATTTAACATCAAGTTGAACTTTAAATTTAGTAAAAGAAGAGTCCATGTTTTATTTACTGAGAGGCATCCATTGTTACTGTTCTGTTTTGGCTCAACCCAATAAAGCAATAAACATCAGCTAAGGAGTTCAGCCAACAGTTGGAGCTTCACATCTGGTCCAGATCTAGTTTACAGATCTGAGGGCTTGATTTGAGCCCATCTCTGGTTTTTAGATTTCACTGCTAGATTGTTCAATGAAGCAAACAGATACCCACTAAGCTCATTCCCACACTAGACACACAAAGTTACTTCTGTCCTTGTGGAAATACAAAAGAAACCCACAGGAATTGCTACACTGGAACTGGCCCATCTCAGTTGCTTAGAGTGGTCAATGTCAGATGCTTTTGAGGAAGTGTAATGGGGTCATACTTACCTCCTGCAATCGCACTGGTCCAAGGGCATGTGCCTGCATGCTTTCTCTTATGTTGTCCATTCTCTTCAAGCAGTCCCAGTCCTGGTTTAGTGCCGCATCGCTAGGGCTCCCTCCCTAGAGAATTTTCACCTCTCTTGTCCTTTCTGGCCTCAGCTCTCCTGCTGGACCACTAAAAGAGTTCAGTTCCTCTTCTGGGGTGCATTAAAGTCCAGGCCACTTTCCCAGTGGCTGGGGGGTGGGACCCAGGCCCGCTCTCTACTCTGGGTCCCAAGGATCTTAAAGATAGCAGCCGTCCACAATGTCCATTTACCTAAGCTGCATCACTGCTCTGATTCCCTGGGCCAGTTACCCACAGGCCAATACCTTCTTCATCCTTACCACAGGGCTTTGGTCTGATGGAGTCCCAGCAGCCAGCCCAGAGCTCCTTCTTACTCCTGCTGGTGCTATAGGTCCATCAACCAGCCTGCCACACCATCCACACTCCTCTAGCTCCACCACAGAATTGCTCTCATTCCACCCCCTTACCTTTTCTTATATTAGCCTGCAGGGTCCTGATTGGCTGCTCCCTGCAGCCTCTCTGATTGGATGCTTCCTACATAACCACGCTAGAAAGCTTGGAAGACCTTTCTACTACCCTTTTCTTGGGTGGAGTGGCAGGGCTGTGAGGCCTGCAGCGGCTTCCTCTGGACCTAGTCCAGCCCATCTCAGGAAGTTATAAGCCCCATAAGAACACCTAATTATACCCTCTTGAGGGAAATTTACTTTATAATCCCAGTCAGTGGTAAATGTAGGGGTCCCCTTCTAATTTATCCTAACTGATAAAGGTTGATTGGCTAATGTAAGACTTGCACAATCTGCTGAGAATATTGCAGAGGCAAACATTTTATAATTGTGGAGTCTCTTAAGGAAGCATCTGAGAAACGCATATGGAAATTCTAGTCCTTGGTCCAAACTAAGTTCCCTTTGTGCCATCCCAGCAGTGCAAAGGCAATTTAAAGCTTTCCTATATGTTCCACTGGGTTCCCCTAATGTAGAGGTATCTTCCCCTGTGTAAAGCTGTTGTGGCCAGCTTTATCCCACCTGTTCCCACCCTCACTCTGCAGCAAGGCAGAGATAGGGTATGATGGAGGCCTAAGAAGGTACCACACTGCACTCCAATAAACCTGAACAGACTGAACAGTGCCTGAGGCCAATCATTCCAAGAACATTCAAGCAGCTGTATAGCTGCTCTAATTTAAGCCAGGGGTCATTTTAGCCCCTGGCCAGCCCCCAGGATGGAGGAAGCTGGCTAAGTTACTTATGCCTTCAACCACCTGAGTTGCACTGAACTAGAGCTCAGCACTAGAGTTGGCCAGGAATTTTCTGACAAAATGGGTTTTCACTGCAAATCCCAATTGGTTGAAATAAAAACTTTTCATGGGAACAGGTCTATAACGCTTTTCTGGAATGGTTTCTAAGTCCAGGAGAGAACTTCTGATCAAAACTCTGGTCAAGCTACACTAGAATAGCTAGTAGTCCAATGGTAATGGCAGTCCCCTAGCAGGTGAGAGACCCAGGGTCAATTGCCTGCTCTACCGGACTCAGACAAGGGACTTAAACCTGAGCTATGCTGCTCTCCCTTAGGCTGGGTCTACACTGATGGTGGCAAAGTCGCCGTCATCAGATCGATTGCTCTGGATCGACTGAGTGGTCTGTGTAGACCCGCTCAGTTGATCCAGCAATCGATGCAGGAAAACCACCCCGGTAAGTGGCGTAGCGCTGCATCAAAAGGAACACTGTTCCCTTCGGTGCAGCACAGTGTGGATGGTGCGCGGAACAGACGCAGCCAAGTCAATGGAAGATACACAAGTGATTTACATCGACCTCCATCAAAGCGGAAAGGTAAGTGTAGACCGGGCCTTACTCTGTCATTTTTTCCAAAAAACTTTGAAAAGTCTCAGTTTCATTCCAAAGCAGAAGGAGAAAAAAAATTTTAAATCTCACAAATTTTCCTTGGACAATTTTCCCTGTCCAGCTGATCTTGGCATACTTGATCAAGCCCATAAAACCAACTGAGACCTAGACACGCTAACAACAAAAGAATTTAAAAAAAAACATGGCACAACAGTCCAAAACATAAGAAGCAGAATGCAGACACAGGAGAACCACAGAGTTATGCAAACAAGAGTTACGAACTGGCTGGTCAACCACACACCTCATTTGGAACCAGAAGTATACAATCAGGCAGCAGCAGTCACAAGAAAAAAAGCAGCAACTGCAGCACCGTACTATGTTAAACATAGAAAACTAAAAAAAATTAAGGGAAAGCAGCATTTTTCTTCTGCAAAGTAACATTTCAAAGCTGCATTAAGTCAATGTTAAGTTGTAAATTTTTGAAAGAACAACCATAACATTTTATTTAGGGCTACAAACGACCTCTACTCCCGAGGATTTCGTCATTCTGAAATTCTACTGTAAATGCCTTTAGACAACTGTATTTCATCTTCATTTACCTCTGAGAAGAATCAACAGACAAAAACCAGTGACAGCTGGGTTGTCCTGATAGACAACCAAATCTGAAGCCTTAGCTACTCATGGCCAAGTGATTGGTATATTTTTCGAGCCTGCCATCTACTGAATACCTCCATAGTCATTGATATTTCCTTTGCTTCTTGAAGCATCTACATGTTCCTTGGAGATTAACTATCCAAATATTAACCCAATGCTGCCATACTTACCATAGGAATACTGAAAGAATCCCAACACAAAGCGATAACAGGGCTGAAGTCATGGTTAACTTAGTGACAAGTTACGGTGCAAATGTCTCTTAGGGCATGTCTACTCTACACATTTAAGTCAACTTAAGGTAAGTCAACATCTAGCTGCTGCAGTAATGTAGTCAGTTGCGCGTGTCCACACCACATGCCTCGTGTCAATAGAGCATGTTCTCACTAGCAGCACTTCCATCAATGCTGAGAGCAGTGTACCCTGGGTAGCTATCCCACAATGCAACTCGCCATGGGGGCATTTTGGAAGGGCTTGCAATGCTCATCGGACCAGAACAATCTTGGAGGGGTGACTGGGAACATTCCATGACGTAGTTTGCTCACTCCCTTGATTTCATCTTCAACCCATAATATTTCGCGCCTTTTTTCAAAGCCACACCTACATCATCTTTAAAGAAGCATGGACCTCACTTAGCTGTGCACGCTTGTAGTGAACGCTGCAAACACCACATACCGTATCCTGCAGAATTTCCAAAGCCACAAGAGGAACCACCACACACAATGTGGCAACGTCATTCAAGTAGCTCTGCTGGAAGCCATGGAACAAAACAATTCATGGTAGCTGTTGGCAGTCATGCAGCAGCTGAACATGGTGAAGACCAATTCTTGTCCTGAAAAGCAAGCACTGACTGATGGGATTGCATTGTTATACAGGTGTAGGATGATGAGCAGTGGCTGAAGAATTTTTGAATGTGCAAGGTCACTTCCCAGGAACTCTGTGTGGAGCTCTCCCCAGCCCTGCAGTGCAGAGACACTAAAATGCTCTGATAGTGCAGAACCAAGTGGTGATCGCTGTGTGGAAGCTTGCAACTCCAGCCTATCAGTCAGTGGAATCAATTTGGAGTTGGGAAATCCATTTTTCTATGGTGTTGCAAGCACTGGTGGATCACCGGGGGCATTTTACTGACACCAACATAGGACTGTCTGGGAATGTGCATGACTCATACATCTCTAAAAACACACATCTGTTCAGAATCCTGCAAGCAGAGACTTTCTTTCCAGACTGCAAAATCAACTTTGGTGATGTAGAAATGCTAATAGTGATCCTGGTGTCAGACCATCTGCAGCAGTGGTAGGACAACCTGTGGCAGATCTGAAGGTGGCCAGTGGGCCATGTCACCTCCTCTTTGTAACATGGACATCATCTGGTAATTGGGAACCAGCATTCCCCCACCCAAACTTGTCAGAGATGGTGCTGGGTGGGGAAGGGGTACCTGCGGTAGCCTCTGACCACAACATTTCCCTTCCCTCCCTCTTCCTGGTTGTCAGTGCTGCTCTCCAGCACCTGACACATGGCTCTCAGCCCAGTCTGAAAACCAGATCCTGGCAGTGTTAAAAGCCTCCCAGGGAGCCTGGGACACTGTGGGGAGGCCCAGATCCTACACCTGCTCTGAGCAGGAGAACAGGTGCCAGAAAGCATGTCACCATGCCCCGAGAGATCTCCTCCTATATATCCATGTTTCGATGGCTGAATCAGAGCTGTGCCTGTATGGCCTCTTCTCCCCATGGGAGATCTACCACCTCCTGTTTACTCCAGGCAGCAGCATATGCGGGGTGAGGAGCTGCCATGATCAGCTGGGTAGGCGAGCTCTCCATGCCAAACAAACAGGAAATGGAAATTCAGACAGGGGAGGGGCTGTTTCCCTGGGTACGTGGCTGCTGGGCAGTGGCGTTTAGAATGGCGACCAGAGCAGTCACAGCAGATCATTGTGGGACACCTCCTGGAAGCCAGTTAAGTCAACAGGAGCAAAACAGCATCTACCCTGCCACTACATCAACTTAATTACATCATATTAAGCACTATGCCTCTTGCAGTGGTGGAGTAATTAAGTTGATGTAGCAGGCAAGTTATGTTGGTGGGAGGGACCTGGCAGTGTAGACACAGACATTATTAGGTCGACGTAAGCTGCCTTGTGTTGACCTAATGCTGTAGTGTAGACCAGGCCTTACAGTCTGTTTGCTGTGCTGGGCAGTTCATTTTTCTGTGCTGTACAAATATTCGTCATCATTGCTCAGCAAAGTATCTTGTTTACTTGTGCCATTGGTAGTGGGAACCAGAGTAGTGGGGTTAACATTCACCGTAACAGCTTTTCATGTATACTCTGTCAGTCTGTCTCTATTATTCAATTCCCTTTACTTTCCAAATTTCATTCTCCAGGATGATCAATGTCATTTGTAATGTTTGAACAAGTAAGAAAAAGTGCTTTGATGTTTGCCATGTCTGTTTGTACTTCAGTGCAACCACAATGGAAAGTCTACAAGCTGGCTTTTGTTTGCTAATTTTAATTTGCTGCATAAAGAGAAGAAGAGTTAGCAAACGGTTGATAAGCTTTACTCTAGACATGAAAGGAATCACAAGGCAATGCATTCAGGTCCTACATGAATGGTTTCTATACTCTTTATGAAAGAGAGAACAGTGTCATCCATAAATTATGTTTTTTCAAGAACAAGAACATTTGTGTGTCCTGGTCTCTATCTCTAGTAGAGAAAACACTCAAATACAGATCAATTTACACATCCTGAAACCCCAACTTGCTTCAAAAATAAAGTCTACATAGGAAATATTTTTAAAAAACAAAAAAACCAAAAACCTCATTGTCAAGACCCTCTCTTCAGTAGTTAAAACAGTCTGCGTTACAAGCTGAATATTTGATTTCCTTATTTTGTTATCCTAAGAGCCATGGGTTACAAGACTAAAAAGATGTTAAGACTTCCCACATCGTGAATAGCCTCAAATCAATGGCGTAGCTACTGGTGGGCCTGGGTGAGCCATGGCCCACACACTTTGAAAGCAGGCCTACTCTTTGCTTATACTACTTTGGCAACTGGAGCGTCGGGCAGCTGAGTTTCTCGGCCAGTTGCTTCCCAAATTTCCAGCTTCCGGTCACATGACTGGAAGCTGGAAGTTTGGGAAGCACTTGTTTTTCCACGAACCCACCCATTTCAACCACAGGCCATTCCAAAAAAAATCACTTCTGGCTATGCCCCTGCCTCAAAGCAACCATTGTGACCCAATCATGGGCCAGTAGTCACATGCTTACAGTAGTTTTAGCCAATTAATGGAATCCCTGAAGGCATGACCTGGATTTTTTTTTATTGATACTAGGAAGGAAATGACTGGGCTGTATTCTTGCCATGATAGCAAGCTTTCTGATGATCTCAGACTAAATTCTATTCCACTACTTTTATACTGGAAGTTAAATCCACACTGATCTTCTAAAGGCATTCATTTTAAGGTTAGGATGTAGTTTTAAATAGGGCTTAGGGGCACACATCCAGAATTTTCAATCAGCTGAGGTGTATTCAGCACAGCACTGGAGGTTGTGGAGCAGTGGGCTTAAGGGCTGCTCTAAGTTAGTTGCCATACGCTCAAGAAGCTATTTTGGCAGCCAGGGCAAGCTCTTGCTTTGTGTATCAGCAAGGATAAGCTGTTTAGTTTCTTAATTACTGTCCTCTCCACAGAGGATTAAGTTTGGGACTTTTTCCAGGCTGTTCTTTCCAGTTGTGTAGTCTCTCCTTCTTGGATTGCTATATAATTCTCCTTTTTCCTGACATCTTGTGCCTGGCATGCTCCCTTCTGGTCCATCTATCCTTCTACCTTCTGGAACGCTGTCCTCAGGTCACTAATAGAAGACTCCACAGTATCATCCACTTGTACAGAGGGCCTTTCTGGTTCTTGCTGCTTGAACATCAAGTCACAAGGAAGCATGGGTTTGTGGAGTCCAAGAAAAACCAACCCAGGAGAGTAATAGATAATTGAGTGCCAGTTGAAGTTGTAGACAGAGATGACAAAAGGTGTTTTGTATCCCTGGCTTATTGGTCTTTACTGACTTAAATTCTAAGCGTGGAACTAACTGTGCTGTTAATGCTCTCCACTCCCCCATTACGGGCAAGGTGGGCAGCACTGGTCCTCCCCTTGGCTATTTAGAGTTGTTAGCAACTCTTGTGTAACAACTGTGATTCAGCTTCCTTCCTTTGATCAATGCAGATGCAGCTTGATGGGCCAAACTGCAATGCTACATGTTTCATTAATGTACCTGTCACTGCTTCAATACCTTTATCCTTCAGTGCTCCTGCCACCCCATACATTGAGAAGGCTTCATATATTACCAGAAAATACCAATTTCCAGATGGCGTTTCTGGTAGTGGACCTTTCAAGTCAAGCTGTATGAATTTCCAGGGGCAATGAGGCACTCTCCCCTAAAGGAATTCTGCCTGGTGCTTTTCTTCCTTGAAAGGTAAGACAAGAAAGTACATCCACCTTAACATTTACTCCGATTTTTAAAAAACCTATCGGATATTTATCATCATGAAGACAGTCCAGTACTTGTGCCCTGTCAGCTAACTAGCAAGACAATCCTGTTAACATCAGACACCAGCTAGTTGGCAGTTGCATCAATGGATAAGGAGTTCTGAACTGCATTGAATCTCCCCAGTCTGGGTCTTCTTTGGTAGACCATTGGTGCACTGAACATATCGCAGGGTCCTTAGACTCTTCTTGCCTGATGTCGTCACAAGAGTGGGCTGAGTCTACTTTCACTGTCCTTACCTGGCTGAGGGCATCTGCAGCTACATTTTGCTTTCCAGGTTTACAGTGAACTGTGAATGTATATTCAGACAGTTTGTGAATCCATCTCCACAGTAATCCTTTTGGGTCGTGCTTTGTAAGGAGCCACTGCTGTCTGTGCACCCTGAGAATTCTGTACCTAGTAACAGTGGCAATAGGCCTTCAGGACCTCCACACTAGCCAGACATTTCAGCTGTGTAACTGAAAACTTGAATGGTTATCCTCATTTCACTTTATGACCTCCAAAAGCCACTGGTCTGCACCTACTGAACTCATGGATTTCTTCAAGTGAACGTCCAACAGCAACTTTGAAGGCATCACAGGTTACCTTAAATGGACAGGATGGATCAGCTCATTGGAGCACAGCATGGTTGAGAAGTTCTCTCAGTAACTCAAATCTTTTCTGTGTTGCTATGTCCAGAAACAGGTGCACTTAGCGAGCTGGTATACTGGCACTGACTGCTGTGCAAATTCTTTTGCAAATCTTCAGTAGAATCTGCAGGGCTTACAAACTGCTGTACCTCCTTCAGGTTTGTAGGAACTGCTTTTTCCTTTATAATATTGAGTTTCTGAGGTTGGGACTCCAACCCATCCTCATTGACTTATATGTCCTACAAATGTGACATGACTCCTTGCATACTGACATTTGTTTCTTGCAAGTTTAAATTTAAACCCTGACTCCCTAAAATGCTTTATAATCCTTCCCCTGCTTTTCAGGTGTCATTATAATCTGATGATATCCAGATTCCAAATCAAAACTACTAAAATATTTTTCTCCTGACACTTTTTTACTTAAGGTATCTGCTATGCGGGGAAGTGGGTAGCTGTCTTAAATTGTCTGTGCATTAAATCTCCTATAGTCAACACATATCCTCAAGTCTTCATAGGACTTTTTCCACAATTATATATGAAAATGTAATGTAACGTTACATTACAATGTTACAAAATGTTACATGAGGAAGTCCAAGATGATGTAGATTGCTCAGTCAAGACATCCCCCAGCATGCATTTTACTTCTCTTTCACTTCAACATGATACACTAGGAGAATCTGACATGGGGGTTGCCTCACAGAAACCTTCCCTGGCTTAAACACAATCCAGTGTTGTTCCTAATCATATCTGCAAAGCTCTTTATTATTCTTGGAGAACATACTTGCATATCATAAGAGTAGCTGTTTTAATCACTTCCTTTCATTTCCTTCTACAGCTGTCTTCTGTCAAATCAACCCCTCGCTCTTTTACTGATTGGGCTTCTTTACAGCTCTTGATCTTTGCCTCTGTGAGAGGCTCTGAGACTCAAGCTATACTGACACTTTACCCTGGTCTGATTTTTCACTAGCTGCACTTCCTGGCCAGACATATTAATTGCCCTTACCCAGAACTCCCACTTCGGTCTAGCTTGAAATCGAGTTCTGCTAAACAGCAATCATGACTGGATATTGGCAGCTTCACACAGTCCTACAGATTCACGGCAGCAGTCTTTTATCTTGGGTATTAATTGCATGTTTACCTGACTTCCCCATAACCTTATTCCAGCCCACACCAGGAAGCAGCTCTTCTGTCACTCTGAAGGTAAGGGAAAGGCATATCTAAGATGTTAAGAGTTTCTCTCCAGGGTCTACATTTCCTCCTACCCACAGCCAGCTGCAGTATCTGTATAATATCCAGGGGCAGGTGTGTTCTATTAACTGCCCAGAAGTTCTTGTGCTGCCCTCAGATGTGGGTGGCTTCCCTATACTTGGACAATTCTGTCTCAATGACCTTTGCCTCTACATCATCTAGCAATGTTATCTGGCCTGTAACCGACTTGGGAAATAGTCTCATCTGACCCATGGGTTGCCTGAAAATAGCTTTCAGCAGAGCCTTCTCCAATATTTTAGCAAATTCCCTAGCAACCATTTCTTGAAATGCTGCATCTGGTACAAAAATGTCACACTGGGGCTAGAAAGTAACAGCTAATGCCTTTAAAGAAACCCCAGTTTCTGCTTCCATATAATCTGATCCATTATTTTAGCCAGTACCTTGTCCTCCTTCCCCACTTACAATGTTCCCTTGCTGAACCATTTATAAACTGATTTTTCAAACAGTATTCTCTTATGGCTTGTCAGTGCTTGTAGCTCTCTTTCTGTATTGCCAGTGCTCGAGTCAGCACAGCAAAATTCTGCTTCGCTTAAGTCATCTCCTGGTCAGGATGGTAAAGGGGAAGACCTATTGAACTGTCTCTGCAATATACACAGTTAACTATACAGGGAGGTGCTATCTGCACTGATCATTATACAATACTGTGTAATTTTCATCAGGCCCCCTTCCCTAGACCCACAGATAATGGGACCATAACTCTTCTCCATTGGGGAAGAGAAGGAGCTGTTGCAATTAACTGCTGGGGCATAGGTTAGAGGACCTTTCGGATAACTAGATGGTGATAAACAACTGGGATGATTGGCTGACTTTCTAAGTTATGTTCCCAAAGTGCACAAAGTAACTGTCACATGTAGAGCAAGGTAGGGGAGGAATGAGTGACTCAGGGAAATATGCAGGTGGGGAGCACCTCTGTATGATGTAGATTTAGACTGTAGCATGAATGGGAAGAAGAGTGGAATACATTATTTATTTAAAAGAAAATAACAGGAATCAAATTTATTTAGCCTATATTACACTAAAGAAAGAGGAAAATAACCAAATAGTCTTAGATTTTAAAAAATGTAAAAGAAGGAAACGAGGCAAGAATTAAAAAACTACCTGAAAGGTGCATGTCTTAGGGCCAAAGAGCAAATGAGGCAGTAGTTTTAAAAAATCCTTTAACGACATACACCCCTGATTTTGACATAGAAATGCCACCTTCCCCAGCCTGGTCTAGCTACGCATTAGACCTTTGTGTAACTGCACTAGTCAGTCTGGCTACATCAGGAATGAATTTGGTCCACAATTTCCTTGCATCCTGCCACCCCCAATTATTGTGGAATCCACTAAAATGTGTTTGTGAAAAGCTCAGGTGCATTTGTTGCATTTCATCTTAGGCACGTTTCACTGTTCAGTAGATATTGCTGGGAGAATTGTTTCAAGCACAGTTTTACTACATACTGCAATAGGATTTATTCCTATCTGCCACCCAGGGGTCCTTTGGCAATACTGCACTCAGTGTGGGTCGTGATTCCTCATCAGATTGAGCTAGGCAAAGTAAATACATTCTAGCACGTTACAGCAGCCCTGCTCCAGGACAGAAATGAGGAGTCTACGACTGGGTAGATATGGAAATATTACATCCTTAGTATTCAGCTGTTAAACCAATATAATAAACTTCTCTCCCACCTCCTCCCCAAAGAAGAAAACTCTGCTATTTGTTTTCTAAGATTGCATTAAGCTTTTCCCGTAGAACTCTGAATAGTGGGTGTAGTGTGTGAACCCCCATGAGATATCACATCCAAATTGTGATTCATGCACTGCTGTAGGCTGATTTCTTTGTAGGCAGTTTGTCTGCAGTGACGGGCAGTGTTTCCATTTATTTCAAAGATATATCATTCGTGCACTGGTGGTCTGGCCATTTCAGTATGTGTTTAAGCAGGAAACAGAGGGCAGCTATTCGTCTCTCCCCATACATGTGCGAGTGACAGGAACAAAACTACTAATTGAATATGGTACCAAACCGCAACATTCAGATCTGGATCCTATTTTTCAGTGCCTCAAAGCTTGGGAATGTTCCAAGTCACGATTTTAGTTTAACCCATTACTACCCAGGGGCCCGTCTCAGAATAAGGCTTATGACAAGAACTTCTGTTAAACCTTATCTGGAGAGATGCTACTGTTTCTCCATCATCTTTCTTTGGGAACCAATTTTGAGATTGAATAATTACTCTTGATTTCCCCATCCATCAGCAGCAAAATTAAATCCCTGACCCCATTAGTATCTACTACCTGTCAATATAGAAAGCACTTATTCTCATAATAAATAGGACCTGTTACAATCACTGCCATTCCCCACCATTGCCTGGAATACCTCTCTGTATGAACCACATCTCATGTCATTTTCACTCACCTTATCGTATACCGTTTTTTCCCATAGGGATTTTAACATAAATAACAACATGATGACATATTAAAATACTATTGTAGACAAGTTATGTTAGTATCATAACTAACAGCATGGTACCATGTTAAAATCTTATTGTAGACACATCAGTTGGTCAAGATAAACCCTATTGGAGATGCTAGGATTTACCTCAATCACCTAACATGAGTTACAATTGCAACTTCCTTGACTACACTAGAGGTGAAATCCTGGCCCAGTTTGTCAATTTCGCCATTGAGTGATATGGGGCCAGCATTTTTACGCTAGAAATTTAGCATGTGTCCGCTATCATGTGTTAAAAATACACATGTATTTTCTTTCCTCCTAATAAAGACATGGCTACCAACAACCACACACTGCCATTACATCAGCATCACGCTCAACCACCTCCAGTTTCTTCTGGGTCAGTCCCAGAAGCACCATTTTCTAGAAGCAGAGGCTCCGAGGCTGGAATAAAAGATATGGACGCTCCCATTAAGCTTGTTGTAATATCTGGAGAATACAGGGTATCCCACCATTCATCCCATCTCCTGTCATTTTGTATTGAATGCTTTATTTGCAGAAGTGTAACGTGGGCTGGAGCCATTATTGCTGCTCATTTTCCCCGCAACTACTCCAGAATTCAACTGGGATGTTAGAGTCTCTTGCCAACTTCTCCTCTTCCCACAATAAAACTGCACCTATGAAGCTTAGACATTTGTCACATTAAGAAATGGAAGTATTTAGGGCATCTGCTGCAGGAGCAAACATCAGCAGCTCTCCAAGCACAATGGCAATGATGCTCAGTTGACTGGCTGACTGCGTTGTAAATTTAGGGTGTTTTCTTACAGTTTTCAGGGTCTCTCCACTACTAGCTTGTCCCACAAGATCAGACTCCTTAGGTTTTGTCAGAAATGCCAGCTAATGGAAACCACTTTTTTATAGTGAGAAATAAGGGCACACAACCCCAGGGAACGTTCATTTAACAAAACACAGAATTTTATATTCAGGATAATTAATAGCATAATGATTTTTAGCAACTAGAACCCTCTGCTTCTCAGTTGCTTAGATCCCTTGTTTCCAAAGCACTGAGCCCAATTTATCAGCCACTCCCAAAGTTCTTTGTGCTGGTAGACTGGTACAATAGGACCTTAAATCAGTTCTAGAGAAGCTGAAGAGTACATCCCCAGTTCATAAAGAGACAGAATGTGAGCCCACTCTGTAGTACCCTTGGAGTGGGGGTCATGTCAGCACCAACTGGGAGCAAGCTGGGAGTGCACCACGGCAAGCTGGGGCCAGTGAGAATAGGGCCAGAGCATGACATGCTGCAATGATACATAGCCAGTGGATGGTCCTAGGGACCATGCTATCTGGAACATGCTAAGAAGGCATTAGTATTAGTATTAGTTTGGCCTGTGGCCAGCCCAGAATCAGAAGAGGTGTAAGGGTGGGTTGCAGTCTGAACAGCTAAGGATTGTTCCCATTTGTCTACTGAGGCGCTTTTTCTTCACTGTGTAACTTTATTGACCCCCTATTTCAGTCTCAATGGCCAGCATTCAGTATATATTGATATTTCTAGCTCCCTGTCACCCTCCTGTGATAACTGGGCCTACACATTTACCCTCCTTGTGAGCTCAACTGCAAAAGACTGTGGAAAAGTTTATAAAAAATATTGCAATAACCTAGAACAATAAATACTGATGGGAAAAGGTGAAAAAGGGAGACAAATACTGTACTGGTCCAAACAAAACTGCCTACTGATGTAATTGGAGGACTGTTCCAATCATGCCTGGTAAACAAGAGAAGTATGGGACTGGAAACCAATGAACTAAGATTGGTGTATTAAGCTTAAATGGTGAACAAAATAATGAAAGGATGGGCTATTCTGCCCATCACTCCCTTTTGAGGCCCTCAGAAAGAGACTTTGGATGGGGGAAGGAAGGCTGGCCACTGTGACAGTGGCTGAGTAAAAGACATCATGGTTGCCACCCTCTCTTTCTCCTGGGACCTTCTTCATCTTAATCCTGAGAAGTGTCCTGAGGAGAGTTGGGAAGGGACAGTGATCCAATGTCACCACTACCTCTACTGGCTCTAGCTAAATCCCAACCACCATTCAGGATATAAGACTGTCTTTCTCTTCCCCACCCCGTATGTCCCTTTCCTTCCCTATCTTATTTCTTCTCTCTCCTCTCTCTCTCTTTTTCCCATCTGTATAAGAAGAATCTGGCTTAGCCAGCCAAGACTGTTTACTCTGGTACAAGTTTGCCAGGTCTTTGATAAGGTTGTGGGGAAGTCAGGTAAACATGCAATTAAGACCCATAACGATAAAAGACTGCTGCAGTGAATCTGTAGGACTGATAAAACCATGTACGGATCCTGTGTTTTTCCCCACTGTGCGCTGCAAGTGCAAAGGTAACACCAAGCACAGATGCTGCATGTTCTATTTTTGCTATTCTTTTCCTCTCCTGTGTGTGTCTCGTTCCGTTTATTTAGGAAATGGGCTCAGACTAACATCCCATCCTAACTAACTTCTTCTTTTTCCCCCCCAAAAGCTGTTATTACCATCTTTAATACCATCTAAGAGACTGTCAAACCAGGGAGAGGGGGCATTTTTCCAAAAACTCTCCAGTTAAAGGAAAAAGGAACAAGAGTTATGGTTGAAATAAAAGGCTTACTTCATACTTTACATTTTAAATGCTTGAACTGTTTTTCCTTCCCCTCTCCCCACCCACCCCATCTTTAATGAAAGGATTAAAAAAATATTAGTGTATTTTCCAGGATGTTAAAAAAGCTGAAGTCTCCATCCACCAAGCCCCAAACCTTGTTAATATTGAACAGTTAAAGGGTCATGTTAACACCATTGATTCTTTGGGCTCATGTATTCATCTAAATGAATACAACACTTACAAGGCCTCTCACTAATTAGTAATCAATTCTATGTTAAGATGTTTTTCAGAGATGGGGCAAAAGCCAGCCTCTAAAAATAGGAACCAAACAGAATTTGGCTTGTTTCATAGAAAGCTTACCCAAACTTGAATGAGCAACATTGACTTTGATACTGCCTTGATCCCAAATGGTCATTCGCAGTCCATAGTCAAACTACTGCAAGAAGTAGTGCAGGTCAGCAGCTGGTGCAAGAGCCAGAGTTGGCTGCATTACTGTACATATTAGGAATTTGGCATGTGTATTGTGTTTATTTAGATGCTAGACGTGCAAGGGAGTTTTCAATGGAGGTGTAGAAAATGTCAGTGCAAATGATGAGGGCGATGCAGGTTTGCTGGTCTAACAGGAAAGGGATCACAGCTGAAGGAAAAGGCACAGTTCTCAGCTGCCTCTGCACTTGACTCCACAGATAGTGGTCTGCACATTTTCAGGTCGCTGCATCTGCTGTAAGTTGCATAAGTCGGCTTATGGCTGCTCAGAGAAGCTGAAGAACTGGCCTGCCTAGAGCAGCCCCAGAATTGGGACAGTGTGAAGGTAAGAATTGAGCCACCTCGGCACACATTTCCCTAATTTGTGCTCTGCACAGCCTAGCCACACCCTTAAATCCAGTCTATCCACTTGCTTTCTGTAAACTTGTTAGAATGAGTCACTTTCTTAAAAGCGACCTCCTGAAAGCTTCTTACAATGCTTGTCGGATCCTTATTCCTGAACTTCAGAGGAGAGGGTTCAGTAAGTAGGCAGAAGAGATGACTAATGGAGGGGGTTTTTTCAGTGTAACAAATGTCAGTGTACTCCTCCTGAAAATCTGCCTGCTTCTGCCTAGCTAAAACATGTGGGAGGAAAATCCTGTGCAACAGATATCATCTCCAAACCCGTACACGCACGCCACACTTGAGCTAGCTCCAGAATCTGCTGTTATTGGATGGGAGGTGGAGAAAGCCATCAGAGAATGGCCACAGCAGACGAGAGTCAGAGCAGAGTACGCTGACCTCGGCATACAGAGCAAGGATTCCTGCGTTCTGTTCCAGGTTTTGCCCGTGAGTCACTATGTGATCCCTGGGAAATTCCAGTTTATTGCTCTGTAGGAAGAGAACAGGCAACACTTTCATCCCAAGGGTGTTATGGTTACACTGCTCAGTGTTAACATGAGAGGGAAGGTATAACCATAATTAACACATGGGAATACTGTTGTGTTGAATGCTAAGAATAGTTAGTTTTACTGGTAACCCACCTGTATAGTTCTCCTTGAAAATGTTTTTGCAAGGATATGATTGGTTGCATTACCCACTTATAGAAGTGTTTCGGGGAGAGGAGATTGTTTATTAATATCCACAAAGCAGCCACAGCCTCCTAGTGAATCTGGCCCTGGAGGTTCACTGCATCACATTATTTACTTGCGCTGCCTGGGGCAGAGCTGCAACTACCATTCCCCCTGGTTGCTGGGTGTAGTTTTGTGATGGTTGTGCCTCAGTTTTACCAGTATCTTCTTTAGCCTACTTAAGCTATAGAAATGAACTGGCCCTCCAACCAAGACACTTTCAAAAGCCACAGCATCCTTATCTAGTCTAGTAGAAAGATAAAAACAATTCAATCTTCAGCCGTAGTTGAGTGCAGCTGGCCACCCCTCTCCCTCACAGGCAGGCCTCAGCTACCACACAATGTTCTCATCTCTGTCCAGTCCTCAGACCTAATTGGGGTCTCACCATGGCAGAAATCTGGGGGGCATGTGTCCCTGTATCCTCCCCCAGTGTGTCACGTATGCTGGGATGTGCTCCATCCATCAGATAGTAGGAAGAGCATCTTTGGCCATTGTCTGGTTAACCTGAAAAGGACAGCTTTAAACTAGATCCTACATAGGGTGACGAGACAGCACATCTGAAAAATCGGGACAGAGGGTGGGGGATAATAGGCACCTTTATAAGAAAAATCTCCTAATATGCAGACTGTTCCTATAAAACCAGGACATCTGGTCAACCTGCTCCTAGGGGGGGATGATGAAAAAAATCTGGCCGTTGCACATCTAGGTTCAAGTAATCAGGACAGGGCAGGGGCTAATTTCTGGGGAATGGACAAGAAATCACACCTGCATTAAAAAGGCAAAAAAAAGCAACAGGGCAGTCTGCACCATGTCTTCAGCACCTCTATTACAAATGCAAGGAGTACAGGGAACAAGCAGGATGAACTGAACGTCACGTATAAGAAGAAAATGACGACTTAATTGACATTACAGAAGCTTGATGGGACAACTCCAGTGTGGGTAAACCCCACAGCGGGTTTACAGCTCCCAAGTCAGAAATGGGCTTCGGGCTCAACTGCTCCACCTCAGTGGAGAGCACCGCAGAAGGCCCAAAGCCCAGCCGCTTGGCACCAGTTGGTGGGCTTGACGGTCATGGGGCCAGCTCTGTCCCATGCTGGGCCAGCACCAGGACAAAGGGGTGCCTCCAAAGTGGGGGCACAGGCAAGGGCACAAGGATTATTGGTGTGGGGGGGGGCACCGAAACAACCTCAGTACCCAGAGCAGAGCCTTCAGAGACAAGGAACAGGGCCCCACCGGCCATTCCCTTCACTATGTGCTCCTTAAGTGGGGAAGGGGGGAGTGAAGCAACAATAGCATCCCCCACAAAGCCTCCTCCTCAGCAGGCTCCACCCACTGAACTTTCGGGAGGGGGGGAGCGGCAGTAAACAGTGTGCAGAAGCAGCAGCCACCCCCACATACACACAAAAGATGGTGAAGGGGAGGCATCTCCGAAACGGGGGGAAATGAGCTGGCCCCCAGCCTTGCATTTGGCTTTGGCTCTGCACCTGCCCCCCCGAGGCCATCTCTGAGGCAACATCAGTGGGATCAGCAGCCATGATGGAATCCGCTAGCAGAGGTCACGAAGCAGGGGCCGTTGAGAGCTGGGAGACCCGTATCTCCCCCAACGAAAGGTCACACTCCCTTTTCTGCCACCTCCTGCTCAAGGGGCCCTGCCCACTGTTAATTAGTGGGGCCCACCTGAGTGCAACAGGAGGGCTACCCCCAGAGTCAGATGGAATAGTTGGAGGAGGGGCCATCCCAGAGATTGTATCCTTGAGAGTTTTGTCTGTGCCCTCCTGTGCTGGGCCATCAGCGAATCTTCACACACAAGGCCCAGCTCCTGACAAAGGAAGCCCTTTGCCTCCCCCGATGAGCCCTGAACCCAATAGAAGGGTACCACAAAGGACCCCTCTCTGCCTGTCCCTCCCCAGAGGAGAGGGGACTTGCTGGGCAGTGCCGGCAAAACTAAAGGAAAGGGAATGACAAGGGAGCCTGTCCTCCCAGGCAGAAGGGAAGCAAGAGGCGGGAACACAAGGGGGAAAATCAAACACAAGGAAGGAAGGGAAAACAGCAAACAAATCAAGCCAAACAAACACAAAGGGCAATGAAATGGAGGAAAAGACTCACCACAAACTGCAGCAAAACTCACCAAATAAAGCTCTGCTACTGCCACAAGGGAACTCAGGCAGCAGAGTGGGAGCCCAGCTGCAGCAGAAACCACATCAAATTCACCCCTTCCACCTGAAACAATAGGAGCAGAGGAGCCATGAACACTCCTCCTGCTCCAGCAGCAGCCTTAGGAGTCACAGCAGACAATTCACTCTTCATTTAGCGGAGATTATTTGTTGCAAATAAATTAGAAGCCACTGTTGAGCACTCAGGGATGATCCATTCACAGAGATTCTTCATTGCAGACAAGTTATGAGCAACTGCTTACCTTACCTTTTAGGGATGAGGAGTTTGGCTAATTTATTCATGGCAAACGAGTTAGGCATGATGATTCAGGACTGATGGATTTACAGAGATTCTTCCTTGCAAAAAAAAGTTCCAAATTACTCCTGACCATTCAGGGTGCAGAAGTTTGCAGAGATTCTTAACTATGCACCAGTTAGAAGTGAAGTCTCATAATTCCGGACAGATCAGTTGATGCAAATTGCTGATTGGAAACAAGTGAGGTATGATTGCTTGCTACTCCACGCTAATCAATTTGTGGGTATTGTTTAAGGAAAACAAGATAAGAGAGACTACTGACCATTCAGTAGTGGGATGGTTTAGTTGGAGTTGGTCTTGCTTTGAGCGGGGTGGGGTTGGACTAGATGACCTCCTGAGGTCTCTTCCAACCCATATCTTCTATGATTCAGGGCTAATCCATTCCTAGATACTATTGATTACAAAAAAAAACAACTTAGCATTTACTTCTGACAAGATCAGTTCTCAGAGATTCTTGAGCTGACAATTCAGTACTGATTAGTTTGCTGTGATTGTCCATTGCAAAAAAAGTTATGAGTCACTGTTCATGACCATTACTGATTGTGAACAATTTAGTTCTCTGCTGACCATTCAGAGTTGATCAATTTATGGAGCTTTTTCCTTGCAAACATTCAAGGCTGATGGTTTCATTGGGTTTGTTGACTGCAGAGACATTAGGAATGACTACAGACCATTCAGAGCCGGTCAGTTAGTAGTGATTGTTGATGGCACACAATATAGGAGAGACTGCATTCAAGGCGGATCACTTCATGGGAATTTGTCACGGCAAATAATTTAAGAGTGAATGCTGACCTTTCTGAGCGAACCAGTTTGCAGAGATTCTTTGCTGGAAACAAATTAAGTGAGTGTGTTCACAATTCATGGGCTTGGCAGTTCCTGGAGACTTGATTGCATACAAGAGACGAGTGATGGCTGGCTGCTCATTGATGCTCATTTCAGAGAAATGGTTAATGACAAACAAGCTAGAAGTGATTGCTGGGGCCATTGAAGGCTGATCAGTTTGTGGAGCTTTTCCATTGTAAATAAGATCTGGCTGATCTGTTCATGGAATCTGTCGACTGGAAACAAGAGAAGAGTGACTGCTAACCATTCAGGGCAGATCAGTTCCCAGATATTCTTGATAACAAAGAAGTTATCCAACCATCTGAACAAGACAGCTGACCATTCCGAGCTGATCACTTTGCAGCGATTCATCATTGCAAACCAGTTAGGGGTCACTGCTGAGCGTTCAGGTCTGATGAGTTATGGGGCATTGTTGATGGCATACCCGTTAGGAGGAACTTCTGACCATTTGGGGCTTATCCATTTGCTGTTATTCTTCACTGCAAAAAAGTTAAGAGTGAGTGAAAATCGGGCAGATTCTTCATTGGAAATAAGTTGGGAGCAAGGACTTAGCAAGATCTGATCTTCTGGCAGGGCCTCTGGCTGACATGGGTGGGCCAGCCAAGAAATCTAAACTTCCTGCTTCTGGTCACATGACTGGAAACAGGAAATAATCACCAAGAAAGCACCAGTTGCGCAAGTAGTTTAAGCAGAGGTTGGGTGGGCCTGCTTTCAAAGTGGGTAGGCCCTGGCCCACCCATAGCTATGCCCCTGGTTAGGAGTCACTGCAGACCATTCAGTTCTAATCAGTTTGCAGAAATATTTTATTGCAAACAAGATACTAGTCCCCACTGACCATTCAGGGTTTGTCCATTTGTGGACATTTGTCATTTAAAAACAACTTAGAAATCACTGGTGACCTTTCAGGGCTTATCAGTTTATGGAGACTGTTGGTTTCAATGAGCCATGAGTAACTGCTGACCATTCAGGTCTGATCAGAGACTGTTGATAGAAACAATTTAGGAGTGTTTGCTGACTAATAAGAGCTGATCAGTTCATGGAGTTTGTTGGTTGCAAACAAATTAGAAGTGTCTGCTCACCATTGTGGGCTGATCAGTTCATGGAGTTTGTTGATTGCCAGCAAGTGAGGAGGGACTGCTAGCCCTTTAGGGCTGCTCAGCTGGGAAAGATGGTTGATTGAAGAGAATCTAGGAGTGTTTGCTGTCCAATTAGGGCTCATCAGTTTGCTTACATTTATTTCAAATAAGCTTGTTGTGACTGCTCCACATTTTGAGGCCATGAGCTCAGAGAGACTGTTACTAGCAAAATGTTATGAGCGCATGCTGACCCTTCAAAGCTGGGAAACTTGCAGATCCTCTTTCTTGCAAAGACATAAGGAGTGATTTCTCACCATTCAGAACTGGTCAGCTCATGGAAAGCGATGATTGCAAACCACTTATGAGTGACTGCAATCAACTCTAGCCACAAGCAGATCAGTCCTGAATGGTCAGCAGTTACTTCTAACTGGTTTACAATCAATAATGTCCAGGAAATGACTAGCTCTAGCCATAGCAACCATAACCATAGGGTAGGGAGTACTACTAATAGGAACTCTAACCATAGACTGCCCTACTGAATGGAACCCTACCCATAAATATCCTCATCCTAGACCAAAGTGCCATACACCTAGAAAATTTAACCCTAGGGCAGGGAGCCATTACTCATAAGAACATGATCCCTAGACCCAGGTGCCCAACTCATAGGCCTCCTAAAGCTAGGTTCAAGGGCCCAACTATAGGAACCCTAACATTAGGATGGGAAGCACTTCCCATAGCAATCCTAACCCTATAGTCAAATGTCTTATCCATAAGTACCTTAACCCGGATATAACTCTCCAATGAAGTGATTTACACAGGCACTATTCCTTCCAAAATAAAGTTTTTTTTATTAATGGAATTTTTAAATCCTTAATACAAAATAATCTAAAATCCTAAATAAGACAAATCCTGAATACAAATTTTTTACTGCAAGTTATGAAAACACAAACTGCACTAACATACAATTTAAGTTATTCAAGCGTTGGGCTCTGGAACAGATGGCTAGTCTGCTATAGATCGCTGACAGCAATTTTTAAATGTGCTTTAAATTTTACATAGGTAAATTGCAATTAATAACAGAATTTTATGCATTTTTATTATCACACAATACTGTAGTACACTACACTGATATAATTTTAGCCAGCAGGCTTACTCTGTTCTGTTGCCTTCAGATGTGTTCTTTGTGTTTGCTGCTCCTCAAAGCTACGCTCCTTCATCTGTATTTTAATCTTCACTCTGCCTCTCACTCCTTCTCAGTTCCATCTCTATTCTGCTTTTACTCCCCTGGCTCTTCTGTCTCACTCCTTACAGAGTAATGGTCTGTGAGCACACAGCCTTTTACATTGTCATTCCTGGATGTATGCCGATATTTTGCACATGCTTACTGCCATTGTTTTTACTTCAGTGTTTGATTACCTCATTTGACTTTACCCTACTTGGCTTTTTGCCAATACCCTTTCACCTCACTTGTCTTTTTCCCAAGGTGCCATCTTAGCACTCCTGGACTTTCCACCATTTTTATGTTGTTCTATAACTGATTTTTCCCCTACTTTTGCACCAAGCATGGTCAGGATCTGCAGCTTCCATCTTAGAATGGAGTGACTCCTGATTATTCAGCACACAAAGATGGAGGCTGAAGTGTTTCTCCAGTAGCACCCTAACCCTAGGGTGGGAGCCATGTGCATAGGAATCCTAACCCTAGCTCCAAGTATCCTACCCACAGGAACCCTTATCCTAGGCCAGGGAGCCCTACCCATAGAACCCTTGGTTGGGAAACTCTATCCACAGGATCCCTAGCCCTAGACAAAGAAGTCATATCATGCTGTAATTGTACAGATCTTAAGGGCACGTACGTATTTCCTGTCATGCTGTGTACTAACACCCCTGTAAAGCTGTTCAATGTGTTTGTGGGAACCCCCTTATGCACCATTTACATCAGAAGAGAGTCTAAGGTAATTGTTGGAAGTGATTGAATGGTGTCTGTGAATATTCTTCTGATGCAAGCAGGACCTTCCAGGGGCTGCAGCTGGTATGTATGTGCTAAAAATGGTAACCTGTATTACTGGGCTCTCGCTTCTTTGGTGTGTATATGAAACACATGGCATTACCCGTGAGCATCTTGTATTTCAATTCCACTCTACTTCTATTTACAATTAACCTGATTCTAATTTACACAAAGGTGCCTTTCCACGGCTCTGGAAATGGAGAACAGCCTTTAAGTGGGTGTAAATTACACTTATGACACTTTAAATCCCCCGTAATGGGGCTTACTCACTGATAGGGTACCTCCTCCTGGCTTCTTAGGGATTAGCTTCTTCCATGTCTCCCAACCTTTTCCTTGCAGCATGGCTCCTCTATCTCTGAGACTCCGGGTACTCCTGCTTCATGACACAGCCCTCCACACTGGTCACTATAGTCTTCCTCTTCCAGAGTATTAAAGTCCCATTGCACAATTGTCCCCACTGGCTGATAGTGGAATCCAGGCCCATCCACTACTTCAGGTTCCAGCCCAGGTACTATGTCCAGCAACTATGGTTTGCTTCTGCCCAAACCCTCTTGCTGTTTCCCCTGGACTTCTTCCCATATCTCTGCTCTTATCTTCTGGCCTCCTGGGTTTTCAGCCTAAACTCCCTCATCCAATGGAGTAGCTGCATATGACCTAAGTCTGTAGCCCCAAACACACTTCCCTTCCCCAAGTGAATGACTGTAGACTACTTTACTTACAGCCCCTTTCTGCTGCCAGCTTCCTTTCTTTATTCTGGCCCCACCTGTTCCTTGCTGGGTTCCATCTTCAATCAGCTTTCAAGCTCTGATTCTTCCCCAGGTGCAGTCTATCAGGTTAATTGACCTCAGTTAACCTGCTTTGCCCTGTGTGGAGTGGAATCTCCAGAGTGGGGCAAAGAGCTCTTTAGAAGTAAGACTCAGACCAATGAGTGAAATTTACCTCTATCAGGGGAGAAGGACAAGGTCTATGTCCCATTCAGACTTTCTTGAGGCATTAAATGTTAGCTAGGCTGTCTGTTGGCTCATTACACAGTACTCTTCAGTGCAGGAGGCAGACCTATCTCGGGTCAGTCTGAGATTGTGCAATGAACTCTCCCAGGAACTAAGGATCATCACAAACCTCACCACCTTTCATCAAAGTACAAGGCCAAATACATAGAAACATTTTAAAAAATAAAGATGTCCTAAAAATACAAGACATTATACCTCATACATTTCTCTCCCTAGGAAGAAAACAAACGTGACAGATGTCAGTTCTAGCACTTAATGCATTACTAGAAGGTGTTCAAATACTATGGTGATTAGAATGGCATAAGAACCTATATATGGAATGGAATAATTTGTCATCCAAAAAATCTTCTCAGTTTGTAATTTTGGGATAATCCCTTTGAAAATCACAAGTCAATTTTACATGTCATTTTTACAATAAAACGTATTCCACTGTGATATCAAAGACACCATGAGGGCAGTGAATTTTTCTTCCTTTTAGGTATTTCAAAACTTTTCTTGTGCTAATGAAATAGTTACACTCAGACAGGCACAACATTGTTCTTATAAATTCTTAATTCTCTACCCAAAAAAAAAAGAGTTTCTTTCTAAGTTCATGTTGGAAGCTGCCAATAAAATAGAAAAATTGCAACAGTGAAAATTGCTTGTGGGTGAAAATGATCTGCCTAAATCATCATGAGTGGCAAAGATTAAAAAAAGTAACCGGTTGGTAATTTTGTTGCATACAAGCTATCCTGACTCTTGGAATCACAACAGACAGGACCTACTGCAATTTGCAAATAATGAGGCAGAGCAGAAGAAGCTGGCGGATGATTTCATCTGCTATAGAGTAATACATATGTATAAAATCCCGGATTAGAAGAGGGCGTATTTCATATTAGGGAATTATGGCGCGTTACAGCTATAAGCAGGCTCTGCATGAGCTCTCCCTTAACATCTAGTGATGGGCAGTGGAAGAGGATGTCAGGAGCCAGTCTTGTTATGGGATATGGGTGCCAAAGGCAACTGGAGTGGAGAATGAGTATTTATGCTCAACACCTTTTGATTCCTTTGCCTCTCTACTGATTAAAACTCAACTGAGAGTCGTGTTCCAGACCTGCCGAGTTGTAGTTATTGATAACCAGGTCTAAGTAGTAGACTTGCTTTGGGACAGTCTCTCTGATGTAAGAGGCTACCCAGTCTACACTAGCAGTGAGGTTCCCCCACTAACAGTGGAAATCATTGAGAGTTGTGTTAAGTGGTGAGGCCTCAAGGCATGCTGGAGTCACAAGCAGCTAGCAGGGTAGCTAGTGGAGTAGATGAGCAGGCCCCAGAGCAAGTGTCCAGACAGTGGAGCAAGCAAGGTGCCTTCCCTCGCCCTCAGGGCTGGAGGTGAACTCTGAAGATGCACTTCTGAACTCTGGGTCTTCACTGACCATGGACAACTACTGTGAGTGGGGTCTGGTGAAGAGAGTGGCATGTTAAAAGAACTTTTGTTGCTGGACTTAAAGAACCTGAGGGAAAAGGACAAGGTTCAAAGAACTCTAGGTTGGTGTTTTGCTCATGGTTTTATGCTTATGAATCCTGCTTTTGGCATTTTCCCCAAGTTAAGTTTCCCCCTTTTTATTAAGAGTCTCTTTTCTATACTCAGATTCTGTGCTTGCGAGAAAGGAAGTATTGCCCCTAGAGGCCACCCGGGGTGGGAGGGTGATGGTCGCAGGTTACTGGATATGGGCTCGAACCAATTTTGTGGTTGTATAATTGAAAAGTAACCTCTAGCTATTGAATCCAGCCCTTATTGCTGCCAACTCCAACTAGCAGAAGGGGTACATATAAAAGTGGCTTTTAAATTTCAAACTGGGATATCCAATTTTTAGACATCCAGCCCACAGAAAACCATACCAAGTATTCCTTGGTTATTGTTAATGTAGATTTTTAAGGCCCATATTTTCAATATCAATATTTAATTTAAAGCATTCACCAGCATGCTCCTAGATGTACAAATAAGCCATATGTGAATAATATTGAGGCACTTGTGTACACAAATGGCCAGTTAGGAACATCGCTAATCACAAACATATACTTGCACCTCATGTATTTACATATATCAGGTATTTAGCAGGTAAATTCAGTGTATAAAAGGGCATGCAAATTGGTTTCACCTAATTTGAATGTGTGGCCCAAAGTCCTCAGTTTTGTACAAACAGGAGCTATTGTTACTAGGGTTGATCACATCAATATGCATATGGTAAGAACAGCAATTGCACCTTCTTTGAAGGTCAGAAGAATTTAATTGATTTTCTATGCCTCCTCACCTTCCTGGTTATGGCCACAAGCAGAAATTCCAAGATACCTATGCTGAATAAAGCAAAATGCATGTTGAAGGACTATCTCCTATCACAAAGTGAAGCACAAGGGTATGGTTACCATAGTACTGAGGAGGTGGACATTTGTATGTCAATACTAAGCAAATATTTTTTCCTTCAACAGGTGTGCTTCGAGCACTCTGACCTGAGCTGCATTAAGAGAATAATAAATGTAATCATTTCTTACCAAAGCAATGAAAAGCCACAAGCCACATTTTTTTTGTGCCCAAACAGCACCATTAAAAGTATTAAAAAAAAATCTTATAAGAGCCTGTTTTGCGAGATTTCTGGTCCAATTTCTAGGAAAAAGTACTTCAAATAATTTGGATTAAGCTTCCCAGGTCTCCACTCTGCAAAGTTGGTGTAATAGAGCGATGACTCAATCAGAATTCTCTACTCAGTTACGCCAGTGATGGCATTTGCCTCCCACTTTGCACAGCAGAAAATGGCCACACAAAGGGGATAGACAGTGAAGAATCAAACTTAGATGTTCATTCAAGTGAATTTCAACCTACAAACTATGTGTGAATGGTTTTATTTAGCTGAAGTTTTTCACATTCACTGAACTGAGATGGAAATAGTTCTCGGGGATCCTTAGAGTGCAGCAACTTTCTGGTCATGCCTACTTTTCCCTGGCCATGCACTTGTAAGAGACCATGGAAATTCAATTGCCTCGTAATGGCAGCCTTTCCGCCTATTTATGCTGCCAGAGCACAAAGGGCTTGCTACAGGGACCAGGGTCTGGCCCAACATGTCAAGAAAAAAGCTGGACATTGAACTGAGACGTTAGTTTAGGGTCTTTATGCTTATGCTGTTAAATTTCATCATTCTTTATCCTAGACGATGTGTTACATGTTCTTACTAATGAAGCCATAGTAAACCAGCTCTAGACTGAGGACCCAAATCTTTCTCACTGGCCCTCCCATTCCCTGGCATCCAGACTACCTCTCCAGCATTTCTTCCTGGACACCCTGACTTCACCTCTAATTCTACACTGAAAACTGAATTCTTCACCTTGCTTCCAAGAACTCCGTTTCTCCTCTGACTCCCTGCTGACTATGCCACCCTTCTCCTTGGCTCACAGCCATGGTTTAATTTTCAACTCTTGTCACATCAAATCCTGCTGTTTTTTCCTACACTGTATCTCCAGAATTTGCCTGGTCCCTTATATCCCCACTGTCAAAGCCCTCAGCCAGCCCCCCGAATTATTTCTCATCTCAGCTACTACAGCTTCCTCCTCTGTCCTCTTTATCTTTGCCCAGAATAGTGCTGCAAGAGGCACTAACATTGCTTGCTGCTGATAGAGTCCAGTCCTGTCACTGACTTCCTGTCCTCTTCGGCCTTTGAAGCCTACACCAGTGTCAGCACATTCACAAGCCCTTTCCCTCATATCAGCTGGATTGTTTATAGCTCAGCTGTTGTTTCTGTAGCCACAAAGAGCCAACAAGTGGTTAGGCTTATGGCAGTTATAGGAATTTTAAATCTTTTATAGTCATAGCTTACTCCTTTAAACTCTATTTATTGAGTTCTGTAAACTTGGGATGGCCGAGGTCTTGAACCTAGGCTTAGGAGTCCCCAGGCAGCCACCACATCCTGCACTCCAGCCAGTACCTACTGAAACGATTTAAGCCAGTAGGAGGAATGAGAAGTTTGAGCAACAAGGTTATTTCCTGTTGTGGCTGCGTTGGACCCTGATTGTGCCTGCCTCCGGCACCCAGCCCTGTTCCCAATTCTTGCTCTGCTCCTGGCTCTTGCCTCACCACTGCCTTTGCTCCTGTTCCCACAGTGCTGCTACTCCAGGCTTGATCCTTGCTGCTTCTTCTTCCCTTGTGTCTAATCCTCAGTTACTAGTCCTGGCTCTGTCCCCAGCCTCTGATTTTTGACTCCAATTTGGTTCTGGTATTTGGTACTTGACCTCAGCTATGACCCTCAGCTTCAGTTCCTGATTCTGACTCCACCCCTGGCCCTGGTAACTGGCAGTTGACTCTGGTATAGACCTATGGTTTTGTTTCCCACCCTCGATCCCTGCTCCGCCCCCTAGACCTGACTCGTGCTGTGACTGCTTATGTCAGACAACTTACATCATGGTCCACAACAGCACCTAGCTCATTCATTGAGGGAGCCTATGGATAAGGCACTGGATTGGGTGGGCTGGGGTCTATTTCCCACTCTATCGCTAAACTACTAGTTGACCTGGGACAAGCCACTTCACCTTGTTGTGTCCATGATTACCTTCCTGCTCTTTGTCATGTCTAAGACTGTAAACTGTCAGGGGCAAGAACTGTATCTCTGTGTGTTTGCCTACCACAATGGGGCCCTAATGTACAATCTGAATAAGAATCTCTAGGCCTGGCTGCAATACAATAATGTCCATTCATTGCTGCCAGAGAGTTTCACTCACCACTTTTTGCCCAAAATTGGGCTGAACTCATCGCCTTTGCAAGACCGAATGTTGCTGGTCTCTCAGTAGACAAACAAGGCAGGTTTTCATAATCGCCCAGTCAAAACTGGTTATCCCATCTATTTCTGGAAATGAGAGGAGAAACACGTAGGTGAGGAAAATCAATTCTGAAGTGTAAAAACAAAAGCCAAGAGAGTTCTCCACTGTAATCAAATTGTCAGATAAACAAGACAAAAATTCCCTGCCTCATAATTACTATTTAATCCTCCCAAATTTTAAAAGATCCAGCTCTGAGAAAATATTTGCTGAGAGAAATAATTGTTTCAGACTCCAGAAAGCCAGTGCAGTACAGCACATCTCCTCTGACTATATCAAATAAGCACACTTGAGTTGTCAGGTCTATTTACATAAGACTGCACAAGCTGTCCTGGCCCATCACTGCTGGATGGAAAGCATCTAGCCACCCACTCACATTTTCATTGCTAATATATCTGGCATTAGCTCCTCCAACAAATCTTGACAATGTTGGTGGCAGAAGCCCTTTACTTCTTCCCCCCGTCTCCCAGGCATGACGTAGCTCAAGCACACAGCACTGAACTAGGAATTAGCAAGCTGATTTTTGAAACAGCAGCTTGAACTCTTGGCATCCCAGTTTCACCTCTTTGTCTGCAAGGGCCAAAAATGCAGCTGATGCAATCAGTATAGCTCCATTGACTTCAACAGAGCTGTGCCTATTTATACCAGCTGCAGATCTGGGCCTCACATTTTTTAGTCTGAGGCAGGTCACATAGTCATTTAGTGGAATGGGAGTGGAGTCAGTAGGGATTGAATTCAAAGAAATGGTGTGATTCTGCCCAAGAATTACAATCAAAATCTTTTCCCCTTTTGGAATAAGCCTCCAGAAACATTAACATGTTTTGAACCAGTTCAGCAAACAGTTCTTAGGTCATCCAGTTAGGTTCTTAAGGGAGCTGTCAACCTTAAAAGTTGAGTTACAAGAGATGAATGTGCACTACTTGCTGAAAGATATTGCAGGGAGAACAAGCTACAAGAAAGCTGTGCCAACACAATATTAAATCCTCCATATCCACAAAATGTTTAACCCTAGATACCAGCAAGTTGATGGGAAAGGAGGTACAAAATTGTATTGGAACAGATTAATCCATGGTATAATAGATGTCCTCAATGGAGTTGTCCAAGGGATGAATTTGGTCATTATGTGGAAAGTGTGTGTCCCACTCCATATACCCTATTTACTATTTGAAAACTCAGCTAAATGTTATCTGCTTCTGTATTGTGTTTATTCTATATCCATCAACATATAGGACTTCTGATAAATTATTTCATTTTTGCCTCTTACGTAGCATTAAAATCTGAGCTCTAGAAGCATATGAATTCATAGACTCAGACTCTAAGGTCAGAAGAGACCAATACAATCATCTAGTCTGACGTCCTGCACAACACAGGCCACAGAACCTCACTCATCCACTTCTATAATAGACCCCTGACCTATGATGGAGTTATTAAAGTCCTCAAATCATGATGATGTAAAGACTTTCAGGTATAGAGAACCCACCAGCAAGTGAGCTGTGCCCCATGCTACAGAGGAAGGTGAAAAAGCCCGAGAGCCTTTGCCAATCTGCTCCGGGGGAAAATTTCTTCTCAACCCTAAATATGGTGATCAATTAAACCCTGAGCATGTGGGCAAGACTCGCCAGCCAGACATCCAAGAAAGATTTCTCTGTAATAACTCAGAACCCACCCCATCTAACATCCCTTCACAAGCCATTGGCATATCTACCACCAGTAGTCAAAGATCAGTCAATTGCCAAATTAGGCTGTCCCATCATACCATCCCTTTCATAAATTTATCAAGGTCAGTTCTGAAGCCAGCTAGGCTTTTTTGTCCCCCTCACTTCCTGACACTCCTTGGAAGGCTATTCCAGAACTTCACTCCTCTGATGGTTAGAAACCTAAATCTAATTTCAAGTCTAAACTTCCTGATGGCCAATGTATATCCATTAGTTCTTGTATCCACACTGGCACCAAACTTAAATAATTCCTCTCCCTCTCTGGTATTTATCCTTCTGATGTATTTACAGAGAGCAATCACATCACCCCTCAACCTTCTCTTGGTTAAGCTAAGCAAGCAAAGCTCTCTGAGTCATAAGGCAGGTTTCCATTCCTTGGATCATCTTAGTAGTCCTTCTCTGCACTTGTTCCAGTTCATCTTTCTTAAACATAGGGGACCAGAACTGCACACAGTATTCCAGATGAGGTCTCACAGTGCCTTGTATAATGGTACTAATACTGCCATATCTCTACTGGAAATACCTCATCTGATGCATGCAAGGAGTGCATTAGCTTTTTGTTACAGCCACATCACATTGAGAGCTCATAGTCATCTTATGATCAACCAATACGCCCAAGTCCTTCTCCTCCTCTGTCATTTTCAACTGCTGCATCCCCAGTTTATAGCAGAAATTCTTGTTATTAGTCCCTTAATGCATGACCTTGTATTTTCCACTATTAAATTTCATCCTATTTCTATCACTCCAGTTTACAAGGTCATCCAGATCTTCCTGTATGATATCCTGATCATTCTCTGTATTGGCAATACCTCCCAACTTCGTGTCACCTGCAAACTTTATCATCACATTCCCACTTTTTGGGCCAAGGTCAGTAATAAAAAGGTTAAATAAGATCAGTCCCAAGACTGATCCCTGAGGAACTCCATTAGTAACCTCCCTCCAGCCTGACAGTTCATCTTTCAGTATGACCTTTTGCAATCTCCCCTTTAACCAGTTCCTTATCCATCTTTCAATTTTCATATTAATCCCCATCTTTTCCAAATTTAACAACTAATTCCCCATGTGGAACCATATCAAATGCCTTACTTAAATCAGGAAATTAGATTCACTGCATTCTCTTTGTCTAAAAAGTCTTATCTTCTCAAAAAATGAGATCAGGTTGGTCTGGCACGAGCTACCTTTTGTAAAACCACATTGTATTTTATTCCAATTACCGCTCACCTCTCTATCATTAACTACTTTCTCTTTCAAAATTTGTTCTAAGACCCTGCATACTACTGAGGTCAAATTAACAGGCCTGTAGTTACCCAGATCACTTTTCTTCCCTTTCTTAACAGTATGAACTATGTTAGGAATTCACCAGTCATACAGTGCAGCCCCTGTGTTTACAGATTCATTAAAAATCCTTGCTAATGGGCTTGCAATTTCATGTGCTAGTTCCTTTAATATTCTTGGATGGAGATTATCCAGGACCCCGCCCCCCCTCCCCTCCCCCATTTAGTCCCATTAACCTGATCAAGTTTGGCTTCTACCTCAGATGTGGTAACTTCTACCTCCATATCCTCATTCCCGTTAGCCACCTGGCCACCAGCCCCAAGATCATAATTAGCCTCATTAAAAACAGAGGTAAAGTATTTGTTCAGATATCCAGAAATGCCTGCATTATGCTTAACCTCTACCCCATCCTCAGTGTTTAGCAGTCCCACTTCATTGGGTTATGTTCAGATTGGTGTCAGTGGGTACAATTTCACTTAAATCCATGACATCAGATCCAAGTGTGGTCTCTGTGCACACTGCATAGGCCCTATCATAATTTACCCAGCACTGGCAAACAGCTTAGTGCTAAGTGCAAATCAAAATAAGTAGACTCAGTTTTTGCAAATAGAACAGCATCATGCAGGAGGTTGGGCCGCAGAAGATGAAGTGACCGTCCTGTATTTTTCATAAAGCTGTCAAGATAGCAAACAAACACAGAGTGCAATAATAGATCAGATTAATTGGTCAGTCATGGGACCCAACTTTGTCTTGACAGCTACAATGATAAGTGAGAGCATATTGACAGTGGCCAAAGACAGACGTGTGAAATGCTGATTACATGGCAGTTGCCAGACATAACAGACATGAGCAACCAGAACACAACTGCCAAGCCTATTAAAAAACAAAGCGAAGCCTGGAACTTCCTTTCTCTCCTGCTAAAGTGTCTAATTTCTTCATGTAGTCTATAGACCATAGGTCTAGCCTACTGGCAGGTTTATATTTTTTTTTCTTATGGGTTTTATTGTTTGTTTTATTATTAGATTTATAAATTTGTACCATAACATTTGGCCATAACACAAGGTACCTACAGTCCACATCCTGTATGTTGAGCGAAGGCAAGATAGCATACGTAAGTTTGGGGCCCTAGATAAATGGCGATGAGCTAAAGCATGAAGTTAGCGTATATATGTTTGTAAGCTTTGCCACAAATAAATAAGGATAAGTTAAAGCAAGTTAGACTTTTGACAAATAGATGGCTACCTACGTTCATACCCTCTTTAAACCTAACAGGTACACCACAAAGAACCTGGAATTAAATGGTTAGGCCAGAAATAACAAATGTGAAAATGAGCTAATGGCAATTAATATGCATGAATATCTTATTAATATCTACCTATAGAGTAGTGTACCTTGATATTTTGTGAGTCATAAAGTTTAAGTTTGGACTTAGAAAGAAGCCACAGAGTGGTCAGGCTCTGTAAGAGGGGCAATTCACCATGTTCGTTCGTAGAAAAATTGCCTCGTGCTTAATTGTGAGTTCTTAGTTCTCAGTTCTAAGTTAGTCAAACTTTAAGTTGGCTGCTATAGTCTTTCTAGAGCACTTTAGCTCTCTCATCTCCTAAATTCTTCACCTCCCACTTGAGACTAAAGGAACCTGGCTCATCGGATGCTTTTGGTATGCTGGAGGCGAGGCTGGTCCTTTGTCTCTTACTGCCAGATTATCAAGGAATGGTGTGAGTATGTTAATCTAGAGCACTTTATAGTATATAACAAGGGTGGCCAAACTGTGGCTTGTGAGCTGCCTGCAGCTCTTTTACAGTTAAAGTGCAGCTCGTGGAGCCCCCATGCCCCTGCCCCATTCTCCGCCTACCAGACTGGGGTGGAGGGATCATCCTGCCCTGAGGCAGGATGGTGGGACTAGAGGATTCTGTCCAGTGGGGAGGGTGTCGGGGGGGGCCTCGGGAGTGGCGCAGGCACAGTAAGTTTGGCCAACCCTGGTATATAATACCACATGCATCCATAGAACAATATTATTTCCTTTCTCATTCTAATTAATTATTATCCATTTGATTATTATTCCATGTTATCTCAAAAGTCTTTAAGGCTGTATTTTGTTCTGAGAGAAAGTGTCCTTGTCATACATCCTGAGAGTCCTTGCAAAACTGTGTAGCCTGATTTGGAGACAAAAGCCTTATCTTCTAATCAGATTAATATTATTGTTTATACAATGTGGGTTATAGGCTTGCCAACTAATCTCCTAAAAATCAGGCAATGAGTCTTATAACTCCCATCCACATCCACACCGATAGGAGAGTGCTGCTTAGAATTTACATTGGAAGCTACATGTTACTAGGACCTGGGCTGAATATTTCAAAAGCTCCAACTGCAGTTAGAGTCTTCAGTTCTTCACATGGCTGAATATGTGCTATTTTTATTTTAAGTGTTTAAAAATAACCTATACATTTTACCTTCAGTTTGGAAAGCAAGTGATTGATCATATAGGAAAATAAATCACACTACTAGATAAAATGATTGCTGTTTATAATTAGTCTACAGAACTTACAGAGTTGTAAGAAAGCTGGAGGAAGTAAGGTCTATGTAGATTCCTAACTTAGGCTATTTCTACTCAGCTGCTAAGTTGACAGGCACAGAATAAATCCTAGATGGGCTAAAACTTCCTATTAGCAGTACACTAGACAACATGGTCATTTAGAACTTCATAGCAACAGCTGAAATAGAACTCAAATACTCTTAATCCATGAGCACAGGGACCTACTACTTGAGCCAAAGAAGTTCCAGCAATAAGGCTCACCGCTAAGGACTTATGGTACCCATTTGAACAGTTCCAATGCAAATACAACACTAACCAGCTCATTACAATGCAGTGAGCCCTTCTTAGATAAGCAAAAATAACTCCAAAGCTTTCTTGGATTTGTCATCACTTTACAACGAAAATATATTCTTATGTATTAAGCAAAGAAAAAAGAAATCTCAACATGCTATTACAAATTGTTTGTTTTTATGGGAAAAAACTTACCAAAAAAACCACAACCCGCAGTAGAGTTGTTGTAATGGATCTGAGCTGAAGCTCACAAACACAATATGAATCACACATGGGAAAGAGGAGCAGCTCTCAGTGGTGAAGGAACAGATTCAGAACTATTTAGAAAGTCTGAACATGCACAAGTCCATAGGGCTGCATGCAATGCATCCGAGGGTGCTGAGGGAGTTGGCTGATGTGAGTGAAGAGCCATTGGCTATTATCTTTGAAAATGCATGGCAATTGGGGGAGGTCCCAGATGATTGGGAAAAGGCAAATATAGAGCCCATCTTCAAAAAAGGGAAGGAGAAGGATCTGGGGAACTACAGGCCGGTCAGCCTCACTTCAGTCCCCAGAAAAAGCATGGAGCAAGTCTGCCTTATTTTTCTCCTCATAGACAGTAAGCACTGTAATTGCCAGTGTTACCACACAGCTCTTCCTAAGCAAGCACATTTATTCTTAGGGTAAAAGCATTATAGAGCATTTACATATTAAAAAAGAGAACATGTAAACATGCTAATAAGCTTACAAAGATCACCCCCGATTTCAACAAAGGCTATGGCAGGTGAACAGTCTTTCAAACCCCACCAAAGGGATTTTCTGTGGTTACAAGTCCATAATCATGGACAGCTAAGAACAATTACCCTCATGAATCTGAGTCATTCCTTTAATCCAGTTTGAATCTTTGAAAAGACTTTGAATAGGTAATCAGCCAAACAATTTGTTTCTTCTCAAGGCACAGCTTCAGAGGGATGGATCCAAAGGTAGGTAAACTCTCCTCCCATGGTTTTCCTAGGAATCCCATTTAACTTTGTTTGTCTAGCACCTTGTTTCAAAGAATATTTTGAAGCTCATAACACTTTCCAGGGGTTATATTAGCCATGTCTTTCCCTTAAAAAAGTTACATACCATTCCACAATAAATATTTATATTCTTAATACAATGAACTCCTAAGGTACCTAAACTTAATTCAATGAGGTTTGTTCAGGATGTTGCAAGAAATTGCTATGTCTATCACAGGACCCTTTTGTAACCCCAAAGCAGCATCCTAGATATTTTACTATGGCTGCCTTGAATTTCCCTTTCCGTACAGAAGGAGTGGACTCTCTAGACAGAAGGCTTTTACAAGACACCATGTCGGACAGGGACAGTTTCATTCTGAGAAAAACAAACCCACCGTAGAACCAAAGAGAATGGAGAAAGCTGCCAGGAGCCTCCCATTTGGAGTCCAAAAGCTTCCAAAGAGATTGGCGGTATTAGATCAAGAACGTATTGTTTCTCCAAGATCTAACTGCCTACATGTTTTGATAAACAGATTCTCTGATGATCACTGGAAGATCAGCATGAAATGGTCACAGCTTCACCCTTTAAAAAACAACCTTTAATGAATAAAAGATAAATTTTACTAACCACAACATAATGCCCTCTTTTAAAAAATGCTTTATGTAATTCTCTCCCCTACCTTTCATTATTTTTTGTGCTTTTTTCCCCTCACATCTCTCTGGCCCTGGGATCCCACTTTATTCATGCCATCACCTCTTTTCCCCTCACCTCAGCCTCTTACTTTTCATCCTTCTTGCCAGCATTATCCAACTGAGTATTCACTGAAGCTACTATGACACCAAATGCATTTTATCTATCATCATTCTAATATATTTGGAGAAGAAAAACTAGTAATTAAAAAGACACCAGTCATTCAGTCACTGTAGGTGGTAAGTGATATTTCATTATATCTTAATTATCTCTCCAAATACAGCCAAATCTAGGATTGAGTGTACATGATGATTTGTGTGTGTGTGTATATATAGATAGATAATTCTTTTTTGCTAAGCTTTAAATCGGAGTCTTCTATAAACAGGAAGTAAGCAATTTGTAACATGACTCCAGCAATTTGTTGTCATCCACTTTGTCTCTGTGAGGATCTACAATCAATCCATTTGGAAAAGCAATTTTCCTCTTTGCTACACTGTAAAAATCAAGTTGCATATGTTTGCAGAATACTAATATCTACAGCAAATGGAAAAATAAGAGGATCATGGAATCTGACTGACAATGTCAAATAGAAATCTGTTAAAAGATAAAGTCTGGGTCTACACTGATGGCAGCAAATTCGCCGCAATCAGATCGATTGCTCTGGATCGACTGAGTGGTCTGTTCCCTTCGACGCAGCGCAGTGTGGACGGCGCGCAGAGGAGATGCTGCAAAGTCGACGGGAGAGTGATTTGCGTCACTTGCGTATCTCCAGTCGACTGCCACCAAATCGCAAAGGCAAGTGTGGACTGGGCAAAAGCTTTGTGCTGTGCAAAATAAGATACAGTGATCAGTAAGACTGAATCCACTCTTTACAGTGGTCATTTAACTATGTTGTTCAATACTTCCTTTCCAAAAGCTGGGAGCAGCTTTATCTCTGATGTAACACCAGTGACTTCATTTGGTGTTACACTAGGCATGAATCTGGGCCACTCTTCTATTGCTGATGAGGTTTTTCCCCTCACTTATCCCAATCAGATGCTCACAAGACAATATGACAAGAAAGAATCTCACATTTTTTAATGCCACTGGGTAACAGACAGAGATTGGTGCACCTCATGGGAGTGCTAATTAGTGCCAGTTAAAGAATGACTGACCTGCTTTGGCATTCATTTTCTACTAGAATTCAAGCTGCTCCTACAAGATGGAGATTTGGCTTGTATACATGTGGAGCACAATAAGCTCCACAAATGCTTCTATTTTATATAACTGCAGCTTGTTATCAGTCAGATGAGAACGATGAAAAGTGGTGAGTGTGAACATAAAAGCGTTCTTAGTTTCTAGCACACAGTTCTCCAGGTTTTCAAGGTCCCTTTGAATTTTAGCTTTAGCCTCGAAAACATTAGAAACATCCCATAGCTTTGCCTCATCTGCAAACTTTATCAATATGCTCTCTATTCCGACATCCAGGTTATTAATAATGATGTTCAACAACAGCCCCAGAAGACATCCCTGTGGAACCCCACTTGAGACCTCCCTCCAATCTGACATCATTCCATTAGAGGTACTTTTTGTTGGTAGTTTAACCAATTATTTATCCAGTTAATGGTAGTTCTGTCAAGCCCGGGTTTCTCCAGCTTGCTTATCAGAATGTCATGTGGGATTGTGGCAAAAGCCTTGCTGAAGCCCAGATATATTGTGTCCACTGCATTCCCCCATCCACCAAACCAGTTACCCTGTCATAGAAGGAAATCAAGCTAGTTTGTCATGATTTATTCTTGGTAAATCCATGCTAGCTACTAATGATTACCCCTTAATCTTCCAGGTATTCACAAATTGAATGTTTTTTACATTGTTCTAGTAGCTCCTAGGTATCGAAGTCAGGCTGACTAGTATATAATTCCCCAGATCCTCCTTCCCCCCCTTTTAAAGACAGGCACTACGTTAGCCCTTCTCCCATCTTTCAGGATCTCTGCTGTCATCCATGAGTTTGAAAATATTATTGCCAGTGACGCCAAGATTTCTTCACCTAATTCCTTCAGTACCCGTGGGTGAATAGAATCTGGCCCTGCAGACTTGAATTCATTCAAAATGGTCAGAAGATCTCTGATGTGTTCTTTACTAATCCTGATCTGCATCCCTTCCCCTTTGTTGTCTATGGTAACCTCACTACTCACCCAGTCACATGTTATTTTTGGTAAGAAGTCTGAAACGAAGCAACCCCTGAGCAGCTCTGCCTTCTTATCATCTTCTGTTACCAGCCCTCCTTTTCTGTTGAGCAGTAGACCTACCCCATCCTTGATTTTTCTGTTTTGTCCGACATATTTGAAGAACCCCTTCTTTTTGTCTCTAACATTTCTTGCCAGCTGTAATTCATTCTTTGCCTTGGCTTTCCTGATTTTGTCCCTACACGCTCACTTTAGTCCCATATATACTTCCTGGGTGACATGCCCCTCCTTCCATTTCCTGTACGTATCTCTGATGGTTTTTAGATAGCGAAAGATCGCCTTGTGCAGCCACATTAGTCTCATGTGGCTCTTCTTATCTTTCCTCTGCCTCGGAATAGCTTGATTTTGAGCCTCTGGTGTTACATCTTTTAACAACTGCCAGCCCCCTTCAACTCCATTTCTTCCTAATTGGTCTTTTCGTGGGGCTATTTCTCTGAGTCAGTTGAAACCCACCTGACAATTCCAGTGTCCTTGTTTTGCTGTTCTCATGTCCTGCTTTCCACAGATATTGAATTCTGCCAGATCATAATCTTTACCTCCCAATTTGTCAATCACCTCCACGTTCTCAACTAATTCATCTGTTTTTCAAAACCAGATCCAAAATGGATGCCCTCCTAGTTGTTTCCTTAATTTTCTGAATACAAAAGCTGTCCCCTACACGTGTTAAGAATTTGCAGGACTGTAATGGGGTCAGCATCCCCTCTCACAATTGCCCCCTTCTGGTTGGGTGTGAGCCTGCAGTTTCCTTGTCTGGAATGAGGTGGCACCCCATCTCCCAAGGGTGCCCCCCAGCTGATGGTTTCTTCCGTGGGTTTTCAGTGACTCAGCCCTCCAGCCAAGTCTCACACACTGTCTGTTGGTGGAACGGACAGACACCTGAGGTATACAGTCTTTACCTTCTCCCAGTCCTGGTATGGGGCTGTACCACCAAGGCTTCCTCCCTGGAGACATTACCTTCTGCAGCCCTCCCTGGGCTTAGTCCTTGCTCAGTCTCAGCAGCCAGCCAGGAGTTCCTTCTTAGTTCCCCAGGTCCCTGTCTGCACTGAGCTGTTTGTGGTCCTGCTGCTCTTTCAGCCAGTCAGGAACCCAGTTCTCTCTCTTCAAGCTCCAAGCAACAACTGACTGCTCGGTCGCTGCTGCTCCTTTTCATATGGCCCTCCTGGCCCCTGATTGGCCACTCCTTTGATTGGCTGCTTCCCCTGCAGCCATTCTAGGCTGATTGGAAGACTTCTTCTCTGCTTCCCTCTCGGATGGGGTGTAGCAGGACCCTGGGCCTAATCCACCCCGTTACAAGGACGTATTATGTTTTGCTGCAATAGTCTTTCAACAGATGTCAGGGAAGTTAAAATCCCCCATTAATACTAGCTCATATGTGTTAACTAATCTTGTTACCTGCTTGTAGAATGACTCATCCTCTTGCTCTTCCTGATTTGGTGGTCTATAATAGACCCCCACAATAACATTGCTACTGTTCTTTTCCCTTGTTATCCTCACCCAGATACCCTCAGTAGGTCTGTCGCTTACTTCCCTTTAGATCTTGGAGCAAGTGTATACATTCTTGATATACAGTTCAACACCTCTTCCTTTTTTCTCCATACCTATCTTTATGAAACAAGGTATACCTCTCAATGCTGGTGCTCCAGTCATGGGAGCTGTCTCACCAAGTCTCTATGGTGCCTATTAAGTCATAATTTTCTTTATATACCATAACTTTCAATTCATCCTGCTTGTTCCCTATACTCTTTGTATTTGTATGCAGGTATCAAAGACATTTTGCAGACTGCCCTGTCGCTTTTCTTTTTCTCTTTTTATGTCAATAGCCATAGATAATTTTTTTATTTAAAAAATTTGCAATTAAAACAAACAAACAAACAAAAAACCAGGACCATTTTAAGCATAAACAAAAACAGTAGCATAGTTTTGTGATGTTAGTTTTGTATTTTTCAGCCAATGAGAGAAGTAGTGAGAGAGATGCAAAAATCCTCCAATAATGAAAAGCCCAAACCTTCACGCAGTGCCTTTCCCTGGGTCACTGCTCTCCTTCAAGTGTCTGTCAATCTTCTCTTGTTCCAGGATACAATAGCAACATCTCCTGATGACCAATGGGGAGCTCATGTTCTCTTTTTCCTCCATGCATTCCAGCCATGGGGAACTGAACAAAAGTGTTAGGTCCAAACAACTCTCTCCTCTTCTTGTCTCTTGCCACAAAGCTACTTCCTTTGTTCTGCCAAAATCGAGGCTCCTTCCAGGCAACTCCTCAGAATAGTCCGTAACTCTTATTCCTTCCCCACCTGATGTCAGACAGGCAAGAGTAGGACCAGATGGAATGATCATCTCCACTGACTCTGGCTAAATCCCAACTACCACCTGAGATGGGATACTCTTGTCCCCTGCCTCCTAACTTCATGTGTCCTCTCTCTTCCCCACCTTCTTTCCTCTCTTTCTTATCCCTCTCCTTTATCCTTCTGTCTAATAAGAGTCTAGTTTGTCCTGCCCAGACTGTATATTTTGCAATGTTTCTGTAAGCCTGCGACCAAAGAGGCAGTGAAAAGCAATAACTAAACAGCTTGATGCTGGTATGAGTTGGCCAGGTCTCCCAGTGGCTAAGAAGATCATATGCAAGGCCTGTTTTGTTTTGTTTTTCCAGCAGTGAGGTTGCAAGTAAAACTGATCACAAGAGACAGAAGCTGCATTTTCTGTCTTTGCTGTTCTTTTCTTTCCGTGTGTGTCCATCCATCCTTCCCCAAGTAAACGGGATCACATGTTAAACAATAACAGCAGCACCAATAACAGCTCCAGCCCATCTCATCTAATTTGTTCTCTTTGCCCAAAAAGGACAATTATTACCACCTTTAATGCCATCTAAATGACTGTGAGACAGTGGCTTGTACTTGTAAAGACACTTTACAGCTAAAAGGACCAAGGGCTGTTGTTAAAATGGAAGTCTTATTTAATACTTGAACATCTGAAATGCTTTAATCATTTTTCCTTTTTCTGTATCTTTAATCAAAGGTTAGAAAGGATTTTTAATGGTGTTAGTCATGATATAAAGCAGGCGGGGGTCTTTGTATACCAAGCCCTGAACCTTATTTAACGCTGTTTAATGTTGGAGAGTGACAGGGTCAAGATAACTTCATGGACCCAAAGGGTTCATATAGTTCATCGAAATGAATACAACAGACCTGAGTGGTCATTTCCACCTATGATTTCACTACTTTTGTTCATGGCTGGAGATTGCTTAGCTGGCTGCCGGGAATTATTAAGGCAAATGATGAAGATATCTTTACCTCATGGTGTAGAAATAAATATACATGTATATGGCATTTTGAAACTAAATATGCAATATATATGTTGAAAGACAGGTGACTGGCTCCAAAAGGCCTAGCAATTTTTTTCTTGGATCTACCAGATTAAGATAGCCTAATTTGGTAATTGTCTGATCTATGACTACTAGCAGTAAATTTCCTCAATGGCCTGTGCTGGGATGTTTGATGGGTGCGGGTTCTGAGTTATTACAGATAATTCTTTCTGGGTGTCTGACTGGTCAGTCTTGTCCATATGCTCAGGGTTTAGCTGATTGCCATATTTGGGGTCGGGAAAGACTTTCCCCCCAAGGCAAATCGGCAGAGGCCCTGGGGGTTTTTTGCCTTCCTCTGTAGCATGGGGCACGGATCACTTGCTGGTGGATTCTCTGTATCTTGAAGTCTTTAAAGGTAGATTAGGGTCTATTACAGGATTGGGTAGGTGAAGTTTGTGGCCTGCGTTGTGCAGGAAGTCACACTAGATGATCACGTATGTACCTTCTGACTTTAGTCTTATAGACTTTGAGTCTATAAGATTGGAAAATGTTGGACGATTCCCAACACACTGAATTATTAAGTTTTTATCCAAAGAGACCTATGGAACCCTCTGAGTTTCATCCCTCACTAGTATCAATGAGAAATTCAGTGTTTATTTGAGTAGCCTGCTAGCTTAAACAAGGAGGACATCTAGAGGTGTGAGAAAGTACTAAGATAGATCTGATCCTGGTGAGAATTTTCTTATACAAAATGGATACCATCTTTTTATGTAATTGCAAATTGTAGAGAATAACTTGCAGGTAGTTTCCAGGGGTGAGAACATGCTATTATCACTGTAACTGTAGTCACCAAACAGATTGAAAAAGGCACTGAAAATCCCAGGATATTCACATATTTCTCTCTCATTTTTCCCTCTTCTGAGAAGGCTGGCAAGTGTCCCAACTTTGTCATCCTTGCAGCTTAACCAGTTGACTCTCTGAGACTCCCATATAAACATGAAAAGAAGAGATCATATTGTTTTAAACTGGAGCACAGTGTGCAGCCATCTGCCAGAGCAGTGACCTGAGGCTGAAAACCATAGACCGGCATAGTAAAAACCTCTGGAATTAGGATATAAAATTAGGTAAATATATAATTGTCTTAAAAGTGCCTCCTGCCCAGTCTGCTTATTTCCTTGTTTTCTTGTCACTCCAGCCCATGGGAAAAATCAGGCCTTCGGTGCACAAACATCTGATGGGCTTGTGCAAATTAGAGACTGTTAAATGACTGTTTGAAGTGAATTCCACAATATATTCTTACAGGGAGATTCTTTCTGCATACAGTTCAAGCAGGAAAAATTAAAAGAGATTAACTGAAAGAAGGAACACACAAAAACCTTCTCAAATTTTACTAAGGTGACTATATTTCCGAAAGGGGAAATGGGACACTGCCTGATGCAAGCCCGAGCCCTTTCCCCACCCTCTACTTGGGGCTGGTCCATGCTAATCACCCAAGCTCCCTCCCCATGCAGGGCTGGTCGGAGCCGCTTGCCCAAGCCTTGTTCCCCCTTCTTGTGTGGGGCTGGCATTGACTCTTCTCCCCCCCCCCACATTTCTCCATACCTTACTTTTTTGACAAAAGTAGGCACTCATCCTATTTATTCTTGCTAACTTGTTGGCGAGAGCAAATGGGATAAATACCCACTTTTGCCAAAAAAGTCAGGAGGGCCGACACAGAGCTTTAAAAGGGGACTATCCCAGCTAAAACAAGACATAGGGTCACCCTAAGTTTTACGCCAAATTTTGAAGCAAATGGGTGTAGTGGGTACTGAGCTCTGAAAATTAGGCCCTTTAGGCCCTAATTAGGCCCTTTAGGTGTCTGATGTTAGGCACCCATAACTGGAAATGTTGAACTTACTGTATGTTAACCAGCAGTTATTGTGGGAACTGAAAGAATAAGTCTGTCTTTCACGGTTAACCTGAACGCACTTCCAACAAAATGTTCACATATTTAGGAAGAAATATTTCATAGCTGGAGGGCAAAAATGTGTTAAAGTAATTGGAGGGAAAACATGCCTTGTAACAATTTTCATTGCCGGTGATGGAGAGTGTAACTCTAAAAAAAGGACTAGCTGAATGTGAATGTGAATAACTAGTTGTTATTTTGAGACCTTTCATCTGTAATGGCTTTATGTAACAATCGTGTTTGAACTAAGGCAGCAAGCAAAAATTTATATCTTCTTCCTTTCCCACATGTAGGAGTGGAAAAAAACCCCATCACCCATTAGAATTGCAGTCTGAGGTCCAATCCTACCTTGGAATCCATCCCGAGAAAGGGACTATGAATAGACTTAGCTCCAAGAGGACAAGAAACTACACTAGACCTTCTCCTTATACTGCTTACTTCTCAAATGATCCCATTCAGCTGTGCTGGCTGAGCCAATCCAATCCAAAAGACAGGATTTTTTCCTTTTAAAAAGTTCTGATGGCAGATTCCTCCCTTAAAAAAAAAACCAAAAAAAAACCTATTTGCCATTTTGTCTTGGGTGGAAAACTTGTTTCCCCTCCATGTTTCTGCTGCCCCAGATCACTGATCTATGAAAATGATGCTCACTAGAGTTGGTCAAAAATGGAGACAACGTCCCCTGCCAGAAACACGTCATTTTTTGGTGAAAGCTATACATCAACGTCTTAAAAATTCACTAACTTGCAAGCAGCTCTACTGCCCAGTATTTGCTGAGGTGCTATACAGTACATTGCATTGAGATTAAGCCAATTTCACAATAGTAAAGCATAGGAACAGTAAACTAGTTTCCTTTTAACACTTTTTCCTGGGCTTTCCCTGCCAGTGCATGCAGTGCAGCAAAATGGCAACTCATCGTTGCTTGTGCTGCATCAAATGCCAACCGTGACCCTCATTTTCACCATCACATATTCATTACAGGGTTATCTGCAGTCTTAGTTGCATTACCGCACTAGTAGTGGGCCAGCCTGACAAGCATACTACACTATTACCTACATCACATACTGGAGACAACTTAAACAATGTAGTTCATTGCACCTCTTACAAAGATGAACATTGCAAAAGCTGCCAGTCACCCTGATCATGCCACCTGCTCTTCAGACACGATGGTAGTTTAAGTAGAAGGAAAGCAATTTCCCATACTTTAGACACAAGGGCCCTGTTACAGCCATATTTTAAATTCTAAGCAGCCAAAATCAAAATGGCATGATCAGATCAAAGCAGAATGCAACAGAGGCCTGCTGTACACTGCACACATCATGAATAGTGAAAGGGATGGATCCACGGAATATAGAGAGGTGCAAATATAATTGACGGGTCTGCAGAGAAAATAGTCTCAATCTGCAACAGAATTACGACCAGTTTTCCACTAAACATATTTACTATTTTTCAATAGCCACATTGTCAACAATGCAACACTTTTCTTTCTGAGAAGTGCACAGGGCTGACCTGCAGAACTCCTTATATTCAGTGAAGGGGCAATCTAAGAACTTTTGGTACTTCTTAGAATTGCCACAATTTCTGATGATTTTTCAGAGGTTACCTGAACTTCCAAACTTTGACATTTTCCTGACCCCAACCAACAACAGACTTACCTGCCACAATGCTCTACCGCTCGACGGTATCATTAGTCCCATTTTAGACATAGGAAAATGCAAGCTCACAGAGATTAGTTGACCTGTCCAACGTGACGCAGCAGTTTGGGGCAGAGCTAGAAACACAACCCAGGTCTCCCGAGTCCCAATCCACTGTCTGGGAGGACATTGTCTTCTTACAGAGGAAGCTCATTGTTAGCATATTTCAGCCAGTGCAACTCTAGGAGCTCCCTCCACGTCCCTCTACCTCACTTCTTGCTATTCAGGGTCTTTCACTGGCACATGTAGCTACACACTGCAGTGTGGACGCAGCCCACAGTGAAAAGGAGGGGTAGCTACATGTATGCTATACACCACCCCCACACTGGTTTGTAGCGTAGACGTAGCCTAAAACTGCTGGGTGCATCTCCTACAGTTCTTTGGGCTACAGCAAGCTGAGCTTCTCTATGATTCTTTCCCAGTAGCAGAACCTATCTGTTCTTCTGGGCACACAGGGGGAATTGTGGGAAGGCACTGGTGAACTGTCAGCCCTTGAGTAATTTAAGCCTGCGTCATCACTGCAAAATGGGTGGGTTACCAGCCACAGTCACTGAAAACAGAACCCAGGCTCTAAACATGCTCCCCAGGATAGGCCAGTTAGCCTGGGTTTGAAGGATTAAACTCTGAAGAGAGGGTTGTGGGGGTGGTAAGCTAACAGCCAAATAAGAGCCAGAATTAACTCTACAGTAAGAACATCTCCACAGACTTACTGTGGGAGAGCTGGGAAATGAACACACTTCTAGTGAGTCCCTTTTTAGTTCTTTTACCAGAAGACCGTCCTTCCTGGACAACTCTTGCCCCCATAAACTCTTAAATCATGTCCCCATGTCTGTCCCCCTTGAGGAAATGTAAGGTCAGCCTTGCAAAGGCTTCTCTGGCCCTCAGAGCTTTTATTAATACTCTACATCTTCCTATATTAAATTTCATCTCTTTACTCCTTGGTACTATAAGCCATTCATCTTCCTCCTAGGAATACCACAGACAGTCCACTCTTTAAATATTTGCAGAGGCATAGCATGTCCTGTGTTAGTTGTAATTTAGCCTAGCTCTACGTATGCATTTCTTTTAATCTTTCCTCATAACTTAATCCCTCCACCTTCCCTTTATTCTGCTCTGATCTATCTGCAGTTTTTAATCAATAAGGTACTTTTTTTCTGGAAGAAGCAGTAGATTGAAGAGGGAAGTCTAGATACTCTGAAGGCATCTTGTATGTATAGTGTTTCCTCCAGCAGGTTGTAATGCACACATTGTGGGAAGTGGCAGACAGCAATCAGCATATCTAAAAGGATGAAAGGAAATTATTTAATACTTTGGTTGGCATTTTAATCAACAGACAGATATCATAAATGTTACAAAAGGAACTGTTCTTCGGCTGATTCCTAAGAATACACAAGTGGCTGAGTTCAAAAGTAAGATAGAACAACCTTGTATGAAGCAGGAATTATCACTCAGGCAACTGTCCTGGAGAATCAAAAGCTCTATTCTTCCAACTCATGAGTTCCTCTTTAAAAGATGATGAATCGGGAATTCACAGAGGCAGGGGAGGAACAAATAACACTCTTGTTATAGCTGTGATGGGGATTTCTGTATTACCTGGACTTGGCACCTCTTTTAAAGAGATGTCCATGTAAGGCTTCTCAGTGCCATATGTTTCAGTCCCCCAATGTTAATGGAATAGCAATACAACTTCCGTCTGAGAAGGGGAGCAGCAAGCTTCACAATGGCTCACAATAATCTGCATTCACCTAGTGCTGTGCGTCCCAAAGCACTGAGAGGAGTCCCGTAACCCACCACTGAAAGGCAGCCACTTCTGAAGCAGAACAAAGCAGCTTACTCACAGGCCCACCAGTTCCCCCTGGAATTTTGGGGTCACAGCCTCTTCCAGGCAGGTTAAAAAACAAAATAGAAACAGAAGGAGGAGGCCCCATAAAGCCCCCTGAACATTTTAATTTCAGCTAATGGAAGGCAACTCAAGAATTCTGCTTGGCCACAGGTCCTAAACAATCAAAACAAAGACAGGCAGGTTCTTGTAGCCTAATCCAAGCATCTGTGCCAAATAAACAAAAATAGGAACCATCTAACTGTGGGTGCCAGCCCTGGAAGAAGCACAATTCCTCTTAATTCAAGCAGTAAATGTCCCTCAGTTACTCTTTCCCTAGCCTGACTCTATACCGGGAGCTCCCTAGGCTAGGAAGAGAAAAGAAGAAAGCAAATCATCACTCTTCCTTTTGCTAGCTCCTCCACTCAGATGGCAATTCCTGCCCCCAGTAACCACACAAGCCACAGCTGATAACTCAAGCAGCTTTTAAATGTCAGCTTCTTTCATTCTGTCCAGGAAAGGGCACAAACATCTCACCACAATGTTAGCCAACACAGCACAGCAACACTGGCCAGGAGTTTAGGATGGGAAGTAAGGGAGAACAGAACTGCATGCAATTGAAACTGCAGGTGAAGTACGAGGCAGGCAGAGTTATTAATGTGAAATGGATTGACACACTTGGTACCACCCCCTAACTGCAAATTAGAAGCACCACAGGATCTTTAATGATCACAAATGTTAAGACCTAGATTCTGCCTCAAAAGGTGCACATACTGAACTTCCAGCACCGCTTCCTAGAGCATTCAAAGTTTTTAATCTAAACTCTCCCTGGTCCTGACCACCCTTTGATTGACAGATCAGCAGATGGGATCGTCTTAATCCTTTAGAGAAACTGAGGCAAGCAATTTACAAACTAAACTAGACTCCATTTGTAAAAGCACTAAAACAGAAGCCCAACAGTGAAGACTTAGCCATCTTCAGTAATCTTCCACACATACTATTTATCTCACTTAGAATGGGTAATAAACCACATACAACATCATGCACTAATAAGAAGTGCTTCCTTCATAAAGCATTAGCTTGAGAGTATGGGGTAAAATTAGGTAAGCATTTGTAAAGCTTTCATAAAACCCATCATCCATATTGTTAACAGCTATGCTCGGAAATTGGAATATTTCTGTGTAACCAATCATTCCTTTACAAACCCAGATCACAAAACAACCACTGGAGGGCACCACAACCCCACTGTACAATGATGATCAGCAAAGACAAACCCCCAAATTCTCTAACAGTAGGAAGTAATAAAAGCTTTCCTTCATCACACGATTCTGGGGACTGCGAGAGAGGTAATGAAGAGTGCTCAATTAGTTCAGACAGGTGGCATGGTTTCAAAAGAAGCAGCTAATTGGAGGGCACAGTAGTTGGAGCCATATTGTGCTGGTGGGCAGAAAAATTATTAGCAGTTTGTTTATAACGAAACTTAAATACACACATTGCTCTGCCTGGGAGTCTGGCTATGGCCACCAACAAGAGTCTTATTCCTGAAACCACTTCAAGTAGACACACATGTGGTAGCTCTGCTCAAACGAGTGTGCTGAGAAATAGCTGCGTGCCTGGAGTAGCAAGGAGAGCAGCTTGGATTGCTCTGAGTACACCACCATTTGAAATCCTAGGTACACACTCAGGTGGATGGGCCAAGCTGCCACAGTCATGCTGCTATTTTATCACACTGGACGTTACACCGCCCCAGGCGGAAGTGTAGATGTATCCGTGAATTAAATTACATCGCCGTAATGCCAGGCAGGCAAAACTGTGCTGAAGTCATAAGGCCCATGAAAGCTTATGCCTGCAAAAATTAAACGTGTTAGTCTTTAAAGTGCTACAGAACTCTCCTATTTTTTAATATAGTAAGTAAGGCATTGAAATATTTAACTCCATAACAATGGATGCTTTGATATAAGCGGGGGACTGAAAATGTTCATGCACAGTCGGAGACCTGCACTGGCATGTAGCTTTCCACCAGTCTGGCTGCAGACTCTAGAAAGTGAAATCCCAACTTTATTCTTCTCCAGAATTAGATTTCTAGGAGCAGAGTAAGTCTTTGAGGCCTCTGAAACCGCACAGGCCAGACTTTACGCTGGGAGAGACGCCACCAAAGGCATACCTCTGGGATGTGGGAGCTGGGTTGCCCAGATTCTCCTAGACTCCCTACACCCGCTGAAGGGCTACTTTGCAGACACAGCTCTATGACCACTCCCTGTCCTACCCCCAGCGGAAGCTGCAAAGGGGGACACACAGAGCCATGTCCACAGGCCCTATCCAGCTCCTTGCCAGCAGGAATTCTCCCCCAGCTCGTTGTTGCTCCTCTATAGCCCCTAGGCACAGGCAGAATGGTGAGTAGGGACTGGAATAGGGGGACAGAATCTGCATCTCGGGCTGCTGCCTTCCTCCCTGAAGTTTAGGGCTATAAATGTCAAAGCCAATCTCAGTTATCACCACCATAAAACTCAGGTTGGGCAGTGGTGAGTCAGGCCCAGAAGCAGAAGCACAGAGATTTGCCGGGGGCGGGAGCGGGGGGAAGCTTGTGTAGAAATGTGTGTAAGTCTCAGGACCCTTCTCTTCACCCCTTGTGTAGAGCTAGACACACTAGCAACCCTAAGCAAGCAGTTCAGGCACTGTGGTGTTTGATGTCCAAAACTAGGGCTACGTCTATACCGACGGTGGCGAATTCGCCACCGTCAGATCGATGTCTCTGGTTCGACTGAGCGGTCTGTGTAGACCTGCTCAGTCGATCCAGAAATCGACATAGGAAAACCACCTCCATAAGTGGTGTAGCGCTGCATTGAGGGGAATGCTGTTCCCGTCGGCGCAGCGCAGAGTGGACAGCGCGCAGAACAGATGCAGCAAAGTTGACGGGAGATACGCAAGTTTTTACATCACTTGCGTATCTCCCGTCGACTGCAGCTGAATCCAGAAGGTAAGTGTAGACCAGACCCAGGTATCTCAAGGTCTGGTCAATGGCTCTGCCTTGCGAACTGCCTGGCAGAGCTAGGAAGGTGTAGGTGGGTAGTGTGCACTACAAAAGCAGGCTGTAACACTATGTGGGAGCTACCAGTCCCTTTGTCATTCAACTCTTACCAACGTAGGTTGTAAGTTAAAACCACATTTGTATCCTTGATGTGCTCCAGGTGACTAAACAGTAGCAGACACATGGTAAACTTGGTGGATATTAAATTGTTTCAGACAATGCTACTATAATCTGTGTTGAGTTTTTAGGTTACCAGAGATTTCACTATTTGGAGAAAGGCTCTTTTGGCTTAAAAAAGATTCATACAGGCAGTTTATGGATGGCTTTTCTCTTCATTTTTATTTAGTAGCATAAACTGTGCTTGTATAGCGAGAAAATAAATGCAGCCCAAGACGCTGACAGTCCTACCCCAAATATTAGATAACTTTGAATATGACAGTGCAGTAGTTTAAAGGGTATTAACTTTACCAAGGAGTATAAAAGTAATTTTTCATAGAAAGACTTCTGAAGCAAATGCCATGTGGTTTATATCTAAGCTTTTCAACTTTTTTCCTCCGCAATCACAAAAATTCTTATTTAGAAATAAAACCTTATTTTATAAACATAGATAATAAGAAAGAAAGAAAATTTGCAGTGGTCAGTCAAGGGTTTTCAGGTTTATAGCCATCAAATTCTCTTGGTGTCAGCCTGGTGATGACCCAGCCACATACTATTCACAGAAGAAGTCAATGGCCTAAAAAACAGAGACATCAGAAAAATGAATAGAGACTTTTTGGCATTGTTATACCAAATAAGACCTGGGTACATAAAGAATCAAAGTGCAAATACATTTTTTAAAAAGATAAGCAAGGAGAGGCAAATGTTAAATAATTACCACCTTAAAAATGTACTGTATAAATCATGGAGCTCTGCTCAGAGCACTAGAACAGTTATTTGGAGACGAGGTCTTTTCTACTTCGTGGCTGACCGCATGCCATCATGGGTTAAGCTCAGCACTGGTATAGTTGGAGTGACGTGTCCCATAGCTCTGATTTTAAAAATGACATAGGCAGTTTAAATCAGTGATTCCCAAAGCGGGATCCCTGGCGGTCAACTGGGTTATGTGGGTGTCTGTCCCTTGGGCCAGGGCTGGAACACGCTGGGCCAGCACTCCTGCACTTTTGCCACAAGGAGGATGGTGTTTAGTTCTCAAAATGGCATCCTCTGCACAGGGTGACTTTCCATGCATGATACATGAGAGGTCATGCTAGTGGGGGTGTTCCCACCCTGAGCAGGGGTATTCTGGTAGTACCAGAAATGAAAAGAGTCCAGGACACACAGTAAGATATAAAATGGGTCCTTGGGGACGAAAGTTTGGGAACCATTGGTTTTAATCATCAGCTTCCCCCCACACCCATTTTTGGGTCTATATCCCCCACATTCACAGATGAAATTACCACAACGTCCTATGTAACTATGTTGCTAAAATTGTCATCATTTGCACATGGAAATGATGTTCCAAATGGATCAAGAGAATTTGTTTAATCTGTAATAGATCTTGGAGAGTGGTGAAGCATGGGAATAGGTTACCTAGGGAGGTGGTGGAATCTCCACCTTTAGACGTTTTTAAACTGCGGCTTGACAAAGCCCTGGCTGGATGATTAGGCTGAGGTTAGTCCTGCTTTGAGCAGTGGGTTGGACTAGATGATCTCCTGAGGTCCCTTCCAACTCTAATCTTCTATGATTCTATGCTCTTTGGAAGACCGATACCCAGATTTAATTTGAAAGCTGAACTGCCTTTTGTAAGTCTATGGAATTGTCCCGACTGCTGCTAGGCTGAATATTTATCTAACTTTCTGTGATCACTTTAAAATGTAAATGAAAATCCACCTTCCTTGTAGATCTCAACTTGGTTCTGTTGGCAGGAGCCAGGAATAGCTATGGGGCAGTGCTTAAACCACACAGTACCACTGCAGCAAATCCGCTTCCCCATTCAGCACAGGCAGAGCACATGCAGCGGCGTATACAGGAAGAGGAAGTGTTGTCTGTGAGCAGATGCCTCCTGCCGATGGACATGCCCAAGTCCTTCTGCATACACATTATACATAGAGGGCCAACCATTCACAGGCCAGTCACTGTGGGCATGCAATCCATATAGACACTACTGCACTGGGTGGTATCTCTGCATAGCAGAGATTCAGGGCAACTAGCTGTTTTCTGCAGCACCGTTATGGAACATGAGGACTAAAAACCCTGACGTGCAGCATGACTTGTAAGGCCGTTGAGTTATGCACTACTACTAGTTGTTCCAGGAGCTCAGTTATATTGAGCAGCTGAGTATAATCCCCACTGGTTTAGGCCCTACGTGTGGCAGACTGGTATGCTGTGCACTTTGGGTAGCAGGACTCAGGTTTATCGGTGGTGTGGGTAGCATAGCTCTTTTGTATAGCGCTGCCTCTGCGAGGGACCCTTTCTGGAAGGAACAACTAGCTGGGAGGGCAGAATTCACACGCGCGCATGGAGATGAAATGCAGCTGTTACTCCAGCACAATTTGGGCTCTCACACCTGCAGCACAAACTTGGCTGGTGGTGCTGTTTTCAGAGTAAAGGGTTGGGAGGCAGGGTACTTCTAACCCACCCTCACCTTCCTTTGCTGTCTGCAGCACAGCAAAGATCCCGGGGGTGCATGAAAGTGGCTCTGAAGGAGGCTCCAGAGTGAAGTGTCTCCATATTCCACCCATTTCATGCTACAGGGAGTTGTGCAGAGACGCCTGCTGGCCAATTACAGTCCTCATTGCTGCATAGCGATGGGGTCCTGAGTCAGCATTTATAGTTATTTTATCCTGGATGTACTTACCGTTCTGTTTAGCCTTTAACACTGTCTGTCGCAACACTGACTAGATAATGCTTTTTTACTAAGCCTTTCCAGTTTTGTTTCTCTTTTGTTCTTTCATTTGTTAGGGCTAATCAATGATTGCAACACAGTGGGCCACATTCAGTGCCGGAGTAATATAATGCTCTGCCATGGACATCAGTGGAGATGTGGCCACTTTACAGGAGAACTAATTTTGGCTCTTTAAATTTCTGTAAATAAAACTTGTTTGATAAAGGATAGGTCTTACCTAAGTAACTGTTCAGTTAATTTATCCATAGAAATGTGTTCTGTGACTTTCCCCTGGACCACATTTGTTACTGAAACCCACCTGCCAATGAAATACTTCTGAACATAAAAACAATGATGAAACACATCTATAGGGAGAAGAGGATTTTTCAAATGCTTTCCTATTTGAATGGAGTCATACACTTGAACAGAACATAGCTTACAATTCAATATTAATGAAGGCAATTACCAGAAACCTGTTCAATGAAACATATTTTAAGGTTTTCATGAAAGTGGTTTAAAGAGACAAGCTACCAGGAAATCTGAGTCTCTGTGCCAACACGCTAGCGTCTGAGAAACCAAACATCTGCTTCACAGTGTAACTGAGGGGTTTTTTATGTGAATATGTTACAAGTCTTCAGTAAATTTAAAAATTCCATGAGCAGTGGAAAGCTTAGACCCTACAGTAGTCCGGATGTAATGTGACAGACGGATGTGTTTTAAAATAAAGCAGGCTGGTTGTTTCAAAATAAACCCTTGAATATGTTTCCAATCACTGTAATTTCATGTAAACATTTTTTCCTTATATGAATAAGAAAGCTTTTCACATATGGGACTGAATTGTACAAAGTGCCTTCAAGATTTGGGAAAAACTTTCCTTTTCATTGTTTTGGTTTCGTTTTTAGTAAACAGAGGAGTGCTCATATTTTAAAACAAAAAATACATGGTGGTTTTGGAAAAAAGCCCCTTTGATGTTAAAGAATAGTCTGGAATTAGTCTTGCCTAATACTGAACTGAATTGTGAATTTTCTCATGTAGTTATAACCTCCTATTCCCACTAAAGTAAATAGCAGAACTCAGACAGGTTCCTTCACATAAGGAAAGTGAAGCTTGTGCTCGTTACCGGAATTCTCTATAAACGAGACAGATCTCTGTGTAATAATTAACAGAGACTGTGACGCTATATGGTGCTCAAGAACATGAAGCGTGATTCTCCAGCTCTGTAGGACCAATGAAACTTGTTATACACTGGCAATGGCCTCCTATGCCCTGTGCACGATGGGCTCACACATCTACACCATTCAAGTCAGTAAGAGTTTTTCAGTTGACTCAGATAGGAGCAGATTCAAGCCCTACATGATTTGGGATGTTGTAGAGCACAGCTAGGATTTGTTTTTATAGCAAATTAGCATTACATAGTTGAGTACGTTTACGTAACCATCAGGCCTTTTGCAGATTCCTTACCGTTGTTGGGATTGTTTTATTAGCTTCTTGATAAACATGCTGCTCCGAAACTAAACTGCTAGGGAAGTAGCCAACGGTTCCCATCTGGTCTTCATATTGCTCACCATACACCTATGAGCCAGAAAAGCGATAATTAGACAAAATAAAGCAGCTCACATCCATTTAAACTAGTTCAATTTTTTTTGTCAAAAGCAGCACTCAATACTTATCTCACTTATCTTGTGGACTTTTGGTTTTCCTGCTACTTGATTACTAAGACAAGGTTTTACAAAAGAAGGCATGCGTGTAAACCAGAACACATGCTTCCAATAAGTTATATTTATAATACATTATTTGTAAGATCTTCCAGATAAAAGTGAAGCACAGTTTTCCTTTTCTTTAAATGAAAGGTTGGAGTTAAGATTTAATGATCCATTGTCATCAAAGTGCCTCTTCTCAGATTTAGGGTGTTGAAAAATGTTTGCACCTGATTCTTTGAATAAATGGCAGCAGAAGAAAAGAGCTGGATTTTATTTGGATGGTTTCAAGACATTTAGTTCCATTATATAATTATCTTATATTTTAGTATTTGATAAGTGCGTCTTAGTATGAGAGATATTCTGATCAACGTTTGTGGACTTCGGATTTGAGAGTTTTGTATAGTCGCGTTTTTAAAAAAAATCTCATGTAATCTTTAAAAAATCCACAGAATTTATTTTTGCTGCTTAAATCTGCTCTTTAAAAAGGAGTTATTGACAAAGAAACGTTACTAGTCAACTAGAGACAGATCAATGCTTGTATACAGAATTTCATCTTACACTTCCAGCCCAGAACTCTCCAGCTTCTCTCTCTTTCACTAGTTTTGAATAAACATAAATCAACTGTCCTTTTTTGATATTAATGAACCTGCAGTCTGGTGCATTGTAATCATCTTCTGCTCTGGCAAGGGAAATGGTGTCTGTAAAGAAAAAAAGGGAGGTGGATGAAGATTATATATAGACTCTGTCTGCAGCTGCAACTAGGCAATGTTGAAAGTTATCAGAGAAGAGCCTACCAGATTTCATCATACATAATTTGCAGTCTGTACTAAGCAAAGTAAAGTAAAGCCAGAGACTATGTCACCTTATCAGAATATTAGCTGTAATGGTGTTCTCAGAAAAATGCTTTTTAACTATACCTACATTAGAGAATGGATTTTGAAACAAAATCCTTTCAAAAGCAGCATGTGGAATATAAATTAATCTCATTGATGGTTTTGCCATATTAAAGATTTTTTAAAGGTACAAACAGACCAATTTAACACAGCAAAGCGAACAAGCAGAGCTCGCTTTTACCTTTCAAAACCAGGCTTAGTACAAAGAACACATTTATTCTTGATCCTATACTTTGCTAAAGTTTAAACAAAAATACTTACAAACACACTCATTATCAGCACAAAGCTTTTTGCTGGCAAGTTTGCCCATAAAAATTCCACTCACGGCAGGGTATGTAACGCCAAGGCATAAAAGTAGTATAACCAAATCAATAGTTAGTGTCATTTTTCTATCGGTGTTCTTCTTTGCTAGGACTTCTCTCTCAAATCTGTGTCAAGTCCTGTAATTCTTATCTTTTATGGAAAAACTAGATCTCTGGACAAACATCCCTGACCAATAGGAAGAGATGAGGGTAACATTCCAATACTTTAAGAGGAACTGCAGGATGCCAGGGGACCCGCAGGTTTTATTTCCCAAACACCATGCCTTTCCAAAGCCTTTTTGTACCATTGCTTCAATAAACTGCTGTGATACACAGACATTCTATCCCTTCCTGTAGTCTTCCATTAAGTGTAATATTCTTAACATTACCTCAGGCAAAATTTGTCTGAAGATGAAAAAAGATCAGTCCCTGTAAAGCAGCAAATGAAACATCCCTTGGGGTCCATAAATCCTTGATTCTCACGAAATGTACAGAGAAGACTCTCCGGGGCACACTGCCTGTGTGTTATATTTCTACAGGGCTGAGTATAACGGGCCCTTTGGCACTACTGCAAATATAAATAAACCTAGTAGGTGTCCCAGGTAGTTGAATCTCTGTGAAAGGCTCTATTCATCAGCAAATTATATTTTAAATTCAGGCACTGCACACTCATAGCAGGACAAAGCTTTAATTTCATGGGGCACTCCAGTTAAAAAGCAAACAACTTATTACAAAACAATCCTAGTTTACATAACTGCAGTGTATGCAATGCATGCCCCAGAATTAATTTATAAGAACACGAAAGCCACGAACATGACTTCTTGACCATCTGTGCCTCTGTGATGATTCCATCCGGTCCCGTAACATACAACAGCATCTCATCACAGCATGACCCTGCTGACACTGAATGTGTGAGGTCATGTCTTGCATGCCTGTGTAGAATCACACTCCTAACGGAAAATCTCACAGCACAGTGCCGTGTAACTGGACTCAGACTGCAGAAGTTGTGCACTCAAGGCACTGAACTGCATCCGTTGGGGTCAGGCTGGTTTGTAAGTTTCTCCACTCCTCGAAGATAGCATTTTACAGGTGAGCAAGCTTAAAATACTGTACGTCACACAGGAAGTAAAAGGTGATAAAAAGAACAGTAGTCTTCAGTCCTACCACCTACTTCTATGCTCCCAGTTCTCAAGCTATGGCATGCTGAACCAACACAATACTTGCATGGGAGATCACTGACTTAGGTACAGCTGGTAGCAGTCTGGCAAGTGATTATGTGGCACTCTTGTGAAAGTCAATACTGAATCAGTGCCAGGAGGTGGGGGGGAATGTTGATAAACCTGTCATTTTTCAGGTAAGGAGCAAAACGGCAGTGACTGTCAGCTAGTTATTACAGAGCCTGTGGGATGCTTAAATAAAGTAGGAGTGTCAACACTGGCTCCTTGCAGCATGGCTGTATCTGTGTCGATATTAGAGACACAAGGTGGGTGAGATATCATCTTTTATTGGACCAACTTCTGTTGGTGAAAGACAAGCTTGTATGTGACCAGAATTTCGAGCCACACACAAGAGCTTGTCTCTCTCACCAACAAAGGCTGGTCCAATAAAAGATATTACCTCACCCACCTTTTCTAACACTGTGTCCTTGCCAGATTCTGAGGATAATTACATTCTCCCCAATCCTCCCACCCATTGCCTTGGTCCACCTCAACATGAAGTCGACATTTACCTGCTGTTTGCTTTACCTCAACACACCCTTTCCCAAATTAATTTTGTACCAGGGAGTGATTCAATATGCTAACGCCTATTGCACGCATCAAAAAGGTGGTGGAATCCCTAGTTTAGAATCAGGGGCCTTACAGAAGTGTCCTCCTACCCCTTAAAAAACAAAACAAAAACACACCACTACACCAGAAGAAACAAAAGGTACTCAGATATTCAAGGCAAACGTGCAGCCCCCAGACATCTTAGGACAGTGATTGTTAGGTGGAACTTTCAATTCTGTGTGTTCAAGTAAATTACTATAGAAGATATGGGAAGTATGAATATACTATTAGATGAGGACTCTTGCCATTTACTTTGAGATGGAGGGCGAGATATCATCCTATGGGAGTCTCCTTTAGGAAATGAGATTTTATATATAGATCACTGTAGTTCCTACTGAAATACAGCAGTTTTCTTTTCCATAACAGTCTTTATATACCAATATCAAATCAAGAAGCATAGAGAATGTTGTCCTAAAGTGGCTTCATGCTCTCCTGAAGATGCTAAGCTATGGTCAAAATAGCAATTGTGATGCAGATTGGCTTTGGGAGCAGGAAGGTTTGGTCTATGTACAAAAGCTACCATGTTCATTTTGGTTAAGGGTGTAGCCAGCAGAGTAGCTAGTGCCTGAATGAGAAACAATAGTGTAGACCTTGACCCTTGTACCCCTTGACCCTCACCCTCCAAAAAACCACCCCACACGAGACCCATCCAACCACACCTCATCCTTATCCAAAGTATTTTAGAGGCCTCACAGCTCCAGAACTTAAAGGAATGGGGGTTTTGCATAGGAGGATGGGGAGAGCTGAAGACAAGTCCAGACCTACAGTGACTAGGATCTGAATGTCCAGGAAAGCCTGCAGTACAATTCGCATCAGTTCCAGTGCAGATTCATTCAGAACATAAGTGTATTTTAATTGGGTTTCTTTATTCACTTGGCCTAGAAAATGCTTTCACTTTGCTAGTGCCCTTGTATGATTCCCCACCATGTTACCTAAACACCTCAGTCTTTAATGTATTTACTCTCACAGCATTCCCATGAGGTATGGAAGTGCTATTATCCCCAATTTGCAGATGGGGAACTGAGACATAAGGACACTAATTGACATGCCCAAGGTCACAAAGTCTGTGAAATCAACTAATTGACCCTGGCCCTCCAAGTGCCAGGCTAGCACTTTAACATGCAGTTGATTTAAGACCTTCCAGTGGTGGTGTACAGATGTCCCGTCTTAAAAATGGAATCCAAGTTCCTATTTTAGTCACAATAGTTTGAAACGAAACGGGATCCAGGAAATCCTACCTAACAAGAGACAAGGCTGCACACAACATCAGGCTATCCTGCAGCAGCTTTGTAGAGCGCCAGAAAGGTCCCCTAAATCACCTGGCCATTAAAGACTCCAGGATCATTAGAAACAAGATAGGGATCAGACAGACCAAAAGTGAGCAAGAAAAGGATCACCTGCACATCTTTCCCGACAGCCCACAAATTCCTTTTTCTACATATATCACAGTTCCAGGGGGATGAAGCCACCAGTGGCACGCTTTGCTCCCTACTCTCCACCCACTATCAGAGACCAGAGAATCATCACTCCCTTCCTTTGACCACAAGAGCCTGACCTCCTTATCAAGGAAAGAGCAGTTTTTCAATCAAATTGGAAGGAGTGTAAATATGGTGCTATATTTAATCTGAGAATATTGGTATTCTTATCTCCATCATTCTTGTTCTGAAGTAACACTTCTTTAAAAAAGAGTCTCTTTTGAGACTGTGAAACATCACTACAAAATAGTTAACCCAATAAAACAGATGGATGCAAAAGTGTAGGTTGAACAAAATAAAAATAGCATTTATTATTACAAAGTTAGGATTTCAGCACAGCACATTACTACCCACCAGATATGGAAATCCCAGCTTCTTAGGTGAGTAACCCTTACAGCTTTACACAAAAGTGTCCTTACTTTTATTCAAAAGAATAAAAACAATTTTAATTGGCCAAAAAGGTGGTAAGTTATAAAGAGAGCCACATTAGTCCTTTTAAGATAACATCCATGGTTATTTCTTAGCGTAAGTGATTTTCATTGCATGGGATGGAGTAATCTTGAACCCTTGGAGAGCGTCACGAGCAGCTCCTGCCTGGCCCTCGTTTTCAAACTCCACAAATGCAATGTCATGTCTCCCAGGCACTAAACGTACTTCTTTGAAGCCAGGGAACCTTTAAAACAAATGAGAAGGAAACCAGATAAGACGATACTGATTATAACTGATGGTAAATCTCTCAAGCAGCTGTTAAGCCTTATCATGCTCACTCAATGCTGTAGCATTCAATCACTACTACTAAAGCATTTAAAAATAGTGCAGTAGCTCTCTGTGAGGAAATATGGAACTACTTGACCAGTGAATGAAGCTGCAGAGAGAGACAATCACAGCAAGGCAATCTCCCCACTGCAGTTGCCCTACATGCAGCAGCATGAGTTACATAGAGCCTTGCAGATACAAAAATGTGGATCCACATCCAAGAGAGTCAATGTGTGTGTGACCTGCCATCTGCAGTTTCTTTTCTATTGTTTTCCATCAACAACAGCTGATAGCAGGAGCTGGCTGCCTGCCTCCCCCTGGTGATATCAAAGGGGAGGAAGCAGCCTCAAAGACTTTGAGCTGCCGACAGCTGCTTCCCCACCTTTGAGATCCACATCCAATTCACCATCTGCAAAAAAATGGTCCACAGATATAAAGCAGATATCCACAGATTTGCAGGACACTAGTTACATGGTCATTGCCCTATGATGTGTGGGGCATTAGGGTAAAAAGCATCAAGCAAGCAAAGTTAGGATGTCACACTATTCTGATAGTCATTTGATGGTCTTTTTCCTCATGACACAGGATCTTGGGAGGGGTGTTTTTCCTCTCTCCACCCCTCTCTCCACCCTTTCCTGCTTCACTTGAGGGAATGTGGTACCTCCATTCTGTTCAAGCCCCATACTACAATGGATGGCTTCACTAAAATTCAAAGATTCCCTAAGAGCTACATATTCAGGACCAATAAAGCATAAAGTGGATATCATTTGCTATAGTAGATTAATACTTTAAAGTTATTTAAGTAACATTTCCTATTCTTGGAACACAGTACAGCAAAGAATTAAAATTTCAAACAGATAACTTTAAAAATTAATCCTTAATTGCTGTAACTTTCCCTGTTCAGTTTCAACCCAGAGATGAATTTTTTGAGCAGATGGAGTAAGTCCATGTAGCCATACATATTTTTAGAAAGTGAGGAAATGCAGGGGAGGAAGAAACAGTCACGATAAGACAAATGAGAATGGAAAACACATTATTCATGAGCAAAAAACAGTTTGGAGCACAACCCATGTCTCAGAAAGCATGGACAAATATCGATTGGCCCAGTCTCAGCTTTTTTTTTTTTTTTTTAAAAGTGGTTAGCTGTTATGGTTGCAAAGAAACCCTTCAAAACAAGCAAATGAAAAATGATGCAGAGACATCTGCCTCTCTTTGCAGAGAGCCTGAAATAAGAGCACCGAGATGTGAAATTCCCTATTAGTTTCACTAAATGCCAATGACAGTTAAAATTGTTGACATTTATCATATTCCACTGCTCATTCTAGCATGTAAGAAAGGAGAGGGATCATATTATGAAGCTCTAGAATATGCCCAAGACAATGGGTTGTAAATTCCTGGGACCACATGAAGGACTAGCCAGAATGAGAAAGACATATATGGTAAGATAAGCGGGCCTTAAAAACAAATGGTGGGGTTGCAAGGAGGATGAAAGTAGGTTTCATCTTCCCAAAAGGAAAGCTGAGCTTCCAAAAATTTGGGATTGACTTAAAGCACATTAACTATAGAGTTCTATAGCCTTTTCTGTGATTGTGGAGTCTTCCACCTCAAAATCACTAGCTTGAATCTACCACAGATTGATTGCAAATCATTACCATCTGATGGGTCTATGTGAATTGAGCTAGTTCCTAATGTTGTATGCGGTGTTATTGTAGCCATGTAGTTCCCAGGATATTAAGAGATACATGGTAGGTGAGGTAATTTTTTTTTTTTTTAGTCGGATCAACTGCTATTGTTGAGAGACACAAGCTTTTGAACTTACACAGAGCTCTTCTTCAGGTCTGACCTGAAAGCTTGTCTCTCACCAAGAGAAGCTGGTCAAATAAAAAGATATTACCTCATACACCTTGTCTTTCTAGTTTCTAATGGATACGTGTCCACATTAAAGAGCCACCACAATTTACATGGCTGTATGTTTTGCAGGAAAGCCAAGGACCAAACGGGCTTGAGACTGAATTCTGATATTCCCAAGTATCCCCTACCGGTCATGGTTGAGGAAAATGTGTGTGTGCATGTAATGGGGTGTGAAATAAAAATATATTTTATATACATGACTTACTGATTAAATAGCATAGACAGCATCATCTCATTTGTCTCCTCTGGCAAGTTATTAAGGAAGAGTATATAGTTTGGTGGATTATCAGGCACCTACAATAATGAAAGAACAGAATTCAGTAAGTCATACAAAATATAAGTAGCACTCATCTACTTTCTTTATACATCCACTAAACTACTAGAAATAAGCTAACATACTGTTATTGTTCCTCATAAGATGGATCTAGACTTCCTTCACTTATTGAATAAACTGTATCTGTCACAACCTTTTTAGTACATTTTTAAACTGGTACACTTGCTCTGCTATCAGTGCTAGTATGTATTAGTATACTATCAAGAGACAGTAAGTTGGGAGACATATTTCAAAGTCATTCACTGCAAGCATGTAGAACTGCTCATTTTAAAAGGGCACAAATATCTAAAAAGATAGTTGACCAAGTAAGTTGTCCAGTACACTGGCCGTCACGTCCATAGAATTACCAGCTTTGAATTGCGTGCTGTAGTTAAGTGTAGGGAGTAATCATTCTATTTAAAAATGTGTAACCAATACATATGCTTCCTAATGGTTTTGCTGGAGGAAACCACCATAACAAAATTCAAAGCACGTACAAAACCTCATTCTAAATGCTGCAGAGACTCCCCACCAAAGTCAAATTTAAAACTGTTCTAAATTACTCAGATGTGCTTTTTTAATACTGAGTTCTACTGTAGAACACACAAATATTAAATGTCGTTTGTTCAGTGCTCTCTCTTCCTGCTAATTCTCAAACAGAGAACGTAATGGCAGGAATAAATTGTTCAACTGCTAAAGCATCAATGAATAGAAAAAACAAGTCTCACAAAAGGAAACCCTATCAAGCCCAGAAAAGTATGTCCAAATCTAATTGTGTTAAGTACGGATGGACATGCGCGCACACACGTTACAAGGAAAGCTGCTCTGAAATAATGTCTTTATTTAAAAAATAAAATAATAAGAATTACCTGTTGATTCTGTGATGAAGTCCCTTGGACATTCAAAGAATTCTGTGTTGTTCCCTAAGAGATTAAACATGGTTAGAAATACCAAAAGTCAGGCAATGAGGAGTCTTGTATATAATTTTCAATTTGAAAGTTTGCACACCAGTTTGGTTTTCAAGGAGCCTGAAAGACTGTCTGATTCCTAACCAGCCCTTCAATCTTAAGGCACTGGTTCCTAAACTGTGGTCCATGGACCATTCATGGTTTGCAGAACAGTTGCTGGTGGGAAACATGAAACCATTCGGTTTTAAGCCCTCCCCTGCCCACGCACATCCCCCACCAGACTGCTGAAGAAGAGACAGCTATTTAGGTCAGAATGGATTCTGGAAGTGAATCAGGGCCTATGGCGAATTATTGTACTCCATCTACCTTCTGGAAAGGTGGGTTCCACAGACCGGGGAAAAGGCATTTTACAAACATTTTGAACAGGACTCTCTGGAAGGCAACACCACATGCTTTCTGACTGAGGCACATACAAATCCACAGACTTCTCCAGCACAAATTCAAAATCAAGATTTGAGTTCTTTAAAACTCTCCCCGCCATTTTGAAATTGAGGCAACAGCAGCATTACTACACCTACTATGTATGAAGCTTATTAGTTATTCTTACTTTTGGTGTTTCCTATTGTACAGGCATTAGTAAACTTCGCCAACGAAGACTGCCTCTTAACAGATATACCATCTTTTGGGCCAACTCCATTCCAACCTGCGATTGCATGGCCCAGCTCCAGGTTCCCTCCTGTTTGCTATTGTGTAATGCTTGTGTGACAACTAAAGCAATTACTACATACTGAAGAGTAATATTGTGAAATTATTTGTGTATTTTTACCCAGCACTGAAGATCAGCAAGTGATCTCTGAAAAAAAAGTTAATCACACTTTGTTTTGATCCTTGCATCTTGTTGCGCTCAGCTGGAAACAAAGACAGGGTTTATAGGGACTAACCAATGGATATTTACTAAAACAGAGGCAGCTGTTGATGCTTTTCAAAAAGGGAAGTTCGTTGAAAGTTTTCACAATTTGAATACCGTAACATTTTGTTAGGATTGAAAAAATGAAAGAACTCCACTTCTGAAGAAAGAACAGCAGAGTCACAGAAATTGAGATGTCATCGACCATGTGAATGTGCAGAATGAACAGTTTCCAAAGTCTGTCAAGTTTTAGAAACTAAATTGAACCTTGCTCTTAACAGGCATTCGTTTGGGGGCCTTTGCACTCAAGATTCCTTGCAATTCATCTGCAATTTTGTCTAACAAAGAATGTGTGCCTATTAAACTTTTATACTGGAGGCAAACTTGGCACAGTTTAGAGGAAATGCATTAGTCTCATATACATTTCACCTTATTAAGACCATAAGTAAATATCACATTGAAAGAGTTGGCTATGTGCAGAAACAACTCTTTAAAACTTGTTTTAGAAATCAGGAATCTTGTTGTTTATACAGTCTCCTTACCTGACCAAGCTTTTTATTTGCTGCATTAGCTGACTGCTCCAGGGATTTAGCCTTTTTCTTCTCTTTCCTCTTTTCCTTATCAGCAAATGTACCACGCATTTTGGAGATCATATCAGAGTCTGTTTTTGCATACTGAATACGCTATTTAAACAAGAAAGCAGAACATTTTATATTTCACTATGCTGAACAGCTTACACTAACCTCAAGTCCCCAAATATCTAGCAGAACACTGGAATTCCTACAGGAATTTCTTACATTAAAATGTCTACTCAGAGAATATGCTGAATTTACCAATTAATTCTGAGCACTTACTACAAAAGTGTCTCTTGTTTAAAAGATAGAGATTGATGTAGGATGGTTAAGTGACTCAAGTAAGAAGGATTTGTTTTTAAACAAATTGAGCATCCAAAATGGTTTTTGAGGTAGTCACATTGCTACTTTTTAGGGTACAAAAAATGAAATACAGGAATAGAGTGGAATACAGGACAATTCACTTCTATCAGGCATGGATTAGAGCAACTGGAAGGGGAAAGTCATTATGGCATTACTTTCATTACTGCCAGTAATAAAGCAGAGGAAGCTTGAGGCAGGAAGCTAACAGTAAAGGCAGTACGAGAGGCAAAAGCCCAGTGAGGATGCAAAGGAGAAAGCAAAAGGGGTCTCAATTTCATTTTAGCAGAAAGATGGTCCATGTGATAACTTCCTCTCTTCTGTGCAGTCATGCAGACCACTTCCCATCCCATTCCCAATTACTGAACATCCCTATGGCAACTAAATCAATTACTTGGAAAAGTAATTATAAAAATACTTCTGTACTTTTAGCTGTCTTTAATGTGGTAAGTCTGTCCTTTCTGAAAAGGATTACCAAGCTGCCTGCTTTTGCTCTTCAGTCTACTGTTACTCCCTTCCATTCTGTTCCTCTCTGCAACCTTGCATATATATTTATCTGCTACCTAATCCCTTTTACTCAGCATCCCTGATGCCTGGTTCTCCCTTCCCTCTGCACTGTGATGCCCTTTTTCTCCCACTTTTCCTGCCTTCCAGATAGCTGTCGTTTGTGACTGGAGCTCGAGTCCAACTAGTGACTAGCACCTCTGCTCCTGGGGATCAGCCTCTAGGGAAGATTATATATATCTTCTTGTTTGGGGATGTTTCTAGAAGCATCCAGGCTTCCGTTCGACTTGAAGAACCTTGATGTCTGTACTGGAAGCAGATGAAAAAAAAAAAAAAAAGGAAAATCCAGGACCATGTGACCCATCTAGGTGTAGGTCCACATGACCTACCATATTTCCTGGACCTGTTCAAGAATTACTGGAGAGGGGGACAATACCATCTACTCCCCACCAAAGAGATGATTGAGAGGGTGTTTATATCTTGAGGAGAAATATTATTTTGAATATTAAGAACTGAGCTCTGATGTGGAACAGATTCAGTAATGTTCTTAAAAGGAAGATATCTAAGTTCTCTAAGACTTCGTAATCAAAGCAAGAAATTACACCTTCCTCTTCTCCCCTCCCCCACTCTAAACGCCTAATTCTCTAAACTACAGACATGCTAGTCTTAACTGCTGAAATATAGTACTACAAAACCTTAAGAAACAAGCTTGCGAAAAGTTAAGCGTCATAATGAAAGTCAACCTGGGATCAATACCTGGATAAGTAAAATATCCAGGTAATGGGGCGCTTATGGTTGGTTTGTTTACAAAAGTTGATCTTTGTAATGCATTGGTACCCTACCAAAACCATTTTAAGACAAAGAGTCTGCAGCATGTTTTGTTACCATGTAACATTGCATGTTGTTTGTTTATTTTATAAAGAGTTGGGCTACCAAAGCGAACCAAGCCTGAATCAAAGCTTTCCTCTCCAACCTAGAAAAACAACTTAAAGAAAGCAATTTTTCAGTGATATATTTAGATGTCACTTTTTGGCAACATGGAAACTAAGAGGGCTTAGAAACATTCATTATAATTAAAATTTAGGTGTGTAGGAGACAAGTGTTTCTTAAGAGATGAATTTCTGAAGTGCTCAACTGAACAAGAAGGATGAAGCGCCTTTTAGTTTGGAGAATTCACAGAGCTGTACCACGTGTCTAGCATCTGTTTGCTAGTCTATACAATTTTTCAAGTATTTGGCTGCTGGTTATATCTCCCATACGGACATTGAGGTAGATGAAAAAAGGGTGGCAAGCTATAGCAAATGTTCCACACACATACACACACACCCCCATACCAACACCCCACCCACACCCCAAAAGGTACAACTGTTTGTGTACTCTAAACTAAAACTCTCTGTACAGAGTTTCCTTGTTTGTGTGTTCCTCCACACTGTAAAATGGATGGAACACATGCAAATAAAGATTGCTAGGCTCGCTACCACAGAAAAAAGAAATGTTCTTAATGCCCAAGGCCCCATTCCTTATAGCACACACACACACACACGTCAATGGTACTACTCATGTGCATAATTATACGATGTGTAAATATTTTTAGTATAAGAATTATTCAGAATCTAGCATTATCTTATGCAAATTGTTTTGAACTTTATTTTATAATCATGGAGAGGGTAACATTCTCAGTAACAGCAATAGTTATTATGAAGCAGAAATATTGTGACATAACATTGAAAAATTAGGAATGCTTAACTTCAACGTAAGTGAACACAGCCGAATGTTACAGCATCACTGCATAAACATGACTTATACAAGACAAGAAGCAAAGGGCAAACTGGAGGCATTTAAATGCAATACAATTTTATTCCTCTATATGTAGAGAGCACACTTGTCTAAATTAAAGATTTCTAATTTAAAAAAAATTAGTATGATGTTAGAGTGGTTTTATCTGAAAGCTAAGCACATCGCCTCTTAAATGTGCGTGTGTATGTTCACATGGGAAAAAACAAGACATCAATGAAAATAAATAGACACAACCTAAATAAAAAAGACAAACATGATTCTGATTCCTAGTTGCAAAACATTGTACTAGTGCTGTTAAAAATAAAATAGACTTACCATTGGTTTGCCATAAAATGGAAACCCTTGTAACTGTCTCAAAGCATTGGTGGATGATCCAAGTTCTTTAAATATGACAAAAGCCTGTCCTCTCATTTTCATAGTCTTTAAAGCCACAATATCTACTACATGACCAAACTGTGAGAACAGTGCATACAAGGATCTTTTCAGTTCTGTGGAGAGTATAGAAAAGCCATTACTGTATATAGTTTGGAAATATCAGTGTGCTTCTATAAGCTGTCCTAGCCTCAAACAACAGGAAGTTATAACTCCGAAAAATATACATAACATACTATCTTACTTTCTTTGGGCAAAAGATGGTATACAGGCGCACAACGAGTCCAAATACATCAGCACAATTTCCAAGATGTGTGCTGTTAAATATTTGGCAACCAGTGGCTAAGTTTAAACAGAAAAAGAAAAAAAAAATATATATATATACACACCTTGATTTATATCACTAAACATTCAAACAACTTTTAGAAATTAAGATGCATAACACATTCTCTCACTCATATGAAGTCAGAGTCAAAGCTGTAAACCAAAACGATAATACTCATATATTAGTGTAATAGGTGATATGGGTTTGGCAGTTATATTTGGGGTATTGTTTTGGTTTTAAGTTATTCAAGCTTCAAGCACATTACTAATTAAAGTCAGGTAGGTGATAAAGTTAGGAGACTTTTCATGTCTGCCTTGTTTAAGCCATGAATCCTGTCGTCTACGTTGATCTTGTTTTGCTTTTTCACCTGGCACTTTAAAACCTCAACTGCAAAAATCTGAGGGCGGGGGTTGGGGGAGTAGCCCCACCAAATGCCTTCCCTGCACCCAGCCCCACACAGACTGCAAGTGATTACAGTGGGAAAGGAGGGGGGAGTATGGAAAAATGCCCACTGGAGCCCTGTAGCTGGGCAGATGAATGCATCTCCTTGCAGGGGAAGGGGGAAAAGGGAAGAAGAACCAGGCTGAAGGGCAATTTGAGTTCGATCCTATGATGACAAATGTTTAACCAGTTCTTTCAAGAATTAGGAAGACAGATTTTCCAGATCATCAGACCCTCCCACTGAATTGTGACAGTCATTTTCATTGTCCTAAAACAGTCTTACACATAGGTGTTAAATCTGGCTTTAACTTATGTTCAATCTCCTACAATGGAAACTCATACTGCCTTACTATTCTTGTATTTAAGACACAACAGACTTCAACTGCTGAAGTATTTTGTTTTGTCATTGCTGAAGTATGACAACATCAGCTCATCATGATTCTTTCACATTTCTTTTCAACTAAGATAAACAAAATTATATGGCATCAATCACATCACGTTAGGGGTCACAGAAAGTCATGCAAGAGAAGCTGGGAAAAAACATGCTCTTAGAGACAATATCTGTAAGCAAAGACAGAAATCAGACACTTGTATAGAAGTCGGAGTTGTCAAGAAACTCACGGACTCCCACAGCTACCGTCCTAGAGCCAATAAACACCCCAAACACCCAAAAAAAATCTGTTACCTACAGCCAGGCACTTAGATACTACAGAATATGTTCTGAGGAAAAAGGTCCAGGACATACACCTTAAGATTCTCAGAACTGTCTTTACCAAATAAGGACGCTCCACCAGAGAATAGATCATATCATATAATGGGCCACCCAAATACCCCATGAGAACTCGCTTCAACACAGAAATAAAACCCACTGACTGCACACCCCTCCATGCAACCTACTACCCCACACTGGAACCTATATGGGGTCTCATCAAACAACTACAACTCACACACGGTGGGGACCCGCTCCTTTCCCAAACCCCATCTTCAGGGTCATCATCAGAAGCAAGCTCCCCCAGAGACTAGGACACCAACTCAAAGCAATACTAGATCCTGCCAAACAGACGCAAAACCTGCAAACACATCTCCATTGCCACAATGATCAAACTCCCAACCCCCAATAGCAAATATGCGGGTGAAGCTAGACAATCACTGTGCTCTCAAATGAACTCACAGGAAAATAAGAGAAAAATGTGTCACCTGTGGTTAAACACTGAAAATTCTCAGTCCTCATCATGAAAGGAAACCTGAACAATGCTTTCAGAAGACAAACCTGAAGTTTAAATTCATAACTTTTCTGGACACGAAAAGCCATGGACTGAATAGAGACACTGAATTTATGGCTTATTACAACAATCTTTAACCCATTAACATTACCTGCCTCCCTATCACTTCCATTCCCCCACTTTGACAGGAAGGGTGCTAAAGGGCTGCTTCACCTTGAATGGTCCCATGATATATGTATTTACTGTTTACATTAAACAATCTGCTCTACCTTGTATTCAGCTGTGCCACTCTGAGGGCTTGTATTCACCTACAGCACTGTAGCATTTTAGTGAAGATGGAAGAGCTTCTCCCATCAGCATAGTTAATCTACCTTCCTGAGAGGCAGCAGCTATGTTGACGAAAGAAGCTTGCCAGCAAAACAGCACTGTCTACGTGGAGGGCTTGGCCAGTATGACTATGATACTCAGAGGGTGTGGATTTTTCACGCCTCTGAATGACAGTTATACTGATATAGGTCTTTAGTAAAGACCCATCCAGAGTATGTTTTCCAGACCTGAACAAGATCTCTGCAGGACTTGAAAGCAGGTCTCTCTCACCAACAGATCCAATAAGACATTTTATCTCACCTTGTCTCTCTAATATCCTGAGACTGACACAGCTACATCACCACTAAATACAAATGAACGATTGTAAGAAAGAATTTCAGAAAGAAATTAACAGGAAGGAGGATGGAACCTTACCAGGAGAAACACTTCAAAAGGTTTGCTTTACTATGTTTTTGGGACAGAGAAGATACTCAGGTACCCTTCACTGAGGAATAAAACAATAGCACTCTTGCTTCAATGAAAAAAAGGGGTCTCAAGTAGGTTGAAAATGCTGGAGAGAATCCTGAGTGAGATCAGCTTCTCCAGATAAGAGACCAACTTGTTAGTTTAGTCTAACAGTTTAGAAAGAGTGCCATAATTTTGTTTTTTATATAACCATTTGTTTCCAATATTACTATTACTCAAATCTGTTCTTTGATAATAAACTTATTCTTGTTTTCACTAGAAATATAGCTAAGGGCTGTGGTGAATCAAAGTGTTGGTCCTCTGTTGAATTTTACAAGCTTCCCCCCCCCCACTCTCTCTCTCTCTCTCCCCCTACCCCTCTCCCTCCCTCTCCAGGGAATAGTAGGTCTGGCAATTTTGAGAACATTCAGTGGATAGGAGGCTACACCAGGGGTAGTCCATTTTTTTTGGTCAAGGTCTAAATTTCTTAGCCAAGGTATAATCAAAGGCCAGATTACAGATACAAAATTAAATGCAACAATGATGCTAATAAATAATAATAATAATAATAATAATAATAAGAAAAAGATTTTGAGGTCTGTTCAAAAGCACCTGGTGGTCTGATTTTGGCCCATGGGCTACTCAAGGAATACTCCAAGGAGCTGGGGGTTGGTGTGTGCCTATAGGCACATGTACAGAGAGAGCAAGGCCTGAGGAGAGGAGGGGACTGGAAGTAGTGCTTGTACTGCCAGAAGCTGTTGGTTTCAGGGACATGAGCCACAACAGGCTTGTACAAGACTGCTTCACACTAAGAGCAGGTAGTCTCACAACCCTGGGTACTCTTGGGCAAGAATACCACACACTTGGGTCTGAGCCGGTCAGCTTTAATTCAAACCTTTCTTTGAACCAAAAACCAAACCTTGTGATCACAATTACTATTAAAGAAAAAACAGACACATACAGAAACAGTTACCTTCTTCTGGGGTTTAGGCAGGTAACAATGAATTTCTTCTATGAAGCTCTGTCTATCCCTTCATCTCCCACATATTATACACATCCAAATTACATATTAATTAATCCTCTTCCAATCACCATAAAGTGTTAGGACTATTATGTACCTTATGCAACTCAAACGTGTGTAACTTCAACTGGCATGACTTTTGCAGTCCTTACTATTTGCATGTTATTTCTCTTTCTAAGTGATTAATTACCACTTATCACACACTGATGATCAGGGATTTCTGTGATAAAAACAAAAATCTGTTTTTCCACCATTAAAATGAGACACTGAACTTTAGTTTACCTAGCCACAATATATATATTGGTATCAGTGAACACAATGTTTTAGTGATGTATTTACAATTTTTAAGATAACAGCAGGAGCCCTGCCCATTCTCCTGATTATCCTAATTTATGATTATCCCATCTGGCCCCATTCCCAATTAGATTGGATTATTGGGGTTCCACAATATATGTTTTTATTTTTTCACAAAATGTAACAACTAAAGATTCTTTGTAAAAATACAAATTCTGTGTTTTTCCATGGCAAATGGATTTCTAGGATCCCTGCTGATGATGCATGCTTGACCAGGCCACTTTTATCCTTTAGCTGTCTTTAAAGATTGTGATTCTCTAACTGGCTTTTGGCAACACATTTTATGTGTCCGTTATTTGGTTTTTCTAGCTTTTCCTGTTTGGCTTCCCTGATATACATCAATATATCAACATCACATTGGTTCCATGTCCCCATGATAATATCTTCAATGTACTTACTACATAGGGCACTATTTTTGTTTTTGACTGGTGTTTTTATCCATTTTCTGCTCACCACATTAATGTTGGGGCAACCTTTAGGACTCAATTTTCACAGACATTTAGAGCACCATTTTACAGTGGTTTTAAAATTAAAAGTATACTGGCAACCACATACATTGGTTGCTATCAACTATAGAATGCTTTTAATTTAATTTGAATTTTTATACCAATATACATCTCATTATCAATGATCCCAAAACACATCACCTGGCTGAACAGAGTCTGCCAGGTTCCATTAGATAGAGACCCAAATGGTATCCAATTACCACTGTTATTTCATCATGTTAAATTACACAATGATCCCACACTGCCTACATTCCAGCAGAAGTGTGCATAAGAAAAAAGTATTACCACCACTTTTGGAAAACCACACCCAAAACACCACCAGTGCCTGATCCTATAATCCACTGCTCACAAGCAGTATTAAAAAGGCAGGAGAATCACTTGTACTGTAAAGGACCATTCATGTAAGTATGTGATTGTACAACTGGAGCCATACATCTCAATCCTGAAGATGAACGAAGGTAAGATTCTGTGGGACTACCCTCACAATTAAATTACTCACATTCATAAGGGTTGGTAGACTTGGACCCTCAGATGATAAACAGAAGAAAAACCAAAGCAAATCATCCAAATGCACATTAAGACTTACACTTCATTCTCAAATCACCAATTTTAACTCCTTCCCCACTGGCAGTAGTTAAGCATAGAAATATTACCTTCTTTATTTGTATTACAATAGTACTTAGCGGTCCCAACTCTGGGATACTATTGTCCGAGGCACAGCACAAACGTGCTGACATTACAAGATTGCTGGTGACATGTCTACATTATATTTCTTGAAGAATCAAATAGCATATTTTTACTGAGAGTTTTTCCAACACACTGATGAAAAATATTAACTCTAAATTATTCATACCTTCTTTTTTAATTTTGTCATTTACATTATTGATGTAAATGGTATGGTTTGGTCTGATATCCATCTTCTAACTTGCTTATACAACAGCCTAGAAGAAAAGAAAGACGCACAATGTGTTAAAATCCCTTTCATGTCTGAGGATGAATTCATAACAATAACTGAGTGAGTTTTTGTTTGGCTAAGGCAGACCAGGCTATAGAAAACAGGATCAGAACTGCTTCACTCAACAGTGAAAAGGAGGCACTTTCTATCGCCCAGGTTGAAAAGCATACATGTGTTATGTTCTCACAAAGGTGTATTCGTCAGTGAAGGTACAAAAAGATCTAGCGTACGGCAAGTGCTCACTGCTCTACGGGGGAGGGGAGGCAGGAGTGGTACCATCATCCCCACACAGCTCCTCCCAGCAATTACAGTCTTAACTTTTTATAGCACCCACCACCTTCGTATGCAAAGACCGACACCCCTAATGCCCCCCCAAACCAGCCAGCCCTCCCCAGCCGCCTCCCTCCCCCCCAACCA
>ML675614.1:13578515-13655061 GCA_007922155.1 Mesoclemmys tuberculata | reverse complement strand
ACCCGCTCCGCCGCGCGCCCACCTGCCCCGGCGTGGTCCCCCTCGCGCAGACGAACCCGGCCTCGGCACACCACGCGCGCGCCCCGATGACCTCACGCGCTCGGGCAGAGGCGCAGTCGCCGGCGCTCACGTGCAATCGCTCCGCCAATCACCGCTGAGCTCTCCGCCTTCCGCCCTGCTCCTCGCCGCGCGTGCGCCTGAGCAAGGGCGGGAGAGAGGCGGCCTGAGAGGGGCGGCACGTATTTGTGTGTCCCTTCCCCTCCCCCCGCCGCACGCGCCAGGGGGCGGGGTCACCACTCACGGCCGGGCCCCCTCCCCCCTCAGGGCCAGCCGGGAGCGTGCGTCCGAGCCGGGCTCGGGCTGCCCCTGGCGGGGGCCGATAGGTGGCGCTACCCCCGGTTGCCCTTGTCCCGCCTCGTCGCCTGGCGCTGGGGGACCTGCTGGAGCCCGAGGGGGCCAGAAGGCCTGCGGGTGGGGGCGGGGCCTGGGGGCCCCTCAGGGCTCTAAAAATGGCGCCTGTGGCCCTGGGGCGGTGGGGCCCGGTTGGGTGTGGGCGGGAGGGGGTTGTCCCGCCCTAGTGGCCCGGGGGTGACCCCAGCTGCAGCTGGGCGCCCGGCGTGGGGGGCGTCGGGGACATTTTTAGAGCCCTGAGGGGCCTGTGAGGAAGGGTGCGAAGCCTGGAGGCACTTGCCCTTGAGACACGGAGCCGGGGGACCTGCCGCCAGGCCTCCAGTGCGCTAAGGCCTGCTACTGCGAGGCCGCGGGCCGGTGGTTCGCCGTGGCCGTGGAAGGGCGGATCCGTAGCAAGGGTCTTCCTGGGTAGCCAGGGAGATTTAGGTTAAGGGTTAAAAGAGACAGTTTGTAACTGTCAGGGTGGCTAAGTGCTGGACTAGGCTCCCCAGGGAGGTTAGGGAATCGCCATCCTTGGAGGTGTGCAAGAATACGTTGGCCAGCTGCCTATCAGGGATGGTCCGGATTTACTTGGTACGTCTACAGTGCAAAAGCTGGACGTGACCTCTCGGTGTCCCTTTCGGCCATATAATTCTGTCATTATTTCTGCCGAATGTTTGCTAAAAAAATGACCATTTTGCTTCCGCACCCCCTTTTCCCACCACCTTCCTTTTTTCTCTCTTTCCGTTTTGCCACAGCAAAGAGGTGGGGGGAAAAGAACCTCCATCTAAGCTGTAGTTTTTTCTCTTTGAGACAGGCATCTGCAAAAATCAAAACTCGAATAGTATATCCAGCAAGCTTCCTGTTGTCTGATAGTCAAACTGATTTGGAGACTGTCTTCAATTCAAAAAGAAAAAGCATTTTTACTGTTCTTTTTAGGTAAATGTCAGGTGTGGGTATAGGGTTAACCTTGATTAAATATATTAAATATGTAAAAGCTACATATTCATTGCCTCCGCTAGGATTTTCAGTGCCGAAACACACCTTTCTTACAGGGAAGAGACAGCATAGGTTGAGAATAGCATAATGAATAGTTGAGCTGCTTTACAGAGCCCAGGACACAGGGGAATGAGAAGGGATGGTTGCCCCAATGGCTCCAGAAGAGGAAATAATGTTTTCTTTTCTTTACACCCTGTGTTTCCTTAAATATTTCCATCTTTGTTGGTGTGCTACTTTTCTTAAAGTAATGGGATAAAAAGGAAAATGCATGACAAAATTGTGTTAGATAAATGTTTTTGGTTTAATTAAAAACATTAACTTGTATCAAGCATTTTGCCTCTGTACAGTGGTTTCTTCACCTTTTCAGTACAGGTAGCAATAAGAAACATATACAAAGTGAAATTATTTAGTACATGCTATACTCCTGAGGGAATTCTGCACCAAAAAAATAAAAATTACGTGGACAATATTTTAAAATTCTGCATATTTTATTTGTCAATAAGTAAATTAACAGGCTTCAGCTTGGCAGTGGACAGCACAGGCTGCACCACTCTGCAGCCTCTCCTCTCCTCCCTCCCCCAATCCTCAGGACATGGACTCAGCAGTGTGACTGCACAATTGTGACACAGCAAAAGGACTGGGCCTGCCCTTCAAACACCCCAGGGCTCTGCCTCTCCATGCTTGGTACACCAAGATAATAAGCGAGAGGGACAGCGTCTCACATGCCCAGTCCTGGCCCCCATCCAGGTGTGAGGCAAGCAGGCCCAGCCCAGTAGCATCCAAGTGTGGAGGCGCTTAGTGGGGGGAAATCCAAGTGTGGGGTGAGAGCGTTCTGTGTATGGCAATCTAGGTACAGATGTGGGGTGGGAGTCTAGGTATGGGGGGATCTGGATGTGCAAGGGGCTTATTGGAGGCTTCTGGCTGCAAGGGGGATTTGCAGGGGGTTGAAGGTGGTTGGGGCTCAGGAGGTGGGATCTGTGTGTGAGGGGGATGGAGCTTGGCAGGGGAGTGTGGGGGACTCATTGGAGGGGAGGTCCAGGTGCTGGGGGAGTGGGACTTGGTGGGGTGGAGGTGTAGGTGCAGCTGATATGGCTCAGTTGGGTAGAGATCCGGGTACGGGAGGTTCATCAAGATGACTCAGGTTTGGGAGTAGGGGGTTTGAGTGCAGGGGATTCAGCAGAAGGTGATGTGGGTGCAGGTGTGGGGATCCAGATGCATGGGAGTGGGGCTCAGTGAGGGAGTCTCGGTTCAGGGGGGCTCCAGATACAGGGGTGAGGCTCGGCAGTATGTGGGTTTGTGTGGGGGACTTGAGGCATCCTGGGTACCCATCTAGCTTATGTGCAAAGACATCTATCCTACCCTTGATATGGACAGTATACAAAATCACCATTAACTTTAATAGGGTGATTTGTGTATATTGAGAGGAGAATGGATACCATTTTATTGAATATTCCAGGTTCTCTTCATTTTGTGAGATAATCTTACCCTAGATATTACCTAAACTAGAGACCCTAGAGACAGTTTGAGGACTCCAGATGAAATTCACCCTGCGCTGAAAGCCAACACAAAGTTTGATTAATTATACATGCCTCCTTTCTCCCATTACACCAGTGATAGGAGAGCCAGTAAGCATATGACCTCCTCCTGAGGTTCTGACTGCACTTCTCTATACTTCTGATCTATGCACACCCTAAGTTGCGGGACCTCGTCAATCTCTGCCTTGGCCAAAGTGGCCATCTACAACACCAGAGAAAGGATGTTGGCTGAAGAGGTGGTCTGTGACTGTGGGGCCTATTTTCATTCCTCTGGATCACGTATCCAAGCAGAGTTCCTCTGGGCTGTGTCCGCTGACTCCTTACCTACTTTTGAGGAGCAGTGGGCACTGTCTGGGATTCTCTGCTCCATGTCCCCTTCAGGTTCCCTCCGTTTAGCCCTCTGACCTTACACCTGTTCCTATTCTCTCATTTGTTGTCCCCCAACATTAGTTGAGTCCCAGACCCAGTAGTTCCTCCCTTTAGGCTGGGCGAGGGGCTTTTCACAATGGGCAGGCCTGCAGGAACCCAAATAGACCAACTTTGCAAAAATGAAGAGTTCCCATGCACAGAGAAAATTCTCCATTAGCCTCTGGTTGCTTTAGTGCCACTTTGCATCGTGTGAAGTGGCTTTTAGCAAACTAGATAATCTAGTCCTATTTATGTACATTTATTTAAGAGATTATGATCCAAATCCCACTGAAGTTTACAGAAACATTCCCATTGACTTCAATCATCTTTGGATCAGTCTCATAATGAACTATTGGGTGAAATCTTGGCTCATTTGAAGTCAATGGGAGTTTTCACAGTGACTTTAGTGAGGTCAGGAAATCACTCTGCCTGTGTAACGGTGTCTCCAATATTTCTTGGCATACATACATAATAACAAACAAAGTTTTTTGTCTGGATGGCCCTGATCCTGAAAATATTTACCTATATTTTTAAGTACATGATTAGTTTCATATGTGCTAAATTTTAAGCATATAAATAAATGTTTGCAAGATTGAGGCCTTTATGAGTTGCATTTTCAGGAGACAGTAACACTACTAAAAGTTGGTTACCACTATTCTTGAAGACTAAAACATGACATAAGAAACTCCTGGAGAATGAATGTAGGCAGCAATTTGAAAATGCCCATAGACCAGTGATGATATCCAACCGGTTCGCACTGGTTCGCGCGAACCGGTTCTTAAAATTAAAAAAATGTAGCGAACCGGTTGTTAGCGTCCTCCCCTGTCGCGCTCGGCGGGGCGCTGGCAGGTTTCGCCGAACCGGTTCTTAAAATAAAAAAAAGGCAGCGAACCGGTTGTTAGCGTCCTCCCGTTGCGCTCTGCGGGGCACTGGGGGGGTTTCGAATTTGGCAGCGCAGAGCCAGTTTCACAGCGGAGGCTGCGATGCCAAGTCTCCCTCTCCGCCACCGAAATTGACTTTCCCTTGTCAATTTCATGGCGGAGAGTATGCCCCAGCTCCGCCGCTGAAATTGACCAGGGAGGGTCAATTTCAGTGCGGGGAGTCTCTCCTGGGATTCTCCCTGCCACCGAAATTGACCAGGGAGGGTCAATTTCAGTGTGGGGAGTCTCTCCTGGGATTCTCCCTGCTGCCGAAATTGACCAGGGAGGGTCAATTTCAGTGCGGGGAGTCTGTCCTGCCATTCTCCCTGCCCCCGAAATTGACCAGGGAGGGTCAATTTAACGTCGGAGGGTGCCCTGAAGTTCTGGGTGCTGGGTTGTTGGGGTGCAGAGTGTCGAGTGTTGCGTGCATGATGTTTAAGAACCTATTCAGAATAGGTTCTTAAATATCACCTGCCTTTATAGAACTGGTTATTGGAAATTTGGGATATCATCACTGCCATAGACCAATAATATTTAATAAACCACCTTTGTTTTTATTTGGAAAGATTGAAAATACAGTTTATCTGAACACATTTTTAGAGTTACTTTTAAAATGCCTGTGGTAATGTTAGTTCAGGAACAAAAACAGAAAATAGATTCTCAAGCTGCAGTCTTGGAATGTTTGGAATAGTTTTTCAGGAGGAATGTATCAGGTTCTATGAATGAACTATTGTAAAGTATTTTTCGGAAGTGATTTAATGTTATGAGGGTTTAACCTGGTTACATATCAAGAGGCAGTCGGTGGAAAAAAAAATCATTCATAAGCCATTTGTTTTTAAAACTGAAGGTTATGTTTAGCTAGAACCACAGTGAAACTCTTTTTCTGTTCAGGGACATGGGAGCATTATGCAAACAGAGTTGCTGCTTTCTGTTACATTTTGGAAACTCAGTATTTACTTCAGATTCAGATCCTAGCTTGAGTTTTCCTGGCTGGAAGTAAAACAACTGATTTATTGATTTTAATAAACTCACTATGTAGAGGGTAAGGAATGGGTTGAATACAAAAACCAAAAGTCCAAGCCCTTGACTTAGCTATTATTTACTGGTGGAATAGAACAGTCTGATCTGTGTTTGTTTATAGCTTTGTGTGATATATGAGACAGTATGCCAATATGATGCCATATGCAAGTTAGGCAAAGCACAAATTGAAATAATACCAGACACCTGCTCCACACAAAGTTCAGTATGTATTTTTGATTTTTGAGAAGCCTCTTCATTTTTTTCCTGGTTGACTGCAGTCTAAGTACTTCTGGTGGTAAAATATACTTTGAAATCCAAGAATGAGCAACCCTCTAAAACATTTTTTTTCCATCAGTGCTGCACATGTGCTGTTTTATGTGCTGATTAATGGTATATTTCATATAACTCCTAGTTATGTAACACAGTTGACAACACCTTATTTCTAATTTAATCATCAGAGCTGAAGTAATTTGATTGTCCCCATAACCAAGCATATCTCTCAACTGGCTCATTATACATGACCTATAAAAGAAACTTCTACTTTTCTCCTTTGAATAGTTTAAAATAAGCAAATACAGAATCTCAGTAAACCTGTAACACAGAGTAAAGGAGAATTCATGGCTTTCATAATTCCTGTGATGCAGCATGCCATGCTTAGACTTGATCAGAGGCATTTCACACACTGTTATTTATTCTTTCATGAATCTGAATGAAGATAAAGCAGAGCTGGGGCTTTCCTGCTCTTTAGATGGGATTTCACATTCTGCCTGCCAGCTCATTAGGAGTGACATTCATTCCTAAAGTTTTTTCAGGTTTCTTTTTATTATTTTTAGTTTTCCTAATCCTGAAACAAAGAGCTTTACAATACTCCAGTGTTTTTATATTCACTAGAACATTCATTTTTCTAAAAACATCCCTTAAAGCTTTAACTGTTATAAGGAGTTCTAGAGTAAAATTTTTCAGACTGTTTAGCTACATGCCTGTAGAAACTTATTAAACAATCACAATGTATCACCCACAAAATATGCTGGAAATGTACTTCTAGATTTTAATGGACAGGTACCTTTGTAAGAGACAGTCAGACAGACAAAACAAAACCATCTTGATGAGCAGCACAGAACTTTTTGCAACATAGTTAGAGCAACACAGAGTCCGTGTAGACACTGCGCTTGGTTATGTCGCCCTAATTGGGCTCTGCAGGTGTCCCACTCGCCCATCCTGACTGCTCTGGTCAGCAGTTTGAACTCCGCTGCCCTGAAGGTACACAGGTATGCGCCCCTGGTGCCCAGGCCTGGGAATTTTTAAAATTCCTTTTCCTGTTTGCTCGGCATGCACAGTTCACACAGCATCTTCCCAGCTGACCGTGCTGGCTTTACGCAGCAGATGCTCTCCCACATGGAGCCCACTGGAGCTGTTGGATCTGCTGAGTTTATGGGGAGAGCTGTGCAGTCACAGCTTCAATCCGGCCGTAGAAACTTTGATACTGGTTGGTTGCTAGTGGGCTGCAGGAGAAGGGGCACGAAAGGGACATGCAGCAATACTGTGCTGAGGTCAAGGAACAGAGGCAGGTATACCAGAAAGCAAAGGAGGCCAACTGTTGCGTAGTGCGGTGTCGAAGACATGCCTCTTCTATAGGGAGCTGCATGCCATCCTTAGCGGGGACCCCACCTCTACTGCCAAAAGCCCATGGATACTTCAACGGGTCTGGAGGCAGCAGCCAGTGGACTCAACCCCCATGACAAAGCGGTGGATGAGGAAGTGGAGAGGAAGTGGAGGAAGTGAGGCACACGGCAGGGTCATCTGGTGGCACAGAAAGTCAGGATCTCTTTTCCATTCTGGAAGGGTCTAGCCAGTCCCAGCACTCTGGCTCTGGCACACAGGATGCAGGAGAGGGGAGTGCTGGTAAGTGCTCATTTCGCTGTGACATTGCACAGTGAGAGGAGATTGAGCTCTCATGTTCTTTGTTATATGCTAGAGGAGGGATAAGGGACATAAATTAACAATAGAGCCTATCCGTCTACACAATGGGGTCACGGTGGAAAATTTTGTTAATGTACAAAGAGATGTCCCAGGAATCCTCCATAGAGATCTCTAGGAAACTTTCCTGAAGGTACTCTGCAATCCTCTGCCGAAGGTTCTTGTGCAGAGCTGCCTTATTTCTCCCCCCACTGTAGGAAACTTTGCCATGCCACCCAGCAAGGGACCAGAGCAGCACACAGGTGACCTGCATATGGAACTAGTCTGAAGCCACATGCATGCAGGAGTTTTACGCTTGCATCCTGGTTCACCCTGAGGAGTGAGATAATCATGTTTGATTACTCTAGCCTATGGAAAAGGGTAACAATAATCAGAATAGTCTCTCTAACCACTTGTAGTAACCCCCTTCAAAAACCACCCTTTGGCTCTTCTTGCCCATTCCTCCTTGCCACCGCTCTCCCTGCCACCGCTCTCCCCCGGTGAACTCACCATATTTGGGACTTGCGCCAACCTGTGTGCTAGCCAAGGGACAGTGAGAAAGAGGTGTGTGCAACTTTTGTGATTCACAGCTGTGAGCACACTCACAGTACTGTCTCTGTTCATTGTTTCTTTGGCTTCTGCAGAGGTGCCCTTGAGGACCCACTCCTCCACACCAGCAGAGCACCTCTGTCGCATCAGGCGGCAAACCAGGAGGAGTAAGGAAGCTATATTTTGTGAAGTGCTGCAGTCAACAGATTCAGCACATAGCGAAATAAGAATGTGGAGGGAGACAGCGAAAGACTGAGGCTGGATAGCCTGGAAAGGACACGGGGCAGAAGTGGATGATAAACCTCCTGGAGGACCAGACAGAGATGCTGAAGACCCTCATTATGCTGGAGTCTGAGCATATCCATGCACAGTTCCCCCAGGAGCCAGCACAAAATGCCGTTCCATGCTTTCCTCAAATTTCACCTCCACCTTCCTCATGTCCCTCACAGTATCCCGTGCACTCCATGCCTAGTGACTGGTATTCCAACAGCATCTAAAGTTACAAACAGCTGTGAGAGCCCTAACCGCAAGACTGTCCCTCGTTGTCATGTCCCCTGTTTGATCAGAAATTTGTGTTTTCCTTCTGTTATTAAACTTCAGTCTTTGAAATAAAATGAATCTTTATTTTTGTCACACACACATCAGTCAGTGCTAATATTGAAACACTATCAATGGCTCTCGGTAGGAACGTTTGCTTAGTACAATTAATGCTCAGGAAGCAAGTACTACAGGGATGTTTCAAGGTAGCAAGTAAACATTGCCTGGCCAAATGCATCCTATAAAGACACGTTACGGGAATCATTTTCAAAATGCTCCTTCAAAGCCTCCCTGCTTCCACTAGTCTCCTGCTGTGCCCTTATAATCACCTTTTTATCTGGCTGCTCAAAAGTAGCAGCCAGCTGATCAGCCTCAGCAGTTTGCTCCTGGGGAAACTTTTCCCCCTTCGTTTCACAAATATTATGCAGAGCACAGCAGGCCGCAATAACCATTGGAATATTTTCCTCATTGAGGTCTAACAAGCCAAAAAGACAGAGCCAGTGACTTTTTAATCGGCCAAAGGCACATTCAATGATCATTCGGCACCTGCTGAACCTGTTGTTGTAGCACTCCTTGCTGCTGTCGAGGTTCCCAGGGTAAGGCTTCATTAGCCAGGGAAGCAAGAGGTAGGTGGCGTCTCCGAGGATCACTATGGGCATTTTTACATCCCCCATTGGAATCTTCTGGTCTGGAAAGCAGGTCCCAGCGTCCAGCATTCTATATAGTCCAGTGTTCCGCAAGATGCATGCATCATGCACCTTTCCTGACCACCCCGCACTGATTCCAGTGAAACAGCCCCAGTGATCCATCAGTGTCTGCAAGACAATGGAGAAGTAGCCCTTTCAGTTGATGTGGTTGGGAGCCAAAATTGGGATATGTGTTCCATCTATCTTCCCGCCGCAGTTAGGGAATCTCTTTGTCTCAAAGCCATCTATAATGTCCTACACGTTCCCAAGAGTCATAGTCTTTCATAGCAGGAGGTGATTAATGGCCCTGCACACTTGCATCACTGCAACACCAACTCCAAACTGATTCGCGATGGACTGGTAGCAGCCAGAGTTGCCAACTTCCATACAGCAATGACCACTCACTTTTCCACAGTTAGGGCAGCTCTCATTCTGGTGTTCTTGTGCTGCAGTGCTGGGGTGAGCTCTGCACACAGTTCCAGGAAGGTGGATTTGCGCATCAAAAAGTTCTGCAGCCATTACTCATCATCCCATATGTGCATCAGGATGCAGTCCCACCGCTCAATGCTTGTTTCCCACAGTGCTTCATTGTGGCAATCTGTTCTGCAAATGCCAGCAGCAATATGAATTATTTGTTCTATGGCGGAGAGCAGGGCAGGCATCACTCTTTGTTTCGCAGCTCATGGAATACTGCAGGACCAGCCACATTGTGTTCATAACTCTCATCACCAGACTGGTCAACAGTTCAGGAGCCATGGTGTCAGGCAGAGATGGCGGGTGCAAAGTTTAGAAGGATTGTTGAAAAACAGTATAAAACGAAAATGGAAGCACATGGAATAATGGGACAGAAAGAACTGCATCATGGGACATTGAGCATGTCCTCATGATGCACCACTATTCATTCTGAGAGCTCCCAGTGGCAGAGGGTGGCAGAGCGTGGTGAGTTGCACAGTGGGATAGCTATCCACGACACAATGCTCTCTCTGTTGATGCAAGAGCAATGACTGTGGACATGCTTCACTAACACAAGGAGTGTTGTGTGGACGTGCACAACTGATATTATTAAAGCAGATTATGATCATTAATGTAACTGAAGTTGACTTAACTCTGTAGCGTACATATGGCCTTAGGCTTCTATATTTAGTCATTATTCTGTGCCCTCTTCATGCCCTTTGCAAATATTCAAGACTATCGAAACCAGGTATTTTGTTAGTTATGAAACCTGCAATAAAATCAACTTTGGTCTTTTTACTTCTGTCTTCTTTAAATTAAATGTGTTTCTCTGAGAGAAATAAAACAATAACCATAGGATGTGTTTAATGAAGATTTCATCTTTGGGTGTTTCATAGTGTCCTCTGCCGGGGCACAAGGGGTTTGTAATTTATGGTCTCAGTGGTGAGAAAGAGAGTAACCGGACAAGGAAAATGCTTAAATATCCTGTTTTATTAGGTAAGTTGAGAATTCATGCTCTGTGTTCTTCCTACGCTAGTATGTAAACCCAGTATAGGAGAGACACAGTGAGTAACACAACAGACAGGATGAATAAGCTTAAAAGCAATAGCAGTAATAGTCATCCACTGCTACACTCTTAAAGCATGGGAAGAAAACACCTACCAACAAAAGAGTGGGGAGACCCAATTCCACCCTGTAGGCAAGCCACAATCAGGGAACCGACCAGCCCGGGGCATCCGATAAGGCCTTGATGGATCCACGGAGAGTCTCAAACAGGGCAGCGCCTAGGGGCTTCTAATATACCTCTCCCCCTAATCCTAGCAAGGGACTTTGCCTAGTAATATATTACGTATGTCTCAATCCACTTAGGGATTGGGTTGTAACACTTGTCATTTTTCATTCTATTGGCAGTTAGCAAAGGACGTAACAAAGAACAATAAGCTGCGGGTTACTTGTTTACAGCATTAGCTGACTTCAAACTTGTCTTGTGGTTAGCCTAGCTTCCTAATCGCTTGATGCTGCTATCAGGGTCTTTTATCAAGGTCAGGCTTATTTTCTGTCTACATCAATATATTCTAATGGCTAACTTTGCTTGCCAGTTAGGGACTTTTCATTCAGTTATTTCTTAGCAGGGGCCTACTCTTGATCACAGCCTGATCATGATTTCTAGGGCCCAGCCTTGTCATACTAGCTGCCCCTGCATTACAATATTCTTCCGCTCCTTACACATAGCATCATTGAATCTTTGCATCTATTCTTTTGTTATGTAGTGGGATATCTTATTTTTCGTTACTAAAATGCAGTCACATAAAAAGTGTAGAATTATTCACATAAAAATGGAAGATTCCCTTATTTATCAGTATGAAATTATTTCCACTTCATTAATGAGACTACTTATATGCTGAAAGCAAACGTGTTTTAGTGCATTGATGGACTGGTGTTTCCTATTGTAGTCATCTTTAGTTTGTTTCTTATTTTGATCCGACATTTGGTCTGATCTGCTCTGAGGTAAAATGAGGGTAGGGTAACATGACTAAATTTCCCCATCCATCTTCAAGTGTTTAATATCGAACGTTTCAAGTTAAAATAAAAATAAATACTATAAATGTCCCTTAGCAGATCATATTATATATATATATATATATATATATATATATATATATATTGCTCACAGTTACACCACCGTAAATCAGTCAATGAAGTTACAACAGTGTGAGTGAGAACTAGTCTACACTGATTGGCAAATTCGGCGGCAGTCAACGGGAGTTACGCAAGCTACTCTATGTAGAGTAACTCCTGTCGACTTCGTAACATCCGTTTTGCACACCGTCTCCACTACACTGCTCCGACGGGAAATGTGTACCTGTCGATGCAGTGCTACGCTTTTTTTGGAGGTTGTTTTATTAGATCGACTTCCGGATTGATTGAGCGGATCTTCACTGCTGCTCAATTGAACCGGAAAAAATCAATCTTACGGCAGTGCATTTGCTGCTATGAGTGTAGACATAGCCTAAGAGTACAATCAGACTCAATGTTTATATGATTGTTATTATTTCAGAGCTAAATCATTGTGTAATGATTATTTTTATTGCTATTTGCTTGTTTTCCCCCACCTTATCACGCCTTCCATGGTTGTCTTATATGAAAAAATTGTACAGCATTTTATGCTTCTTTAGATATACTTTTAGAAAACAGACAGTTATATTGTTTTAAAAAATCTAATTACTGTGGTTAAGTGAATCAGGATTAAGTAAATTGTGGCTATTTGACATTTATAGATAATTAGTACTTTTCATCTCTGTGTTTTCTCAACTGTGCTGAAAAACAACAGAATTTGAAGGAGTGTCTACAGGGTCAGACAAATCGCTAGTTTGGTAAAGCCATTTGACAGCACTAATGAAGGAATATGTTTCCCGTATCTTCTTCATCTCGTCAATTTCAGTTATCAAAGATGATGATTATTTATTTATTATTTATTACTGTGGTAATGCACAAAGTTCCCAATTGGAGCAATTTTGAGCTTTTGCATAACAAAAAATATAGGAAGACATGGGCTTGCCCCAAGGAGCTTACAACCTAAAATAAACTGTAACAAGCAAATCTAGCAAACAACAGGAAGAGGGGAAAGGACAATAAGGATAAAAGTAATTAGATTAACCTGTTATACAGTCCAACAATATGCTTAACATAATTGTTCCAAATCTTTTAAAAACATATATTTCGCAAAGCATTGCCCATTTCTAGTTCTTCTTTATTTTAATCTCTGCCTGTTTATACATTTTAAACCACAATCTAAGGGTAAATCCACTCAGTCTGCATAAAACCTGCACATTGAGTTCTGTACCTCTGATGCGCAGAATGCTTGGGGTGATGAAGTCACATGCACGTCCACAATCCAGAGCCAAGGAATGGGGTGGCTGTGCTGTCCCCTTCCATTACTTTTCCCCCAGTGGATATACCAGCCTATACAGTGAAATAGTGGTACACCCCCTCTGTATCTGTATCCTTGGATCCACATAAAGGTGGATAGCCCTTCCCTTGTCATTCTATATCAGACAACAGGGTTAGGCAGTGTGGAGATCTTTGCAACCACTTCACCAGTGGTGCAGCCTGTAAGTGGTGTGGAGAGCCTTGTGCTAGCTCTGAATTTCATCCTAAAAAGAAGTGCTCCAACATCACGGTTTCCATTTTCCTGTTTTCAATTTCCCTGTTGCTGCACAGGGGCTTATTAGCATGTGCATGGAGCTGAAAATAAGCCACAAAATCAGGTAAGGATTTTATCTGTTTGCTCTCAGTATGTGCAGTGTAAAAAAGAAAGGAAATATGTGTGAAGAGAATGTGACGGGATCTTCCTTTTTTATGACCCCATCACTGCTGCTTTTACATTGACATTTCTTCCACTGCTTTATGATCCAGTGGTTTTGGCTACACTGGATTTTTTGTTAAAATCTCCCCCCACCCTCTTGTAGCCCCCCGACCACCAGAAGCAACACTGGGAGCATTAGCTGAGATGGTCCACTAGGATTCTTACTTGCTAGAGGGGTTTGACAACACGAGGGGCAAAATGACATCAGTTGGTCCATGCTATCATGCCCACCAATGCAGCTGCATTGGTGCTACACCAGTGGTGGGACATACGAATTAAAAGACTGGTGTTAAAAAGACCCAAGTTGCATGAAACCAGCCTCAAACTCTTCTTTGTTAAGCTCCTTCCAAGGATGTCGCTCAATCACCCCCCTCATATGGCCTTGACTAGGAAAGCCTTCCTGAATTCAGATATCAACTTTTTAAATCAAGGTCAAATGTTAATGGTCTGAATTTGGTCCATGGATTAGAGTGTCTGCTCTGAATAACCAATCAGTTCAAAGGCATCTATTGTCCTCATCCATTGGCTCAACTCTTACTAGAGCTAGGTGCTAACCCTTCTAGCAGGTTCCCATATTAGATATTTACTTAAGTTATTGGTTTCATATCTCTCTTGCTACAACACTTTGTCAGATCCTTCAGCATCCAGACTGAAACTGTGTGTAATATCACCCATATCTGCATTGCTGCTTCCATTTCTTACTTTCTATCCATCCCAAATGCCATTGTCAGTACTCCAACCAACCTCACTGTGCCATTTTTCAGGGAAGCTGCTAGCACATCTCATCCATCAAAGGTATGAGGTTGAAGAAGAATTCCTAAGCACTAGGTTAATGAGGAGGCATTTTCACCTTTAATTTATCTTTTTTTCTCTTGTAGATACTTCGATGAATCAGACTCACCTCAGAAATCCCCAAACCCTTTTAAACTCACCTAACACGTAACATATAGAAGTATTGCTTTTATTTGGCCTTTTGGTAATTCCTTGCCCTGTTTTCCCTGTGATCACTGTGTTTTCTACACAGCAGATCACTTTTTCCTTCCTTTGATTTTGTAGATGGACCTTTATCTTCAGATGAGTGTTCTCCTCATCTCCAATCATGTTGACCCCATGATTTTTACCATGCACTGCTACCAACTGCTCTACATGAATGACAAAGTAACAATGCATTACAGTAGAACAGAGAATTCTTCACATTTGGTACATTTTGATGAAATTTTCAGGTTCTTCATGAAAAAAAACCCTAAATTTTGTACCAAAATAATTTTCAAAACCTACATTTTTATCATACTATTTCTTGACCAGAATAGATTTTAAAAAACAAACATTGTTTAGCTGTTTAATTTCGTTTTGGTAAAAAAAAAAAGTGAAACATTTATGGAAAATTTTGACAAAAATGAATATTTTTTTCAAAATGTACTGCAAGAAATAATTGGTATTTTTTGACTAACTCTAATTTCAAGGTTCACATGAGTCTCTAACAAAAGTTACCAAACATCTCACTCATGCTCACCTACTTTGAATAGGACTTTCCCCAATCTTCCTACAGCCAACCCCTTCAGCTATAGGGTTCTCAAACTGGGGGTCGGGACCTCTCAAGTATTTGCAAGGTAATTATGGGATGGTTGCAAACTGTCAGCCCCCATGCATGCCATGGCTGTGGCTGTCAGTCCTGTGCATGGCTGACAGCCAGAGACCTTCAGAGTTGGTGGCTGGATAGAGCAGCGCAGAAATAAGGGTGGCATGGCAGGGCCATTACTTTTTTTGGGGGGTTGTCACAGCCTGAAGTATTTTCAAAAAAGTTTGAGAACCTCTCATCATCTGTGCAGGAGGCCTGCTGAACTTCTATTCCTTACCCACTTGACCTGTTGAAGAGGTAACTCACTAATGAATCTTGAAGAATGACTAGGGAGGACACTTCATCTCTAACTCTAAATCCCTGAAAAAGTCATTTTGTTCCCTTCCCGCAAGAAGCAGGAACAGGCAATTTCCTTTTGCTCTCACCACTGTCTCTTTAAATCCTTCTGTTAAAGGATGCAATATATCCTGGAGCATTATAGAATCACAGAAAGGTAGGGCTGGAAGGCACCTTGGAAGGTAATCTATTCCAGCCCAGGTAACTTAAGGCAGGACTCTTACATCCCTGACAGGTGTTAGTCTAACTTGTTTTTAAAAACCTCCAATTACAAGCAATCCATAACCTCCCTTGGAAGCCTAATCCGGCATTTAGCTATCTTTATCATTAGACAGTTCTTGAGATTTTGCTTTGAGGTTTGTTTTTTGGGCAAATCTCTGAATGTTCCAAGAGGTATTTGTCCCTATGATTTCCAACATATATCATTTTCTTAGAGGGTGATGCTTTCTTGTCCCATCTTATTATAGCATCTATCACAGTCTTCCACAAGCCTGAAAAAGATGCATTGGAGGATAAACCTTCAATTTGGAGACATGTAAACTTTTAAACTTTAGATTGTAAAATATATGCACAACTTTTAGCTAAACATTTGGAGTAGGAGACTTCTTTTCTAATTATTAATTACCCTAACTGGCTGTATCAGTAATAGATCGTCATTCATTGTTAATATTCAGGTCTAATCAGAATATTGTAAAGCACTGCTAAGAACTCATCAGAATCAAAATCTGGTTGCCAAATATTTGATATGATAGAGAGGAGATTTATGTGGGCTATTTTAGACAATATTATTTATTATTGGTATTACAATAGCACTTAACGGCCAATCCAAGATCAGGGCCTCATTGTGCTAGTCACTGTATAGACACATAATAAAGACAGTCCTTGACCCAAAGAATTGTCAGTCAAAGGGCTAGATGGTGAATTTACCGACAGCCTCAACTAAGAGACAGCTCATAGTTGCTTTGTTCCAGGAACAGACCATGAACTGAACTGTGACTTTCTGAAAGTTGGGATTGCTGGGAAACTGGCCAAGTATTGTTACCAGATTTGCCCGTCACCTTGAGGTATGCTTATTTATTAGGGTTACCTTCCTGGAAGAGGGAGTGTGATTCTATTAATGTGATGCTTGTGTTACTGATGTGTCCATATGGTTACAAGTCCCATCCCAGTGGAGCTATCCTGCAGGACCTAACGTTTTCAGATTCAGATAAACCCCCCACAGATACACACAACCATTCCAGATTAACTGAGTGCGTCTGAGCAGACCGGGCTATCAGCACCCTCAGCTGACCCCTTATACATCCCTGAACTCAGCAGGCTGGGTGACACAGCACTGTCAGCTGTCACCCTCATGCCCGTTGCACCGCACCAGAATGGAGCACACTTATGAGCAGGCTGGGTCAAACAGCACTTTTCAGCTGTTCCCCTTATGCGCCTCTGGACTCCATAGGCTAGGCAGAGCAGCACTTTTCAGCTACCCCCTTTATATGCCTCTTTGCAACACAATTGTTATAGCAGTAACCCCCTTGATAAGCAAACCCCATAGGATTTTGGGCATTCCAGGGATCCTTGGCTTAGGTAAAAGAAGTGTTGCTGCAGAGCAAGGTAGGGAAGCCAAGAACACAAAGGAGTAAATGTATTTAGAGAGAAAGAAACTGGCAACCAGCTTGATTACAATAGTTAGTTTATTGCCAGGTGTATAAAACTTATGATACTAATAGTGATGCCATACAAGGAGAGAAAAACAATCTAACACTTACAACACAATTACAGTAGGGGTATTGGAGAAGGCTAGCCCACGTTTGATTACAAAAGTAGAAAGTTATACCTGGATTAAAGAGAGAGAGAGAGAGAGAGAGAATTGGGAAAGATGGGGGGGAGAATCTCACCACTCCTTGCAGCTCAGAAGTTCCCAGGAGACAGGCTGTTCAGCTTAGGATCAGGAACACTTGAGGGAGAGGCAAAACCCACAACAGGCTCAGTCAGGAAAGCATTTGGGTCCAGGCATCAGAAGAGGAAAGCAAGAGAGAGATTTGAACTTGGGTAGGGGTTTTCTGTAGAACCAGGTTTGTTTGTGGGTAAACAATGTCTCAATGAAGTACCCCAGGGTGGTTTTCTTTATGCTGGACAATAGGAGCTGATCACTCCCAGCTATGGTCAATGTTCCTTGGGGGAGCTCACAATGCAGCCAGGAAGATTCAGTGTTTTGCATATCAATACTCGAATGGTCTGATAACTGCGGAGCTGGATGGGTGTAGGTGTGATTCATTTACATCAAGAGCAGAGATCTCCCATAATGCAGTGTGTCCCTGCCTTGCCAATCCCAGAATTCAGTGCGGTTCCTGCTTTGGAGCTTGGTTCTCCATTCTTCATGCTAATTCTTGTTCCATCTTCAATGTAAATGAGGCTCCAGTTCTCCATTCAGTGTGTTAATTGAGATGCCTCTTTTTACATCTTCTATGTAGATGAGGCATGGGGAGTTGTCTTAATCCTATCACCCTTGTTGGGAGGGTTTTAGGTGTGTCTCCCACAGCCTTTTCATCGCTTTTGTTTCTGGTTCAAGCAGAGGCTGGGGGGGATTCAGGTGAGTCAGAGAGAGAGTAGGGGTTTTTCACCCTGGTTCCCCAAGAACACAGAGCTGCCAGGTAACAGTATTTAAATGCAAAGTCAATCTTGAAAATATTGAACTTTTAATTTTTACTCTGTTATGTCATATCTTAGTTAACCCTTTAAAACAAAAACAATAACAACAAAAACAAAGAACAACAAAATCCTCAGATCTTCATTGTCCCTACAGACCTCAGCAAACATTACAGTTTCAATATCAAGCCATTGCTACCACAGATAAAGTCCAATCTCTACAGATGGAGTAATATACCCTTTAGCTAAGTGGATGTGTCAATGCAATAAAAAATGAATACTTTTCCTAGATGTTTGGGACTTGATTCTCCATTGACATGCGCTCTGTGCAGTCATTTTCACCAGTGCAAACTAGCTGTAAAATACTACTGCATTGATTTGGTGGCCTTTTGCTCTCACTTTGCACTGGTATAAATGGTTACACAAGATGCATGGCGAGGAGAATCAGGCCCTTAGTTCCTATGTCAAATGCTTCCATGCCCTCTCTTTACTAAATTCTTTGAGAAATTTGGTGCTTTCTGGTCCTTGCTTATATGAAAGAATTGTCCCCTTATTAACCTTGCTAAATAACTACAGGAAATCAAACTGGAACACTGTCACTTTAAGAAATACTACTTAGTAGCCAGATCACATGCCAGGAACCATTTCTTCAGGGAATTCATCTTAAACTCATTTTGGGCTAACTCAGACCAAGCTATATATTACCTAAAGAGGCCACTAACCCCTTATATCAGCTAAATGTGATTGAAACACATTACTCACACAGTTTCTCATTACCTGGATAGTTATATCCAAGCAATCTGGGAAAAAAATCCCTATAATCCAAAGGGTTCTTAGCCCTGCCTTGAACTAGAGCCAGCTGCTGGAAATTTAAGCCTGAAAGATCTTTCATCCTAGAATTTGTTCAGCTCCTTCTCCAAGCTAAACAGAAATTTGTCGTACGACAGAAAAGCATGTTATCAATATTCACAGCATCAGTGCAAACCCACTTATCAAATTCTGAATGGAGAAACTGGTTCTGCTGGGAGACAAGACCACAGTGTACCTTATCTGAATCCACACCTGACAGAACCACCAACACTAGGGATGCAACAGCCAGTTTGGAAAGAGTTAATACAGAAGAGTATATTCATTCACTGAAATCTTACCTAGAGTACCAACAGGACAGAGAGGGGCACCCCAGAGCTGTTTTTCCCTTTCTCCTGCCCTTATATTGCAAAGACCACAGGTACACCTATCTCAGAGTATTTTAATATTATTATTATTCTGCGTTTCCTCTAGATCCAAGAAGATTGAGGAATGCTTGCTGATGGATGCACTTTTAGCTTATGTGAGTAGGTATAGAGGGCCAATGATGTCTAATATTAGCCCCCTTTGCAACATATAGGGGCACGAATGCAGCATGCAGATGTGCATTGAGCCAAATGAGAAATGTCTAAAATTGTAAGGCTGGATTCCTGTCCCCCTGCTCTGAGCGCTATATGCTGCTCTGGTGATTTATATTGGCCGTAAAGAAGCTAGGGCCCATGCTGCTTCTCCTCATAGGCCCTAGCATAGTGAGTATACCTAGCGCTACCATATTTCAGGTTCCCAAAAAGAGAACACTGTGGGGAGGGAGAGCTGGAGGGAGTACCAGCATTGGGGGTACTCTCTGGGGGGGGGGGAGCAGTGTCGCTCCCTGTCACACTGGCAGTGTGGCTGGCACAAGCCCAAGACACAGCAACAGTGTGAGTCAGCACCTCTCTGTGGGACCCGCTCCTAAAGCCTGATAGTCAGGGCCTGGGTTGGTGGGATCTGGCAGCTGTGACTGCAGGGGAATGAACCAATCAGCTGCAGATGCAGGGGAGGCACTAATTGGGAAGCAGACCAATCCAGGCTCTTCCTGAGCTACAGTATCTACTCTGCAAAAATCCAGGACATTTCCTGTTATCTGAAAAATCCACCAGGACAGAGGATGGGGGCTCAAAAAAGAGACTATGTCCTGAAAAACCAGGATATATGGTAACCCTCGGTATACCAGAAGTAGGACCTGAAAAAAAAGGACAAACCCCCAGGGCTGCTCTAACTTATGCCAAGAGCCATGCTGGCCCCACATTAACCCATAATTTGGATGGCATAATGGTGGCATAAAGCCACCTTTGTCTACCCTGCCCCCTCAGCCTTCTATGCCAAATTTCTGGAGAGGTGGACCACAGCATCCAGCTCTTAGTCTTAGCTCTTTGTGCAAGCACCACACAATGGGGATTGCTCATCTTTGTGACTCAGCAAAGCCCACCAGGACATGTCTGGGCAAGTATTTTTCTAGGTACACAAATTGAGAGTATAAAATAAGGGACAGTGGCCTCATGAGGCCATCTCTCTCCTCCCCTATTCTGAAGGTAACAAGGATGCTGGGAAGACAAAGACTTTGAACTGGGGAGATTGGTCCCAGGCTGAGAAGGGAAATCAGCCTGTGTATTAAGAACTGTAACCTGCCTGTAATATCCCAGTGGGGTGAGAAGAGCTTTTTGATTAACATCTTATTGAGTCTGATAAAGTTTAGGATTTAGAATGCATGTTTACCTTTTATTTCTTAGGTAACTGACCTTTATGCCTATCACTTAAAATCTATCTTTCTATAGTTAATAAACTTTTAAAATGTTTTATCTTTACCAGTCAATATGTCTGAAGTGCTTGGGGAATCTGCTCAGACTACAAAGGCTGGTGCATGCCCACTATCCTTTTATGAAGTGGTGAACTAACTAATGAGCTTGTATTGTTCAAGAGAAGGTCTTGAGCAGTGTAAGATGGTACATTTCTGGGGGTGCAAGGCTGGGATCAGAGGGATTTTCTTGTGTCTCCCTCTGTATAGTTCATGAGAGACTGTGAGAACCTACATGTAACTTTGCATGTGCCTTCACATGCTAATGGCTCTGTGAGAGCAAAGCCTGAAGGGACTGCTTGTCACTAGCAAAACGGTGTGAGAGGAACCCTGATCCAGAGAGTTAAGTGGTCCCACAGTTCCAGGTTGTATCTCAGGGGTCTGGTCCTACACATCAAATTCAGGAAAGCCAATGACAAGGTGAAGAGGGGCTCCGCCACTCTAGTAGAATTGCCAGGGTTTACCAAGGATTTCCCTATTGCCTTCAGGAGATTCCCCAAAACAGACTAGATCTGTTTACCCCTAGAAAACACAGATACAGCTTTCCACTCAAAGGATTGACACACAGGCAGCACTTATCCAAAAACAAAAATATTTTTATTATTACAAATGGTTCAGCAGTAATTCAACTATTAAACGTTAATCTTTTTTAAGTGCTGAATACAAGTTGCATAGGTTAGACAAAGCACATAATACAGCATAGGTATACAAGTACCCAATACTGTAATGCCATACTGTTGGAATGGCTTAAGTGATTATGTTCTGCATATGGCGATCAATCATATATGCAGGACACTGACAGCAATCTTAATGAACTCTAAACTTTATACCTAGTAACACAGACATCTGCACCACAGGCAACCATTTTTATTATCCCAAACATACGCATTAATTAATCCTCTTTCTATTCTATATCCCATACTATAATTAGCATGCTGACTCTCTGTAGGCTTCTCTCCCTCTGCTCCATTTAAGGCTCTTTCTGTCATGTCACAGGTATTGCAGTTGCTGCGGCGACTGCTTCTTCTTTCAAGTTTTCTCCTTTGCTGTTCTTCACTCTTTTAGGTTTCTTTCCTCTGATCTGATCTTCTGCTGGCTCCTTAACTTGACTAACTTTTGCCTGCTGACTGCCTGACTTTTATTCGGTTTTACCAGCTGTGAGACCCTTTCAGATTGGCTCGTTTCTCAGTATACTGTATCCTCAAATCACCCTTTAAACCATCTGTGATTGGTCCATGTTTACAGTCCAATCACAACTGCTAAATCTGGCTGTCAATCAAAGCTGTTACATAAAAAGTCTTAGTATTATGGTCTGATTATTATGGTCTGGTGACGTTAACATAGTTTTGGAAGGAGCATGGCTGTTTGACCCCTCACTGCAGTGTTGAAGAGACATGTACTTGGCCCCAATCTATACTTGTTGCCTGTCAATATGCTAATTATAGGCTTAACCTGAAACTGCTAACTCACTCTTCTTGACTGTGTACCAACATTTTACATATACCAAATTACCAAACTACAAACAATTACCTCATCCCTTTTAATATATTTCCAATTGTTAATTTATGCATCTTAATGTTAAGGCCTGCTGTTGCCACCCTATTTCTTACCAGTTTAGTTAATTTTATTTTAGTTCTCCCCCCTATTTTCAGGTAACGGTGGCAAAGAAATGTTTTCAGTGCTATGCTTAGGAAAAAGAATAGAGCGGCTCAAAATCTCTCATCTCAATATGTACTAGCTACTGTTACATTTTAATGACACTCTTCTTTATTGTTCTTTTTGTAGCTGTAAAATTATTTAAAAATTGTTTTAAAATGTTTTAAAATTGCAATGGTAATTTTTTCCCTTCTAAAAGAGCTATTGATGTATACACCCAGTAATAGGTTAGACCGGTGGGTCTCAGGCTTCACTGCACCGTGACCCCCTTCTGATAACAAAAATTACTACACAGGCCCATGAAGGGGAACCTGAGCCTGAGCCAAGCCCATGCCCTGCCGCCTCGGGCGGAGGAACTGAAGCTGAAGCCTGAACTCTTTTGCCCCAGGCAGGGGGGCTGAAGCCCAAGGTCTTCAGCCCAAAGCAGGAGGGCTGTAACCTGAGCCACACCACCCAGGGCTGATACCCCAGGCTCCAGCAAGTCTAACACCAACGCTGGTGACCCCATTAAAATGGGGCCACGACCCACTTGGGGTCCCGACCCACAGTTTGAGAACCACTGGGTTAGTCATATTGCCACACATTCATCCTAAGCTAAGAACAGAAAAAAACAATCAGGTTTGTTCTAGACAACGTGAGAAGAAATGGGATTAATGTTGTCTCTTTTTCAGATGAAGTAATGGGGTATGATTCCAGTACTAAATGTCTATAGAGAAAAATAGAAGCTATACTGTTAGATAAAATCATATTAATAATTCTCTCCCTGAACAGAAAAAGATTTGTATTTGAGCCTGATATTCCAGGAGCAGATAACGCGGATACACTCATTTGTTTCTGCAGGACTCTAAGGAAGTGACTAAAGGCTATGTGAATAAGAATTGTTAGCATTCAAGAGAGTGCCTTGGTGCTTTGTTGCCAGGGAACCATAATGAAACTACACCAATGACTAGGGTCGATGATACAGGGCTGCAGCATTAATCCTGCGTTTCACAGATATGAGATCTATATCATTTGCAAACATGAATACATGCACAGGAATTTGGGAAGGTCGCTTTACTAATAGATATGTAGAACATCATTTTAAAAATGACACCAAAATGGATCCCAGAGAAGCTTTACTATCTCTTAGTATGAAATTCAGTGTAAAATGAGAAGGTGAGTTTATAGCTCACTGTCTGTGAGAGTGGTGATTTCCAGGACTGTACTAAGGATAGGATTATTTTTTTGTCACGTATATGGTAGGAATTGTTTTTGTGGGACCTCATCTCTGCATAGTAAATTATTAAATTATTAAAAATAACATCATGTCACATTCTCTTCTGCATAAACATATGTCTTTGGCTTTTGAAAGTTGTATTGGCCTTTTGCACTAGGAGAGGTGCAGGAAATCCAAGGCAATCCTGACAAACCTCGGAGCACAAGGATTCACACAAAGAAGGCTAGGTACCGCTCCATACTCAGGGTTATGAAGACAGGCTCAATCTAGCACTTTGGTTTTTATTTCTCTGTGCATTAGAGTCTCTATCATCCACTCAACAAGAAAGACATAAGGATCACATCCTGGTATTTTTCAAAGATGTGTTCCATAAAGTCTTCTTTATAGGTGCCTATTGACTTCAAAGGGCTTTGCATCAGACATTGTGTGGGAGTAAAAAACTTGCATAAGAGTTTTATGCTTCTGTTTCCTGCTTCTTCTTCTTTTTTTTTTTAATTCTTGGAGTAGGAATCTTTAGACCTATTCTAAAAAAATTCAGAATAGTAAATCAAGAAGTAAATAAACAGCTATTTCTGTCAGTTTCCCTTAATCCAAATTAGTAAGATGGGAGTTCTAAAAAAAATTATAGAAAATATATAGGAAAGAAATGTTAGTATTCTTTTGCTCTAGAATCTCATGCAATATATTTCTTGCCATTCACAGATAGCTGATACATACCTTATAATGAAGGTATAAGTCTACTATTAGTCTCTCTATTCTTTAATCTTTAAGAAAATAAGTCTTTAGGTATGTCTCATTTTAAATGCCCCTGTGCTGAGGCAGGACCTGACAGGTATTTGTCCAACTTATATTTAAAACCCTCCATTGATGGAGGTTCCATAACCTCCCTTGGTAACTTCTTCCACTAATTAACTATCCTTATGGTTAGAAAGATTTTCCTTATATATAACCTAAATCTTCCTTACTGTAGATTAAACCCAATACTTGTCCTATCTTCAGAGGACAGGGAGAACAATTGAGCACCATCCTGTTTCTAACAGTCGTCAAATATGTTCAGGGGTGTTGTCAAGTTCCCCTCTTTGTCTTCTTTTCTGAACACTATGCACGTCCAGTTTTTAAAATCTTTCCTCGTAAGTCAGATTTTCTAAACCTTTTGTCATTTTTGTTGCTCTCCTCTGGACTCATTTGCTCACATCTTTTTTAAAGAGTGGTGCCCAAAGCTGAACAGAATACTCCATATGAGGCCTCACCAGGGCTGAGTAGAGCAGGACAACTGCATTACAGGGTTGGCTCACATTCAATTTATGATCCGCTTTAAGCCCCAGATCCTAGCAAGTTATTCCCCATTATGCAGACGTGCATTTGATTTCCTTTCAAAGTGTAGTACTTTGCACTTGTCATTACTTATTTCATTCTGTTGAATTCAGACCAATTTTCCAATTTGTCAAGACCATTTTGAATTCTAGCCCTGTCCAAAATGCTTGCAACTCCTCCCAGCTTGGTGTCATTCACAAAGTTTATAATCATATTCTCTGCTTCATCATCCAAGTCATTAATGAAAATATTGACTAATACTGGGCCCAGGACAGACACCTGCAGACCCCCCTAGATACAGCCTCTCAATTAGACAGAGAACCATTGATAACTACTCTTTGAATAAGGTTTTCAACCAGCTGTGCATCCATCTAGACCGTCTATTCTTAATTTGCTTATGAGAATGTCATGTGGCTGTGTCAAAAACCTTACTAACCTAACATCTACTCCTTCCTCCAGTAGGCCAGTAAATCTGGCAAGGAAGGAAATTAGATTGATTTGGCATGATTTGTTCTTGTCAAATTCATGTTAGCTATTATTTATCACCTATTATCCTTGAGGTGCGTACAAATTGATTGGTTTATCATTTGTTCCAGTTTATTTCCAGGAATCTAAGTTATGCTGACTGGTCTATAATTCTCTAGGTCCTCTTTGTTCCTTCTTTTAAATCTAGGTGCTATGTTTGCCCTTTTTCAAGTCCTCTAGGACTTCACCTGTCTTCCAGAAGATCTTGTAGAAAATGGCGAATGGTTTAGAGATTGGTTCAGTTAGTTCCTTAAATTCCCCACAGTGACTTTTATCAGGTCCTTCCAATTTGAATACATCAAACTTATCTAAATATTCTTTAACCTATTCTTCTCCTATTTTGGCTGGTGTTCCTTCCCACTTGTTAATATAAATTGTGTTAAAATCACCTGGCCACAATTACTCTTTTTTGTGATAAGTGAAGCAAAATAGGTATTAAACACCTTAGTCTTCTTGGCGTCCTCCATTTATTAACTCTCCTACACCACTAAGTAGAGGACCTAATCGTTTTGTCTCTCTTGCTCCAAATGTACTTATAGAACCTCTTCTTATAGCCTTTTATGTCCCTTGTTAGAGGTAAATCTTTTTGTGCCTCTGATTTTGTCCCTACATACTTGTGCTATTCTTTTATACTCATCTTTAGCAATTTGTCCATATTTCCACTATTTGTACGATTCTTTTTTGATTTTTTTTCAGATAATTAAAGTGCTTCACATGCAGTTGTATTGATTTCTTGCAATTTTTTCAATCTTTCATTCACATCTAAATTGTTTGCTGTTATGCCTTTAATATTGCTTCTTTGAGAAACTGCCAGCTGTCTTGAACGTCTGTTTCCCTTAATTTCTAATTTACATAAAATATTATAAATTGTGGTTAACGTTAGTCAAATGATAGACAACATTTCTTAAGATATTTTAAATTGATAATATCTAGGCATTTACCTTGAAAGGCATAAATATCTTTTCCATTTTGAAGTAAAACTCTCTAAAGTTGATGCAGAATTCCTGAATTTTGTAATAAACAGAAGTATTTGGGCAACTGACGGAGAAAGTATTCACACCAACTCTAAAACTAAATTGTGGAAAAAAATTCACTTAAAGCTATCTAGGAAAGTTCTTGCCCTGTTGATAGAAAGTAACTGAAAAAAAGAAAAAGCCCTCATCTTGACTAAGAAAACACATTTTTCCTGAGAACTGGCTGTAAAGAGTGTTTCTTGATCTTTTCATTTTATGGTTTGTTTTGCTATGGTTCAGATATCACACATGAAGATCTACAGTGCATGTGTCCATTTGACATGCTATTTCTCATTATAAAACAATACGTTTAAATAGAAAGACACATAAAAATAGGAAAAAGATAACATGTATAAGATAAGGCTGCCCAAGAGCAAGTAAATAGACCGTGGGACAGACCCAATCCTGGGCTGAGATCCATTTATAGCTCATTAATTTTTTTACTTTGTATAGCTCCAGACTCAGCCCTGGAGTAGATTAGGGCAGTCTAGTTTCAGCTTTAATCTATACCTGTCTTTCTCAGCCTTTGTGCTGGCGACCCCCTTTGGACTTAAATAAAACATTGTAACTTCCCCTTACTAAGACGAAGCCTGAGCCCCACCACCCAGGGCTGAAGCATGTAACTTAGCTTCATGCGACCCTCTGTGGCAATTACCCACTAACACTGTCCCTGCACTTGCAACCCCCCTACACCTGTCCTGTGACCCCCATGTTAAGAAACATTGATCTACACCAATTAGTAGTGATCACCAAAGGGACTGTCTTCCACCTAATAATAGGTGGAATAAATCAGTGCTTTGGTCTCACCGTCTCACTGCCTAGGCCACCTTGTTACCCTGAAAAACAGACTTTGGAGTGCTGCTAGAATAATTTACCTATTGGCCTCTTACTCTGTCTTTCCAAAGGTATGGGTCACCAGGGTAGTTAAGGAAACACTTGAAGGACATGGATACAGCTCTCCGATAAATGACTGACACAGGCAGTAGTCTTTTCCAAACCAAGATACTTATATTGTAACTAAGAATCCCTAAAACATTATAATCTAAAATCCTAAATAAAACACAACTCTCTTATCGATATTATAAGAACCCAGATCCTTTATTGCAAGTTATAAGAACATTAAAACCGCCCTAATACACAGTTTAAATGATGCTAACGCTGTGCTCTGTCACAGATGGCCAGTCTGTGACAGTTCACTGACAGCAGTTCTTAATTAGACTTTGTTTTACATCATTAATTTAGAGTTAACACACACATCTCAAGCATACACATACTAACACTATGCTACACTGATGATATAATTGTAATTGGCAGGCTTACTCTGCTCTGTTGTCTTCAGCTGCATTCCCTGTCTGTTGCTGCTTGCTCTGTCAAAATTTCAATCTCCACTCCGCTCTCTTTTGCTCCCCCTCTCTATTCCATCTATCTTCTCCTGCACCTACTTCTCCCTTTCTGACTTCTCTTGCTTTCTCTCACTTCTCTCGCTCTTCTCTCTGGCACACTACCTTTTATACCATCATTCCAGGGTGTATGCCGGTGTGACCTCATTTTGCACGTGCTGACTATTGCTGTTTACCCCGGAGTTCTGATTCTGCTGACCTTTTCACCCATGTAGCTTTCTGCCAAGATGCCATTTTAGCAGTCCTTGGCTTCCTGCCAATTTTATGTGACCTACTTTTATTACCTTTATTGTTCTTTTGTGCCAAGCATGCTCAGGACCTGCAGCTTCCATCTTAGGGTGGAGTGACTCTGGCTTATTCAGAATTGAGGTTAGGCATACAAAATGGAGGCTGGAGAAGTTCTCCAATATCAACACCTTCATATCTCCATTCTGGCTGGCTTGCTGAGGTCAGTATGTGGTGGTGATGGCTTTAAAAACAGAGATGCTGGCTTTTTGCCAGCTTAGAGCTCTTCCTGCTGGAGGAATTCTGAGCTGACCAAGTACGGCTAACAACCAGTCCCTTTGTGCTGCCTAAACAGCACAAAGAGGTTGAGTTTTGAGAAAGAATCTGGCCCCCTACGTGCAAAAAGACTATTTGCCATGGTAATTATTTATTTAAAAAACCCCCACCAAAGTTACCAATGTTACTGTCACAAAGTGCCCTTTAAGAGACACACTCTCCACCAATCCATTTGCATCATACTAACATTTTCTTATGCTTACTGCTCAGTTCAAATGTTGCCCTCTCTGCTTCCTGCCCCCTCCTCCCTTTTTCAACAATTAACAAATATGTTAGAAGAGGAAGACATAAAGGGTGAGAGGAGAGAGTTATGGAAGTGAGAGAGGAGCTGATGGTTACATCTGGAATATGTCTAAGGTGTCAGTTTTCTTCTGTTTTGCTTTTAGAATGCAAGAAGTTACTGATTACTACTGCTTATCCATAAGGAATGAGTTATGTGCCTGAATTCATGTTATGAGAAGTTTAACTTTTTAATTTCCTGGCCCTCAAACGTTGTGTGCCTTTAAATTACATTCATTTAAATGTTGTATTTTATTGATTTACTAGAATAAATCTCATACACAAGCAAGTTATTTTGCTTCTACAACCAAAATAAATCTCTCTGCATTATGCCAGATTTAGCTTGAGCACACATGGCTAAAATGCATGTACAATTACATGTTCCTGTTCCATTCTTTTTTAATCTTGAATAATTTGTGATCCTAATTAGAAGATGAACAGATTTTCCCCCCATCATACCATACATTGAACAATGGCAATTTCCGTTTAAGCAAGAGAGCACTGTCCTACACTGTTCACTGTATTTTTTAACAAGATGGGAAAGCCAGCTGCTAAATTCACATAAAGAGCAGAGAAATACACAGTTTAACTATTGTGGAAACACTAAAAATTATTTTATAAAGTCTATACACACCACCTACCATATGAAAGACAGCTTCATAAGGCCAGAAGAGACCATCGTGATCATTTAGTCTGACTTCTTGCATATCACAGGCCACAGAACCTCATCCACCAGCTCCTGTAATAGACCCATAACTTCTGGCTGTATTACTGACGTCCTCAAATCATGACTTAAGACTTCAAGTTACAGAGAATCTACTATTTACACTAGTTTAAACCTTCAAGCAACCCGGGCCCTATGCTGCGGAGGAAGGTGAATACCCCCCAGAGGCTCTGGCAATCTTCCTGACCCCAAAGATAGTGATCAGCTGAACCCTGAGCATGTGGGCAAGACCCACAAGCCAGACCCCTGGGAAAGAATTCTCTGCAGTAACTCAGAGCCTTCCCCATCTACTGTCCCACCACTGACCATATGAGATATTAGCTGCTAGCAGCTGTAGATTGACTGCATGCCATTGTAGACAGTCTCATCATACCAGATCCTCCATAAACGTATCAAGCTCAGCCTTGAAACCAGTTAGGTTTTTTGCTCCCGCTGCTCCCCTTGGAAGACTGTTCCAGAACTTCTCTCCTCTGATGGTTGGAAACCTTTGTGCAATTTGAAATTTGAACATGTTGATGGCCAGCTTATATCCACTTATTCTTGTATCGGCACTTGCACTTAACTTAAATCATTCCTCTCCCACCCCGGTATTTATCCCTCTGATGTATTTATAGAGAGCAATCATATCTCCCCTCAGCCTTCATGTGGTTAGGCTAAATAGGCCACACTCCTTGAGTCTCCTCTTATAAAATCGGTTTCCATTCCTCTGATCATTCTAGTAGCCCTTCTCTGCAATATTACTTTTTCTCCAACCAGGGCAAGAGTTGCAGAATTTTAACTTCTTGGCGTACTCCATGCCAAAAGAAGTGATCCAAGATCTGGGACAGAGTTTTCTCCTCTCTGAGGTGAACCACTGAGGGATGGCATGGACTATCCGCATGACTTCACATGAATGAAGCTGAGGGACAAGGAGTTGTGACTGAATTTCCCCTGTCAAACTGTCTTTTCCCAGATTGTATAGATGTTCCCTTTGGAGCTCAAAGGCGGGGAGGGCGAATACTGCTTCTCATTGGGGATCGACCACTTCTTCATTAACTACTGGGAAATAGTTATACACCTGACTCAAGGTCTAATTCTGCCTCTGGTTGTTTACAAAGCCTGTTACACAGATCAGTAGGTCCCCTTCCAGAAGTGGGGTCTGTATTGCCTCATCGTGAGGACGTGGAACTTAATGATTTATTTCTTTATATTTTGCATTAATATAAAAAAGAGACTCCAACACCCTCTTTGAACTGAATTTTCTATTTCTGGCTAGGTGAACAGAATCAGTGACCAGTGTCCATATTGTAAAAACACGAGCCAGTCCGTTAACCCCTGTCACTGATCTATCCATAAACCTCCTAATGAAGGCCATAATTACACAGTCAATAGCACAGCACGTAGAGTTACCGTAGGTGCAGAGATCCAGTAGTAAGTTCGTTAAAGGTCTAATGAAGGTCAACATGAGTTGTCTGTTCACAGGAAATTAAACTGTATAGTAGGAAATGTATTGTACAAATGCAGGTTCATCACTGTTGGGAGTTATAGCCTCCACACTGCAGCCCCAGAGTGCTCTACAGCTGATTCCTATGTGCGCTCAGCTACAGCTGCTCAGCAGAGCTCTGTCCTTTGCCACAACTGTGGGAGAGGGAAGAGAAGGCACTTCTCTTCCTGCTTCCCTATCTAGCTGTGAGATCCAAGGGAGGCTGCAAGAAGAACAGCAAAAGTGCTTCACTGCTTGGACCCAGAAAGAGGAGTGCTCGGCACAGGATGGCTTCACTTCTCTCCTCCCCCCCACAGAGCTATTAAGTGCATCCGAAGTGAAGGGAGAGAGGTTCAGAACTGCACCATGCTATGCAGAGAGAAGCGAGGAGATACGTTTGGGTAGGACGAGGATGCGTTAGCTGGGGCTGGAAGGGGTCTACTGAAGGAAACCGAACTTGCTGGAAATGGAGTTACCTGGCTTATGTGTTCTTATTAGTTCTTAACCAGCGATACCCTTTTCTGCCTGCATGGCCAGGAATCTGCACACGTTTTACATGCTAAGAGGTTACCCTGCCTCATACACCTACCTACACCTGTTTTTGACTAAGTTACATTGCTTCTGAATTTGGCACACAGGTTCTCAGGGGAGTTGAACCTACTTTTTCCTGCTCCCCAGTTTGGCCCATTGGGTTAAACTCATGCTTTGTGTATCTCTATTGAAATTAATGCCATTATACCTGAGATGCATTTGGCCTGTTACATCTAATCATGTAGGCCTGAGTACATGTAACTTTAGTCCATGTTCCTCATAGCCATTAATCTTTTCCATTCTTCCCTTTGTGTCCAAATTAAGTGCCAGCTCACAGGATGCCAATAAGTGGTTGCAATGCACTTTTAATTTGATTGTATGTTACCATATCTCTTTCCACAAAAACTCAAACTATTGCTGTAATTTGAAAAAGAGTCACCCTGCACTGGAAGGAGACTTGAGGCTAGAGGCACCTCTTGGCATGGGTTAAGCAGTCTTCTGTATACGTACATTTGGACCTAATCTCCAAGACTGAGTATCCGACACACATCTATGTACCTGGGGAGTCATGCAGCCAGAAAGAATGATAATGTGCCCCAGAGACACTTATCTAGCCACATGCCAGTTGAGCTATTAATAACTAGACCAAAGCATTTTGCCAAATGCACAAGGCACTGTTTGAGTGCTCTGCCGCCGTTATTATACGTTCATTCAGTAACTTTGACAGCTAGCAAGAGGGTTTGGAGCAAATGAGCATTTTTTTTTGGGTGGTAGAGAAGTGAGAAGGATTAATATAAGAAATGTGAAGGATTAATATGAGGTGGAAAGCTCTAAATTCTGCGAAGAAAAATGATTTGAATGATATGATTAAATATTTTAAAGAACTGCAGAATTATTTACTGGTCTTTGTTCTGAGATACCGCTATTTTTACTTTGATTTTCAATGTATAAACTTTAACTTGTTACTGAATGTAAATGTATATAATCCCGAAAGCAGAAGCTTCTGACAGCATTTTTTGTTATTGAAAAGGCAGATGATATCACATAATAATCACACAGAGTTTTTGAATGTGTTAAAAAAGAAACCTAAAAATAAGAGGGGCAAGGAAGGATAGTTTAGGAGAAAATATTTACCTCATAATATTGCTGAACAAAATTAATTGTAATGATCAGAAAAGCAAGGTATGATACGCAGAAAAGGATGAAAGGAGCAAAATTGTGCTCAAGTGTTAGACAAAGGAAGGAAATGTTGAGCATGTTTAGCTGAATACATTGTTTAACTTTTGCTTAGTTTTGTATTGAGTAAATGAATTTGTGCCGCACAGGGATTACACTTGCTTTAATGGCTATAATTTGTGTTGGGTTGAATCAGTCGTATGAATGTAGTCAGCACTTCTGAAAAATGCTGGTATGCTGCACTGTTCTTACCTGCGCTATTCAGTGTTAGTTACAGTGAAAGTACAATGGTTAATGAGTTTTACTGGACAAACAAAAGCTTGTTGGGTACGAACAGATATGCTGTAGCATTCATCTCTTTGCTTGATTAAAGAAACTGCAGAAAGAATAAAAAGGAACAGAGTATTTTGGTAAGATTTAAAAGTTCTGGGACATGTAGATACTACGGTAATAGACATATTACAAATTCATTAGACAAATTTCCACCTACAAAAGCAATATATTATGGAATGGAAAACTACTTTCCATTCCATTGAATGATGTATAATGATAGAACAAATAGAATTAATTTTACACTGGACCTCCCACACTGTCTGGAACAGCGTTAAGTCAGCACCATTTTAATATAGTATTCTACCAAGCACATTTCTTTAATGCTTGACTGCTCAGTGGGAGTAGGAATCTTTTTTGTCTGAGAACAGTGTTAGGAATGGGCTATAAATTGCACTTTAGATTACTAGCCTCGTCTACACTGGGAAACTCGCCTGGTGCTTAAAATGATTTTATTGAATTGTGTTTATTTTTAACACTAATTTATTACTTTATTTCATTTGGAGGGGGCGTTGGGCATATCCTTTTCTTCTGCTCCTGCTGCTTTCAGTCCCTCACTCCTACTCATGAAATCAACATTCCATCTCATTTGATTTTCCTCAATCTCTCCTTGTAGTTGTAATCTAAAGTTTTTTAAATTCCTCCCTGTCCGCTATCCTCTCTGATTTTGACACAGCTCTCCCTCTTCCTCTATTCCTACTTACCCCCACCTCATCTTTGGCAGCTTCAGCTTACACACTAAAGTTGGGTATACACTGATGGTGGCAAATTCGCTGCCGTCACATCGATTGCTCTGGATTGACTGAGCGGTCTGTATAGATGCGCTCAGTCAATCCAGGAAGCGATGCAGGAAAACCACCCGGTAAGTGGCGTAGCGCTGCGTCGAAGGGAACCCTTGCCCTCTCCTCCTCACTTGACTTTCAACCCTGTATCAGCTCTCCCAATCCTCAAAATATCCACTTGCTTATCTTCTCTTCACTGTTCCTTTTCTAATCTTTCAATATCTGAGTTCCTTCCTCTTACCACATCACCTCCTTTAGCATAGCCAATCTGATCCCTGCCCTTCCTTCTGGTGCTTCTCTGATCTGCAGCCTACCACTGTCCAAGACTTCACCACTTTCTCCCCATTCTGTCCCCTTTGCAATAAGGTGTCAATTCACTGCACTTTCTCCGACCTTCTGGACTGCTTCACTCGCTCACAACAAAGTTTGTCCCACCAATTGTGGCTCACTCCCAGCACTCAGTTCCTCCATTTGTCCTTTCACATTGTTCTGGAGAAAGTCCCATGAGAGGAAAAATTTCCTGCTTTACAAATCGAGTCTCTCCTCCATCTGTTTTGTCATTTACCTGAGAAAGCAGAACTATGTCTCCACCTTCAATGAATCTCACACCCGCAATCGAAGCAAGCTATTTTTACCTTTGTTTCCTAAAGTCCTCCAGGGGCAGGGCAGTCCCCTGCCCCAGCCAAGAAGTAGTTAAAGGGCTTGTCTGGACTCAGTCAGCCCCAACCTGCAGTACTTGTAAAACTTGTCAATCCTGGAGAAGGGTGGGTCCTTAAAAGGGAGGATCCTGGCTCAGGCTGGCTGGCACTTAGGAGCAAAAAGATACCAGGGACTGGCTTCCTATATACTGTGTCAGGAAGTTCTCATGCTTCTTATACTGTATCAAGGAGATCTCAGGGACCGCTGCCAGTCCATGGACTGGTTATTGAGAAACACTGCCCTAGGGAAATTGTCAGAGCACCATCCTGAGCCATCTGAAGAAGCAAAAGAACTATTTTTTCTTACTTTTATTTTCAGAGTCCTGGGACTCAGCATTGGTTGTTTGGACACACAGAGGATATGTCTACACTACAGTGTAAGCCCAGGATTGAACTTGGACTCAAGCCTAAATTGTGTCACACAAGACACAAATTGTGTCCACAAGACACAAATTGTGGACTTGGATCCAGGGTCACAGGACCCTGGGGGATGGAGGATCCAAGTCTGAGTCAAGCTCGGACCCAAAGTTCAAGCCCTATTGCTTTGCACTGTGGATGCAGCCCCATTGGACTCCTGCTCTAGGAGTCTGCCAGAAGTATCCCACAGTTCCATTGGGCCAACTCTATTTGTCCTCTGGACAGTCAAGTTTGGTGGATAGTCAAGTTCTCCCACACTGCATCATGAACCAAGGGCTACAACAACCACATTTGGGAGGGTGCTTGGAAATCTGGGATATGGGTGCTTGGACTCAGGCCCACATTTTGCAGTGTAGCTGCTGGATCTCCAGTTTGGGACCTAGGGTTCAACAATTCCTAACCTGGGGTTTCAAACAAATGTAGATGCTCAAGCCCTAGGTTAACAAACCCAGGGTCTGCTAACTCAAGTTCTATTAGCCCTGGGGTAACATTGCAGTGTAGACACACCCACAGTGGCTAAGAAACCCAGACCTTCTTTCCAAGGATGATTGGACTTTGCCCTTGGTGAGACTGTTAGGACCCGGCCACTTTTGGGGGCTATGAATGTATTTAGTCTTTTGTATTTTGGACAACTTTAACTCCCCCAGAGGGGGCAGGTCTCTCTAAGAGGTACAGCCAGAGGGAAGTACCCGAAGTCTGGAACCCAGAGTACAGTCAAGAAGGACATCCAAGACTAGAGGGATGCTCCCCCACCCTATCACAAATGATGGCGAATGCAGGCACTTGGGTCCCAATCCTGACATAGGGTGTGAGGTGGAGCGACTGAAAGTTTGCATGCAAGAGGGATGTAGATCTGGATGCTGAGTAGTATTGGAAGTGGCTAGCCAAGACCCAGCAGCAGCAGGTGTCACAGCAGCACCTCTTCCAGCAACAGCTGCCTGTTGCAACATTAGACCACTCAGCAATCGCTTCAGATGACCCTGCAGCAGCAGCTATATGAAGCAAAATAAAGACCACCACCACCAACAACTAATGCAATAGCTTGTGAAGGGGTTGCAGCCTTCCTGGGCATTCACAACACATCCTCCAACTTCACAAGCATTTCATCCTTCCAAATCTACTCCGGTACTATCTTCTTTATTTCTTTTGAAAGGCCAATAGATTATTATACTTTGGACTTTGGGTCCAATCTTCTGTAGAACTTTGAAACTGTGAACTGCTTAGATATCAGCAAATAAAGCTATCTGTATCTTTCTACTTCCTTTAAAGAAGTGTTATCAATTTTGTTCAAGCCTGACATTTAGGACTAAATGAAAAAGAGTTCTATAATGTACAAATGGAAACGTTTTTATTTGTGTTTTAAGTTTTCCATTTTAAAAATTTAAACATTTCCCAGTAGTGTGGCTTTCTCTGAAGGAGCATTGTCAGTGTGTGTGTGACATTCCCCAGGGTACAATCTGAACTGCTGAATAGCTGTTTCGCCTCAATTCTCCAACCTGAGATGCTTTTACACTGCTTTACTGTTGAACAGCTATGCCACACATCAACACACATCATCCAGTGTGTAACTTGCATGTAACTTGTTCACAGATGCATGGTAGTGAGTGCTACTAGCTAGCTACTCATGAATTACATTGCAGAGGAATACCAGCAGATTCCCAGCCCCAGTCTCTCCTGCCAGAAGTGTGCGTCATGTACTGCTCAGTACACTGCTGAACAATGCAAGCTCATATAAAGTCTGTCATTTAATCAATGGACAATGATACACAGCTGCTTTGTTATTTCAAATGGAGTTTCCCACACACTTTAACCAAACACACTGGTTACGATAAAACAATATGATAAGTTTATTAACTACAGAAAGATGGATTTTAAGTAATTACAAGTAATGATGCATAAAAGTCAGGATTGATCACAAAAGAAATAAAAGAGTAAAACATAAGCTAATACCTAACATAAGCTAAGTAAATTTAAAAGCAGAAGTTTTTTTCATCATAAGCTTACATCAGTCTGTACTGGCTGAAAAGCCTTCCAGTCAGGATCACCCCTCCCCCAGTTCAGTGATGCTTTTTTCATCTTTTGAGCTGCTGTGAATAGAGATGCATGGAGAAAGAGGTGAATTGGAGGCCACTGTCTCATTCTTATGCCACTCTCTCCTCTTTGAGGATTACCCCCAGCTGGGGTGCAGATGACAAGCAGACTCTTGTGGACATGAGGTCTGAACTGTCCCTGTGATGAAACGTAAATTTGTTATTCACACCTTACCCCTGCCAGAGAATGGCTACTTAAGCAAGAGAGTCTTTTAACACCTGATTAACATCTGTCCTTTGCTCCTAAAAAACTGGTTTGGGTCTAAGTTCCAGAGGGGATTTGGCCTGCCTTTCTGCTTCTGGAATATGTTACAGCAATGTTATACAGTAGAAACTTAACTTTACTTTTGATACACACATTTCACCAGGACAATAATGTTCAGCAGTTTATGAGTTTTCAAATGATATCTCACAAAGCATACTTTCTACAAAATTTATCATAGTCTTGTAAAAGTGGTGAACATAATAGTATAGACGGTCACAGTGTGACATCCAGAAGCGGACACGTCTAGTTTCATTGTCCAAGCTCAGTAAAATTCAAAAGGTAAACTGTCAGGATCCCAGATGAAGGTAGACAGGACTGGTGGCAGGAGCTCAGTAGGCAGGAATAGCTGCTGAGGTTCAGAGTCAGTACTCAGGCTGAAGGACAGAGCTGGAGACAGGTTGGGGACAGGATATTGGGTATCAGGGTCCAGATGGGTATTCTGGGGTTTGAGCAGGAATTAAGGTCAATACTGTGAGTTTTAGGAACAACCAACGCAGACATATCTGCTAGCTAGTAATCCATGTGATGAACTGCTTTATTTGTAGTTTATACTTGTTCTCATACATAGATATTTTTGGTAATTATATGAACAATATATATAATATGTAAAAAATAGTACAATATTATTTTAAATTGATTTAGGGAAATCTAAATCCATGTTTTGAAAATTAACGGAACCTTACTTGGGGTTTTTTTTTAAAATGATTTCTAGTCCTTATAAATTGTGACAATAGCCTTTGCTCTGTAAATGCACTATCATATTATCACATCTGCAGTCAAACAAAATTAAATTTGCAAACCCACAGAAGTGTGAAAGTCCCTCATTTCTCGTTAATTATTCAAATTTCTGTTATATGTGGGGGAGGGAATTAAGTGACAAATTTTTACATTATTAATGAGATATACCTGGCAATTCTCCATTTGGGAGAGCAAGCTCTGAAACCAAAGTGACAGCGCTTTTAAATAAACCAATAAAAGAAGTGCCCACTTTCATGTCCCATTTCTGCAAATTGATCTACAAGCACGAACCCTCTATTCCACAAAGAAAACCACTGATCCTTTGTGGGATCTTGGCATTTGGTTTGATCCATTAATAATAATAATTTTATTATTAATCATTATTAATAATGTGTTTGTGTTATGGAAGCACTTAGAAGGGCTCCTCTAGACACTGTACAAAGACAGTCTTTTAAACATTTTTGCATTATTGCCAGCAACAGGGGCCAAAATCCTATTATTATATTTGCAATATATTTGCAAGAGTTGACAATGCTGCATTACGTGGCATTTTCCCATTGTCTTCACTGTGAGCAGGATGGGGCTCCTCTTCACATCCTTATCTCTTAGCATTATACCAGAATTTATACTGTGGATATCATGCCACCATGCATTAAAGGCCTGATGCAAAACCCTATTTGTGAGACTCCCACTGCTTTTTGCTGGGCATGGCCGGGAACCCAAGCAGCCTGCTTCTCACCACATTCCAAAGTTAAAAAATACTGCCAGCTCCTCTTGGGTCAAGTCATCACCTGGGATATTTATTTTTTAACTGCGTGGGATTATTGTTCTACTGCCCCGCTGATCAGATCGTTAATTACGGGCAGCCTGGTAACTCCATAATCTGGGATTAGGTGCTGGGGGGATTACGGAAACCCTATAGTCCTTCTTTGTTCCTCCTTCCTGTGATTAAAAGAGGCAAACATCAGCTAAACCCACCACCCCATGGGGCACCTCTGCATCCAAAGGAGCAGGCCTGGCCCCTGACCCAGGCTCCCTCCCTTAGGCTGCCTGCGCTCCCTTCCCCTGCCTGGGCACGGGGGAGGGGGCGGGATCCGATTTCGCGCGCTCCACTCCCTGCCCCATCAGGCCCCGCCCCCTCCCTGGGCCGTGGGCGGGGCTCTGGCCGGCAGCCGGAACAGGGGAGGAGCAACGCGTCCTGTCGCGGTTTGTCCCTTCGCTGGCGCCGTATCAGCCCGCCGTTGCTCGCGGCTGCCGTGGCAACAGGGCGAGCTCGCCCGGCCGGAGCGGTGACTTCGGGCGGCTGCGTGGTGGGGGCGGGCGGCCCGCCCGCCGTGACGGCGGCATGGACTAGCGGAGGAGGAGGCGGGCCCGGGGAGGCGGCCTGTCCCCTCCCCTAGGCGGCAGCCGGGACGGGCGGGCAGCCCGGGGCCGGGCCGGCATGAGCCATGGCTTCGGTGAAGGTGGCCGTCCGAGTGCGGCCCATGGACCGCAGGTGAGTCCCGTGCGGGGCCGGTTCCTGCGGCCCATCTCCCTCCTCAGGGCTGCGCGCGGGGGGAGGGACTGTCCTGCCGGCGCCGCCTTCCCTCGGGGTTCCTGGGGGAGGGGCGCCGCGTCGGACCGGTCCTTATCTGCTGCGGTGGGGCAGAGATTTCCCCCGGCTGGGACCAGTCCTTATCCCCTTTCCTCTTCCTCCTCCCGTGGCGGCTGCCGGCCCAGGGCTGCTCCAGCGGGGATGAGCTTTTCAAACAGCGAGGGAGTCTTTTTGTAGTGGTTTTATTGAACCAGAGCATCCCCATCCCCACAGAGTGAGGCCCATTCTCTCCAAAATGCTCTCTCCCTTCAGCTCCCAAGAAAAATCGCATAGGGCGTCAGAGCCACCCCCCCCCCCCCGAAACACTCCTTACCACTGGCAGAAGTGTTTTGTTGGTCCCGGCCTTTCAGCTTCTGTATCTGGAAGTTTTGAAAGTTTGTGTGGGCATGAACTTCTGAGCGGGCAAAAGTGATTACAATGATGGGTATGGTTAAAAAAACCCGTGCCTGAACGTTTTAAACGTCTCTGATCTGCAGTAAAGTGCTACTGCTAGAGATACTTCAAAATTGATGGCCAAATGAGGTCCTCTTTTCCCTTTGGTGGACTGAGGAATAGTTTTGCATTGTGCATGACAGAGGGAATGCTTTTTCAGGATCCTTTAATGAAAGCTTTGTCTTTCAAGTTATTAGTAATTATACGTGTTAGTCTGAAACTTTTTTATAATTTAAGAAAGTTTGCAGACTTGTGACTAGGCTGGTGAGACACGAGAGACGGTTAAGCACACTTCCTTTCATCTGAATGTGAAAAGAAAGGAGAATGACACACACTATTTATTGGTCTCATATGGGTGTTGCAAGCTGTTTTTCCTATTTTAATGAGAGATGCTTTTGCATAGTACAAATTTAGCTACCTCTTGGTCTGCAATAGGGGAAGATGTATAATATGGGTGTTTGATGGTTGGTAAGAGGGTGTTTTTTTTGTTTACCATTTAACAATGGAAAAAAGTAGATGACTCTTTATAAAGTAATTTTTTTGGACACTTTCAAAGAGTGAACTCAATCAAAAGTCTTTATTGGTAATGACTACTAGTTGACTGATGAAAAAAGTCATTAAAAGGACACTGCCTGGACCTTTTGCCAAGTTGATTGTTGCAAAATGTACACATCCTGAGGTAAATCCAGAAAATAAAAGAAATTTCCCTTCGCTAAGTAAACTTCTAATGTACAGAGTAAATATGTAACTTTTCTTTTCATGGACTGACCCAAATACTGTTTTAGAGAGAGACAATCAAACAAAAGGGCCTGCATATATTAAATTCGGTGGCCTTTCTTGGCAGTCTTTTCATTTATTTCAGTGGTCTAAAGTGATATAGATTTTTTTTTTTTTTTGCAAGATAAAACAAATGCTTTAAATTTATAAATTGTTAACCAGGCTTCTGTTAACCTTGACATTTTACCTACTTCAAGCATTTCCTTATTAATTTGCAAAGTTCTTAGAAGATCAATAAAAACGTATAAGGGTCTTGAGACCGTCTATTGAAAGGCAGAATAAAAGTGCAAAGTATTATTTATTTGTATTATGGTAGCATCTAGGAATCCCAATCACGGACCAGAGCCTCATTATGCTATGTGCACTGTACAAATACATAATCAGAAGAATCACTATCTCAAAGAATTTATAATTTAAGTATAAAACATGACAGGTGGATGCAACAAATTGGGAGCACTTGGAAACAATTGAAGAGTGCTGGTATGTAGGGTCGGGTGTGCTGGGATGTCTTAAGGTTCAGAGAGTGAGCAGGAAGGAGAACTAGCCCACCAGTTTACAGAGACATGGTTATGGATTCTTTTATGCTCTGCAATAAAGTGTTACAACTTGTTTATAGGAAGACATCTGTGTGCCAGCCTAGGTTGCTAAAAAGGGCAACATGACCAGCTGCTGTGGTTTCTGAGCCTACTAACCATTAACTGGTTACAAATTGAGACATAGATCCTGTTGCCTGCCTGGTTGAAGCAGTCTATCTGCACACAATAAATTGCAGAATTGGGCATTGAAGTTATAGGCAAGTCCTCACTGTCAGCAAAAATACCACATCAGACTGTGTTCTCATCACATCTTGTAGAGTTTAGTTTGGTCAACACTTCGATGGGAGACTTCCTTGAAAAACCCAGGGTTCAGCAGAAAGTTGATAGTTCATTGAAATGGCACTACTTTCTTTTTGTCAGTACGGAAGCCAGTGTAGTTTTATGGGCTGCTGCACCACTTGAGATTAGGCGTAAACCCAGGACCCTCAAATCTTAACAGTAGCAATGTTAGCCCTGATGTATTAACCAAATTCCAAATGGGATGATTACATTTTGTCCATATAAATTTCCCTTGTATCTTTATTTAAGTATAACATCTTTTATGTCCTTTCCTAAGTTGCTGTTACACTCTTCACATCTGCTATGCTGCTTAAATACATAGTCATAGATGTGTGAAGGGCCTTTTTTTTTTTTAAATTAAAAGAAACTTGTCAATGAAGCCTTATTGTACCCCTATTTTTTAAACTAAGAACAGTATATATTAAATGACTTTCATTAACTTCCTGCAGATGAAGCTCAGTACACCTTTTTTTTTTAAGTTTAAGTATATTGTGCTGCTTATTTAATGATTAACTATTCAAGTCATTTGTAATTAGAACAGGCAGGGCAGTGTGTGGTTATTTAAAAATATCTTGTAAGACTTCAGCAAAGTTTCAAGTACATTGTAATTAAAGAAAATGTTTTGCACTAAATGTGATTATGAAATATAAAAATGGATGTGAATACTGAATTATTAAAACAACTAAATTGGAAGTTACTAAAATTTTGTAAAATCTATTTTAATTTTTCCTTGGATCTTTGTTTTCTGCATGTAACAAACTGACTGAAGGGGACGATAGAAACACATTGTAGGAATTATTCTGCTTAGGTACATAGTCATTCACAATTATTGTAATAAATCAGTTGTTTTCCCCCGAAGGTAAACTGTTTTTAGATGTTGTAATGGTGAGGGTTTCTTTCTAAAAGAAGCTTTTAAGTTACTCTAGGATTTGGGTGAATTTAAATGTGCTGTGTCAATGTTCATACTTTAAATTTGTAGGCCATATTTGTAGATTATCCATTACAAAGATGTGCAAATTAGTGCAAGAGCCCATTAACTATATAATATGTTGTGCACATGCATTTTGGAATGAGTCCAGCATTAGGAAGGAGCATATTACTCTATTAAATATAATTTGCTATTCCATCATATCGATGATTAACTTTAATGGACTTCCCTTCCTTCTGTGGTTTTTGGTCAGTGGCATCTGTCTTTGATCTGTCGTCAAAAGGGGGACAATCATTTGGGAACCACTGTAGTCTGCCTTCTTCCTTCCATGCACCTCTCTAAAAATAATTCACATCCAAAATTGTATCATCTGTAAGAAGGATTGATGACAAAACTATGATTCAGCATCTCTCTTGCCAATAATAGTGTGGTAGGTGGAGCAGGTTTAGGAGCTAAACAAATTATCTCTTTGAAACCAAACTGCAAGTGTGAGGTCATGTAGTTACCAAACAGTATAGTCACACTCCATTTGTATGTAATTTTGTGGAAGTGAAGAGGGACAAATGGAGTTAGTATGATATTGTGATGGCAACCTTTAGGTCTGTGCTGAAAAAAATTCATGGCAATATAAATTAGCTTAGAAATCAACCTTCTGAGCCATAGAAGGAAAAAGCAGTTGGTTGCTTTTGAGACTAAAAGTCTAGTAGGAATTTGTAAATGCTGAAGTAATCCCAGTGGCTAATGGAATGGTCTTAATTGTCACTTATTAGTATAGAGTTAACTCTGAACTTCACTTTCAGAAAGAGTTGTTAAAACTTCAGTCTGTGAGGATTTGGGTGAGAAGGATACTGATGAAAGCAGGCTGTTGATAACCAGTGACTGTCATTCTGTGGAACACTGCCTTATTTGCATTATACCAGGTTGTAGCACCTCTTCAGAACCTCTTGTTGATGTTCTGGTTGTACGTTTCCTATTTTATTTATTCACATCCTGTCTGTTGCCCCACAAAGTCCAGAGACCCCCTAATCAACCACCTGGCACTGGTTATTGAATCTAAGTAACTACTTTGACTTTAAACAGGGAGTCTTGTAGAGTGGCTCTTGACTTCTTTCTCAGTGGTCAACATATTGACACCCATTATATAATGTTCCTTTTCTTTGTAAATCTGTTTTAAAAGAATGGTGGGCAATTTAGGAGTAATATATGTTGTCTTTAAAAATAACTATTTAGAAACACTTACAAATAGAAATGAAATTACTTGAAAACAACTCAATTGAAACAGCTCATTTGTATATAAATATTCTTTGTACCATTCTGCTGGTTTGTGAGAACCAAAGTAACCACAGTGTTTTTGTTGTCCTAACTGAACAAAGAGGAATACATAAATAGTGAAAAGGCAGTCCAAATCTTCCACTTTTAATAACATGAAGTGGTATTTGTGTTACAGGTAGGCACATCTTTTGATTTATTAAAATAACATTGGTATAATATTTGATTTATGACAATTATTGTTCCCCTTCCCCTAAGGAAAACATCTGTAGACCTAGTTTTTCTGAGATTTCAGTATCAAAAGATCTCATGATAAAACACTATATTTTTAAAATTATGGAAACATTGGAAGCCTAGATTTGGGTAGACATTTGGAGAGAGGTGCTCAAGATTATTGTTCATCAGTTATGTTTCAGCCTCTTCATGTTCTGAGTTTAACTTATACCCTTTATTTTTGGAATCAGTCATATTGGCTGAACAATGGAAACATAAAAGCACTGAATTGTTCTTGGATTTGTCCTTTGTGGTGGTCCATTTCTTTAATTACATCAAACTATATTTCCACTGAAATTGCAGCAGTAACATTGTCAATACATAACCTCCTGGTTTTTTTAAGTTGAATGCTTATCTAGGGTCACTTGTGTAAAAAGCGTGCTATATTTGATCAAAGTTCTCCTTGTGATAAATGCAAATATCACCCTACTTATGTAGTTGGATGTAAATGTAGAGATGAAACCTTCTTGAGAGCTGCTTCATATGTCATCGGGAAGTTGGGTGTCAATCTTTTGTTTCCAAATAACCAACCGTGAGATTGATAGCGGTCACTGAAGAACTTTTGAATGCCCACTGTGTGCTTTGGGACTCTTTAGGTTTCATTTCTTTCTGAGCACGTTTTTAAAAGTATGTCAAACAGAATTTTAGGATGCCATGCCTTAGAAGTTCTCTCAGCTCTTCTTTTTATATTTGTTGCCTGAGAAAATAGCGAAGAGCTCTCTACATTGTTGGACAGCAGCTTGAGCAAGTTGAACACAATGTTATGTGGTTTTCTTTTGTCTTAGAATCAGTATAATTAAATAGGAATGTATTTTTCCAGGTTTGGATGCTTTTAGCCATTGTTGGTCAAATTTACAAAGTTACCCTGACCGCCTTGCATCAATATCAGTTGTGACTCTTTTAGTTTTTTTTTTCCTTCCCCTCTCTTCTTTCCTCCTGCCCACTATTTCTATACTTTCAACTAATAGTGAACTTGCAAGTTTAAATCTTTCTGGAGAAATATATCCAAGATAAAACACATCAGTACTTTTTTTTTTTACTCATTTTATGCTACAAGGAAGGCAATATCTTTAGCACAAAAGGAGGCAATTCTCTTACCAACTTCTGCCTCCCGTCTGTTTTTATGGCATAACTGCACAATCATCTTTGTTTATACTCAACACCCCAAATATAATCCACTGCTTCTGAATGAACCTGGTATTGGAGGGGCCTGGAACAAAGATTTAAATGATCCTCACTGCTACACTTCAACAACAGTGGTACTGACAATGTCAAGATGGTTGTACTCAGTGGTTTTCTGCTCTTCCATTTCAGTGGACATTTTCATTCAATGGCTCATTTGATATTGAAGAATTTAAAGAAACTGACTACTTCCATTTTTAAGATGAGCACACATCTTTTCTCCGATTACTTAATTCTTGACAACATATACATTTTGCTTTATTTTTCCAAAGTCATTAATTTTTATGCCCTTGATCAGGATGCATATCTTGATATCAGCCAGAGTTGTGCATGCAGATGGAAAGCGTGATATGACTCTTGGGATCCAATTAAAGCACTGGTGGTAATAGGGAATGGAAAATCTAAAATAAAAATTCCATTGATTTGTAAGCTAACTTATAATAGACTTGCTGAGCTTTTAACTTCTTTTAAAAAAAGTTAGTAAATGGAAGTGAACAACTGTATTGCAGCATGTATGTGTACTACACAAGGAGACAAGATAGTGAAACATAAAAATGAGATTAGGATGTAATAATAGTACAAGCAATGGGTATTAAAGAGATCCATGTTGCTGAACGCACAGTTGAACTATGCTGGGTTCTAATACAGTTTTTGGCACTCTGTTTGGAGCCAAATCATATTTTAAGTGCACTAATTTATTTTTTAAAACATAATTTAGCCCCAGCTACATTGTCAGATGAACTGTTACAGCTTAGTGCAGCCACAGTGGTATTTTAAGCCGTGCATAAATATATACATACATAATATATATCTTTTTAAACTTGGTGGTTTGCCCACATAGAAAGTAAATGTTAGCCCATTATACTTTTATAGCATAGATAGCTTAGTTCCTCATCTAGCATGATATGCTAACAATCACATTTATTTTTTTAAAAAAATCTGTCAATAAATTTACATGAAGACTATTAGGAAAAAGTCAACACCACAAACTACATGGAAAAATATTTGTTTCTCATAATGGAAGAACTAGAAGTCATAGTTAAGGCAGTCACTCCTCTTGAAGGCACAATAAACAGGTGTGTCCTTCCTGTCCCTCTCCTAATAAAATGTGCTAAGATTATGTCTAGGTACTCTGCTTGAATTTGGGTTATTACCTACTACATGTTCAGAATAATAGCCAGTGCTTGCATTTTGGTCACTTTGTTTATTTCCTCACCTTTTAGTACTTTGGATCAGCTCTTGCTCAGTTATCTGTTTAGGATTTCTTATATTTGAGCAAAACCTAGTTCCACACTTAGCTGTTCTAAACACTGCATTTAGAGCACATACTTTTTTAAACAAATATGATCTTTGTAATCTGTAATAACTGAATCTGTCCTTTTTATAGCTTGAGTCTCATTTCACAGCTCCATTAGAAGAATCACTAGACAGCCTAAATTGTATGACTTGTTCTCTATGGTTATAGTGACCAGTGTGTTGAACTTGGAATGTTTGGACATTTAAATTCTTCAGCAATCCAAGCAAAATCCTTGGGAAGCAAAACACTTGAAAATATGTAATTTTGCTGGAGAGTTTCAGCCCTGATTTCAGAATTCTGTGTTATTCAGAGGCCCTAGAATTTAACCTTTTCCTTAACTCTAATGAACCTTTCGTTACCAGTGTAATCTATGTTGTTGCACTTGTGAATTACATAGTCACATGTTCTTACTTGCTCACACACAATCTTCTTGCCAGCCATAGAACTTGCTAGTTAGTGCTAGGCTTAACTTTTTTATGATGGGGGGGTAGGTGTGGAGGTGGGGAGTAGAACTACTTGGGCAAGAAGAGTTTTTGAAGGCTGCTCCCACCTTCTCATAATAAGTCATTCACAACAGGTTAGATCCTCAGCTTGTGTAAATTGTCATAGCTCAGTTGAAGTCAGTGGACATATGACAACTTGAAACAGGTGAGGATCTGGCCCCTTAAATTTCATTGTGCATATATTTGTTCAATGATATCTTTATTAGTGCACTAGTTTTGGAACACTGTCCGTTTGTTACAGTTGCTTAGGATATTTTGGAATCAGTTACTCTGATCTCTTAGCTTCTAGCCTAAATGAATGGAAGTGTCATTCTTAGGAGTGACAGTAGCTAGTGATTAATGATTTGCTGTGATGTAAACCTATAAACTCAACGCAATATTCAAGAGTGTTGAGAAACAGTTGATTCTTTAATGTTTTTAAGATGAAAAGATGATTGAGTACATCTTAATAGCAACAAACTGAAAGAACTTTAAGATGTCCATTAAATTTAGTCCATAGATATGATCAACTACAGAAGTATAAAAAACAGAATGTATTTGAATTAAAGAAGTAATCTTTGAGAGGTAGGGAAGCCATTGGCATTTTGGTTTAGCAGGTTTCTCAGTCAGACTAACAAATACCCAGGCTTTAAATAGAATTTTTTAAAATTTTCTCCATGACATTTGTGCTTTTAGAGAAGGTCAGATTTTGGGATTCTAACTTAAGAAAAATTCTTTTAAATAACAAATATTTAGACAAATATGGACCATATAGTTTGTGGTGTATATTTTTTTTGAGAATTTATTTTTGTTTTATTAATATGTAACACATTATTTAAATGGCCATTAAATGTTTTACTATGGCAGCCTGCTACTCAGTAGTCATTCTAGTTCACTTTTACCCTATTTTTTTCCTGTTTTCTTCATGGCATAGTCTGTAACTTTGAGAAATACCCATGTTCTATTTTAAGAATTGGCAACAGCTAACTTTGTAAATAAGTAACATGAGTGAGAACACTTTCTCCTCCGTATAAAGTAAATTTCTGCTTCTCATCTATTAAGTTTTGAATATAAAGATATTAAAGTAATTTCACTGAGCATCTCTTGGAGTAAAGCAAGACATCTTCAGTGTCCTGTTAAAAGCAAAAAATGACTTTACATGACTTTACATGACTTTTCATTTTAATAACTGGTATTGATGGAATGTTGTGTGTGGAACTTTGCAAACACAAAACATTGTCCCTGGTTCATAAAGTTTAAATCACATTCAGACAGGCACATACCAAGCAAAACATGACATTTTATATGCAGATTTTGTAGGAGACGATGACAACATGGAGGAGATTGTTAGAAGGTTACATCAAGGAAAAGGTTTAAAGAGGAAGTAGACCTGGCTGATTATATTGGAAGCTGTTCTAAAGTTAAGGGACAAAATGAAACTAAGTGCTAGGCTGAGAACTGGAGAAACAGCAGGTCAGAATGTCCCAGGGATCAGGATATTTTCTTGTATTTCCACTTTCAGAATCATACAAATAAGCCAAATGAGAGGTGGTATGGACTGGTGTGCAGGGAGCTAGGTTGGAGAGGCAGGGGAATTTGGGGTTCCTGCATACTGTACAGTGGACCACCAACTATCCTCCTTTTATAGGCTCTTTTCAGAGAAACAACAGGTAAAAATTTCCCAGGGATAAAAGACAATATGTTGCAACAAGTCATCAGATAATAGGCATGCTCACTCGACTTCATAAGAAAAAGAGATGTCGGTGTCAACAATTCTGCAGCAGGATGGAGCTGGGTGGCATTGGCTAATGATTGCCATCCTCTGGAGTTCTGGTGTATGAATTTCCCTTGTTTCTCTCATCTGACGAGTACTAAAGCTAGTGGTTTTTCATCAAGCACCCTGATCTGTTTTTTTTTTTTTTTACTCTACATGGTGCTCGTTGAAATTTTGCTATTTAGAACTTGGGATCCTGCGATATAGCTACAGTAAAGGGCAGTGCATTTTTGGCTTCCATGCATTGACGCATCTCATCATCAAGCTTGAAGATTCCTTTCTATATGGCTCCTGTGTGAGTGTATCATAAATATTGTGCTCATTTCTGGGCACCTCCATCAGTTGAAAAATACTGATTAACGAGAAGAGCAACAAAAGTGACTAAAGAGATTGATTTGAGAGAAAAGACTGAACTAAATGCATAATTTTTATAAAGGCATTCCACTCCAGCAAATATTAGAAGTCTTGAGTCTATAACTATTTGAAGGGTATAAAGGAAGAAGAGGAATTCATTATTTAGTTATAGCTCCTTATTTTAGGAGCAATGGGATGAAATTAATAAAGGAAATTTAAACTGCATATAAAGAAATGCATCTTAATGTGGAGATTTCTTTAGACTGTGGAATAGTCTCCCAAGGGAAGTGTTGAAAGCTAATCAGTTGTAGAATTTAAAGCTCTTTGATTAAAATATTTTAAAACACTGTAGGGAATAATCTTGCATGAGCAGAGAGGTAGTCCAGAACTAGATGACTTTATAAGTAGCTTCCTGTCTCTGACTTCCATATGATTCTGTGTCTTCTTGAAGTGTGATGTGTGCACAGATCAATGCAAATGCAGGACACTCAATATGGCATTTTTTGCCATTTGTGTGTGCACAAAGGGGAAGGCAGAGTTCCAGAGCTAGGACTTGATCTTACTTTCATTTAAGTTAATGGGAAAACTGTTGATTTAAATTGAGCAGGATGGAGCTCCTAGCCCGAATAGGCTAAATTTTGTGGTCTTTTAATTGAATGGTTGGGCTGGCTGTTAAACTTGCATACAGTATGGAAGTGCAGGATGCCTCTATTTACATATGCTTGTTTTTGTGAGCTTTCAATTTTTTTAATGAATATGCTTCATATTTTTCAAGCATGGTAAACGATTATCTCAATTACTGCCCTGTTTCCTCCATTCTCCTATGTAGCATTAAAGAACAAAGAGCTTCCAGTTCCATTGTGGCTGGAGCAGAGTGGTAGTGTGGGAATGTGTGGAGCAAACTCAATTAAGTTTCTGTTTTTATAATTCTTAATTTATGGAGGCTAAACTGAATATTTTCAGTGTGCAGAATGTTTTAAACTGTATTTATTTTGTAGTGGCTTACATTAAAACGTAAAACGCATTTATTTTAGTGATTTTAATCAAACACACTTTTGAGACGCCTGGGTGTCTTACATAAATAAAATTGTGAATTACAAAATAAACTAAAACCTGCCCCTCAGTGCAAACTCCACGCAGCCATCCCAGGAAAAGATAGTGAATCATTAGATTGTAATTCCCTTGGTGGACCAGAGAGTGAGAGGGAGAATCTGTCAGTCTGTTAAGATTTGATTTGAAATTAACACTAATTTTGGGATTTAGACCATAATCTTTAAAATAAATATTTAAAAAGTTGTTAAAGTAGTTACAGTTGTGACAGTTAATACAACTACACTCCTTGAACTGGTCTCTAAAGTCTGAGTATTTGAAAAGAATGAGTTACAGGTCGGGCCAGCTGTTTGAGTCCTTGTTTTTTGTGCTAGTTAGTTATAAAAACAGGTGCATAGCTATTGAGAGTACATTCTCAAGATTAGAGAAGCTCCAGAAATAGTGAATTTCTGAAATACTGAGCACAAGCGGGTATGCAGCTTAATTAATTGCTAATTGACTAATATTAGTCAATATTTGTATCCTAGTAATTGCCAGAGGCTTTGATCAACTGCTTTATGAAGACATGGTCTTTACTCCAAGGAGTTTGTAATCTAAAAACATAACTAACATAGGATGGGTGCAGGAAGAGGGGATGCAATTATAATTGTATATAGACATATTTACATTTTCAGATGTTTAAATTGTTTTTACATATATATTTTTATAAGTGCCAGATAACCGCATCTGCCTTTCAAGCCAGATTTCTTGTATATATCATACCTGAGGAGAGGTGGGAAGAAATATGTGGTTTTATAGGTCAGTTCAGGGAGAGTGCTCAATCTTGAAGACTGTTAAAGTAGTTTGTTTAAACAATCTCCAATTTTAAAATAACCCAATAACAAGTCAGAGAAAACTATGGACGTAGAAGACCAACATGAGTTTAATCAAAGTGAGAGCACCAAGGGTGTTGTATACAATTACCAGTACTTAACTTGTGACCAACTGATACATAGTGCAGAATATGGCCTTCAGGTACAGAATCTTGAGCCCAGAGTTGCTGAACAGATAGACAGTTATTTTTCAAGATGTCATACATGGACAGCGTAGAACAAATTCATCTCAGAACTGACTTCTCTGATCTCCAGTTGAGAGAGCTTTTCTTATCTTGGGAAAAGACCCAACTATCTGAAGGTAGAGTATCTTTTCATTTCAGAGATGGAGTGGAATGTCTGACAATGAAAGAGGATGTTAACATTTTAGGAATTAGTGAAACATTATGGAAATATGAAAATCGGTGAGATAATGTAAGATTGGACTATAAACTATGCAGGAAGGTCCTAGAAATGGGGTTCACAAATATTTTAGTTTTACAAATAGAATTTTAATGACTTATGAGGTCTATCCATATCCAAACAGAGTCACAAGTCCTAAAAATTCAAATATAGGCTAAGGTTATACTACTAGTCTCCTGATCAGGACAAGAATTTTACCCACATAATGTTGAGGGACTTCAAAGTGGTAGTTCAGTGTAATAAAACTGTACTAATGAGTGACTTCAGCTACCTGCATGTAAACTGATCGAATGTCACAATTGGACCCTTTAATTGTCTTGTTCTTGTGACATCTAGGGCAGGTCTACACTTAAAATGCAGCATCAGCACAGCTGCATTCATTCAGCTGCACTGCTGTAGCACTTAAGTGAACATGCTCCTCTGCTGATAGGAGAATTGCTGCTTCTTCTGGTGGTGTAGTTAATCCACCTCTGCAAGAGGTAGTAGCTATGTTGATGGGAGAAGCTCTCCTGTTGATATAGCATTATCTACACTGGTGGTCATGTCAATATAACTTCATCACTCAGGGGTGTAGATTGACTTTTCACATCCCTGAGCGAGGTAGTTATATTGATATAAATCTATAGTGTAGACCTGGCCCTAGTTCTGAGCGCCCAAAAGGAAAAGCTGTTCTTGACTAAGTTCAAAGTGAAGCATAGAAGTGGTTCAAGGAGTAACTATAGTTGAGTCACTAATACCTATGTTAAGTTCAACCTTGGAGGAGTGCTGTATAAAAATATAGTAGTGTAACATTAAATTTTACAAAGGGGAATTTTTAAAATGGTGAAGAAGCTAGTTAAGAAGACATTAAGTTTGAAATGAAGATAAACCAAAATCCTTAGATTCAACGTGGCAGATACTTAAGCAGCTGTAACAGTCTCACAGAATGTATGCATACTTCCACCCCCTAAAAAACGCAGCATTAAATAAAGCAAGAAGGCAAGGGGAAGAAAAACAACACCATATATGAAGTTCCTAATGACAAGGTTAAATGGCAAGGTTCAAGAGCTTTTTCTGAGCCCAACATGTCCTTCAGAAATGGAAATCCAACAGTTGTGAAGCCAACAGGAAGGAGCCAAACCTGTTTCTGAAAAATACAAGATGGAAATTAGGAGGGTTACGAGAGAATGTGAGGAGCAAATAGTCAGAAAAAACAACAAGAAAATATTCAGGTATATAGGAAAGAAGACGCCACCCACAATAGAATTGTGTGTGTGATGACCTACCAAATAGTAAAGAGAGCTGCTGAGGAACATAATGATTATGATTATGATTACAAGGAATCTAAATTACTACTTTGAGCTAGGCTTCACCAAAAGAATATTGGAGAGATTTACTCTTTTTCAAGAAATAAAGATGAAGTGTCAAAAGAGGATGTCCTGGAACAAATTGATAAATTAAGAGCAATAAGTCATTGGGACTGGATGGTATTTATCTGGGTGCCAGAAGAGGTGAAAAAAGAGTTTGCTAAACAAACAAAAATATGCAATCTCGTATTAAAATCAGTCCATTCTGCAAAATATTGGCTGTTTATCCCATATTGCCTTAGCAAGAATAGATTGTCTAGAGGAAATGTGTGCAAACTGACACCAGCAGCATGTAAGGCAATGCATTCTAGGATATCTGACACTACAGGGAGTTGTAAAGAAAGAGGACTGGGAAAACCAGTTACACAGGCATGATTTGAGGTTCTAGCTCTGCAGAGTAAAAATAATTGAGAAGCACCAAGATAAATGTGTCCCAGCCCAGGCAGTGAAGTCCTGGATTCTAAAAAATTGAGCTGTGGAGGCAACTCTTATGATGGAGGACCTGAAAGGAAATACTGCAGTCAATGAGAGTCTATTCTTATTCCTAGGAGGGTGTGAAATGTCCTCAGTATAGATCCTCAAATGAAATATAAATATCCAGAAATTCATCAGAGGTTTTTCATTATTGATAGACCATAGAACCTCAGAGATATGAACATCAGAGTTAGGAACTGACCGGTCAATCACACACCTCATTTGGAACTGGAAGTATGCAAAGAGGCAGCAGCAGAGGTGGGGGGAAAAAAGCAAATACAGTACTGTGTTAAAATCAAAAAACCTTTCCCTGTTTTTTAGCAGTTTAAATTTTTTTTTGACAAGGTGAGGAAATTGTTTCTGTTCTTGTTTCATTGAATTTAAGATAATTAAAAGGAGCATTTTTCTTTTGCATAGTAAAGTTTCAAAACATTATATTCACTGAATGTTCAGTTTTAAACTTTTGAAAGAACAACCATAACGTTTTGTTCAGAATTATGAACTTTTCAGAGTTATGAACAACATCCATTCCGAAGGTGTTTGTAACGCTGAGGTTCAACTGTACATATTTTGTGCACCCAGTGCAAAGAATCTGATTATAAACATGAAGAGTAGCCACTGACACTTCACCTTCAAAAGTGTTTGTGATCTTGTTTTAAATCTAAAGTTAAGCTAGTGTAATCTTAAATGAGTTTAAAAAACAGTTCAGTTAAACTGGTGTAAAACAGCATTGTCACTCTGTATTTGATATTTAAACCTGGTTTATTTCAATGTAGCTTAAGTTGATTCCTTACTGAATTTAGCTAAATCAGCACAAACCAGGTTTAAATCTGAGTATCCTTACTGTGAGTTTCTTGCACCAGTTTAACTATATCTATTTAAAATAATATCTTTTAAATGTAATTTTGGATATAAGCAAGGCCTTTTTCTAGTGGACTTAGGGGTGAACCATCAGGTCAGCACAGTCTGTATTCACAACAGTGAAGGAGGTAGATCATTATCCCACTTTAAAACTAATCTATTCCTTATGAAAATATGGGGAAAAACTGGAAAGTTAAAACTTTGTCTTCCAGAAACAAGTGCTTTAAGTCAGGAAAATGAATAGTGTCCTCTTTGATTAACTTTTTGTAGACTTCTAAGAAACCGAATATGTGAACTGAAACTCTTCTGGCAGTAAAAACAATTTCAGTAGAATTTTCTTAATTTTATTAGAAGAGGAAAAGAACTCACTTTTAGGAGAATTGTTTGATACTTATCAAGTACTTGGTCCTCATAAACTTTAAAGTCAGAAGGGACCATCGTGATCATCTAATCTGACCTCCTGCACATTGCAGGCCACAGAACTTCACTCACTGACTCCTAAAAGAGAGACCTCTAACCTCTGGCTGAGTTACTGAAATCCTGAAATCATGGTTTAAAGATTTCAAGTTACAGAGGATTCACCATGTACACTTATTGAAACCTGCAAGTGACCCATGCTCCAGAGGAAGGCAAAAGATCCGCAGGGTCTTTTCCAGTCTGATGCTGGGGAAAATTCCTTCCCAACCTGAAGTATGATGATGAGTTAGATCCTGAGCATGTGGGCAAAACCGACCAGGCAGTTTATTTGTAGTAACTCAGAGCCCTCCCGATCTACTCTCCTATCCTCCAGCAATTGGAGATTTTTGCTGCTGGCAGTCACTGATGGGCCACATGCCATTGTAGGTAGTCCCATCATACCATCCCTTGCATAAATTTATCAAGCTCAGTCTTGAAGTCAGTTAGATTTTTTTTGCCCCCACTTCTCCCCTTGAAAGGCTGTTTCAGAATTTTACTCCTCTGATGGTTACAAACCTTCCCCTAATTTTGAACCTAAACATGGCCAGCTCATGCATTTGTCCTTGTGTCCACATTGGTGCTTAGCTTAAATAATTCCTTTCTCTCCCTGGTATTTATCCCTCTGAGATATATAAATAAAGGGGGGGAGGAGGAGAGAGAGCGCAATCATATCTCCCCTCAGCCTTCTTTTGGTTAGGCTAAACAAACCAAACTCTTTGAGTCTTCTGTCATAAGAGAAGTTTTCTATTCCTCTGATCATCGTAGGAGCCCTTCCCTATGCCTGTTCCAGTTTGAATTCATCTTTCTTAAACATGGGAGATCAGAATTGCACACAGTACTCCAGATAAGGTCTCACTAGTTCCTTGTATAATGCTGTTAATACTTCCCTGTCTCTACTGGAAATATCTTGCCTGATGCATCAAAGGACAGAATTCGCCATTCTCACAGCTGCATCATATTGATGTCTCATATTCATCCTGTGATCAACCAATACATCAGGTATTTCTTCTCTATTGCTTTGAACTGATAAATTCCCAGCTTATATAGCAAAATTCCTGCTTTTAGTCCCTAAATGCATGACCATGCACTTTTCACTATTAAATTTCATCACATTTCTATTACTCCATTTTACAAGATCATCCAGATCTTCTTAGATTATATTTTGGTGGTCCTCTGTATTGGCTATACCACCCAACTTTGTGTCATCAGTGAATTTTATTAGCTCACACTCACTTTTTGTACCAAGATCAGTAACAAAAATGTTAAATAAGATTGGTCCCAAGACCGATCCTTGAGGAGCTCCACTAGTAAACTCTCTCCAGCCTCACATTTCACTTCTCAGTATGACTGATTGTAGTCTCCTCTTTAACCAGTTCCTTATCCATCTTTCAAGTCTCATTAAACCCCATTTTCTCCAGTTTAACCAATAATTTTCCATATGGAGCTGCATTAGATGCCTTACTAAAATTCAGGTAGATTAAATCACCTGCATTTCCTTTGTCTCAAAAAATCAGTTATCTTCTCAAAGAAGGAAATTAGGTTGTTCTGGGATGATATGCCTTTTGTAAAACTATGTTGTACTTTATCCCAATTACCTTTCACCTCTATGTCCTTAACTATTTTCTCTTTCAAAATTTGTTCCAAGACCTTGCATGCAATTGAGGTCAAACGAAGAGGCCTGTAGTTTTTTGGATAACTTTTCTTTCTTTTTTTAAAAATAGGAACTATATGAGCAATTCTCCAGTAATAGGGTACGACCCCTGAGTTTACAAATTGATTAAAAATCCTTGCTATTGGTCTTGCAGTTTCATGTGCCAGTTCCTTTAATATTCTTACATGGAGATTATCCGAGCCCCCCGATTTAGTCCCATTAAACTTTGTGAGTTTGATTTCCACCTTGGGTGTGGTGATGTCGACCTCTATATCCTCATTGCTATTAGCCATTTTACCACTACCCCTAAGCAGTTCATTAGCTTCATTTAAAAAGTGAGGCAAAGTATCTTTTAGGTGTTTGGGTCATACCTACATAATCCTGTACCAGTCAAGGCTATAGCATTTTTTCCATTGACTTGAATGAATGTAGGATTAAATCCCCAAACAACAAATCTTTACTAAGGTTATATAGTGCCCAACACAGGAGTTATTATGCAGCTGGTAGCGTCTCCTCAAGGTATAGCAGATCACAGAGATGTGCTGTATTTCTAACCAACTCATTTGCCCACTGTGCCATAAAGACAACCTTTTTAGCATCCTACTGAGAATACTGGTATACCTACTGAGTATTCTGGTATACAGGGCAAACAACTCTTACAGAGAGGCATTTGGTGTAAATATCTGTATTATTGACTGGGGAGTCTATGATCACTAAAAGTCTCCTAAGCAATCCAACTCTTGACGTCTTTTGGCATTCAGGGTAATTTTCTTAGATTCCCAAAATATAACTTCAGCTTTAGTTACAGATCTGTTTTGGGATTCTTCATTCAATATCCCAAAGTTCACAGATACTAACAGGTGATCAGTAAGATGCAAGCAATCTGGAACCATAGCTCAACCTACCTAAATCACAGGGTGGAACAGACTAGCAAGAGCAGCAAGATGGCTGTTGGACACCTGGGAAGGCTTTAAAATTATTGGGAGTTAATTGTCCCCCCCCCCCAAACAGCTGGCCAACTGCAGTGGTGCAGACCCTTCCCTTTCTTGAAGTACACTTCTTGTGCACTTTGATGCATGAGGAGGGGGTAAGCTGCAGCATATGAGCACTTCTATGTCTCCCCCAAGGAGTTGGCTGTCCTCCCATTGGTCCAACTAAACTCTTCTTCTTCCCATCTTCTGTTAAGATGAGGAGCAACATTGCTTTAGAGCAGTCTACACCTTCTTTCTCAGCCTGCTATCTTCATGAGAGTGAGAGAGATTACAGAGGGGTACTGTAGATGTATTAAACACCTGCAACAGAATCTTCCTGAACTGCCTAGCATCAGAAAATTTGAGTGGAGAAAATTTTTTTGGCTACTGTTACTGCTTTTTTTTTTTAATGGGATGTCTTTAATTTTCTCTTCAGACTGCATTCTAGACTTTCATGTCTTGAAAGCTAAAATTGCTCATTTTAAAGGAAGATTAGAAAATATTACATAAAGAATAGAGATAAGTCAAAGTTGCTAGGACCCTTTGACTTACTCTTACTATGTAGCTTTCAAGTTGGATTGACGTTACTTAAATTTTATTATAATTTGCAAAGTCTGTGATGATAGGAATTTGGATTAATTAAAAGACCTCTTTTTCACAAACACTGACTCTCCTTAAAGATATGTGACTCCAACCATAGTGTATGATGCTGTACATCCCACTGGATCCCTGTTGGTGTTCCACCTACAACCTAAACTGCTTATCATAATTAAACCATGACATGCCCTTGAATGTGTTGTTGGCCAGTCTGAGCATATCCACCTATTTAAACAAGGCTGGGCTTCTCCCTGGGTAGGTCCTACTATAATCCTGCATAGCTGAGAAATACAGCCTCCTAATTTCCCCATGTTTTATTATTCCTTGGGCATCTCTCTGTTGTGCTTGGTCTGACCCAACTTATTGTCTGCCAACACCTCCCTGCAAGAGTGATATTATATCCATGTATTCACCTCTTAGAATTTTATCCCTAATAGTACTGAGAAGGTGAACTCCTTCAGGGTCAGCCATCCTTGTTCAGGACTGACTGTTGGGAAACCTTCATTGCCCTGTAGTCCCCTGGCTACACTTGGGACAGAACTTAATAACGTAACAGCAAAATGGTTCCCAGCTCTCCCCTTCTTGTTGAGGGCTCCCACACCAGTGTGAGGGCCTGGCCCACCTACTTATTGTGTATCTCTTCAACTTGTGCCCTACTTATGGATCCATTATCACCTTTCCAGGCCCCTGAAGTATCTTTTAAGAGAGTAAGGCTCAGAAGGCAAGTTGAGTAGTGGCCATACTGCTATTCTGTAACTGCCTTGGAATTGAAATAAAATAGATAATGTTTTTAAACATTTGAAAAGGGCTTTGATTGTTTCCTGGGGCATTGTTTCTCTTTTTTGGTTTTTTATTACTAACAAAACATATCTTCTTGTTGGTTCTGTTCCTAAAATTTTCCTCTGTGACATCACAATTGATTACTGTAGAAGCAATTCAGTGACAAACATGAGATCACGCCTTCCTTACGGGAATAAGTATCAAGAGCAGATGAATACCTCATGAGTAATCAAATAATAAAGAACAAAGACTAATGAAAAATGTATTACATCAGTTGAATTATTTCTAGATGTTTTCCAATTTCCACTGAGGTGCAGCAGTATCTTAAACAAAGACAAAAAAGTCACTTGTGCCCTCTTGCTCCTTAATGTATAAAAATGACGTCCCAAGATTCTCCTTCATTTGTTTATATGTTAACTGTGCAAGGGCTTTCCAGTTCTTGGTTCACTTTCAGTGTGGGAGGACCTTGACAAAGGCTTGTGAAGTACTGCAATAGTGACATCTCAGGAAGATGTAGCTGAGGTGTATTACTCTCTCCCTTGAAATACTATTAATGGATATGACTTGGATTACATGCCCATGAAGTGAAGAAAACTCCCCTGATGAAGGCTGGTCAGATCTTAAGTCCAGGTTTATAGGCGTAAGCAGGACTACTTGCCTGCTTTCTCCTTCTGTGGAGCAGTTGGTCAGGGAATTAGAATCTTGATGGGGGAATGGTTAGTAATGCAGAGCATAGAGAAAGCAAGAAAGGAATTGCGACTCGGTGTCTCTCTAAGTCAGTTTCTCAGTGCTACTCCTGGATTGATACAGTTTATGTACCATCTTATGACTGTGCTTAATATCACATCCTAGCCTACAGAAGTGAAGAAGAATTGTTAAATCTGTGTCTAAATAATCCACTTCTCAGACATGCAGGCTAGTGTTAGTGTACCATATTTCCTGATGGTGGTACTGTTGATGATGAAACAAGGGGCTAATATATAAAATAATTCTCCAGAATTCTTTCCCCCCTTATGGTCTGGGTGGCTATCTGAATTTAGTAGTACAAGAGGGTTAATAATAAATACTTAGTTGAAATATTTCCTGACACCTGTGCCAAGCAACTTGTCTGCCTTGATCACGTTGTAACATTGGTTCTGAGCCAACAGGTCATGGGCTGCAAACTTAATTTCTGTATGATTACAGAACTTGGCATAGTGTATGAAGTGGCAGTAGTGAAAGGCTGGTAATTGCAGTGGAGCACTAGTTTGAGAATAGGTCTGATTTTAGAGGAAACAAGTTCTTTCAGTGCAATAAATTATCACGCCTTTAATTATGAACTTGTTTTGGTAACCTGTTCCTTTATTTTACTGTGTATGATGAATATTATACAAAGTATAAGGGAAGGGAAATCGAGGCTTGTATTTTACATGTGGTGATATTTTTTTGGGGCAATGTTTGATGCTCGTGTTTAAATTGTGAACTACAGCTTATATTCTATGTAAGCACTATATATTGTAAAAGTTGCTAATTGTAACAGGCTTCTTTTCAGGCTTTGAATGCTCATATAATGGCAGTTTACTACTTTACTTAATTTTTTTGGTAATTAAGATGAAGCATCCAGTCCCAAATGTTGAGCAAAATTCAATTCCTAACAAAACTTGTGTGTAAAGACTACAGCAAAGTAATGTTAGACTACACACGATTGGTCTCCAGTTAGATTTTAAGGGAAACTTTCAACTTACAAATAATAAGTTCTTTAGGTTTCCAATACATGATTTTTGTATTACTAATATTAAACTGAAGAATTGTTTTTTAAATCCATTTTACTTTTCATTATTAATTGTCTTTACATTTCCTTTCACTCTGCTTGGGTAGTGAATAGCTCAGATCCTACATTCATTTTTAACCATGCCCTCACCTTAAGCGTAACATCTTTTTTTCCTTTTTCATGTTTCCTTTTTAAGAGGTTGCTTTTTTAAAAAGCTCAGTATCTAAATTCTATAATGGACGATCTTATACATTGAGAGGGTAAAAGAAAAATGCTGAGACCTTTATATGTTGTCAGTGTTACAACCAAAATCAGTGACCTGTAGATTTCTTGTGAAAACAGTACATAGTCCTTTTTTATATTTAAAACTCCTTTTGGCAATACTGTAAACATTCAATCTGGATGTTTTTCATTACCAAAATAGATTTTGGTGTTTTTGAATGCATGGAGCTAACTAAATTTAGTGAAGCTACTGTTGACTCTCTTCCCCCTTTCTCTTTTTCTCTCCTTCCTTCCCAAAAATAATGAAGATAAAAATAAAAAAATCTGTTGAAAAACTAGGTAGTCCTGGTCCACACTTGTTTCCAGCTGAAAGGAATGTCTTGCAGACTTCTAAGTGCAAATGGATTGCAAACTACTCGTACGCAAACATTCATATTAAAACAAAATATTTATTGTGCAATTTACTTACAACACCTTGGGACTAATAACTCCTCACCTTAATAAAACTACTTGTTCAAGTGACTTTAGTGACTCTATTATTGTGAGCAGGAACTGGACCTTTTGCCCTTATGTGGGTGGCGGCATATGAAACAATCTCAGTCTCTCTCTTGGTAACAATAACACTGAAAACCTTTCTTCATTTCCGTTGTGTGTCAACAGTACCAGAATTATTTTGTTTTAGTCTGCAAATATAGAGCTAGTCAGGGAGCTGGAAGAGGATGTGGAAAAAAAAATCAATATCAAGAGATCAAAGGTAGTTCTAATGTTTTGCTCTAGTAAACCTGAATTCAGATTACAACTTTAACAATACACTATTAAAATTCTGTATATTATTGAGTTAGAAAATAACTTAGTTATATGTTGATATTTAAATAAGCATCTTTGGGGTTTTTTGTTTAACTTTTGTTCATTGACAGATTTTAAAATGGCTATCCTTTTCCTTCAAAATTACTTTTAGAAGGAGACTGAATAGAATGTAGGGTGACTTTTCAATGAGCAAGGATTAAGAAATGATATTCTAGCCCTCCATTTGGAGGGAAATATTAAACTGAAAATCTGTCCTTGGTTCGTTTGTGCTTGACAAGGCTATGGCTGGGACACGGGAGGGAAGAAATTACTCTTTGATGTTTTTCATTTTGATGTGGCCTAAGTAAAATATCAAATCATGAAAACACCATTACTATTTGAACCCTGTTTACTTTGCTGTATGTCACTCAGATATGATTGATGGTCACCCGGTAAATAAATTGTTTTTTGTGGCAGCTGATGTGATTTTGACTAATGTTGTGAATATAATTTTGTCTGAGGTATAGCATTACATATTTCACATGTTTTTATAATGCACAGGATGTTATGTGCAACAATATTTTAAGGGGTAACCTTATTAAAACAAATGTAATTACAAATATACATATGAACTACTCATATATTAGGTATAATGAAATCAAATCTCGGCAACAGATTGGCACCTGCTATTCACAGGCACTGAATTGGCTCTTTCTTGATACTTCAAACAAGAGGATATATAGTTGCCAACACTTGAATATTTTCCAAGATTAATTCGCCAAGTTCCCAGCCACTGGAAGGCTGTGTATGAGGGAAACTGATCTAGTGAGGTTGTAGACTTGCTCTTTCTCTGGTGTTTTCAGTTGTTCATGGGAGGGCATGTGTCTGGGTTGTAATTTGATTATAACCACCCCTGTTCTGGCTTCTCCAGGGTTGGATCTCCTTTATCTTACCTACTTTTTACTGCAGAATTGGACATGCTTTTGTGGAGCAGGTGACAGAGGTGGTGGTGGTTGGCGGGGGCAGTTAGACTAGGAGAGGAGTACAGCCGAAGTCTCCAAAGCTGCCAACCACAAGTATTTAAAAGACCCAGGCCCCTGCCCTCCCTCCTCCCCCCCATGTGTGGCCAAGTTGGATCCTGGTTCAGGCTAAAACAGAATTGTTGCCAACTTGGTGTGTTACCTGGGATTCTACCAACCCACAGCTCATGGTAACTTTACTTTGTGTGGGGTGGTGTCAGGAAATAAGCCAAATGGAAACCCGGCCATCCAGATGGACTGGAAGAAACAGTATAATACAAAAGTGCTCTTACCACAAAGCCATACTTTACTTAGACTCAAACACAACACTAGAGTGCTCTTACTTTAAAGCTATATTTTACTTAGGCTCAAGCACTTACACATGTTCATAACAGGATAGTAAAACACCTCAACCTTTAATAATTACCGAAGTCTGAGGGTGCTTTCAAGTGGAAACAGCGACGATTTTCCAACTGGCCTGATAGTCCAGCTGCCACTGGAAGATCCAGAAGCTGTGTCCAAGAAGAGATCCCAAAGAGTCCAAGCCTCTCTTCCTCCAACCCTCCTCAATTATCCTTGTTAGTAGACAATAACACGTCAAGAAAGAGGGAAAAAAAGTTTCAAAAGCTACACCTAAGGTTGCCAGAGTATTTAATTAACTAGGTGTGGTCCAACAGAATCTACATATATTGAGGCCGGGACAAACATTTCCTAGAGAGCATGCATAAATAAGTTTATTGGTCTTTTCCTGAAACACAGATCCTAGCACATGCACCAGAGCATCAGGGAGAGGATGCAGGGTCAGGCAAAGGTTGAGAAAGGGGCTCTGCTCCTCTCCCAGCTTAATCATGCCAAGTCTACACAGGCCTGCAGAAAGGCCTACCAGTTTTGGCTGCTGTTAGCAACAAGTATGATAATCATATTACACTATCAGATGGTCCTTGGCCATTTTGCTGGTCTATCAAAATCTCCTCATACAGGTGGAAAGAGTTGAGATTTCCTTTATAATGCTTTATTTCAAAATTCATTAGAGCTAGAGAATGTTCCCATCAACTTCACCAGGTTTTGGATCAGATCTGCCATTAAGAGCAAATTATTAATAAAGTCTAATAAAACTTGGTGTAGAATTTGTACTAGTTTCTCTATCTGTTATAAGGCAGAAAAGACTTGGAAAGAAGCCCAGGCAATAAAAATACATCAGAAATGTAAAGCAATTTGCTTCAATGAAAAAAGAAATTGACTAATATTAATATACAGTAACTGTGGTAAGTAGTTCATAAAAACAGTGAACTTTAGATTGCACATAGCAATCAAAGATTATCTTCAGCATACTGAAATCATGCTTTTTACTTACAGGGAAAAGGACCTGGATGCTAAATTTATTATTTCAATGGAAAAAAATAAAACAACAATCACAAATATAAAGGTGAGTGTTCTCATTTGGGAAGGAAAAATTTAAACCAAGTTAGCCATCAAAATAAGGTTCTGCTAAATAGCCAATTGGTGGTGGCTATTTGATATTAGGGAAAGACCTATGGATTTTGGCTTACCTGCATCTTTGAAGTGCTGTGTCTGGTGACCAAGATAAGGATGTTACTACTGTTCATTGTACAAATGTCCTCTGAAAACCATTCTGTAGGATCTGTTTCTTAAGTATTTCTAAGTTGTCTATTGCTTTAGGCATTTATTTAGCTGGAGGATGAGTGCTTACAATGGGAAAAATGTTAATATCCTGTTCCTAGTTTTCCATCCTGCTGTATAGAGAGCCTTCCAAAAGGCTTCCAAAAACCTTTAAAAATTATAATGAAAATTTTACTGGATGATCTACTTGCCACCATTTTCCAGGATGATTTAAAAATCTTATTAATTTTTTTCTCACTTGCCAAAAGACAACTAATGGCAGGAAGAATTTTTCAAGGTGTGCAAAACTCACCTGCAAGTATTTGAAGATTTTTAAAGGTATGTTGAGGTTCTGAAAGCCCTCAAGAGCCAATGTAAAAGAGGCTTTCCACCCATTATTAATTTTAAATCATTTAAGGTCCTAGCTGTGCTGACCATCTCTTACATAACCCATATTGTTACATCAGCTCTCAGGGGTTATGCTGGAGTGTCCAATACCCCAAAGGGGGTTTTACCATTAGATTTCTATTTATATGGAGTGGCTTTACAGAGACTTTCTTAATACACATGCCTTCTGGGATTTAAGATTAATGTATAAAATGAAAAATATTATGAACATATTCTATAAATGAAAAATTTGGTGAAAACTTGCCATAAAATGCTACTTATCTTTATGCACTCTTGCTATCCTCACCAGTAGCTGTGATATCTTGTATATAGTGGGGCAGCACAGGAGTAGGAGTTGGTTGGCAAGATTTTTATTTTAAAGGAATTTGAAATGGGAATGATGGAAAGGTACAATAAAGTTAAAATACACTAAAGAACCGTGCCTCTGTTACCTGGCGGATTCAGCACATTAACATGTTTTTAGCTCATTTAACAAAAAATGCAGGTCTTTACATCAAACTTTTATTATTTAAATAATATAAATTGCTACATAAACAAACATCTTTAAATGTTTTTCTTTGTGCTATTTTAGCACTTTCTCATCTGATGATGTCAGTGCTTTATACACACTAATCTACATGATGCACCTTTCACGTTTATAAGTCTTTTACAGCTGAGTAAATAGAGGCACATGTTGAAATACTTTCCTCAGGATGACATAGTGAAACGAGTGGCAGAGCCAGTATACCTGATGCATAATCCCCAGCTCTTAACTTTACTGTGCTCCTTCCCTGGCGGGAGAATTGTGTCTGTAATTCAGATACTAGTACGCATTTCTAATGTCACAAGCAGTCTGTCTCCAGCAGGATGACAACCTTAAGCTGAACGTGTCTATGACTATGTTTTATTTACAAGCATGCTTTCAAATATAATTTAGTTTGTACGTAGCAAAGTGTTGGTTCATTGAGTAAATGTTTGGAATATTTTCTTAAATTCTGTGTAGGAAATTCTAATTGGTAATAACTAGTAATGGTAAGTATTATGTAATAACATAACAAAAATGAGCCACTGCATAAAAGTAGTTTAAATAAAGAGTATCATGGCTACAGTGCTCTTTTAATAAGATGATCCCTTACTTATGAAAGCTGGTGTTTCTGACTAACATTTTTTTTTTTTACCACTAAGTATGGTATGTATATTTGTTAGATTAATAAAAAGGGATAGCCTTTCATTAAGATGCTTTCTCTCTGCGTGCTCTTGTATGAAGTGTGCATTCCAATTAGCTATATTGCAAAATATCCTTTGGATTAATTTAGTTTATCATGTAGAGTGCATTCTTTTTTTGTGTGTCTTCTGTAGATACCAGAGGGAGGAACTGGAGACCTAGGAAGAGAACGGACAAAAACATTTACCTATGATTTCTCCTATTTCTCAGCAGACAGTAAAAGTCCTATTTATGTGTCTCAAGAAATGGTAGGCTTTCTAAACTTTTAAAATTGATTTATTTTCTTTAGGTTAAAGTATGATGTGAAATTGTCATCTTCCTTTTACAGTTCCCTCTGCACAGTTTGGAAATTCCCTGCATGTTTGAGGGAAGTGTTAGGACAGCCAACACAGTTAGCTCTGTTTTCTCACAGTATCGGAAAAAATGCCCATTGTCGGGTTCTTTTGTCTGACTTATTTTGTTAGGTCAGGTTAGTGAAATCCTCAATAAAGCTATTGTGCTGCCTAAAAACTTAAAAAACAAAACAAAAAAACACCTTCTGAAGAAGAAATACAATTGCTTAGTTCAAATAGACACAAACATTCTGCTTTTCCAGGTAAGTTCCTTTTTGGACAAAAAACTTAAGCATATGACAACCTTCTTAAACAAGTTCTTGATTCTTTTTCCCAGAGAAATGCATGCTAGCTTTATAATGTAGGGCTGTGGACTTTGCTCTCTAAATTATCTTTGTTCCCTCATCCTCAAGACAGCATACCTGATGCTGTCATCCGTAATTATATAGATGTGGTGATTGTCTCCTCCACCCAAGTGCAAATATATGGAGACCGCTTTTCTGAAGACAGGCTTATGTAATAGCATACATTCTAGATAGTTGCACTTAATTTAGGCACAGAAATGTGTATGCATATTTGTATACTACTAACTTTGAAATGTCATATATGCTTTCTGCAGGCCCCTGGATTCTTATGACCCTCCCTCTTTTCTTCCAAATTTCTAACAAAATTAAAAAATGAGCACTTTCCTTTTTGATCTTATACAAACATGTTAGGGCAATTGCTCCTCTCCTTCTATACTGAAAACTTTCTCTTATATTTAAATAATGGAAATCGCTGCCGAATATATGGATAACAGCAAAGACTTTGGTACCTAGAGTTGCTGCAGATACATTGAAGTTGTGAATGTGGTGATATTTAAGATTTTATAATTAAGTGATATTGGTAAGCCTGATCCCTAAAGTCATGGAAGTCAAAAATAACTTCCCAAAGTAGAAGAAAGGTATTTCAGTGCAAGATTAAGGCCAACATGCAATTATTATAACGGATTATTTTTATTGGCGATGCTAATATACATGGCTAGTTGACGGAATTTCCACTCGTGGCTTTCTCTTTATCCATTTCATACAAACTAATAGATCCCCCTTTTTAAAACTTCCTTGTTCATTTTATACTTTAAGTAATATATGAATCTACAATTTAATTCAAACACTTGATTACACCTGTAACTAAAGAAGTCCTTAACACTTGGCAATTTAAAATTTTCGCTTCTAGTAATTGCCACTGTTCTCTAGTTTTCTGAATTTTTAGAGTTTGTTTGTTTCTGTGAGGGTATGCTTGGAAGAAAAAAAAATTAAAATAGAGTTAAGGATACCAGCTGAAGGAAAGACCATAACTGAACACATCCATAAAAATCCCCAAACTCATTAATTGATTTCCAGAACTGAGGCTTCATTCGAATTTAGAAAGAATGCTTAAGCATATGTTAATTCCCAATAGTCCTTAAGCATGTGTTTAAAGTTAAGCATGAGTGTAAATGCTTTGCTAAATAGGGATGGATTTAAGCATTTCAATAGGTGCTTCCCTGAATCAGAGCTTAAAATCTTAGGCCATGATCTTGCGAAACTTACTTATGCTTAACTTTAAGGATGCAAGTAGTCTTGTTTGGGGTGAATCAAACTACACGCTTGTTTTGATGGGGGCCTTAGCTTGTGATTATACAGTAACATGAGCTATGGCTACACAAACAATTACAACTGATAACCTTAGTGCCCAATTCCTGTTAATAACATACATGATTATGCATGAATAAATGTTTTTATTGGTACAAATGAGAACACCTGCATAGTTCACTAGCATATGGGAGTAATATGATTATCCCAAGTTCTTGATGACAGAATCTTCAGAATCTCATTATGTTTGTGTGCTTCTTCCCCATCCACCTTCCCTCTGCCGTCCTCCCCGACTGGTGGATCCAGAAGAATGAATAATTTATAAAAACAAGCCCTTGACAGTGGTTTTTGTTGCTGAATTTATTAGACCAGTTGCCTATGTAGACTATATTTTTCACGTGGCTAAGTCATTTTACTTAGAAACTGCTGGTAGGGACTGGTGTTTTTTGTGATTCTGTGGATGCTAAGCTTTTTTTCATAGAAGCTGTGGAATTTTCCTCCAGAATCTTGACTTTTGCTGTTAAAAACAGAAAAAATATTGTCACTAACCCTCATTTGTGATGAAAAACCTTCCAAAAGTGAACTGAATGTATAAGTGATACATTGTATCTGTTACAGGGTTTTCTTTCACTATAACAGTGCAAACCCCCTAGCATAAGCACACTGCTCTGGTGTGATACTGATTTGTATGAATGTGATTCTACCTTTTTTAAATGGCAAGGTGCACTGTTACAAGTCACTTTTGACACTTATGGAGGATTCCTATACAAGGGTCACTGCTTGTGGAGAAAAAAAAAATGCCAGTGAGAAAAGGCTCTGAGGCTGCAGCAGCCTGAAAAAATTGCTCATAGAAGTATGAACTGTATCATTCATATAAATAGGGCGTTAACTGTGAAATTTAAAAATGACTTTCTTAGATGTCAGCATTCACTATTGATCTTTGCAATAGACACATCCAATTTAAGTGCATATCCACAACCCAAACTGCTTCTCTGATCTCGTTGGGTACCAAAAATCCCAACAGTTCCTGCCCAGCTATAAAAAACCTCCATCCTCTTATCATGCATTTGTAGTAATTAAAAAGTCCTGTGACATATGGAGAATTGAATGCCATCTTCAAATAAATTGATTGCAACTTCAAATAAAATACAGCACAGGCTATTTTTTTCATTGTTATTAATTTTTATATATAATTGAAAACATTCATATTTTAACTTGCATCAAGCTGCTATGGGACTTCCAATCTACTACCCCAGACTGCCACTAAAACCTGCCTGCCTTCCTGCAAGTTCATGTCCAGCTTTCCATGGAGCACAAGGGATACTTGCGTTAATGCTGGATACTTGCATTACTAGCATGTTTGGTTCACTCTCAATGAACTTGTGCCATTAACAAGTAGCTGAGTGATAAATGAAACTGAATATAGTTTTGCATGGCCTATCAGTGCCCTCTTGTGGACATGAGTTGTGCTACAGTGACTCAGAAATTAGACTAGAGGTGACATTTTACCTGCTTGCTGATCTTTTAATTGTATATCTGTGCAACAAGAATGAAGATAGATTTTTGGTCAGTTATACAGGTTTGAAATGTGTAACAGAATGCCCCAATGATTCAGTCCTGAAACCGTTAAGAGTATGTTCTTCGAGTGTTGTCCCTGTGGGTGCTTCACTCAGGTGTCGGTGCATTCTGGCGCTGTTGAGTGGAGATTTGTGCAGCAGTGCCTGTACGGGCTGCGCATGCGTGTATGGTGTCTCATGGCACTGTTGATGCCCTAACCATTGCTCGCGCGGCCCAACCCCCTCAGTTCCTTCTCAGCCGTCCCCGGCCTGAGACAGAGCTCCGCAGCACTCCTTTCTCCTTAACATAAAGCAAAGAAATTAGTGACTTAAACCATAACTAAAGTCATAGTAACTTTTAAGACAGTTAAGATAGATATTAAAATATAATCACTCTTCCCTCTTGTTAGTATACATAGTGAGGGAGTACCATCTTCCCATGAAGCTCAAAATGCCAGGGTCATCAGGAGTCAAGATGTGTGAGTCCTGCAGAGTAGCTTTTCCGATTTTAGATGGGCATGCTCTCTGTGTAAGGTGTCTAGGAGAGGGCCACATCCTGGCTAAGTGTCCGCATTGTTCCAAGCTTAAGGCGCATATTCGACGGGACAGGGTTTGCCACCTCAAATTTATTTTAATGGAGAAGTCCCTAAAGCTTACCTCTGAGTCTGTGACTGGAGAAAGAGGCACCACTCCAGTTCAAACTTCCAACTCGAAATGGAAGAGAGCCACAGCCTTGCCTGTTAGAGATGCGCCAAAAGTGAAGCAGTCTCTAGCCAGGTCTTTACCTCCTGTACCATCCACCTCAAGGGAGAGTTCAACTATGGCACCGCTGGAACCAAGGCCTCATGGGCACCGAGCTGAAAAATGGCACTGGCTACAGCACCTTCTACACCAGCGAAATCGGTGCCGAAAGCAGCACCGACGCACTTGCCGCTGCCCTCAGTGCTGTCACCACCATCAGCACTGACAAAAGAGAAACCTAGAACTGCAATACTGACAATCACACAGAGAGAGAACACTCAACCTCGGCACCAGCGGCACCACCAATACAAACACTCGTCACCGCACACAGGAAGACACTCATTCTCACTCTCCAATCTACGATACCAATACATCGCCTTGTATGCAGGCATCATAATATTCTATTTCACCCATTCATACTCCACTATCAAGTGATGATGAAGAAGGCTCACATGATTTAGTTTTCTCTCCATATCAATTCTCCCCAGACAGAAGAGAATCTATAACTTCAGTAAAATCAGTGTTCCAAATTGAGAAAACAATGAGAGACTGGATTGAACAAACGAAAATTCTCTGAGATCTTCCTAGGCACATTCCGCAGCTATCAGCAACACATGCCATCAACATCGCCTGTTTCACCGTCACCTGCCCATGACGAAGTTCTTGAAACATCAGATGATGGTATGCCGGAAGAGACTTCCCCTGCCCACAACTCATCCTTGTTTATGAAGCAGTAATGTCTCTTCCTCTGAGCACAGGAGGCGATTTCAAACAATTTCATGACTTATTCAAAAGGGTAGCATTATTGCAAGACATTCCCTTTCAAGAAGTCGAGGAGACTCAACATAAGTTACTCCAGATACTACACACTGCTGCCAATACTAAAATAGCTTTGCTAGTTAACGATGCCATAATGCAACCTGCCAATACAATCTGGCAAACACCAGCATCAGTTCTTCCAACTTGCAAGAAGGCTGTCAGGAAATATTATGTACCATCAAAGGGTATGGAGTTTTTATTCACTCACCCTACCCCCAACTCTCTGGTGGTGGATGCAGTGCAACACAGGAACAAAAAAGCCCAGCCTAAATTCACTCCAGGTGACAAAGACAGCAAACGTTTGGACCTATTTGGACGCAAGGTATATTCCTCGGCAACCTTACAATTTAGAGTGGCCAACTGTAACGCCTTACTGGCCAAATATAGCTATGATAATTATGGGAAAATCAATGAGCCTAATGCAATACTTACCTGAAGAGAAGCACGCATAGTTAAAATCCCTGGTAGATGAAGGACAACTGATTGCTGGAATGGCTTAGCAGGCCTTTCTAGGCATAGCTGATATGGCAGCTTATACAATAGCTAAAGCCGTTGCTAGGAGCTGCGCCTATTGGGTCCAATCGTTCAGCATCCCAAAGGACCTTCAAACAAAAGTCAAAGATTTATCCTTCAATAAAGACAAATTATTTTAAAAAAATGATGGACAAAACATTACATTCCATGAAGGACTCCAGAACAGTTCTCAGAACCTTGGGCATATATACACCTCCTTCAAACGTGGGAGATACCAGCCTTACCAACGAAAAGAATTTTCCTCCAATTGCCAAAGAAGGTACTATGACAGTTAGACAAAAACAGCGACTGGAGAGGAGAAGAGAGGCAAACGTCTAACCATTCTGCCTCTTCTCAACTAGCCCAGCCTAAACAGTCGTTTTGAAGGTTTGCTCTAGGGACTGAGGAACACCAACCATTTTTGGACACCAATTACGGCCCTTTTACACCGGGTGGGCAGCAATCACTACAGACAGATGGGCCCTAGAAATCATCCACATGGGCTACTCCATCCCCTTCACATCCACTCCACCTTCCCAGCCACCCTCCCTGTCCCTCTTCAGAGACTCCTTGCACAAGCAACGGCTGCAGGAGAAATTCCTGCATTTACTACAGCTGGGAGCAAAAGAGAGGGTTCCACTTCAATAGTGGGGCTCAGGATTCTATTCCCAATATTTCCTCATGCAGCAAAAAACTGGGGGTGGAAACCAATACTAGACCTCAGATTGCTCAACAAGTACATTCATGTTGGTCACTCTGTCTATGATTATCCCTGCATTAGCATGAGGAGATTGGTTCTCAGCCCTCAACCTAAAGAGTGCTTACTTTCACATTACTATACACCCCTGTCCCATGGACGATTCATTCTGTTTATAGCCGGTAAGGAACATTACCAATATAAAGTGTTACCCTTTCGCCTATCCACTGTACCACGAGTCTTTTCCAAAGTACTCTTGGTGGTTGTGGCAAATCTATTACGCTTAGGCATCATCATCTTTCCTTACCTGGCTGATTGCCTTCTCCGAAGCCCAACATATGCAGAGGCAGAATACAATACACAGACAACCATGCATATTCTCCTAGGATGAGGCCTTCAAATAAACTTCCAAAATTCAGTTACAATATTAATGCAAACCATAGAATTTATAGGAGCACAACTCAATTCAATCACAGCAACAGCAATTCTCCCAACTCAAAGATTCCACATAATAGTTAATGTTATCGAGGATGTAAAAGCCATCCTTCAAATTACAGCTTGCACAGGCCTCCAACTCTTGAGCCACATGGCAGCCACCACCTTCATGGTTCAATGTGCCAGACTGCACATGAGAGGTCTGAGCAGGCACAGAATGAACAAAAAACTAATAGTTCTTCCAAGAATCAAAGACTCCCTGGACTGGTGGATGAACTGAGACAACTTTTATGCAGAGGCATACCATTACAAAAGCGGATACCATCAGTCATATTTACTACAGATGCCCCATTGATAGGATGGGGTGCACACATGCAAGACCTCAGCGTCCAAGGTCAGCGGATTTAGCCAGAGGCACAATTACACATCACCCTTCTCGAAGTAAGATCAGTATGCAAAGCGTGTGCCCACTTCCTGCCACAGTTAAAACAAAAATCAGTCCAAATCATGATGGACAATGTGGCATGCATGTTTTACATAAATAGGCAAGTGGGCGCTTGCTCTCACTCTCTTTGCACTGAGGCTGTGAAGCTTTGGAACTGGTGCATAAACCCAAATATAGACGTATCTGCTTCGTACCTCTCAGGATGCATGAACATAACACCAGTCATGCTGAGCAGGAAATTCGTACTGGAACATGAATGGTAGATCTGCGACACAGATCTTTTTTAATGATGGGGCACACCATCAATAGATCTATTTGCAACAAGAAGGAATCACAAGTGCAATTAATTCTGCTCCAGGGCAGGTCACAGCTACCAATTTCTAGGAGACACCTTCTTAATCAAGTGGAAGGATGCACTACTATATGCATTCAACTGATCCCTTTGTTACCATGGGTAATAAACAAGATACGACGGGACTGCTCCTCAGTCATTATCAGAGCCCCAGCCTGGCCCAGACAACCATGGAACTCATACCAAACAAAAATGTCGGTCCATACCCCGATGAGACTTCCGACAGAGACATATCACAGAACAACAGTTGGACTACTCATCCCAATCTGGACATGCTCCGTCTGACAACTTGGAGGCTCCTTGGTTCCATCCAATAGAGAAAAGCTGCTTGATCCAAGTTCAGAATGTGCTACTTAATAGCAGGAAACTGGATTTTGAAATGAATGAAATGTCAGTGAAATTATTGGCTGATAATATAGCTGCACTTTTTTGAACATTTGGGAACTATGTGGCAGTCTTCACATAGTACAGACTAGGGAACTGATGGTTGAGGAGCAGTCAAGGCAACATGAAATGCTGATGTAGGTGAGGATTTCAAGAAAGGTACCATCAGAATTGTGGCGCACACAGACAGTATTGTGCAGATGGAGACTTAAACACAGGACATGTGAAAGGAGGAAAATTCAGGTTGAGGATGATATCTAGGAGAAAGAATGGAGTTAAATGGGAGACACTCTTCTCAAGTAACAGATAATCATAATCACAATTCTTTTTCACTTCTCTAAGTCAGAGGTTCCCAGACCCTGGTACATGGGCTTATTGGAAATGGCATTCTGTGACAGGGCGGTGTGTCCCCTTTAAGGGGTAAAGGGGCCTGGAGCCATCCAATCCCACCACATCTGAAAGGAACCAGGCAAACTTGTGTGGCTGTATACATGATCCAAGAGGACGGACTGCTCTACCATGTCAAATTGGTGAAATTTGAGGGTAAAAGGAAAAAGGCCTATCTGAAGAAAGAAGGTAGTTACTATAAAGAAGGTATTTTTTGTGCTTTGGTGAAAAGGAAACTGAGATTGAACTCAGTCCAAGGTCCTATTATATAAGAGGTGATTGGGGAGAGAAAAAAGGCCACTCACTTGCCTCTTACACTTGGTTGAAAAAAAGGCCATTAATAGTCTTAGGATCGAGGAAAGGTTTTCTTTTTAAGAAAGGAATAGACACTTTCAAATTCTGTAGTGTTGTGGGATCACTAGAGGTATAGAGTATTAACAATAGCAGAAAAATGATCATTAAGTTATGCCTGAGATTAGATGGAAAAAAAGGGTAAGGAAGGAGTTAGGTTCCTGGTGGTTTTGAATGATGTCAGGAAAATCTACATATGACAGAGAAAGTGGAAAAAGTATACTTTGGCACTGCTGTAAACTAAATATACTAGTTAACATTCTGTATTTAATCAAAATGTTTGCTATACAATCATCTAGAGCAAATATCATAGGTCCAAACTGTTAGCTTGTGTGTGTTAGTATACTTCTGCAGTTTTGAAGTATTTGCAATGCTGTGTTGAACAGAATAAAGTATAATTAAAATTACTGTACATATGATTTATTTTTAAACTGTTCAGTGTCTTAAAAAGCTTTTTTTTTGTTTTCATTTTTAGGTTTTCAAAAATCTTGGCACAGATGTCCTTAAATCTGCTTTTGAAGGTTATAATGCTTGTATTTTTGCATATGGACAGACTGGATCTGGGAAGTCCTACACTATGATGGGAAACACTGTACGTCCTCTTTTGCAGACTTCAGTTTTATTCTGCAGTTGGATTCCTTTTGGAACCACTATTCTCTGTCTTGTTTGCATACTGCTGATTCCATTTTATGACTATCTTCTAGTAGTTACATGGGAGTCTGCAAAGGTCCCTTTAGTTATGTGGGAGAAATCTTAAAGTGGGGGGAAAAATCTTTGTGTTACTGTTACATCTAATAATAAGCTATTTGTTATGCATAGATCAGAACCAAAATTTTCAAAAGTGACTACTGATTTTTGTGTACTCAATTTCAGGCACCTTAAAGGGGCTCTGATTTTGAGAGAATGTATGCTCAGCACTTTCTGAAGTAGTCTGCCTGGTTCTGAGGGAAAACTTCAAGTTGGTAGTGGAAACTGAAAATGGTAATGGCTGATCTTGAATATTTAACCCACTATTTAAAAATATTACACAGATTTTAATTTTAAGGATTAAAGTTATGGCTAACTCTGACACAGGGCCCCTAGCAGGAGGGGCTTTCTGAGAGGAGGTGAGTTGCTCATAATTGACTTCATTGATGGGGGAGGGAGGGATGCTTGCCTAAATGGGGAAGGAACTTGCTGAGGAAACTTTTAGGCAGTGCAGCCAAGAGCATACTGATCTAGTGCATCCCAGAAGCATCTTCTGTTTGTAATCCTTGGCTAAAATAAAAGCTGCCCTTCCTCAGCAGATGTTAAGAAGGGAAGGCTGCCACCTGCCCTCTGCCTGATAAATCCTTTTTGAGCTGTAGTGGTATCACTAATTTGCATCTCTTTGAGTTGGCAAGTATGATTTTTGGCTCTGTCTTTTACTTAGTACTGTACACACAGAATAAGTAATTTCATATCTAATGTTATAAAGTTCTCCAGTGTGGTGAATAAGCATAATAGAATGTTAGGGCCAGAGAAAACGTTATGCATGAGAGAGAGATTGCTGAAAATGGTTGCCAAGTAACATACTTATTGTGAGACTTTCTGATTATATCCAGTAACCGTTATTCTAAGGAGATTTTGCCATGAGATAGGTAGCAATGCTTGTTTGACCCTACTCAGAAATAGAGGTCTATATTGATTATTCTCGCTGTGGGTTGTAAATATTCTACTTTGGCTATGTATACAAGGTTATAGAAACTGATACACCATGGCAGTTGGCTCCCAGAGTCACTTATGTTTAAAAAAAAAATTGACCCAAGACTCTACCTATAATAGAGAATACTATTGCAAAAGTCAAGTTACAAGTACATAATTTCCTTTTTGGGGCAGGCTATTCCTTAAAGTACTAGCACTAAAATTCTAGTCAAGGGACTCTTCACCCTCCTAGAGCTTACAGTGTGTGACAGGGTCAGGCCTGACGGCTACGCCAGGGTGCTGGAGGGCATGTATATCAGCCCCAGGCTCAGCAAAGCCCTGTTCCCCGGGTGACTCAGCAGGGGGCCTGATTAGGCAGTTAGGCCAGCTGGGGCTACTTAACCAATCAGGCCAGCTGAGGCCAATCAGGAAGCCCCGCCCCAAACACTCAAAAGCCTGCAGGGCAAGCAGTCAGTTGTGGAGTGAGGAGTCTGGAGTAAGGAGGTGTGGAGTTTGGAGAGTAGAGTTTGGAGTTTACAGTTTATTGATTAGAGTTTGCAGTTTGAAAACCCGCAGATTGGAGCTGGCAGTTTGGAGTTGGCAGTCTGCAGTTTGCAGCCTGCAATCTGCAGAAGCTTGGAGTTCCCACGGTTGCTGCCACAACACTGGAGGCAGAGGACCCATCTGGGGAAGCAGGGAGCGGACCACAGACTGACCCAAGGGAAGGTAGCAGGACTCAGGGGCAGAGCAGGCCCCGTCTCCTCCCCACCCCTCCAGCTCACCTTCCCCCAGCTGCACCACCGGCCAGGCCGGAAGAGCGCAGGACCCACGGGGGGCGGAGTACATTTACCTTCCCCCCCCC
>ML675614.1:13427085-13578505 GCA_007922155.1 Mesoclemmys tuberculata | reverse complement strand
CCCCCCCCCACCCTGCTACAAGTGCTATTAGCAAATATGCATTGATTACCAAACTCTGTAAGTGGCACTGATAATGTGTGGGAAATATTCTAGTAACAGTGTAGTCATTAGCAGAATGAGTCCCCAGAGTGGGAATTTTTCCAATTACTTTACTGAAACACACTGTTTTAGTTAAGAATATAAAACAGTTTATTAACTACAGAAAGGTTGGATTTTAAGAGAGTATAAGTGGTAGGCATAAGAGATTAGAGATGGGTACCAAAGAAAATAAAGATAAATATACAATCTAAATCTTAAACCAGTAACATTAGGCAGTATCTAGTTTACGCAGTTTTCTCAGCTCAGATGTTCAAATCTCAGCATACAGGCTTTTCCCAAGCTTTGGTCAAGTCTCTTAGTCTTCCAATGTTCCTGTTGTTTTCAGCGTAGATGGGGGAGGAGAAAGGCAGCCTGTTTCTTCCTTTATATCTTCTCATCATGTGGGCATTAGACACTAGTCCTGGTATGTCCAGGTGGGTCCTGCCGAGCCACAAGGTTGCTCAATCCCTTCCATGCGAGTGAGTCATAGAGTTGAGCAATCTCTAGTGTACAGGCTTGTACAACTGTCATTGTATTGTAAATCCTTTGTTTACAACTCCTTTGTTGGCTGATAGCTGCTGAGCCTTTCCTGGGCCAGCTTGTGTTCTCTGCTGTTACTAGCAAGATTATACCATATTGTAATAACAGCAAAATCTTATGACTTGATACATACTAGCGATATGCAGACTTTGACAGCACAATGGCTTTTAGCAGATTATGACTTCATCAGTTATCTTATATGGCATGCTTAATATGAATTATTACAACCCTACCAAAATGATGAATATGGGGTTTACAGTGTGCTGCTTTGATGCACGTGTGACCCACTGTACATGTAGCGATACGGAAAATAAAAATTGTTTTTGCAGGGTGATGCTGGCTTAATACCTAGAATTTGTGAAGGACTATTCAGCAGAATAAATGAAAAAACCAGATGGAATGAAGCATCCTTTCGAACAGAAGTCAGGTAGATTTTGTGTATGTTACAGAGATTGCTGGGAAAGAACCTGCTCTGTTACAAACTCGTTTTCACATTTGTATCTTTTTGTACAGTGTGGTTTTTGGGATGAAATTTTCCATGCTTTGTCTCAGTGGAAAAATGGATCATTGTGGAAAGCACTAGTAAAATGTTTTCAGAATTTCTTTGCTGGGCCTCCCACCCATTTTTTTTAGCGGTGAAAATGTTTATGCTTTTATAAAGCATTCTCCTTTGATCTTCTGCTTGCATTAAAAAAAATTCACTGCAGACAGAGACCAAACCTGGGAAACTTCATCTCTGGTTGTGAAACTCTGACACAATTTATAGTCAGCTGAAATAGCTCTTGAGAATGGAAACAGTTAAACAACCTTAACTTCAGTGGTTGCTACATGCTTCGGTTGTAATAATTTTAAAATACTTTAATTCTGCAGTTGTTTGGCTTTTTTTGTAAGTAGCAGGAGTAACAATTATGGAAAACTTACTGGATTTTTCCACATCTTACCACCTGATCTTAATGAAAATAAGTATTTAACCTTTTAACCCAATTAGAACATTTTCTAATGTCCAAAGTATAAAAAGGAATGAAGGTTAACAGCTCATTTTATTTTCTGTTGATTGTTAGTAGTTGCGGTTGCTGCTACAACTGCTGATAGTAATGGAATTTGCATCAAGAAATACCAGTTCCCAGTGGTGCTCGTTTAGAAAGCAGATTACAGCAAACAAAAAACCAGGAAACGCATGGAGATGTTTACATCATAATATGATCTTTACAAGTACTTTTACCATATAGCTTATATTGTAAATGGTATCATAACTTGGTGAAAAAGTTATAAATTAGGATCTGTCCTGAAGAACACCTATGCACAGGAGTGACTGAATAGTCAGTGGGAATTGTGGATGAAGTCATTCATATGTAACTTGGAGGCTTGAAGCTCAGTTGTACCATCTGAATGAGCTCTTTCCAGTAATTTTGCTTTTTTAAATATTGTATCATTCAATATTTTTCTAAATTCAGATACTTCTGTTTCAGTTATCTGGAAATCTATAATGAACGTGTGAGAGATCTTCTTAGGCGGAAGTCATCAAAAACATATAATTTAAGAATACGAGAGCATCCGAAAGAAGGGCCTTATGTTGAGGGTAAAAACCACTTCAGTGCTTTTTACTTCATGAATATTTTCAGGCTTTATGTTTCATTGTCTTTATTTTTGTCTTTAAATTGTAAATGCAAATAGAGATGAAGGTGAAAAACAATATATTTCATCATCCGTGTAAAAGCATTATTGGGAAAAGCCTTTGTTATTTTGTACAGTTCTCATTTCTAAGCCCTTCTAAAGTATAACAATTTTTTTTATTGAAGTGAAGCTCTATTAATTGATTTCAAGTCAGTGTGGGAGGGTTACTTATAAATAATGGATGTTTGAAATGGAGAGGATCTATTAGAATCTTAGTCGACCACTCTGCTAATGCAGGGTCTTGTTTCTTGAGAGGTTAGATGTATACAATATGCTTTGAAGAGAAGCATGCAATCTTTTTAACTAATCTATTGTAAATATTATAGCAGTTTGGTATGCTTCACACAATGTTTCATTCCTCTATTTAAAAGAAATAAAGAAGACCTGATTATAAACACTTTCTGTGCAATTTCAGCACTGCTGTGTTATACTGAAGTGGACTTGAATCTCGATCAGTTTACAGTACCTTCATAAGTACTTTTTTGACTTTTTAATCATTTTTGCTTCTGTTCAGATTTGTCCAAACATTTAGTACAAAATTACAGTGATGTAGAGGAACTTATGGAAGCAGGAAACATAAATCGAACCACTGCTGCAACTGGAATGAATGATGTTAGCAGCAGATCTCATGCTATTTTCACGATCAACTTCACTCAGGTAAAAAGAATTGCATGGTCTTTAAATATTTACACGTAACAACTTATTTGCTAACTGAAATATGTAGCTGTCAAATCAGCAATTTGGGAGAGTCAATTACTTCTATTGATGCAGACACAGTGGTGAAATGAGGACAGACACTTGGATGGATTTTAAACGGCAGGCTGGAACTTTAATTAAGCTTAAACGCCGGGAGCTATACCCACCCATCACCCATATGGGAGGTTACAAGGTCTCCTACCATGTAACCCTTAACTTGGGGTAGACTTTCCCTAGTCTGTCCTCTCGCACTCACTTTAGTCTGAGGCCTGCCACCACCCCTTAGCGTGAGGGGAACAGAACGTGCAGAAGGATGGGGACTTCTGACTTTGAAGGCCATGAGGTCTTACCCTCTCGCATGAACCCAAGGCCCATCAGCAAAATCTCAGGTCTTTTACCTTTGGGAACCATTCATTTTATCCTTTCAACTACACCAGAAACTGGCGTCAAGTTGTGACGAATTAATAGCTCAACCAAGTACCTCAGTTAGGTGTTAAGTGCATTCCTGTTGTCAATTGTGGCTTGAAGGTGCTATGAGGAAACTGGAAAAAAATCCCAGGCCCCTGCCTAATTGGCTCAGTGGAAGAAAAAAATTCCTTTCTGACTCCCAGGGCAATCAGCTAGACCTGCAGCATCTGCCAGGCTGGATTCCCATTCCTAGTTCAGGATGGGTAGGATGGAGCTGCTGGAATGGAGCTGAGAGAGGTGGTGTGGGCTCCAGATTAAATCCTGAGAGCTGGGGCAGTGGGCCAATCTGTGCCTCTCCCTTCCAAATGGCCAATAGTGCCAGAGACTACAAGGTGGGAGGAAGCTAACTACTGTCCTTCAGTCAGAGTCCCTCTCCCTCAGTGCTGGGACTGTTCCCATACATCACCAGCCCCATCAGTTTCCTGCACCTTTTGAGGCACATGGGTGGCATTAGTCTCCTGCAGCAGAGAAAGTGGTTTTTTTAGATTTAAAGGTGGGATGATTAACTTCGCAGTGACTGTAAGCATTGTGTTGTACAGTGTCTTAATATGTTTCCTTAAAACAAAATTTCCATAATGTTGCTGTAGAATCCTAAGAACAGAAGGGAAAAATACTATTGGAAAATCATGCTGTGTGGTTTACATAAAAGTAGTATGTATCTTTTATTCCTCAGAGTTAGTCAGACTCTCTCAAAATAGATGGCCCAAAATGTAGACTACATTTTCAAAAAAAATATTTTTTTCATCATTGTTCTCCCATTAACTGTTCCTCATCTGGCTACTCAAGTCCTAAGTTGAATATTTATATTCTTTCATTCATCTCTGAACTAATAGGGTGATCAAATACATTTGTTTTCCATTCCAATTCCCAGTATCAATCAACCTTCCAAAAGGGATTTTACTACTTATTTATTTTTGGGGGGCCCTGGAAAGTTTTATGGAGGGAGTATGGAAGGGAGGTAGAAGTTGGCATGGATGCATTTTTTTTTTCCAGAAAGTTACAAAAAGTTGCGTATTCTGGGAACTGTCACAGCTTTTAGAGAATGGTGGGAGTCAGTCAAACAAATGGTGTCAATATATTGTTCAAAGAAACTATGAAAGTATGATGGGGAAATCTGAGTGAAAAGTGTGTGTGTGTGTGTGTGTGTGTGTGTGTGTGTGTGTAAAAATTGTAACTCTAATTTTTAGCCAAAAATTTCATACAGGTTTTACAGATGAGCATACTGTACTTTAAATATGAATACATTTTAAGACATTGGTGGTTGCAAAGTGTATGTAAATAGCTTGAATGCTTGGAATATTACTTAAAGAAATTAGTTACTTAAGTAGGTATTTTGTAGCTGCTGGTGGATGAATTCCTTTCTTTTGGTACCTCTAGTACATCTGTCTTCTGAAGCTCTACTACTGTAAACAAATTAATGTAATCTGAAAACTTGACATGGAAGATACAAACTGAATTCAGTAAGATTCCAGAACTTTGTAGTTTAACCCATATTTTTGTATTTTTCTTTAGGCTAAATTTGATGCTGAAATGCCTTGTGAGACTGTTAGCAAGATCCATTTGGTAGATCTTGCTGGAAGTGAGAGAGCAGATGCCACTGGTGCTACTGGGGTTAGATTAAAGGAAGGAGGGAATATTAACAAATCTCTCGTTACTCTGGGAAATGTCATTTCTGCCTTAGGTATGTATGTCTCTGTTTTCTTTCATGCTCATTCATCTTTCTGTATTGGTATTATGTATCTGTTGTTGCAATACATTTGTGTTAAATCTACCACAGTGGGTAATAGCTCAATGGTTTTAATTTCTTTAAAAAATTGCTTTTCTCCCCCAACCCCGCACCTCACAGCTGATTTATCTCAGGATGCAACAAATCCTCTTGCAAAGAAGAAGCAAGTATTTGTGCCTTACAGGGACTCTGTGTTGACTTGGCTGTTGAAAGATAGCCTAGGAGGAAACTCTAAAACTATAATGATTGCCAGTAAGTGTTTTAAATTACTTTCCTTCATTCTTAACACTTTATACAAATTAGCTGTAAATATTTAGATTCCAAATGCTTCATTAAGAAATGGTGTTATTTACACCTAATTAAATTAATGATTACATTGCAGCGCAAAGCTTTAATACAGTCCACATACCCTTTTGCTAACTGTTCTCTTCTTCAGAAAGTATTCACTAACTGTTCTCCTTTTCATAAAATATGGTATGAACATTATTGATCTTTTAAAAAAGTAGTTAGAGCATTGGCCTCTAGAAGTGGAAAGAGGGCATAGATATTAGTGTTTAAAAAGAATAAAACCCCAAAACTAATTTTATACTAAATATATAAAACCAGATTTTCAGGTAGACATGTACAATTGGAGATATTTATGTATACAAATCGGGTATTTGCATACGCATATCTCTAGCCACGTGTCTAACGAATACTTATTTATCTAACTGAGCTAACTGAGGTATATGCCGAATACCTTGTTTATGTGCATTAATTGGGCACTTATTGCATAAATAGAGTATGCACAAATGTATGTGCATAATTATGACCACCAGTTTGAAAATCTGTACCATCACTTTTTGTTACGTCTTTAAAAAATTAAATTACTAAATCTTTAATTTTTAGCTAATCTGATCAGTTAAGCCTGAAATCAAAACAACCCTATTATCTTGTGATTAATTTGCCTCCCAGACAAATCAGTCTACAGATTTTGTTTTAACTACTCTGCAACTTGGCATCCCCAATCTGCAATCTAAAAGTCAAGATTTTTCCCCTCAGACCTGAGTATCATCACCAGTAATAAAGATCCAGCAATTTGAATGTACCCAACAATTCTGTTGATGTGTGAGCTAGTATCTATATATAACTTTTATATATATATATAAATATAACTATATTTTATATATATATGTATATAACTGTATTGTATCTGCAGCATTAATAGTCAGAAATAAATATAATAAGTAAAAAATAGTAATAAAGAATAGTGCAGTCACATTTGACTCAAAGTACACACAGGAGGCAGATCTGTTGAGGAAGTATGTGCTAGCTCTATGTAGTTATTCTTCTGACACTAACAGCACTTTAATCAGGTGCTTTAAACTTCATTTATAAACTCATCTTGTGAGAACCTTTTTACAGTTTAAATAAAAAGTTTAATAATGGCTCTGTTCACTCAACCAACATTTATCTCTACATCACATGGCAGATGTGCCATGGCCTTGCTTATCCCACAGTTCATCAGCCTTTTGAAATGTCAAGTGTATTTTCAAAAGAGACTGTAAAGAAACAAAACTACAGTGAGATTGTGCTGTGTATGTAGTTAGTTTCAGTGTAGCAGAACTTTCCATTGTCCTTCACACTTCAGTTACTTTCATTGGGGTTCTCACTTGCTCTTTGCTATGGAAGTGCAGTGTGACTCAACCTTTTGGATCTTGGGTTCCGATACTGGGGCAAGGGCCTAGATAACAGATAAAGTTCTGGTTTTTCAATGAGAACTGCCTAGTAGACTGGCACTCCCAGAATAAGTGCTTCATTGTGCATGATCTTGATATCTTCTAGAAAACTTGTATCACTCCCTCCCCACGTGCTGCCTTTCAGAAGTATAAATAGGAGGTGTGGCCTCCAGCTCCATTTAGTCCTTTCTGAATGCCAAACTAACAGTCTGCTCACAACGCTACTTGTTTCTTCCTTTGTGGTTTTTTGTTGGGTGAGCTTTTATATAGTTATCTAGTCTCAGAAACTTGTTTGAGCTGCTTTTACATATTTGGAATATGCCTTAATAACATCATACAGTAGAAACTTAAAATGTTGCCATACATATTTTACCAGGAAAATCATGATCAGCAAATTGAGTTTTCAAATGATACGTTTTTTTTACAAAGTATTCCTTGTGAAGTATCAGAGTTTTGTAAAAGTGCTGACCATAAGGGTACAGTTTGTCACAGGAATGGGTAGAATAAAGGAGTGATGACAGCCACTGTGGCAGTGTGTGGCATAAAGCAGGAGGCTGAGCTGAGGAAAACGCAGTCCATCCTCCCATCTCCACATTTGTGAACCACTGACAAAGGAAAGCCCATGCATTTGTGATGGACACAAAATGAGGCAAAAAGAAAATACCACAATTTTCTGCTGATGATTGTTTAGGTACCTTCTCAGAGTCCCCATGGTTTCATTCTGCTGTTCTTCCATTTAGTCATGTACAGGCATTAAACATCTTGCTAGTGAAGATCAGTACCCCATCTTTTCTCTGAATAGTGTCCTCTTCTTCTGTGCTATGATGTTAGATGCCACTGTATAATATCTGTCCCATACATTGCTACTCTACTTGTGTTACAGGATTCACTTTTTAAATTTTTTTTTGGGAATATCTTGTCCATTTTCTTTTAGAAACTGTAATGAATGACTGCCATACTGGAAAAATATGTGAAGAAAAGAACACTTATTGACACATTCAGTAAAATGTTCTTGTTCATCCTCATTAACTTGCTTCAATAGAAAAATACTATTGAAGTCTCTTTGTACATCACACATGCCTTGGAAGCGCTGAAAACATTTAGACTAAAGATAGTACTGTGTGCTAACATACACCTATGTACAGTTCAGCCCAAAGACCAAGATTATAAGTAGATACTGTGGTTTCTTTTTTGTTCTTTTTTTTTCTCTAGTTTCTATCAAGGTATTGCATAATTTCTTTTTAAAAAATGGACAATTAATGTTTGTTCATTTGCTTGCATCAGCTTCATCATTTGAAGAAGGCATTGGGACTTAGAATAAAAGCACTGCTTTCTCCTGTTCTTGTACAAGTTTGAACTCTGTTATGTAGGGTATATGTTCAAGGAGCATGTTCTGCTCACCATTGAGTTGATGATCCTCTGAGTTATAAAAGTCAGCTAGGTTGATGGCAAGATTTTTTACAAATCTCTAAATAATTGACCTTGTTTTCTCTCCAATCACAAGAGGCTTATCTGACATTTAATTTACAAACCAACTTTATTAAATGAAACATATGGTGCAAGATAAACTATTTCTGAATTAATCTTCAGCTATTTCACCTGCTGATGTCAATTATGGAGAAACCTTAAGTACACTACGCTATGCAAATAGAGCCAAAAACATCATCAACAAGCCTACTATTAATGAGGATCCTAACGTCAAACTAATTCGTGAGCTGCGAGCTGAAATAGCCCGATTAAAAACCTTGCTTGCTCAAGGGAATCAGGTTAGTTTTAGATTTATATTTAATTTTCTTTGAGTAATAGCATCTATGTCTAGATTTTAATGAGATAATGATTTTTTTCATTATATTGATCTGAAAAACAAGCACTGTGATATCATGAATATATGAAGTTTTCCTCTTTGAATTGACTTCCAACTGAACAGTGTGATATCTGCTTTTATGTAAAAATTTTTTAGCCTTATCTTGGTATGACTAGAACATAATTATAATATGTTGTGGTTAAGTATTCACCACAGCATAGTAAACATTTACTATATAAATAAGATTAAATCAACATTGAGACTTGTAAATATCATCCTATAGGAAAACATAGGTTGTTTGAAAAACTTGTAACCACAATCACTTTGACCACGTAGTACTCCAGAGAGCAAATAGTGTGCTTAGCAAACATCTAAAAGCAATGTTGATACCTCCATGTACTACAAGATGAAAATGATAAATAAAATAAACCGATTATTCAGTAAAGATAAACGGGTGCATTCTGAAAGGTAATCAGAAAGTTCAGAATCTAAAACATGTAAAAGTAAAAATAGTTGTTTAATTAGTTTTGCTATTAATCTGTTGCTGGTTATGTTTTAGTGAAGTGATATGTTGACAACTAAAAGTATGGGAGTCTAATTAAAGATGGTAAAACAGGTTCTCGTTAGAAGATAAACTCCAGGTTTTATATTTCTTTAACATTGTAGGTTGTTAATTTTATAAAGCTGAAAGTTTTTAAAAATAGTATTTGATATTAGCTTCCATACTGCTACACCTATCTTGGCAAGGTGACCATTATCAATAGGTTCAGAAATGCCAGTTGTTAAACTATATTTTAAATTGTTTATTTATGTGATGCTGCTTAAGTTTTTAGTTGCTGGACTGAACAAAATTTGTTTCCTTTTTAAAGACAATTTGTAACAATCCAGGTTGGATTTGAAATATATAATCTACCCAGCTACCAAAGAACCATTTGAGGAACCTGTAGGAGTTACAGCTCTGTCCACCTATTAGTCACTCTACACAACAACAACAAGTCAATACTACTGAAGTGAACCTCTACTTTTCATAAAGCTTCAATGTTTGATTTCCTAAACGGCCCCCTGCTGATAAATTCTGAAAAAAAATGGAACCGCTAAATCTAATAATACTGTAAATATGGATGGAAAATTAATGACACCATACGTAAGGTTCACAGAAGTGTTCATCCCAGCACCCTTATTCAGTTGTGGAGTACTTGTCTCCTTGAATGCACAGTTTCGAGTGTCTAATGTGCATATTAAGAAATCATGTATAATGAAGCACAGCGTCTTTGGAGCTATGCTTCATTCCATACTGAAGGCATCATATGGTATCATATGGAATGCAAGAGAATTCTCTATCGAATGCTAAGCAGTTCAGTTCCTCTATTTTTGTTTCTATTTATTCTGTTTAGTTTTTCCTCTCTTTTGTGTGTCGTAAGGTGTGATTAATTTGTCTCTGGATGACAAAAACAAGCTAATGTTAGCATAGTGATACTTGAAATTAAGGAATGTGGTGAAAAGGTCTACAGTAGAAACTGGCTAATTGAGACTTCTAAACAATGCTGTTGTGGGTTACTGGATTTTGTAATCAAACAAAAATGATGGGGGTGTGTGTGTGTTTGTGAGAGAACAAACTATATTCAAAATTATACTTTGTCATTTATTTTTATAAGTACAAATAATTTAGTTTTAATTATGGAATGAAATATCAAAAGCCAGTCAGTGTAGTATAGGACGTTTGGTAAAATAAAATAAAATGAAAACGTATTTGTCCACTGTATTCTGCTTTAAACATTTGCTGAGAAATGAGATGAGGTCCCCCTGCATATTTAGTGAAGAGTATCAGGTTTGCAAATTACTAAAGGAAGTATTAGTATAATTCTGCTGTTTTGTCAATAGTAAAACCAAAAACACTCCATGAGGGTTGAATTACTCTGTTGTTCTCTGTGCTTTGTTCTATGCGTGTCTGGGGAAAAGTTGAGTGATTTTGCTGGCCAGCTGACAACTTTTATTTCTGAAATATGGTTTGACTTTGCAAAACTCTGGATACACATATTTTAGACTACTTTGAAGGTCTAATACTTTGACATTGTTCCAGGGTGTAAAAGAGTAGATATCACAAAATAAATATGGCTATGCTATGAAGAATTCTAGTGAATGTCAAGTCTCATGATATAAATATCTGTGAGGGATACAATGCAGAGCAAGCCTAAATTAATTGAATTTGTGCTGCTTGGCAAAACAGCAGGTGGTGGTAAATGTGTAAAATACAATATAAATCCCTGTATAATTTCTTCTAGGGGCAGTCTTTATATTCCCAGAATATTTTATCGCAAATGCTATTATGGTCATTGATAATTATTTACTCAAAATCCAACACTAGAGTCAATGTAGAGTGTTATATAACAAAGAAAACTGCTTACATTTTTTGTAAATGTTAGTAATTTTCATGTTCCACAGTCAAATTAATATGATATATATTTACAATACAAATGTCATACACATAGAAATGCTTATAGTGAAATAGTTAAATACATTAGACATTTGTGCATAGGAAATTGTGATCTTCTGCATTTTTTTAAAACTGATGGTTGTGAACCTAATTTATCAAAACTTGTGTGGCTTCAGCAGAATATGAATCTATACAAATCAATAAAATTTTGTTCTACATTTGATTTATATTTCAAATTTATACTTTTGCCAGTCATGTGAATACTTCACATGGATTAAGATGAAATGCCATCCATTGTAGATAAGGACTAGACCAGGATTGACTATACCAATTAATTAAAATAACTGCACAATAATATTTGACCTCTTCAAATCCACCATTCATTATACTGTTTATTTTACTAAATACTAATGTATGGTTTTTGTTGTTGTTGTTTTTTACAACTTAGATTGCACTCTTGGATTCTCCAACAGCTTTAAGTATGGAGGAAAAGCTTCAGCAGAATGAAGCAAGAGTAAGTTATAATTTGGCTAGTTATTTGAGATAAATGTTGTCTGGATGCTGGAGCAATAACATCTCATTTTCAGAAACATGCTGGTTTTAATGTTGTAGTTTATATTTTTGTTTTTTTTACAAAACAGCACTTTCTTGACTTCAACTAGATGTAAGATTAACTTCAGATTTACTTTTATCCTAACTATTTATAATAAACTGGAATTTATAATTCTACTTCTTGTTACATGTTTTTGTGAAATACACGATAACAGAACAAAATATATTATAAGTATTCTTGCTTGCTTTCTTGAAATAAATTTAACTGGCTAATGTTTGAGTAATGGAAAATTTCGTTGTGTGGGCAAATCCCGTTTTCTCTTCTCTAAAAATTGTGTTTAAATTTTTTTGTGTGAAAGGCAATAAAAAACTATAATAGGGAGAGTGAGAAAAAGAATGCAATGCACACACAAAATGCAAATTAAATTCTGGCATCATGCTGGACTAATTTATGTTTCTCGTTGTCATGAATTTGTCATACTGTGTTCAATGAGTCTTGAACAAGTTTTCAGGAAATAACATTGGTCTGTCTTCAGATATGGTATAACCGTATGCAAATGGTTATTTAGGTGCCTAATCAGGTTTTTTCATGTGTAGCAGTGATCATTGGATTTATGAGTCTAGACATGATGGACCTCTATCTTTCATATCTGAGAATTTAACCCTCTTCTTAATTCTTTACAATTTACCTCATCTTGATCGTATTTAGGCTATAGCAGACTGTACAAAAAGAGGTAGTATTAATCAGATTTGTGTGTGGGGGGGTAGTATTTAGACTCTCTAAGGATTAAATATGGATGGATGGTCTTCTAAAAACATTAGGCCAGTTCCTCTGCTGAAGTAAACTGGTATAATTCCATTGAAGTTGGCGAAGGATCTGCCCCTTATAATTCCTCAATTTGCGAAAATCTATGGAGTTAGGAAACACATTTTTGACTCTGCTAATTTACACTATGCAATATCTTTTTACAATGTTATTTATGACTCTAAATCATAATATTAATATTTTAGGGCAAGTCGGCATTTAGATTTTTGTTTAAAAAACAAATCTGGGTTATTTTTTGGTTTGTTTTTTTTTTAAAAACCAAGCTCTTCTAAAGAGTTAAGCCAATTTGATACCAGCATAAACAACCAAGGCAACAGAGAAAAGAATAAAGCCTTTTGTAAGCCACGTTTTTGCCTGGAGCACATTTACAATAGTTGTTATATCCTAAAAACTAGATTTCTGTACTGTGTTCAGTACTTATCACAGAATATGAATAGTAGTAGTTTGAACATTCAGTTATAGTGCTTTTCCTCATTAAAATATGTTTTTCAAAAATATTGGTTAATGTTAATTTGCAAATTTGAATCACGTTGAATAAATATACTTTGTTACCTGAGAGTTGTTTTTATGAATGTTTAGCACATATTACAAAAGGTAAAGCTGGTCTGTAACTGAAAGGCTGCAATAGTGAATTTGATTCAGCACATCTAAAGACTTAATTTAAATAATAATAAAGATTCTAGTGTACAGTAGTTCTCTTGAATGAGTGATTTATGTTACAGGAACAATTTTAAACAACTCGTGCATTAAAAATTCTCTAGAAATGGTGCAGATAGAGGTGATGAGCATCAGGATCCCTTAATACGTTTTCATTTTTAAAAAAAAAATCATTACAAGATTAATATTCTGTTTGTCAGCATTCAGGACCCAGGTGGCACTGTGGAGAGAAATACTATCTTTTCCTCTCTGAGTTTAAATCCTAGGTTACAAGTGAAAATGAGCTACTTATTTCATTTATGATTTCAACTTATTCCCTTGTGAGCAATTGACCATATTATGTTACTACCACCCAGTGCATCTTAATTTGTAGTTTGCCCACAGATATAGCCAACAGTGGAACAGAAGGAGAGGGTTGCAAGTGAAGATTAAGATCATTTGGGCAGAGCTGTGAAGGAAAGCATTCCTACTTGTCCGTCCAAGTACATGATCAATTTACATATAAATCTTAAAGGGCACAGAAGCATTTAGTCTTGAGTTTAAGCATTTCATCATTTGGGGGGAAAAAAGATTCAGGTAGCAAAAGATGTATAACCTTAATTTCAGGGTAAAAAAATCAAGAAAAGTAATTACCAAATATTGCTTGGGAATAAAAAGCAGTGCCTGAGGACTGTGAGCAATTTATATTAACTACACCCTGGTAGGTATTATGTCAGCTATTTAGAGAGCCTGGGATAAATGCTTTTTATGTATATAAATCAAAGAAATATAGCCTTCATCAGGGATTTCAGTTGTGAAATGTAATTTAAATCATGGGGAATAAGGTAACATATGACAGTGTGCCATTGTACAGATATGCTCAAAGATCTGTTGAGCCATAATTAAGATTCAGATTTTGTCAGTTATTGTTAGTAAAAGTCACATACAAGTCATGGACATTAGCAAAAATTCACAGAATCCCATGACCTGTCTATGATTTTTATTAAAAATAACTGGGGGTGAGGGGCTGATTGCTGGGGGTGTGGTACTGATAGTCTAAACCCCGTGGGGTTGGGTGGGGGACTGACAGCTGCTGCTGGGGGAAGGGGAGGGCAGACTGCTCTAACTCTAGCTCCAGCTGCAAAGGAGGGGAACTGCTCCAGCCCTGGCCCCAGCTCTGGAGGAAAGGGAGGGAGGGAGAGGAAACAGCTGTGGGGCTCACCTGAGGTGGGGGGTGGGTTGAATAGCTCTGGTCACAGTCACTGACAGCTCCTGCTTTGGCTGTGGAGGGGGAGCATGGATAGCTCTGGGCCTGGGCCTGGCCACAGTCATTGACAGCTCTGGCCCTGGCTGAGGGAGGAGATGGGGGAAAGCCCCAGCCGCAACTGCAGGGGGTGGGAGGGATGGCTGCAGCTGTGAGGAGTTGGGGGACAGCTCCAGCCCTTGCTTCTGTGGCTCGGGCTGCAGCCAAAGAAGTCACCGAAGTCCATGACCTCTGTGACTAAATTTTCTCCTAGCCATAATCTAAAGACCTGAAGTCCTGACATGTATTTATAATAGCGCATTCTAGTATACTCTGAGTAAAAAGAATTTGAATTTTTGTCATTGAAATATAAACACTTTAAATAAAAATTTACACTTTTTAGTTCTTGTTTCTTAATTTTGCATAGTCTTTTTAAAAAAAAAAAATATAAATCCCATGGTCTGGATGCGTGGGAACATAAAATTCTTCGAGGAGTGTCCCTGCAGGTGCTCCACTTTAGGTGAATCTGCACCCCTGCATTTATAAGGGGAGATTTTTAGTAGCTGTGTGTGGTTGAGTCTCACATGCACTGTCCCTGTCTCATGCTGCCTTTGGCGGTTACATAGTGTCGTGCGACCAACCTCCCTTCAGGACCTTCTGTACCGCCCTCAGCTTGAAATGGAGCACTTAGCAGTGCCTTTGTACTTCATCTTTTTTTCCAGTTTCAACTTTAGAATGCTGGTTAGTTAATCAATAATTAGTTAACTGTCAATAGTTATACTCCTCAGTCCCCCCCCCTTTCTTTTAGAATTTTTTTTTTTTTATTTCTTAGGAATTTTAAGTTTCCGTTATTAGGATATGCTTAGGGTAGTATAGTTACCTTCCCTCATGGGAGAAACCCTACTCTGAAGGACATGCCCAGTTCCCCGGGTTTTAAATGTTGCCTCATTTACTGCTCCTGAATCCTGAATCTAATTGGCACTCACAGTGTGTCTGCTGCTGTGGCGAGACATGTACACCACAGAAGTGCTCCCATTGCCATAATTCAAAAGCTGGTCCAGGAAGGCAAGAGTCATACAGCTAAAACTTCTCATGATGGAGAAGTCTTTACACCCTGCATCCAGGATCACAGACCCCTCCTGGGCAATGGTGTCCCATGGTGGCATCTAGTGAAGGTTTCCCTCCACTCTCTCAGGGGAAGGAGCACTCTGCCAAAAAAGCAGGCGCCAACTTTCCTTCCTCAGGAATCTGCCATAAAGCGGGGTTCCCCAACTCTGCAGACCCCATTGGTCACAACTGCACCAAGAGTGTCTACCTCTGACATAGCGGCACCATCCAATACCATGTGTACCATGTGAGCTGAAGACCATAAGCGAGCTGACTCCGAGAAAGGCATTAAAGGAAATCTACAGTCCCTTCTTTGGTACCGCTGAAGTTGCTCAAACACCTGGTACTGAGCAGCACTATGTACCGTGCACCACCTTCTGCCTTTACAGCACATAGCACATGACCCTTGGCACCGACAACCATGGTAAAGGCACTGGTACTGCCGACAACACCTTCCTCAGTACTAATGCTCGGGTCTTCGGCAGTTTCTGCCATAAAGATCTTCCGGTCTCCTTAATACTTGAATCTCCATTTATTTGTACCGACCTCATTTTAGCACGCTCAATACTGAGCCAACTTACCATATTATCCGAATGAGCTTCCTCCTTTTATTTTAATGATGAAGACGATGAGGATGAAAGGGAAATTTCCTCCTCCCATCACTCTAAGCCTATCCATGCAGCTACCCGACCAGGTTCAGCAGGGCATCATGAATACTACCTAAGAACTGAAATTCCAGGATGGTACAGATACCCGTGGATGCCACCACCCATGGCATTTCCACCACAGTGGACTTACTGGGATCCATAGGCAGCTTACTGCCAACACTGTCCTAAGCCTCCCAGTTCACACAGGGTGAGGTTGAGGCATTCACCTCTGTACCTGGACCCTCTGAATGTCCAGAAGAGGCAGTCAAGGAATTAGAGAAGACTTGCAATCAGGAAGTTGCACCAGCTGCCAACTTTTCATCTTCATTCCCCGGATGAAGATATCATGTACCCACCTCCCACCAAGGGGGATGATGACATTAAACAGTTCCAGGAACTGTTTTTAAGAGGATTGTGGATTTTCTGGAGGTACCTCTGGAGAAAGTGGCGGAGTCTCAACATAAGTTGCTGGACATTCTCCAGACATCAGCCTCCTCCAAAATTGCTCTACCAGTAAACGAGGTTGTCATGGACACAGCCAAGACTATTTGCAAACTACAGCAGCAATTCTGCCCACATGCAAAAGAATAGATAAAAAATGTCTCTTCCAAGGGGCTGGAATTCCTATTTTCACACCCCCACACCAAACTCTCTAGTGGTAGAGACTGGGAATGAGCAGGGAAGGCAACAACATTCCAGATTCACCCCATATAACAGGGACTGGAAGAGGTTGGATCTTTTTGGGCACAAAGTTGATTATTCAGCGACCCAACAGTTTAGGATTGCAAGCTATGAAGTGCTAATGACCAAATACAACCATTCAAATCACTCAGCACTGTCTGACTTTATTGAACATATTCCTCAGGATAAAAAAGAACAATTTAAAGCTTTCATATCTGAAGGTCAGCTCTTAGCTCACATGACTTTACAAGCTTCACTGGACTCTACTGACATGGTGGCACATAGTGGTTCAATGAGCTTCCTGGCTCCACCCCCCAGTTTTCCCAAGGAGGTGCACTCAGCTTTTGAAGATCTTCCATTTGAAGGCCCCATGCTGTTTGCAGCCAAAACAGATGAGTCTCTTCACATGTTGAAGGACTTCAGAGCCACTCAGAGATCCTTGGGCATGTATCCACCTATACAGAAGAAAAAATGGGCAAAGTATTACTCGACACACAGATTTAGATTTCCGCTTTATACACAACCCCAGAGGCAATATGACCCGCAGAGGCAGAGACCTGCAAGACAGCGATTGCTCCCTTCAGCATCCCAACAACCTCCCTCCAAATAACTATTCTGAGGGTTTGGTCAGGAGCCTGAGATACCTCCTACATTTTCAAATTCTGGCAACATACACAACGACCCATCCCTTTAAAGACTGTCTGACCCCATTCAAATCAGCTTGGCAGACTGTCACATCAAACAAATGGGTATTGAAGAGCTTCAGAACTGGCTATTCCATCCAATTCACCTCCATTCCTCTTACCTATTCATCCCTCTTCAAGGTCCCTTCTCATGAATATCTATTAAGACAGAAGTTAAGTAGAACTTAAGTGCAGTAGAAACAGTACCATCACAACACAGAGAGTTTCTACTCCTACTGTTTTCTAACTCAGAATAAATACTGGAGAATGGAGGTCAATTCTCGATTTTTAGAAGGCTCAGCAAATTCACAAAGGCCCACTGATTCAGAATGGTTATGCTAGCAACGATAATTCCAGCACTAAAGAGGGGTCTGGGCTTGGCCTTTGACCTCCAGGATGCATATTTCTACATCCCTCACACAGGAGGTTTCTAAGGTTTGTTCTGGGAACAGATTATTTTCAGTACAAAGTACTCGCTTTTGGATACTCCACTGATTATGCTCAAAAGTTCTTGCGGCAGTGGTTGCCCACCTCCACAGACGAGATCATTATATTCCCCTATTTGAATGATTGCTTACTCAGAGCATTGACTCGAGAAGAGGCACTAGAAGCTACCCAAAAGACAGTAGTCCTTTCACACATCTAAGTCTTCAAATAAACAAAAATCAACATGCATCTGTGCAGAGACGGGAGTTCATCAGGGCCCACCTCAACTCTCTGGAGGCTACAGACTCACTGCCCCAACACAGGTTTACCACTCTAGTCAATCTAATCACCACAATGCATTCCAGTTCCCAGACATAGGCCAGGACCTGCCTCTAACTCTCAGGCAACATGTCAGCAATGGAATTTGTCATCAAATATGCCAGCCTGCATATGCAATACTGCAAGTCTGGCTCAGAACACTGTATATTCCACACAGACACAACATAAGCAAATGTCTTAGGATGCAATCCAAAATAAAACACTCCCCACATTGGTGGACTCAAACAAACAATGCTTGTGGAGGAATTCCCTTTACACAGAACCTTCCATCAATGATACAACAGATGCTTCTCTGCTAGGTTGTGGGGCACACCTGCACAACCACACGATCCAAGGCCATTTATCCCCATCAGAATCCATGCTACACATAAACCTGTTAGAGCTGCGAGGAGTCCGCAATGCATGCTCACGCTTCCTACCTATGATCAGGGACAAGGCCATAAAAGTTTTGACAGACAGCATTGCTTGTACGTTTTATATAAACCCACAAGGGGGGCATGTTCACACTTCCTGTGCACAGAGGCTATACTACTATGGAATTGATGCATCAGCACAACTTCCATATCTCAACCTCCTACCTACTAGGATGCCAAAATACCACTGCAGATGTACTGAGCAGAACATTCTCTCAGGACCACGAGTGGGAAATGAACATCTGAGTACTACAGAACATATCAAACACTGGGGGTTCCCAACTACATACCTCTTTGTGACAACGTGAAATACCAAGTGCCCACATTCCCGCTCGAGAGCTGGAGTGTGACCTCACTCTCTAGGCTGCTTTCCTCCTCAAATGGGATGCACCTTTGCTTACACTTTCTCCTCGACTCTTCTTCTATCCGGGGTCATACACAAGATCAGGACCGACAATTCCAGGATCATCTTGATAGCCCCCACATAGCCCATACAAACATAGTTTCCTTTCCTCTTGGAGATGGCTGTGTGCCTGTCACACACTTTTGCCCTTCTACCACGTCTCTTGTCTCAGGATGCAGACCAAGTCCACATTCAAACCTGGCAAGGCTCCACCTGCAGGCCTGGCTAGTCCTTGGCTCTGAGACAGTGAAATGACCTGTTCAAAGGAAGTAAGGGATGTTCTTTTAAACCACAGAAGACCTACTACCTGACATACCTATCTGCACAATTAGAAGAGATTTGATATATGTTGCCTAAATAGGCAGATTATGGTGACTTCCTCTCCTTTACCAGTGCTATTGGACTAAATACTGGAACGTAAGGAATCAAGTGTCTCCATGAGCTCGATCAGAGTACTCCGCACAGCAATTATGATGTTCCACCACAAAGTAAACGAGTTCTTGATCTTCGCCCACCCAACCACTAAATGCTTTCTCAAGGGTTTTTGTAATCTTGACCCCGAAATACAAGCCCCTACTCCATCATGGGACCTCGCTCTCATGCTGCAATGCCTTACTGGGCACACTTTTGAACCATTAGTGACATGTTCAGTTTTCCACTTCTCAGCGAAGGTGGCCTTTCTCATTGCTATCACATCTGTCTGATGAATAGGGGAATTGTGGGACCTCCCGGCACCACCACCCCATCCCCAAACACAACATTTTTCAAAAACAAAGTTACCCTAAGACCACATCCCAAATTTTTACCTAAAGTAGTTTCCTCATTCCAGCTAAATCAACCCATCCGTCTCCCATCGTTCTTTCCAGAATCTCACAGGAGTAAATGAGAAGCAACACTCCACCCCCTGGACATCCACAGAGAGCTGGCATTTTACATCAAGAGGACAAAGATCTTCAGAAAATCACCGAAGCTGCTATTCATCACAGAACAATCTAAAGGGGGTACCATATCTAAAAGGAGGCTGTCTAAATGGATCTCCAGCTGCATTGACTTTTGTTATAGTCAACAACTACAACCCCCCACCAGAGACCCACACACACTCCACCAGAGCACTCTCTGCCTCGATAGCTTTCCTCAACAATGTGCCTATTATGAACATCTCCAAAGCAGCAACCTGGGCACCAGTCATACATTCACACAGCATTATGCCATAGAGCAGTGCTTCTCATCAGATGCTGTATTTTGACTTCTGGTTTTAACATCCACCAGGGGCACTGGTCTACAGTCACCTAAAGGGGAGCACCCACAGGGATGTTCCTCGAAGAAAAAAGTTTACTCACCCTGTGCAATAACTGAAGTTCTTCAAGATGGCTTTCCCTGTGGGTGCTCCACTACCCTCCCTTCTGGGTCGCACACGCACTGTCCCCATCTCACACCATCTCCGATGGTTACAATCCGGCACTGCTAAAATCTCCAATTAGAAGTGCAGGGGCGCAGATTCACCTAAAGTGGAGCATCCACAGGAACAACCATCTCGAAGGACCCCAGTTACTACACAGGGTGTGTAACCTCATATGAAAATGTTTGTTAGTATTAGCTTTTGTAAACCTTTTGAACAATATATGTCCCGAATCATGAGTACTCTTACCATGCATAAGCATAAGTACAATTGATCCTAAAATTATCCTAGCTCATCGTAAAATTTAGCTGTAGCCTTTTCACTCAGGCTGTGACTGTAGGTTCCATAGGATGAAATATAAATCCTTTTATTTGTTCTGAAATTACCTGCCATTATTTTAAGTGATCATCCCCTTGTTTTGTTTTTATGAAACAGTACAAATAGGAGGTTTTTACTACATCCTTCATAATCTCAAATATCTTTTTCTTTCTTAAAAAAAATAAAAACCAGAGGTATGATAGCCCATCATTTTTGTCATCTTACTGTATATTGAGCAAATAGTTATTAGAAACACATGCATAAATAACACAGGCTTTATTTTGGTGAGGAAATTTAAGTGGCCACTCTAATAGATTTTGGTGAAATTAAACTATTCTAGTGTCAAGCGAAATCAGTTTCAGGGAGCAACAAATTTTAAAAATATTTTGTATTTTAAATTGTTCTTTGAAATTCTGTGCCCAAGCCCTTTGTGAGAGTAAATGTGATATTTCAAACATAAATTTTGTTTCATATGGGATATTATCTTTTTGTTTTATTTCATAGGTACAAGAGCTGACGAAAGAGTGGACAAACAAGTGGAATGAAACCCAAAATATTCTAAAAGTAAGGATAAATTAAATGCACCACTTTCTCATTTGACATTGTAAGAAAACTTGCTGATATATGGGTTAGGTTTTTTTAAATAGGGTTCCTGAGTTAATCATTCTATTTTATCCTATTCTGTTTTTCTGGTAACACATTTGTGTGCGATTCTCCTTCTGATCTGACTATTTTGAAAATAGGTTTTTGAGTAAAAACCCATGAATTTTTATATTTTCAAATAAAATTTCATAGGTCTACAACACAACCTGTTGAATTTTCTTACCAGTGCTGGATCATTTCCACTTTGGACTCGGCCAAAAGGATAATCTGTTTTGAATAATTCAAACATTTAATCTGCTTTTACTGAGCTCTCTGTGAAAACAAACCTGAAAAAGAACCTCTCGCCTTATTCCCAGTTTTTTGTGTGGTGACCTAACATGGCAGTGGCTGGCACCATTACTATATATATTGTTAGTGGATCCTGTGATAGTTTTTGGAATTGCTAAATGGCTAAGTTTAGGTTCCAGATTTGCCTTTTACCCTTTTTCAGTACTAGTTTAGTAGCATTCAGCAGCAATTGTTGAAAGATTTTCTTGCAATCTATTCTACCATTATCCAATCTTAGACTCTCCAAGCTTAATTGAATACATGTTCAAATTTTGTATTCTCCTCTTATGTCTGTTGCTGATAGCTTGTGTAAAACTGACTGTCTAGATGTGTATGAAAACTTAGGGGGAAAGTGGCACAATTATTTGATAGCATGTCCACTACAAAAAGGCACATCTTTTTCCCCTCACACTTATTCTTAAATATCTTGTAAAATTGGAAGAGACTTCCAATGAGACTTGTGCTCTTGAGTCACTTAGATGCTTTTTTAAATATAACCCAGAATAGTTGTCTTCTGGGAACACCTTTTTTTACAAATGCTGTTTATAATCAGAGATGCCAAGCCTTAATCTAAGACATGGTCTACACTAGAGAGCTTTGTTGACAAAAGGTAACATGTCAACAAAACAATCCTGGTGAACATGCTGCAACCACCCTTTTGTCGACAAAACAAAAGAACTTGACAAAAGGCGTAGGGCTTTTGACAGCAGAGGCAGGACCACACACTGTCAATGTAGCCACTGTGTCCCCTTAGAGCGGTGGAGGGGCTGTCATACTTGCCAATTTCACTGCTCTGCTAAGTGTGGGGAGGGACTGGAGCCGGCTTTGCAAGCTGCTGGGCTCTGGCTGCGGGTTACGGGCAGCTGCCGCCTGGCTGGGCAACCCGGGCTCCCAGACAGTTGCCACCTGGCTGCAAACCTGTTCGTGAGTGGCTGCCGCATTGGGATGCCAGCAAGCCATGGGTGGCTTTGCAGCCGGTTGGAAGCCACCCAGGGCTTGCTGGTGTTCAGGGTGCCAGCAGGTCGGCAGCTGCCCATGCCAGGGCTCACAGCTGAGTGGCTGCAGCTGCACTTGCAGACTGGTTGGCAAGCCATGGGCAGCTGCAACCCAGTTGCGACCCCTGACTCGGGTGACTGCAGCCCCGGTGGCAACCTGGGCACTAGCAAGCCATAGGTGGCTGCAGCCAGCCAGCAGTCCCAGTGCTGGCAGTGGCAGCCCTGCTAGTAGCTAGGGCTCGGACATCTGCCTCCCAGCTCCTGGCTGCAAGCTGGGATGGGGGGTTGCAGTCGGCTCCCGCCTGGGAGCTGGAAAGTCCCTGAACCCCAGCTGAGATCAGTAGAGGTTGTGGGGCAGCCAGGAGCCTGTGGGCTCCCCCCACACTCCCCCTTAGGTTGGTGGAAGTGGTCCTGGTGAGAACACCCTCCACTGACCCAAGGATAATAGTGTGGACATCAGCCACTGCTATAGTCGACATGTCTTATGTCCACAAATTTCTGTAGTGTAGACATAGCTTAAATCTCTTGTCCCTTCTGCCTACTTAGATTTTCTAGTGCTATTGGGCTACTGATGAATGACACTGAGTTGCCATTTTTAAACCAACTAACTTTCTGATGTTGCCAGACCAAAGTGTAAGAATCCCTCTCTCCATTTGATCTCCCACAAAATACAACATAACATTTCTTGCCAAATGCCTTAGTTATTCAGTGAAATTAAATTTTAAAATTCCAGTCTAGTACTTGTTTAGTCCTACCTACATACATATGCTGAATGTGCAGTTGCTAGTAAGTCCTGGAAATAACACAAGCAAACAATAGAAGAGGAGATACCAGAATTTTATTTTATGATCCTTACTTGACACTTTTTTCTTATTGATTTTACTATGTGCATCACTTTTTTTATTTGTTTACTTTAATATTTTATAATTCATCCCTGGGCCTTTTACTGGTTATATGTCTTCCAAATAATTTACTGTATCCATGCTTCAAAATAAAACACAAGTAATACAGAGTGCAGCACAGAACTGGAAACTGCCTGGCAGATGGTATCACAGAATAGACTAATTTTGTTTCAAGTCTGTCTAGAAATTAAACTGGAAGTTCATATTTGCATATTCCTTAGAGACTTTTGTTCTCATTTTTCCACTATTAGGTTTCTACATGGTATCCTATCCTTTTTTAAAAAAAAAAAAATCCACCCCTTCTTTAACTCGATTCAGGTTTTTGCATTGTCTCAGAGGACTTGACAGTTGCTTATGTGAAACAGGAATGATGCATATGAAATGTTTTTAATTTTATAGTTTATATAGGAATTGCACTGCTTCTTTAGTATCACCTAGCAGAAAGCACAAAATGGTAAAAGACAGTAGTTGATCAGCTTCTGTAAACTATGGAAAGGGGCACATGCTATGCAATTGAATACTCGTTGCCATTAGTGTTTTTTATAAGAAGAGTAGAACACGTGGAGCCAGAGTTCTGTTCATTATAGTGGTTCTAAACCTTTAATTGATTAATTTCTGCTGCTTCTGTATTCTGTATTACGAGCATTGACTTACAAAATTTAGTCAAATTGAAATTTAAGCTATCTTCCCTTGTTCTATGCAGTGGTGTTGTAGCTGAGTCTGTCCCAGGATATTAGAAAGACAAGGTAGATGAGGTAATATTTTGTATTGGACCAACTTCTGTTGGTGAAAGACACCCATTTTGTGTCTCTAATTTGACTAAAGGCAATCATTAAAATACTTACGTTCCTGGAAAATGGAAATCTATAAAAAGGTTTGCTGGTTTATGTGCTGTGTTTTACATTACTTTATTAAAGATATTAATATACGGTAATATTTAATTAATATTAACGATATTCATGTGTATTGGGGAAAAATGATTTTGAAATTTTGTTTTTAAAAACTATGGGCAAAAATAAAAGAGCAAATTAGAACACACATCCCATATGGACTTTAGGACCTTCATTGGCTCCCCACCCAATTGCAGATCCAATTCAAAATTCTGATCCTAATCTACAAAGCCCTGAGTAGGCTGAGACCTGGGAATATTAAAGAGAGTTGTCCCACCAACAGCCCACCTATACATGCAGCTGCATTCATTGAATGCTAAAAAGCTATTGAGGCCCAAATGGAGCATTGATAATAAAAGGTCCTCAGTACAGAATTCATTACCAAATGAGATTAGAATGGGCCCAAATCTTACCATATTCGGCACATATTACAGAACCCTATCTCTTCTCAGGCCTTCTCCACTATTCTAGGGCTGAATGTTCAGGTATTCCTCTAAAGCTTTCTCTATTTTCTGTAATACAATGGTTCTCGAACTGTGGTCTACTGAGCATTTTATGTAATCTTTGGGGTTGATTTTGTCACGATAGAGAAGCATTTGTCCATTGTCAAGCAAAAATGTTTCCTGCTTTGTAGAAGTAGCCTAAGACCTTTCTGGATTTCCAATTCCCAAAGGCTCTTTTTGACCAAATGAAAACTTAAAGGGTGCAGGGAACTCAAATACTTCATATTTTTGCAGTTGCTTATTGTATGTCTTTATTAGCTGTCCCTTTGATGTAAATTCAAACTTGATCAACTTTGCCAATGAAACATAAATGGAGGACTTGTAAATGTATAACCAACCTAGAACTGTGACCTGGGAAACTTAACAATGGCAGCTACATGCAAAAGGCAGTATTGATACTAATACAACATGGAGTCCTACATCTAGGATCACAGATCCAAAATATGGAGACAACCGACAGTCACACCCATCCCATCAGACAAGCTTATTTCCATCCTGTCTTTAAAGGTTTCCCAAAATTACATTGTTAGGATTTGGGGTATTGAGAGGGGGATGTTCCACTAAAAGTTTATCTGTAGGGATAGTCCAAATTGTATATTGAAACTGCAGCTGGTGCAGAGGTCAATGGCCTGTTTGCTAAGTGGTTTTTGTTGTCCTGACCTCTATGGCTTGCACTTGCTTTCTGATTTCTGGACTGTCTTTTTCTTCCAGTTGTTTTTGTTTTATTGTTGATGGCTTCAGGCCAGCCCTACAAGTGGCCTCTCAGTTTCCCTCTTCAAATAAACTTAGTACTGCCAAAATAGGCTTCTTTTGTGTGGTTAATTTATTACCAACAGTCCAACTACTATAAACCAGAATTCCCCCAGCACAGTCCAAACAGTTCAGCACCAAGTATGGCTTTGGCATCTCTCACAGTGCCCCAGCTGAACCCCTCTAGCTGGCATGTTTCTCTGCCCTGTGTCCTTCCCAGGTAGTTTTTGCCTGGAGACATCAGTGGGCTCACCCCCTCCATCATTTCCCAGTTTTCAAGCTAAGAAACTGTTATTGCATATCAGCAGCAGCCACATGAACAATTAGTGTGCAGCAGGCTAGTACAGAGTAGATTCACACCCCAGCTTGCTGTGGACTAACCGATTATGGAGACAAGCCATAAGAGACTCTGATGTATTGCTAAAGTTTCAGTCAAAAGGGCTTTCTCGATTAGGGCCTTGGAAATCGTTTCCTCTCCAGGTCTGTAAGAGCCCATGTTCCTGACACTCTGAAGATGAAAGCTCACCATTTTCCCTTGCTGGGTAGGGGTGAGGCTTGACTTTTATGTGGACTGTGTGAGAAAGTCAATTAATTTGTTTTGCTTCTATTGTTGCTGGGCTATTTGATTTAGTCTGGGATAACTAGCAGGTCTGTTTATTTGTATATTTTTAAGAGATTGTTGGGGAGCTCAGAATTGTATGAGACTTTGACTGTAGTTTTATATACTCTTGACTAAAGAAAATATTAAAATGTTTGAGAACTGCCACCTGTAATGTATGGGAAAAAATGCCATAATATTGAAAATGTCTTCCAAATCCATTTTGAATGTTGGAATAACTTTCTGATCTTTTTATCTCAACTTATGCAACATTCAATGTGCGAAGGAAAGCAAAATGGTAATAAAATGTCAGTGTTGGGAAATTAAGCATTCAAAAGTTAGGAACCTCCAAAACAGTGTTTTTCCCACAGCCTTAACTTGGCTATATTATATATTCTCTATATTTTATAGCTGTGTTATTGCTGTAATGTATCAATTTACCCTTTACAAAAAAAATAGGATTAGAAAATGACCCGACTGTGTAAAAGGCAAAGTTAAAGTTGCAGTGAAAACCTTCCCTTTTTGGTATTGCTTGACTTGTCTGAGAGCTTGAGTTCTCTTCCAACTTTAAAATGGTGCTCTAACCCTGTCCCCGGCTGCCGCTTTTATTTACTACACAAACTAAGGATCAGTTTTAGCATCCAGTGTCCTAGCTGCTGTCTTCTTTCTTGGAGGGTTGGATGGTTGTGAGTTGAATTCAGTGTCCTAGCTGCTGTCTTCTTTCTTGGAGGGTTGGATGGTTGTGAGTTGAATTTAATATGAGAAGCCTTCTTTTCACTGGCGACTTCCTGATATTCTCCCACTGCTTTAAATATATGGGGAAACTGATTGGTAGTAGAACTGGATCACCAATTCTCCCAACTGGATCATGTCTTATGATATGTGCTGTTTTTCTTTAACCTAATTCACCAGACAGTAGGGTGATGAAATGGAAAATTGAGTTTTGGGGGGTTTTAAAGTAAGCTCCTAGCTCTTGTGTTTGGGGAGAAAATCTTCAAATCTCCAAAACACTGGCTTAAAATCACGAGATTTTAAAAATAATCTCATGATGTTGGTGGCCTGCGTCAAGAATATTAGAGACTGGGGTTGGCAATACCGTAGAATAATGATGATGGAATTTAGAAAAATCCTCATATATATATATATATATATATATATATATATATACACACACACACACACACACACACACACACACACACACACACACACAGTCTATGGGAGCTATGCAGATTTAACCCATGGCTTTGCTCCCTCTCCATAGTGTTTCCAGGGATCCTGTCAGGGTACGTAGGATTTTAGGGAGCCTTGCCTCTGGGAAGAGCACAGAGAAAAGAACCTGGGCAGTAGCTTCCAATGGTAATGAAAGTCCATTGTCTTATCTGCTACCTTCTTTCTGTTGCCTTTCTACTCCCTCAAGTAATGGGGATTAATTGTCCATTCCTTCTTAAACCCCCTTCATCTGCTGCCTATTCGGGGTTAGGAGGAATGTTTTCCTGATTCTTCCATTGGTATCTGGGTGGGGGATGGTGCAGTGGTGTTTCTTGGTTCCCTCTGTTTTTAATTCAGCATTCGGGTGTCTGAGAGTGCTTGATCCTCTTACTCCCACCTAAGCTAGCTCTATAGAGGTTCCTGGCGCGGCTTGCTCCCTGACCATTAGTGGCTGAAGTTTAAACGTTTGTAGAACTAAATTGCTTTCTGCCCTTATAAGCTCCACCACCCATTGTTCCAAAGCTGCTGAGCTTGTAAATTCCTGTAACCAAATACATGTTGTTAACTACTGCTAACATATGTGCACCACATGCAGGTGTACATCTAATATAACATTTCTCACTTTTTAATATGCTCAGTCCCACATTTTCCAATATTTTACTTTTTAGAAAGGGTTTGGGTTGTTTTTTTTTTTCCAGCTTTAGCAAAGAGTGTACAGCTTCTTAAGGTCTATTTGCACATCTGGTTTGAAATGTGCAATGCTTTTGAATTGTCTTCACAACATGGTGTGGGAAATCATGAATATTTAACTCCACAATGATTGATTTCAAACTTTTTAAAATGGAGACCAAGTATGGAAAATTACAGTCCAAATGATGAATGCTTCTGAAAGTTGTTAGCATGTGGAAATAAGAAATTATAATGGAAAATGTATTGCAGCACAAACCGTAGCAGTTGCAACAGCTATAATGCCGTGTTTGTAACGTAAGCTTGAGCATCTGTGTTCTGCCTGAATGTAACATGCTGCTATATAACGTGCTCACTGTTTCTTTCACTTCCTCCTCTGTTTTTTGTAGGATTCCTCTGTTTAATATATATCTGATTTCCTACTGTGCTTATGCAAATTAAACATCATGAACTATTTTGTCAGTGCTCTAGCCTTTATAGAACTCTTTGGCTTTGATTCTGGTCCCACCTAGTTTGGTATTGTACCAACCTTGGTCACGTTGGGCAAAGTCATTTCTGTCTTATGTGGACAGGTGCCAGATCATGTATCTTGGGATGAGGGATACCGAGAGTGGGAACAGCTGGTCTGTAGCATGGATTCATCTACTCTTGATTCTCAGGAAGCCCCTTTGTTGGTAGATGGCAAGAGTTAGGACCCTAGTAATGAAGAAGAGCTGTAATTATGGGGTGTATTATAATTGCTACACCTGCTGAGTATCTGGCATGGTATCTTACATGGCAATGAGCAGGAGCACTGGTGAGGCAAGAGAAAATGGTGAAAACCCTTTGGGACGAGGGAGGGCTTATGAACTATTTCATGAGAACACAGGTCTTAAGAATGGCCATATTACCTATGTGGAGGGGTTGCCAGCACAGCTGTGCTGGGTTTCTGTAGATGTCTTAAGATTCATATGGATCTTGGATTGCCTGGTCATTTATAAAGGCAAAATCCCGATTCATTCTCTGTGATGGAAAGATTAGGAAGAAACTCCACAAATTAGCTTTTAGATTTTTTCCCATGTCTCCTTAGGACCATCTGTCACCTTTCTAGCATGTTAACTGCTTGACATAATTCATTCTGTCTAGAATGAAAAGAATTAGTTTTGATGCTGTTCCTTGTGGCTGTTCCATTCACTGGCATTCTTGTGCTTTAAAACAGTTTATGGTAATTTAGCATTAGAATCTGATTTTGTAATCTAGTTATAAGAATCGCCCTTGATCACCTTAACTCATTGAAGTAGGATGCTTTTTATGACATACTTAATATGTTGCTTTTGGTATTGTGTAAAATGCTGCTTTGAATCCAAGTAGATCATGTTGACTTTAAACCCTGTCTGCTTTGTGTCTTCTTCACAAACGTCATCAACATTGTCAAGAATAGACTTGCAAATTATGAAACAATTGGCTGTCATATCTTTAGGTGTCTTGTGACAACATTTCTTACTAACTTTAGAATTTTGCTTATGCCAATATAAGGTTTAAGGGTTTCGGATTTTGCCTGTTCCTTTTCTGAAAAATTGGATTGTTTGTTCGCCTCTATACTTGGCCTATCTACAATGTTTTATTAAAGATCAGTTCTGAATTCCATAATTTCTTTAGATATCTTTAAGTTATTAGTTTAACCTATCCAGCTTTTGATCTTTGCCTCGCTTTGCAGACTTTAATAGATACAAAAACATTTTGATGGGGCTGCTGTGGTCTACTAAATATTTTCTCATTTTCTTCTAGAAATCGTTTTCCTTTCTGAAATCTAATTTTGTTCATCCATTTCAGATTTCTTCCACTAACATTTAGAAGTCCTACAAATCAGTTTTATCTTAAACTCCTTTAAATACATAAAGAAGAATGTGTTCATTTTTTTGGACTGTGCAGCTTTGCTTCAAATTCCTTCTTTTCTCCTTAGTGTTTGTGGTACAAGTCAGTTTTACACTCTCAGCTTTCTTCTCCCATGTTTCACATGATTCTTGCACCCTTTTGATGTATTCATATCTGAAAAAGACACTCTTATAGCATCTAGAAGCCCTAGCCATGGATCAGGTCGCCATTATGCTAGGTGCTGTACAAACAAATAAATAAACCTAGTCCCTGCCCTAAAAATCTTACAATCTAAGGCTGGGTCTACACTGAGGGCGGCAAATTAGCTGCTGTCACATCGATTGCTCTGGATCAACTGAGCGGTCTGTATAGATGCACTCAGTTGATCCAGGAAGCAATGCAGGAAAACCACCCCGGTAAGTGGCGTAGTGCTGCGTTGACACAGCGCAGTGTGGACACCGCGCAGAGGAGACGCTGCGAAGTCAACGGGAGATACGCAAGTGATTTATGTCACTTGCGTATCTCCCCTCGACTGTCACCAAATCACAAACGTAAGTGTAGACCAGGCCTGAGTATAAGAGAAGAGACAATAGATGGAGATGGGGCAATGAAGATTGGCCACAACTTTGCAATGAGCTCTAGGTGGAACGACTCCGCTGACTTTATTGGGACACAGAGGTCTGTCTGTACAGAATTCATTGAAGGACAGGGTCCTATGTCCTGACTTTTCATATAATCATCTCAGTCAGTTTTGTAACCTTATTCCCTGAGCTTGCACTGTTGCTTAGTGGCATAGCCTTAGTTTCGTCAATAATACTAATTCTGCCATAGTCCTTTATCACATGTTGTGCAAAAAGATATTGAGCACCTATGTCTATACAGCCTTTTTCTCTCGTGCCTTTTGGGTGTATTCTAGTCTAAAATTCCTCATTTTCCTTTAAAAATCCTCATTCTTTTTCATGGGCTGGGTGAGAGAAGTGTTACATTTTTTTCCTTATCCATGCTCCAAACATTTATCAGTCTTTAAGCATTTATGCCTCACTCTCATCCTCCAAAGTTCTTCATTGCAGTGACTTTCTTTTCCATTAAAGGGTGGATAAAACTCACCGTAGAAATAATTAAATCTATTCCCAGATCAGCTGCTTGGAAGTTGCAGACTTATGTGAAACACTCCCTTGACTCCTAGGAATATGGGATCTAAGCACTAGAGATCTGCCACTTGATAACTCATAGTCCCAACCAACCAGGATATTGAAAGATCAAGAGGCCAAAACTACTTTGGTTTTCTTCATGGAACACTGACTACTGTCGGCAGACTATTAATTCTCTGAATCACTTCCTTTCCTCTCTTGCTTATTTGCTAATATTTCCATCGTAAACCCTGGCATATTACCATACGCTGATCCATTAAATTCCACATTAACTGCATTTGTTTGGACTATTTAATGATTTTTAAACTACAGTTATGACCGTGGGATTTCATTGCATCTACTTTGGTTCTTTTGCCTTTGTATACTTGATTGCTATTCCTCCTCTTACCGTTTGGTGTATCACTTAATGTTTGCCTCCACTGTTTTTCCCCTTTCCACCAATTTTCTGTTCTACTGTGACACTGTGTCTTTTGCTGAATATTAGTTTTCTCTACTCTCTCATTTTCTTTGTTACACTACTTCCTGAATTTGCCTACAGTCATGTGAGATCTACTTCAGCCCTTTTTTTCACTATACCAATTTCCTGTCTTCCTCTGTTTACCTTCCTTGCCCCTTTCCCCTCTTTCTGTGGGATTCCCTCATTGTCCCAGTCTGAGTTCTGATTTCCACTTGTTACCCTCATTCTTTTCTTCCTTGATTTAGCATGTCTACTCATCCTTCTCCCTACTCTCATATCTGTTCTCCATGTGCCTACCTACAATTTAAAATGCCTACACCTGCGCCTGCCCTTTCCAATGTACACTCATTCCGCTTTTATTCTTAAACAGTAGTAGTAATAACTGTGATAACAATAGAAATAACAAGCAGGAATGAAGCTCAGACTTAAAACTGTTTCTTTTCTCTTAACTCTTTTTTAGTTGCTCCTCAGTTAAAATACGCCCCTTCAACAAATATCCTGTATGCTTAAAAAAGAGCCTTCACCTCCATTTAGGCCAATAATCAGAGATCATTTAACAGATTTCTAATAGACAAGTTGTTCCAACTAATGAGGTTCTTGAAACCATAAGCCATAAAGCTAGCAATATGTCTTCCAGTGCCAGCTGGTGATGACAACTCATGAATTGCAATGCTTATCTCAGTGTTTCAATTATAATAATTGTGACACGTCCACAGTGGTTGCCTTCAGCATATTAAAAAACTATTTGCAGCACAACTTCCATGAACTGCTAAAATCAGTGCACAATGGGATTAAATAGTCATAGTCCACTAATACACGTTTCTTATTTAAATCCACATAATTATTATGTAATCAAAAAATGATAGGGCCTTAATTTTGAAGATTAAAAATGGAATTATTTATTGTACCAATCAATTATGCAGTTTTCATAGAATATTTACCACATTTGTTGTGTGAGGCTCCAAACGACAAACATTTACAGGTGTATAACTTTGTGTGAAGTCCCATTGAAGTTAAGTATGTGTTTAAGTGTTTGCAGATTTCAGGTTCTAAGCTGCAAATATTTAGGAGCTGAATGAGCAATGAACATAATGACAGAGTATATTTGTCAACAAACAGATTTTTACATTATTCTATTGTTCTATACTCAGCTTTTGCGTATGTTTGTGAACTTGAAAATATTATTGGAATGAATAACTATTTCACTGAAACCTTAAATTATTTCCACAGACTTTTCAGATTGTAGCAATAAGCGAATCCCGTCACTGTGAAACTGTTCTTGACTGACCTGTATTGGTTCGTGCACTTTGGTTAGAATGTTGTGTTAATATAACTTTTTAAATTCAAACATACATTTTTAAAAGGACACAACATAAAAATCACAATATTGTATGAACATTTGTTAACCAATTGTTACTACTATACCTGGCAGACATTTTTCCATTTTTCAGTTTGCTTTCTGTATCTGATAACACTTTATGGATGGCCAGTTCTGCCATTTCCCTTGTATAGTCACAGTTTTCTCTGTTTGGATCTTTAACAAAATAACAGCCTGGAGAAAAATAAGTAAGAAATCAGAAAGTATGATCGTACATCTATCAAAACTGGCAGGGAAAGTCAAAGGCAGGTGCTATACTTGAAACTTCCTTTTAATTAACTAGATTTCAGGTTGATGGGGTTTTGTTTTTATCTTAAAAAGCAAAAAAAAAAAAAAAAAAAAAAAGAATGTATAATATAGTTGTGTTTATCAAACTACATTTGTATTACAGAGACAGGTAAAGATAGCTTTCATCAAATATAACTTCTTTATACGTTATAGCCTAATAAAATTCCACCATCAGTTGCTTTGGAGCTGTGGGGAAACAAAGATGTTAGGATTTTTTTTAGCTACTAGCATTTTTTTTCTCGTATCTGCCCCTTCTCAGTGGTAAAATCCCAACAAATTACCATAGTTGCCCCTTTTTCTAAAAACCCATTTTGGTGCTTTTTTGTTTTTCAGCACTAGGTGTCACTGCAGATATCAGAATCAGCTTTCTGGGGCTGTTTATTTCACAGACATTTCATGATAAAAGGGCTTGCAATATCATGACTTTAATAGCCAAATAGACATCCTTAAACCTGAGAATAGGGACAAGTCCTGATGAATTGCACTAACTGTTTTGATAGAAATGCTGTCTGAACAATAGTTTAAAAACTGGGTGCAGTGTGAAATGATTATATTTGAATTCAGGATTATTACAGCTGTTGGCATCACTTTCAGCTATTTTTAAATACTGTAAAAGCTAAAAAGTTTGACTAATACTTTTTGAGCTGAAAACTTAAGAGCCTGTATGTATTTATTTTCCACTTACGGTATCTTGTGGCAATGCCAGTGGCAACTATATATATTTTCCATTTATAACTGTTTTTCAAACATTTTTCTTCTCATCAACCATATCAGTGGATATATAATTATATTTTAAGTAGTTAACATTTAATCCTTATTTTTTGCCTACTTCTGATGTTCCCCACCTGCATCTGGCAGTTGGCAGGTGTTTTCACTACAGTTGGCTGTTAATGATCAATTTTTGATCATTGTATATCCTTGTGCAGTACTATTTTTTTTTCCTGGTGATGATCTTTAATTCATATTTTTAGCTCTCCATGTTATTAGAAATCATTTCCCCTGTATCTATGTTCTTCCTTTTTTTCTCCTCTCTCCCGAGTAGACCATTTACTGACTTATTTTTATCTATTAAAAAAAAAATGTTGCTCCCTTTCATGGAACTTAAAGTTGAGCAAACTTGTGGACATTAAAGAACACATAATTTTCCTTCTCCTCCAAAGCCTTGATAGTTGACGTGTACTATGGGGGCCTGGTTTTATAGAAGGACATGAGAAATACCAATATATATTAAGAACTCAGGCTAAAATATTTCTGAAGTACTTGTTGAGTGTTCCATCTATATAATAAAGGATGGTGGGATTTGGTATGCATTTTAGAAGCCTGGTATCGTTCCACTACAAACTATACAGATGTTGACTTTGAATATGAGTTTGCACACAGTTTATCCAAAACAGTGTTCTCCTATACCAGCTGGGTCTTTTGATGATATACTAATGATTAATGCCTCACCAGATAATCTAACTTGCTTATTACTGGTATTTATTCATATGCATATGTTAATAAGAGGGGGAAATAATGTAGTAGAAACAAATAAAATAATTAGAAAATCGTAAAGGTTTGAAATTCTGCTCCTGGAATAAAGCATGTTTCCTCAAGGAAAACGCTTTCCTCCCTCCTAACTGCACTTAACAATGATTTCTTGGTGCTTTGTCCATTTTCAACATTGACTTGCAGCTGTAAGGAGGAGGAGGAAAGGGAAATTGGAAGCTGTTGCTACTAATCCACCATGGCTCTTTCCCTAATACAAACACTATTGAAAGTGCCCTAGCCATCTGGAGAACATTGACTGCAGTAGTCAAAAGTGTATTTCAAAAGAAATAGTTGCCTGATTCTAGGTGTCTGCCTGCTACCTGAGTTGACCTTTATAGGAAATCTCCCTTCTCTCTCATGTTTCTCCCCTTCAGCTACCTGCAGTGCCTTCTTGGTGCTCTGATCGCTTCTCACTTTCCATTAGCTAGTATAAATCAACAAGCATCTTACATTTCTGATAGGTTTTCATTTCAGTTTAAAGGGTTTCTTTATGTTAAAACCACCTGGGCTATCAGAGAAGCACAATTGGGAGCATCAGCTTCTGAGCTCATTAGCAGTGGATTAGGGCAGGGTTGAATAAACTAGTTGATTCAGGATGCGCATTCTAAAGAGAGCCCTCAAGTTTCTGGGAATGTCCATGCTCCCAAGTGTCTGGCTGCTATCCTTCTGTTTATGATTGGACCATGACATTTGTGGATTATCTAGGCCAATGGTTCTCAATCTATTTACTAATGTGGGCTGCATACGCAGCTCTCTGTGTTATGTGGGCCACATCCACATATATACTACCTGTATGGCCCTGAGGATGTCACATAGGCTGCAGCTGTGTGCTCATTAGGATGCAGGTTGAGAACCACTGAGTAGGCCTTGCTTAGCCTTAATTCATCCCTGGGGATTGCATGCATTTTTCAAATGTGGGAGAGAGAGAGAGAGCTGCTTTTACAATTCCTTTTACAGCCGGGATGCCACTTGTTCAGCAGTTTTCTGGTGATCTGGACTGCGTTTCCATTTATTTTCTTGTTTAAATATGCTATATTGAAAGCAGAGTAAGCTCCTGATCTAGCTTTTTAAAAAGAGAAGCAATAAACCCTGGTAGCAGCCTATCTGTTAAGTAAGCAGCAAGTAATCTGGAGAGAAATAGAGGAAAGAGGCACAGTGAAACAAGCAATCTAATTTAGACTTGAGTATGAGAGGAAGAAACAACTCTTAACCACCAACATTTCAAAAGAAATATGTAAACATACATTCGGTAGTTGTATGGAAATATCTGTTCAGTGAGATGAGTTTAAATGAAATGTAAACTACCAGAGCCACTTTATTATATTCACATTCCAAGATGTGTGCTTAGTAGTTCATTAATGCCTGACTTGGGTAGCTTGAATATATAATGCCCTTTTGCACCTGATATGTGTATTAACTGGCAGCTAAACACAACCTGGATATTTATTGCTATATTGCAATTCTGATGCATTTGGAGAGGTTTTGTCCCATACATTGCTGCAGTACATGGACTATATTTGAGATCTGCAAGGGGATGAATCCACCTTTCAAATTGTAGGTGGCAATACAACCACTGTGGCCATTACTGCAGCCTGAGAGTGTTCCCAGTTGGAGAAAGGGAGATTTTTGTGGTTAAAACTCTGGATTTAGGAGATCAAGATTAAATTTCTGAGGGTCAGAGACTTCCTTTGTGTGTTCTGGTCAAGTCACTTAATCTCAGTGGCTCAGTTGCCTGTTTATCAAAGCTATGGAGGTGGGGACTAGATAGGAACTCCTACTACTCATCTCCCTCTAAAGGGGATTTTGTCAGGGGAGGCTGAGGCCATGGAAACTCCTTTGAAACTTTACGGTGTAGCACTCAGCAGACCCCATGCATGCGCTCAGCATGTTGCTCAGTCTCCATGACCAGTGAGTGCAACTTTTGCTGCACTCAGAGCCTGTGGGGACAGGGAAAGAGGGAGATAAGGACTCAGAAGTATTTGAAGTTAACTTTCTAGTGTAAATATATTGGTAAAACAAACAAACACACTTCCCTTTTCTCCTCCAAAGCAGTCACCTGCCACATTTACAACACATTTGCCAATTTCTGCAACAAATGAGGCAGGGGTACTACAAACAGCATCATTCACTGCATAACCCTGATTCGTTCCCACAGCCTAGTCTATCCTATGCATTGAACAAGGCAGGGGTCCTTTGGAAAAAATAGTATATAATCATTTATTTAAAGACCATATCATAATGCACAAGCACAAAGGGGCTGAGTTAAGGTTGCATAGGCAACCTTAATTCGTGCATTTCTTAACTTCAGAGTGCTTGACTTAGCAATCGTAGTGTTCTTTTAATGTGATGGTTTCAGCTGTTAATTTTAATTATTTTTTTAAGTAATGAAAGACAGATTTCATCATGGAAAAGCATATTGGCCCTTACATAGGTTGGAATCTTTAGAGTCAAAGCACAGTCCTCTCCACTTGAGCTAATGGAATAGCTAGTAGCAGCAGAAGGCAGTTATCTTTGTGGATCTGCTACTAGAAACAGGATATACAAACTTTGCCATTGGGTTTCACAACTATTTGCTATACAACAAATGAATGTTGACTCGGAATAATGGATTCAGTTCCAGGTTTTCCATGAGCATGCTCTAGTTGTTACAGACCTTTCTGCTCTTGTCTCTGTCCCCAGCTCATATTCACTTAGTTCCTGTTTCTCACTCACCCCTTAGTTTCTATTCCTTCCCACTCTCCTGCTTCTATGCTCTCCTTGCCACATCTCATTCCTCAGTCCTCTAGATTTGAATCAGGCTGTTTTTCTCTTCCTCCTGGGTGTCAGCAGGGGGAGCATGGGAAAGAGTCTCCCTACTCCTAATTCTGGTGCCACAACTTCCCCAGCATCCAGGAGGAGTAATGGTAAATAAAGTCCTGCTCCACCCCTACATCCCTGGGCTGGAGTGTGCTCAGTTATCTCTGTGGCTTTCAACATGCTCTTTTTCTGGTCACAGAGAGGATCTGTGTGGGCATGGAGCATTTCCTTTGTATACAGAATCTTTGGGTGATTTAGCTGTCAAACTGAGTCTCTACTGAGCATGTATGAAATTAGATTTCTTTTTTCTCCCCCAGAAGCTTATAACTTTGTCTAAATTTGGGCGGATTTTCACAGGAGTAGCAAAAGGCCCGTTCCCCAGTACAGCCCCTTACCAAAGTCCCTGATGGATGTGCATGGAAGTGCTGGAGATCAGCCACGGAAGTTTTTTTTTAAACATGGACCAAGCAGTGTATTTTTTCCTCTAACATTGTTCTCTGAAATGGCTGAACCGTTAAACAAAGAAATAAAATAAACAAAGAAATAAAAATTCAGCCTGACTCAGATATCCAGCCTGGAAAATTTCAGCCCTAATAATTTTAGTTTAGCAAAGTTTTAAGTCACTGAAAATGGGATCTTATAATGCAAAGTGTACAGCAACCTTAACTCTAGTTTCCTCTATCTGATCTACCTGTAATTATCCAAATCCTACAGTTCTACACAGGTAAAATTTCCATTGAACTTAATGAAACAGGTAATACCTTTTATTGGACCAAATTCTGTTGGTGAGAGAGATAAGTTTTCAGGCTTACACAGAGCTATTCTTCAGGTCTGGGAAACTAAGGCCTGGTGTACACCTACCTTCGGGATTCGGTGGCAGTCGACAGGAGATACGCAAGTGACGTAAATCACTTTCATATCTCCCGTAGACTTTGCGATATCTCCTCTGCGTGCTGTCCACACTGCGCTGCATCGAAGGGAACAGTTCCTTTTGACGCAGCGCTACGCCACTTACCAGGGTGGTCTTCCTGCGTTGCTTGCTGGAGCGACTGAGCGGGTCTACACAGTCGATCCAGAGCAATCGATCTAACGGCGAATTTGCCACCGTCAGTGTAGACCCAGCCTAACTCCGGGCAAGTCTACACTTAAAAACTACCCTGATGCAGCTGCACCATGGTAGCACGTTAATGAATTGATCTATCTGTCCTCATTCTCTAAGGAAACCTGCACAACATTTTCAAAAGACGAGCCTGGGAGGTTAAATTCTTAACTTTTTTAAACATTAAAAATCATGGACTGAATAAAGATACTGGATTTATGGCTTATTACAACAATCTGTAACCCACTTACAACTCCCCACCCAGCTGCTTGCCCTCCACTTCCTTTCCTTCCTATGACTAGGGAGGTGTTAATGGGACATTTAACCTTGAATAGTCCCTTGAAATTTGTGTTAACTACGCATGCTAAACAATCTGTTCCACCTTGCATTTAGCAGTGACACACTGAGTAAGGCTTTGTCTATACTAGCACTTTTGTCTGTAAAACTTTTGTCACTCAGGGGTCTGGAAAAAAACCACACCCCTGACCAACATAAATTTTACAGATGAAAGCACCAGAGTGGACAGCGCTGTGTCAGCAGGAGAGTACTGCTGTTCATTGGGGATGGTTTAATTATGCTGATGTGAGACCTCTCAGCATAGAGTGGCTACACAGGAGACCTTACACCTTTGTGGCAAGATGCTCGTTGCTCTCTTGCTATGACATTGGCTATCTGATTGTGCCGCTGTAAGGTCTCTATGTAGGCATATCCTTAGCTTCCCAGACCTGAAGAACAACTTTGTGTAAGCGCAAAAGCTTGTCTTTCACCAGCAGAAGTTGGTCCAAAAATATTACTTCTCACCTGGTCTCTCTCTAGTATCCTCAGACCAACATAGCCATAACACTTCATGCAGTGAAATCAATGGAAGTTTTGTCTGTGCAAAGTTAAAGATCAGGTACTTTAACATATTAAATTGATCCACATAATTCTAAGAATGAAGGCCAAGTTTCCTTAAAAGTCATTTGTTTCTTTTGAGGTTTATAATGGAAGTGCTCACAGCATGTTAATTGCAGTGGCACTTCTGAGTGTCAATAAGATAATGGTATTTCTATTATCTATATTCTATTATTATCTATATTCTATTATTAATGGTATTAATAAACAGCTGTAATTCTATGGCTAGCATATTTTGTGAGCGAGAGAAACAATAAATAATGGAAAAGTTAAGTTGACCATATGTGACCTATAACTGGTCCTGTAATTCCTATATTCTTGAAAGGATTAGCATCATTAATTTCCCATCATTTTAGCTTCACTATGCCAGTATTTGCTCATTTGGACAGTTCTGCATTCTGCATCTGCCTTTTTAATTGACATTCATTTCAGAGAGCTGTTGATGCCTGCGTGGGCTGCTGCAGCAGCACCTACTTTTTCACAGTAAGCTGTTCACAACAATTTTCTGATCTTGGTAGCTGCAGAATCTTTAATAGGTTTTCTTGATTGATGAGGGTGGTCTGGCCTAAAGCACTAAGACAGAGAAAAATGTGATTAGGAAGTTTCTTCTCAATTGTGGTTTTCTCCATGGCTTTGAATAGTGGAAGTTCATTTTTTCCAGAAGAGTAAAGAATGTTAATTGTACGTCTTTTTACAATGACATTGAAACGACTAGCCAGAGAGGATAGTTTTATTGCTTTGCACAGTTGTTTGGGAGAAGAGGATTGGTGGTGATTTTGTGGTTTATATGACTTCCATTATGTATGTAACGAAACATCAACATTTCATAGCGAATGATTATCTATCTTTAATATTTCTTTTTAAAAGATAATTTTTTTTTAATTTGCCAAAACATTCTAATAAAAGCACATCATTCAGAGTATTGGGTTCTTGGATTACAGAATACTCACTACAACATTAGTGATGTGTTCCCTATTCATAAGAACTTCTATACTGGATTAGACCAATGGTCCATCTTGCCCAGTATTCTGTCTTTTGACATTGGTCAGTGCCAGGTGCTTCAGATAGAATGAGGTAATCATCAATTGATCCATCTCGTCACCCATTCCCAGCTTCTGGCAACAGAGACTAGGGACACTTCAGAGCATAGTTTTGCATCCCTGCCTATCCTGGCTAATGGCCATTGATGAACCTATTCTCCAGGAACTTATCTAGTTTTTTTTTTTTAAGCCTTGTTATAGTCTTGGCCTTCACAACATCCTCTTGCAAAGAGTTCCCCAGGTGGACTCTGCATTGTATGAAGAAATACTTCCTTTTATTAGTTTTAAACCTGCTGCCTATTTATTTCATTTGATGACCCCTAGCTCTTGTATTATGAGGAGTAAATAATTCCTTATTTACATTCTCCCCACCAGTCATAATTTTTTAGACTTCTGTTATATCCCCCCAGTTGCCTGTTTTCCAAACTGAAAAGTCAGTCTTGTTAATATCTCCTCAGATGGAAGCTGTTCTGTACCCCTAATAATTTTTGTTGACCTTTTCTGTACCTTTTCCAATATATCATTTTTTTATAAGATGGGGCGACCAGATATGCACGCGGTATTCTAGATGTGGGTATATCATAGATTTAAAATGAGGCAATATGATATTTTCTCTCTTATATATCCGTTCTCTAGTTATTCCCTACATTATTAGTTTTTTGACTGCTGCTGCATAGCGAGTGGATGTTTTCAGAGAACTATCCACAATGACTCCAAGATCTCTTTCTTGAGTGGGAACAACTAATTTAGACCTCATTTTAGATGTATAGTTGGGATTCTGATTTCCAGTGTGCCTTAGTTTGCACTTATCAACATTAAATTTCATCTGCCATTTTTTTGCCCAATCACCGAGTTTTGTGAGATCCCTTTGTAATCCTTCACAGTCTTCTTTGGACTTAACCTTCTTGAGTAGTTTTGTATCACCTGCAGATTTTGCCACCTCACTGTTTACTCCTTTTTCCAGATTATTTGTGAATATGTTGAACTGTACTGGTCCCAGTACAGACCCGTGGGGGACATCATTATTTACCTCTCTTTATTCAGAAAACCATCCATTTAGTTCTACCTTTTGCTTCCTATTTTTTAACTAGTTACTGATCCAGGCAAGGACTTTCCCTTTTATCCCATAGCCACTTCTTTTGCTTAAGAACCTTTGCCAAGGGACCTTTTCAAAGGCTTTCTGAAAAATTATATCCACTGGATCAGTCATGTCCACATGCTTGTTGACCTGAAAGAATTCTAGTAGATTGGCAAGGCATGTTTTTCCTTAAAAAAACAAAACAAGTTCTTCTACAACACATCGTGTTCATCTGTGTTTCTGATAAGTCTGTTATTTACTATATCTGTTCCTCACAAATGATAGCAGCAAGCTTCTAACAAGCTCTGCTCTGGTGGCAACTTAAATCCGCAAAGGCAGAAAATTCAGAATTACTGTAATTCTGGGAACAAGAACTCCATCTCAGTGAACATATAGAAGTAGCATATAAATTCGATGGCATATGTACAGTATTATGCAATATAGACAAAGAATTGTTAACAGACACTGGTAATGAGGAAAGCCGCTTCACTGGTGAACGACACAGTGAATCAGTTTGTTCCTTTGTAATGGGTGCCATTTCATTTTAATGAGATTCTCAAGTTTGTCAGTCATTTTCTTGGAACAGTTTTTAACTGTAATTGTATTGTCAATCATAATTAGTCATCTGAATTCCTTGCAGATGCTGCTTTTGTCTTGACTAGTCTTGCTAAATGATTGAAAGGGCATTAATTTTCTCCTATTTTATGGCAAGATGCTCGTTACTCTCCAGGCGCTCTTGCTATGACATTGTCTGTCTGATTTCTCTTTCTGGATGGTCTCTTTCCTACTCAGAAGTGGCCTCCACATGAGAGGCCTCAGGCTGGTGAGGGGATACTCCCAAGTCCCCGGCTGGGTGCTGCACAGTTGGAGTTTGTCACGGTAGATGAGGGCCGCCTCAATGAGACTTCAGGTCTCAGAGAAAACTCTGACTGCTGTGTGTTTTTACACACCTAACAGCAGTTCAGAGTACTCTGCTTTCTTGGAGACCATGGGATTGGTGCTCGATAGAGTGCCACCTACCAACTCTGTCGTTCTACTGAGGGACTCCAGTGCCCATGTCGGTAACGATGGAGATACTTGGCAGGGAGTGATTGGGAGAAACAGCTTCCCTGGTCTGGACCTGAAAGGTGAGTTGTTAATGGACGTCTGTGCTAGTCATGGATTGTCCATAATGAATACCATGTTTGAACACAAGGTTGCTCATAAATGTACCTGGTACCAGAACATCTTGGGCTGAAGATCAATGATAGACTTGATAGTTGTTTCATCAGACCTAAGACCGTTTGTTTTGGACATCTGCATGAAGAAAGGAGCAGAGTTGTTAACCGATCACTACTTGGTGGTGAGTTAGATCCAATGCACGGGATGCTGGCCAGATAGACACAGGAGGCCCAAACGATCAGTGAGGATCACCTGGGAATATCTGGTGGAGGACCCATGAGGAAAAACTTCAATTCCCACTTTTGAAAGAACTTTTGCATTCTAGGAGAGGTCTTGGACATTGAGTCAGAATGGACCATGTTCAGGACCTCAATTGTTGAGGCATCCATGAAAACTTGTTGCCTGAAGGCGGTTGGTGCCTGTCATATGGTGGCAACCCTAGAACCTGCAGGTGGACACCAGTGGTGAGGGAAGCTGTCAAGAAGGAGCCTTTGAAGAAATGCTTGTGAATTGGAGTCCTGATAAAACTGAAAGGTACTGGCTGGCTAGGAAGGCTGCAACATTGAAGTGAAAGCCCGGACCTGAAATAGAACCAGCAAAAAATAAAAGCTCACTGGCCAATTCTCTCTTGGCAATACCAACAGTGCCAAGATTAAGTACATATGAGGCATCAGGATTCTGAGATACCACTTATTCTGTGGCACCAAAGGACTCTCTACAGTCTGGTGCAGAAGCAAGAGTCAAAAATAAACCAACCTCCTCCACTACGTCACCGACAAAACATTGTGTCCTTTCCATCACATATGGGCCTCTATTACATCAGACACATGTGCACTAGAGATCATGTGCTCAGGATATTCCATTCCATTTACCTCTGTCCTGCCTACCCAAACCCCTTCCCTGTCCCTCTTCAGAACAAATACCCCCACAACACAGAGTGAAGGGTTTTTACTCCTACTACTTTTTTACCCAAAAGAAAAATGGGGAATGGAATGGAGACCCATTTTGGATCTCAGAAGCCTCAATAAATTTGTAAAAGTAGAATGATTCAGGATGGCCACAGTACTATAAATCCAGCACTAGAATGGGGTTTTCAGTTTTCACTGGTTTTCAGCCCTCGACCTGCAAGATGCCTTTTTCCATATAACAATCAACCCAGCACACACAAGACTCCTCAGATTCATTCTGGAGGAATTCCACTACCAATATAAGGTACTACCATTCAAACTTTCCACTGTATCAAGGTTTTTTTGAAGATGCTCAGTGTAGTGGTAGCACATCTATGCAGGCAAGTGGTAATAATATTCCTGTATCAAGATGACTGTCAGATCAAAATACACAATCAAGCACAACCTATTCAAGTTACTCAACAAACAATGTTGCTCTTTCAAGACGTAGGACTAAAAATAAACAAGAAACAAGTCCACTTTGAATCCAGTACAACTACAATTTATAGGAGCACCTTTGGACTCACTAATTGCCAGGGCATTGCTATCAGAGAACAGATTTCTTACCATAAGCAACTTAATATTGGTGAAGAACAGCCCAAACATAGCTGCATGCATAGCTCTCCAACTTTAGGACACATGGCGGCTACTACATTTGCCTACACATATGCTGCCTACAGGAGTGGCTCACAACCATCTCCAGGCCACGCAAACAGACCTAAACAAAAAACCTGTAATACCGAACAGAGTCAGACTGTCTACAATGGTAGACACAACCCACCAACATGCAGGCAGGGTCCCATTCTCACAGGAACCATACTCAGTTATGATTACCATGGATGCATCCTTAATAGGCTGGGGGGAGCACCTACGGAATCATACGATTCAGGGCCAATGATCCCAAACCGAAACGTGCCTCCACATAAACCTATTAGAACTCCACGAGTATGCAACACATGCACTCATTTCCTCCCACTCATAAAAACCAGGACAATAAAAGTAATGACAAACATCGAATGCATGTTTTATATACATCGACAGGGAAGAGCATGATTCTACTGCCTATGCACTGAGGCAATGAAACTATGGAAATGGTGCATCCGACACAACATAAATATATCAGCCACGTATTTACCAGAATGCCAGAACATGACAGCGGAAACCATCAGCAGACAGTTTGTCTGGAATCACGAATGGGAACTACATGACAGGAACCTGCAACCCATTTTCAACTATGGGGTCGTGCAACCATTGGCATCTTTGTGACACCACGGAATCACAAATGTCCCCACCTCTGCTTGAGAACAGGCCTGGGAATTGGATTGATGGGGGGATGCATTTCTCCTCAACCTCCTTTATAGGCCTCCTTTATGCATTCCCATCCATTCCATTGCTATCCAGAGTTATCCACAAAGTACACATCGATAGGGCAAGTGTAATACTGATAGTGCCCACATGGCTGAGACAAACCTGGTATTCTTACCTACTCCAGATGTCGGTGTGCATACCAATCACTCTTCTACTCTGCAACGACCTTCTGTCCCAAGACAACAGTCAGATTCTCCATCCAAATCTACAGCCTGGCTCCTACATGGTTCCATCCCAAAGAACTAAACTGTTGGGAACAAATTAAGCACATTTTACTGAACAGCAGAACACCTACAACACAAAGGACTTGCCTCCAAAAATGCCATAGATTCAACATACAGTGTCAAGACAAACACATCACCCCTTCACCTGCACCAATTCCAGTTGTACTCTTAATACATCCTAGAACTAAAGAAATCAGATCTGTCAATGATCTCTATCAAAGTTCACTTTTGATGGCCACCTTCTCCCATAAAATTGATGACACCACACTGTTTGTACACCCAACAGTTAAACACTTCATCATGGGTATTCAGAATGTATACCCTGACATATGTACACCCACAATACTGTGAGATTTGAACCTAGTCCTGCGAGGTATTGCTGAGCCCATTCGAGCCCTTAGCAACATGCTTGTTTATATACATATCTACAAAGGTGGCATTTTAGTGGCCATTACATCAACCCTGTCATGTGGGAGAAATCCGGGCACTCATGGTGTACCCACCTTACACTGTTTTTCACAAGGACAAAGTCACTCTGACACTTCATCCAAAATTTGTATAAAAAATCCACTCACCTTTTCACATAAATGAGCCAATCCACTTACCTACATTATTCCCAAAACCTCATGATTGCATAGACCACAAGATCATCTACCACCATTGAGAATAGTCTAGCTCCATCCTCCCTGGAACCCCCTTTCAGTTTGTTAGTTAAAGGCTGCTATCAGATCCCCCGTCATTCTTCTCTTTTGCAGACTAAACAAGCCTAGTTCCCTCAGTCTCTCCTAATAAGCCTTGTGCACCAGCCTCCTAATCATTTTTGTTGTCGTCTGCTGGACTTTCTGCAACTTGACCACATCCTTTTTGTAGTGGGGAGTCCAAACTGGACACAATACTCCAAATGCAGTCTCACCAATGCCGAACAGAGAGGAATAATCACTTCCCTTGATCTGCTTGCAATGTTCCTACTAATGCAGCCCAGTATGTTATTAGCCTTCTTAGAAACCAGGGCACAGTGCTGACTCATATCCAGCTTTTTATCCACTGTAACCCCCAGATCCTTTTCTGCAGAACTGCTGCCTAGCTCGTTGGTCCCCAGTCTGTAGCTGTGAATGGGATTCTTCCGTCCTAAGTGCAGGACTCTGCACTTGTCCTTGTTGAACCTCATCAGATTTATTTTGGCCCAATCCTCCAATTTGTCTAGGTCACTCTGTATCCTATCCCTTCCTTCCAGGGTATCTACCATGCCCCCACTTTAGTGTCATCTGCAAACTTGCTGAGGATGCAATCTACCCCATCCTCCAGATCATTAATGAAGATGTTGAACAAAATCAGCCCCTGGGGCACTCCACTTGTGACTGGCTGCCAGCTAGACGTGGAGCCATTCATCACTACCCTCTAAGCCCGATGATCTAGCCAGCTCTCTATCCATTTTATAGTCCATTCATCCAACCCATACTACTTTAACTTGCTGATAAGAATACTGTGGGAGACTGTATCAAAAGCTTCGCTAAAGTCAAAGTCAACATCTTCATTAATGATCTGGAGGATGTGAGGGATTGCACAGAACTGGTAGCCCCACCTATAGTTAAGATTGCCTGATCCTTCCTATTATAAGCCCTTGTTCTCAGTTCCTTATATCTTTTGCCAAAGATATCTGTGGTTTATTTTGAAGCTTTCAGCTAAAATAGGTTAGCTGAGAATAAGCTTAGAGAAGAATGTTATTTTGCACATGTTAAAAAAAACAAAATAACAAAACATAGCGAAGCTCTCGGACTTCTACGCTTTTGAACAGTGACTTGATATTTGGTGATTGGGAGGAGAATGGGCTGGAAAGGTCACCCTGGTGTCAGGGACGTGTCTTTTTACTAGTCTAAATTCATTTTTGCCAAGTTCAACCAATTTACAAAACAATCCCCTTTTTCCCCCAGAAAAGTTTGCACACACTCAGCAGAGACTTGATGGAGTTTACCAAAATTATTGAAAGATTCCATCTGCACTGAGCATGTTCCAACACAGGGCTGTGGGGGCAGGGCAGGATTTTCCCTGCAACTGCTCTTCTTGGCTGTCAGGGACCGCTGTGCCAGTGGGCACCAGATTCTCTCCTGTGCTCTCAGTGCTGCCCACGCTAGTACCAAGGCAGTGTGGAAGAGGAGGAAGCATCCATTTTAGATACTAAGAAATATTCAAATGGCTGAGAAATAAGTGGAAAAGGGACTTTCAGGGGTGGTGGATGAGGGAGATGTAAAGGAGGAGGAGTAGAGGAGCCGGGGAATGTGGAGGTTAGATAAGAGCATAATAGGACAGACAGGCTGTGGACACAAGGACAGAATGGTGTATGTTGGCACAGGCTCCCTTCCAAAACTTGAAATTGAACCCATGAGTTCTGAGTCTGTACATTTCTCTGCTGTCAGCAAATAACTGTGCTGCCCACTAGGAAAGTGAGTGTCTCACCCCTCTAGTGGCTGGTCCACATAAAAGATACCAGTGCACTATTTCTGCCAGTCAGTCCATTAGTTTAAGCGATAGAGGTTTGTGCTGTGGATTGAAAGGTCCAGACCCTGGTGCTGATCCAAGCTGCAAGTCAGTGGTTCCACATGACAGAATTTGTTTGTTCAGTTTTGTTTAAATTATGAAAGTTAATCCAAAAAACTACAGTAAATGAATGTTAAGGTTGCAAAGTTCATTACTTAAATTAGAAAAAGCCAGAATTAAATTGCCCATGGAACCTTAATCCCCCCCCCCCCGCTTTTGACATGTAGTATGATCCAGTCTTTAATGACATGATCACATACTATTTTTTTCCTCAGGATCTCTGCCTCATTCAGTGCACAGGCTGGGGTGTGCTCTTGGAATGAATCAGAGTTGGATAGTGAATGAGTGAATGAGAAATTGGAAGGTGTGTAATGAATGTGGCGGGGGATTGTAGAAAGACAACAGATGATCTTCAGGTTAAGGAAGTTGAATTGCCACCCTGTAGAATCTGATTCTATCCCTGCTTCTGCTAGAGATTTCCTAGGTGGCAAGGACAAGTCACTTAAACCAGAATTTTCAGTTTCCCACTGTTTGTGTGTTCTGCATTTTCCAAGTACCTTGCATCATATGGGGTCAGGTTTGCAGAAGTGCTGAATGTTTGTGACTGCAACTGAAGCATATATTGCTGCTGTGGCTTGAAAAAATAAAGTGCTATAAAACTAATAAGTATTCTGAAAAAGCAGTTCCTAGTTGTCACAAGTTGTGCACCCAAAGTTAGTGAATACTTTTGGTGGTTTGCCTTTAACTGCTCTTTGCCTCTATGCTATCTGATAAATGGGGATAGTAATAGATCCTTACCTCATAGGAATATTGTAAAAATAAATTCATTTATGTTTGTTTAGTTCTGGGAGATAATAGTCGAAATACTCATGAGTAAATTATTAACTTAGTATTTAGCACAACGTTTGAAAGATGTGCAGTAAATAAGGCCTTGGACCACACAGTGAATGAGGATTAAAAAAAAGTCAGAATGTACTATTCAGTGAACACTGCCCATTTTGTGCGCTGAATGAGGCAGGAATCCTCTGGAAAAATGTGATTTTTGCAATTAAAGACACTATCAATGCATAGGCGCAAAGGGGCAGACTTAAGGTTGTGCAAGCATTTTTTAACCTTTCAGGGCTTAATTTTGCAACTTTAACATTCTTTTGATGTTGTTGGGTTTAAAAAGTAAGTTATTTTTATTACAACAAAAATTGGAAAACCTAGCTGAGGTCAGGGTCATATTGTGCTAGGTGCTGTATATATGCTTAGCAGGAGACAATCCCTGCCCTGAAGAGCCTACAATCTAAATAGACTAGGCAGTCAAAAGGTGAGGCAAAGTAAACATCCTATATGTTGAAAAGTGACTTCCAGCAGGTTTAGGACTTTATTCCAGCCATACAGAAAGACGGACAAGATGCAAGAGATGTAGTTTAATTAGGCCATAACTTTATTAACTTATCTGGGAGATAGTTAGCAATAAATTGTACAGTGCAGATCATTCTTTCCTAAATCATTTCTGCCTATTTGAAAAGGCTGGCATTACCCCCTCCATCTCTTGTACCAGTCTCTGGCCTGGGGCTCCACCACCCTCTCTTTGTATATGTGTTAAGGGCCTTCCCCTTAGTCCACTTCCAGATCCAATTTATTAGGGTCTCTTACCCTCATGAAACAAGTACCTGCACTGAATATTTGTCACAGAGGCACCAGGTTGTCTGCTTCCTCACACCGGCTGGGTTTCCAGGTAGTTAAATATTCCTTACTGAATATCAGCCAAAAATATATTTGCTTCCCACTCACAATCTGTACCCCCATCATCCCTAAATAACTTGGGTATTCACATGATATTTTCTGATGGGCGATTACTCCTCTTTCATGTTCGCATATGAAGTTATCCCCTTTTAGATTCACACACCTTATGGCTTTGTAAACATGTGGAGGCCTGGTAGCTCTCCACCATGTTTTCTGCTTCAGTATTTCACAATAATTTATAATCACTCCTGGAAGAGGTCCTGGTTCTGCTCCAAATCTTTCTTTGCCCTGATTTTATTATATAATCACAAATCATTCTCATCCCGGTAAACAATAATGACCTCTGGTGACTGTTCTCTGGCTGCCACAGAATGGAAGGGTCATCAGCTAGTCCCAGAGCATGCTCCTCCTTCCATGCCAACTCAGGGTTGCCTCACCCTCAGGGCCCAGTTGTGAACCTTCAGGGAAACTGGCTACTTGGCTGTGTGCTCTTTGCCCAATATTGCGTCCACAGATCCACGTACCAGCTCACCTGACCAGTTCACTCACTCCTGAAATTGACTCGATAGTAAAACTAGGCATTCACATAGTTTGATTATGATTATCTGTTGGGGACCTCCCATGCATCCTGCATGCATGTGAATGTCATCATCCACTCACATGTAACCCTTCAGCCCCTAGCCTGAGTTGGGGCACTGTTTTCACATCCCAAACCTGAACGAGTAGGACCCAAATTCATGTGGATAAAAGTACTCGTTAGGCTTGTAGATGTGTGATATTTCTGACTGCATGGAGATTCTTCCACTTTCCTTGAGTTTTCCTCAACTGTGTTGTAATTGTGCCTTGGTGTGTCATCTCCTTAGAATCTTTGCTCTCTTTGTTCATTTATATTTTTGCTTTAGAATTTTTTTGGCAAAAGAGGAGAGCTGCCAAGGACTGTTCCCTTCTTTTTGGAGATGAGGGTGACTCATAATATATCATTAATGCAGATAAAGATGTCTAATAGCAAGTATACATCCTAGCAGGAGAAAAAATTAAAATAAAATGAAGACAATAAATTATTTAAATTCTTGTTGTAAAGCTGGCAGTTTTTTAGCTGAAGTTCTGAGTTTATCAGCCAAATTGTACTTTGTTTGCTGACAGCTTAAAACAATTTTAAATGAACTTGACCAAAATATTCCTGGGAAGAATGAGGTTGCATTTTTGTATAGTTTTTAATTATGCTTTTACATAAATATGATGATATAAGGTAGGAAGTCTAAAAGTGACTCTTAATTTTTTTATTTGTTTGAAATAAACCTGATTTTTTCAGTAGGAGTGATTTAATGCTATGGATTGCCTCTCTGTAAAATAACGTTAATTAAAATAGCATGTCCTACACTTTCAGAATAGTAGTTGGACATCCTACTTGAGCCTTTTTTTTTTTTGTCTTGATGCTACCTCTTGACTGCCTTTCATTAAAAGGGAGATCACACATGCTAAACTCAAATTCACTTCCATGTCACACAGCACTGGCTGGTGTCTCATTTTAAAAAAATGAGATATTGACTTCAAATGCTAATGAAATTACATATTCCAAGATCTTAGACCACTGACATTTTTTCTTTATATTGGAATAATTAAAACTAGGCATGTGGGACAGTCTAATTATTTTCTATCAGAAAATATTAAGTTTAAAGCATCCTGGGTGCCCTTGAAGGGATTGAATTTAAGCGGCAGTTTTAGGTTTCATCTGTTGCTGTCAGTGGTTTTTACTTGCAAGTCATAAAAAATAGCTGAAAAACTTTACATCTAACTTTCTTTTCCTCCCTGTTAATTTTTATGTCACTTTCATTTATGTAGGGAGTGTGTTTCACCTTCCATGAAGGCTGTGATTTTTGGAGCATGATAATATCTGTCAGAAATCACTGAGATTCTGGTAAACGGGGTAGAAATGTATCATGATGTATGTATCTACTAATTCACATACTAAACTCCTGAAACATCAAAAGTCATGGTTAATTTTTTGTAAGCATAAAACTTTGGGGCATCCATGAAGAAAGACTAACCTTGCCTGTTACACTGTGAAAGCATGTAATTAATGTCACACCGAATTGGTGCACATGACTGCTTATTGCATGTTATTCAGTGAAAGATGGTAAGCCCACTTGGATCCTTCTGAAGATGTTGGATTGTTTACTGAATCCCATCTCAGACAAATATTGTATTTTATAAAATGTGCAAGAAAAATTAATATTAATGGTGAATGGAAGTATTGTTGGATTGCTACTGCCAGAGCAAGCTGTACACTTCAAATCACTGTGACAAAGAGAGCCCTTCCCAGCTTCTAAATTTGCCTAAATTGGACAACTCAGGCTGGATCTACACTGACGGCAGCAAATTCATCGCTGTCACATCGATTGCTCTGGATCGACTGAGAGGTCTGTATAGACCCGCTCAGTCGATCCAGGAAGTGACGCAGGAAAACCACCTCAGTAAGTGGAGTAGTGCTGCGTCAAAGGAAGCGCTGTTCCCTTCGACGCAGCGCAGTATGGACGCTGCACAGAGGAGATGCTGCAAAGTCAATGGGAGATACGCAAGTGATTTACGTCACTTGCGTATCTCCCATCTACTGCCGTCGAATCGCAAAGGTAAGTGTAGACCGGGCCTAAGTCTAACTAGGACAGGAATTACAATGAAGAATTGGTGAGTAGCGGAGAAGAGGGGAAAGTGACATCTCAAAATTAGCATCGGGTTTGCTTATCTCTAGGCCTAGCATGAAAGGCAGCAAAAAATTAGTTGTCAGTAGAGCCAAGTAGCTGATGACTTTTCCATCCAGTGAGAGTTTGAAATTTTGAAAGTTTTTCCTATCCCAATTAGGTCAAAAAGTCAAAAAATCTCACCCTAAAAAATAAAAAATTCTAATTGATAATCTGAAAGAATTCAGATTTGTTTAATAGAAATGTCTTGTTTCAAGTTCAACAATTTCAATTTTTTTCTTTTATTACAACCAACTTTAATGTCAAAACAGTTATTTTTGGACTGAAAAATGGAACTTTGGGTATGTCTATACTGACGGCGCAAAATTGCCACTGTCAGTTCGATCTTCCTGGATCAATTGAGCGATCAGTGTAGATCCCGGTTCCCGTCAACGCAGTGCAGTGAAGATGGTGCGCAGAAGGGAAGCACAGCAGTCAGCGGGAGTTACGCAAGCTACTCTGTGTAGCTTATGTAACTCCCGTCAGCTGCCCCCGAATTTCCAGGTAAGTGTAGACCAGGGCTTTGTTTCAAAATCATCAGACAACTTCAGAACTATTTTCAAAAAATTTTCAAAATGTGAAATTTATTCAAATCGACCATTTCCCACAAACTGTTTTAGTTTTGTTGAATCAACATTTTGAAATGAGAAATAATTTTGTGAAAAAAATCCCAACTGGGTCTAATGCTCCAGATGTTGGCTCCTCTTTCACAAAGCAGGATAATCCCATCGCCACAGAGTTCTGGCAGAGGTAAGTAGTGTGGCAAACAGCCGGCTTCTCCCTAGTGGTCTCGCACTTTTGCCTCTCACAGTGGGCCAGGGCATCATCAGTAACCCCGTCTTTCCAGGGAGGGGCGTAGGGACCCGGGCCTGCCCGCTCCTCCGGGTCCCAGCCCAGGGGCCCTCTGAGTAGCAACCATGTGCTGCTGGCACCTCACTCACAGCTACAGGCTTTTCCCCTGGGCCACTCTCCCCCCTCTGTCTTTTTGGCTTCTTGAGCCCAGTACCTTCTTCAGGACTCCACCTCTCTCCCACACATCGCTGTACTACGTTCTGTTCTCCACTACAACTCCACACACCACCGTACTCCGTTCTGTTCTCCTCCACTTCACACACTCCTCTGCTCACCACACACCTACTCCTTCCACTCCACACACACTCTCAGGAGTAGAGGGTTTTTATAGGCACCTGGGTGGGGCCTTAATTGGTGTCAGCTGACATTAATTACCTTCAATTGGCTCTGGCTAGTCTATAGGGAATAAAGCCCAGATCATTCTAGCACTTACATAGCGCCCTTCCAGAACTTTCCTACTGCCCTCGACCCTTGCTATACCACAGTAGTCTTAAATCATTAATTACCAGTTTAGAAGCTATAGAATGTAAACGTTCAGAACCTTGGCAAAATGCATGAACTAGGTGGCCAGAACCCTGATTCCAAGTTAGGAAAATGGAACTAAAAAGAGGGGCTATAACAAAACTTCGTTTTTGTGAGCAAAATTTCTGCCAAGAAATAAAAATTAAATAAATAAATAAATAAAAAAGAATTCAGAAGTTAAGACCGGGATTTTCAAAAGCAATTTTACATGTACCGTTTTTTGAGTGCACTGTGTGAAACAGCTTAAAAGTTCTGATTTTTCCAAAAGTTCTGTGGACACCTGCCCTTTGCAAATCAGGCCCTTCTAAGGTGTCTCCTGTTGTGTAACCTGAAGTAAAGGAATTCTAAATTGATAATCACTTCTGAAAATTCCTCTAATCCTGGATGACCATTCAGCAAGTTACAGTAGAAACTCAAAAGATATCAACACCAGAGTTATGAACTGACTGGTCAACCAAACACCATGTGAAACCAGAAGTAATCAATCAGGCAGCAACAGGGGGGGGAAATAACCAAAACCAGATACAGTACTGTACTCTCCTGTGCCCGTATTGCATCTTAAAGGATTGCACATCTGGATTTCCTGACTCCAATTCCGCTTGCCATGTGAGGGGCAGTCACTTACAGGTAGAAGGTGAAGACACTGAGGTTCCCAGGCACTGCTGTGAGCTCCTGCTGCCAGTCCAAGGCAGCCTGACTGGACCATATAGAGCAGAAGAATCCTCCTTCCACCTCAGGAGGGGGACAAGAGCCCAGGAAAGACAAAGCTGCTGCTGTTGCAGCCAAATCCTAGCCTGGAGTGGGAACCAGAGGCTGCGCTCTGGAGGAGTTTTAAAGAGCCACAGCCTGTGCACTGTTTTGCCCAAGTTTTGCCCATGGCTGCACTCCTGGGTCATGGCTGTGCCTCTAGGAGCGCAAGGGGCAGAGGAGGGAGGGGCACTGGCAGCAGACTGGTGCCAAACCCTTCCCACATGCTGCCCCTGGAGTGCGGCAGGCAGTGCGCAGAGCAAGCACTAGGGAGGAGAGGCGGCTGAGGGCTGGGGCCTGTAGTGCCCAGGGTATGGGGCAAGCCTCTCCGGTTCAGCCCAAAGACAAGAAACAGGAATAGGGCAGAGAGCTGTTTGCAAACCAGGCAGTGCTGCCAGGTACCACCTTTGCAGAGATCTCTCCCAGCCTCAGCTGGAAGACACTGACTGCAGGGTACGATACCATAATGTTTTGTTCAGAGTTATGAACAACCTTCATTTCCGAGGTGTTTGTATTTTTGAGATTGTACTGTACTTTTAAAGACAGTAGTTGGAGAGATCTTCAGGGTCAATTGGTGGCTTCTTGAGGACTGGACAGACTATTGCATTTTTCAAGGAGTTTGACTGGTTTTGCTGCTCTGAAGGAAGCACTAATAATTTCTGTTAGTAGTGGGTGTAGCTGTTCCTCCCTGGCTATTATCAGGAGGGACATGAATCAAAAATGTTTAGGTCATGTTGATCTTTGGCAAGTGTGATGAGGCCAAGACTCTACCATGATCATGGGGTGGGTAATGCAATTTAGACAGTAATAGAATTTTTCTCTCCTGGTTACTTCCATTTGATTTTTGGTTGATCTTTTCAGCAGAGCGTGATGAGAGCTCTTCACATCTGTCAGTGATTAGTTCCAATGTCTAAACTATGCAAGTCTGGGTGCATTAGCGGGAATATTTCTGCTGACCTTGACATTAAGGAATAATGCCAGATTATACATCTATAAACATAGATTCATTTTGATTTTAAGAGCAGGTTATTCTAAAAGGAGTAACATGTTTCCCCAGGGAATATGTTTTTGGAAAGTATTACTTATATTCCCATCTTTTTGATTTCATCTCCTATTGCTTTTGTTTGCCCATTGTATTTTATGAATGCCTTTATTTTTCTCGCCATGAAACCGTGCGCTTCACTGTATTCCATAACTGAAATGCAGGCTCTTCTATCATGATTATAATTCAAACATGTGGATTGAGGAACTGTTATCTCTCACATGGTGCTTGTTGTAAAATCTCATATTGTTCTTATCAGATAAATTGAATGACTTTTTCTTAAAATAAAGGTTGCTTCTTTGGTTTAAAGACTTTTGTGTCTTTTTCTCATGGCTTTTATTAGATGCAGTATAAAAACGCTAAACTAGACAGTCACTGAGTTTAGAGGATACTATATAATTTATATTGCATTAGTTATCAAACTTAAAGGTGTGTCCATACTCTGGTGTGTTTTTCAGTGAAATAAACAATTAAGGGCAGATTCACATACCTGAGAGCAAGAATTTACCCTTCCTGTCCTGAGTGAACCCGGATTACAAAAAGAAAGTATCAAAATCCATAGCCATTTGACATGTAACCAATTACTAATGTCATTTGTGCTAGAGCGCCAATTATTTTATGCTTTGGGTACACAAAATTAATTGATAGTTTTAAAGGGCATTTTATTCTGTCCTTGTAACATCCTTGATCATTTGACTTCAGATCGAAAGGAATGTATTTTGTGCTATTTTTGACCTTTTAGTAGACTTAATTTGCATTAAAATTTTCCATAAGTGACAACCTGTATTTGATGTCAGTGACTTGGTGAAATGAACAAATTATCTCTGGAAAAATGTAAGATGAGAATGCTCTGATCGGAGTAGAAAAACCATCATAAACTCTGTTTCCCACACAAAATTAAAGCAGAAATCTTTTAACATTACCACTAAAATACTGTCTTGTGGAACTAAACATTGAGAGCTACATAAAGATGTTAAGAGTCAGAGCTGCTATTCTGACCATTTCCACATCATTGTAGAGGGTCTCAGAACCATGCCTCCTCATATCACCTTGTTGTACCTTGCCCTGACATACATGTTTTAATGGCCCATGTAATCATCTGGTGTCCAGTATTTTTACAGAAAATAGGAGGAAAATGATTTTTGTAGTATTCTGCTGTTTTCCTTGTTGTCTTTTTTCTTTTTTTCTTTCTGGCTTCTTCAAGGCAGCTTTAGAAATATTTTATGTTTTCTAACCATCTTGCTCAGTTACACTTTTTAAATAAAAATAAATGTTTAGCTGCCCAAATTTCTGAATAAATGATTCAGTAATGTCAAATTCCATGTATAACCATACATATGTGTGTGTTCCTTGGAATATATAATCACACATCCATGTTGCATATCACTAGAAATATTTTACTTGTTTGTTAATAGAAAAAACAAAATAATCATTACTTTGTGTTAGGTGTAAAAGCCTGTGCAGACTCTGACTATCCAGCTCCGCAAGTGATAAACAGAAGATTCCTAAATTTACTGACTTAGCCAGTTTTCGTTTATACTTAGTTTAACTTGTAAATCCTCCTTGTATGTTGCCAGCCAGTCATAAAGCCAAACAAGCTGAATTCCAGAACCAATGATGTTTTAGAGCACGAAAGAACAAAATTACTTTTCTGGATGAATTACTAGAGGTTTTCATCAAAAGAAATAAACAAACAGGATGATTCTGTAGACATTCACATTCATGAATAGTTTTAAACATATTAACTGAATATCAGATATTGTAAACAGAAGCTCAAATTAAGAAACTATTCTTTTGTATTTGTGTGTGCAATTTGCATATTTCAGAATGTTTTACATTGATTTTAAGAGTTATAAAATGTCCTAGTTAAATTAAGTTTCTCATTGGGATCTGTAAATCTTACTTTTATTTTTGTATCATTCTCTATACAATGGTGCTTTTATCCATATTCACCAATTAATGGTCTGAAAAAGCAAAGAAAAAGCTTTTTAATGCAGATGAGATTAAAAAAACGTTTTCTTTGTATTTGTTTGGTTCCTGTTTAATTAAAGAAGCAAAACTCTTCAGCTAATTTCGATAAAACATAAACAGTTCTGCAGTATGTAATCCCTTTCTTATGTTAGCTATTAAAATACTCTTTTTGTATAAGGTTAAATTCTAAGTTCAGTGTTAAGCAGGTGCTCTCCTTCATCAAAATACTTCCACAGATACTCTCTTGGAGTCGCATCCCATTCCTCATGTACACCACAAGACTTAAAAGTGATGCTAGTGTTAGTTTATGATTAGGACCCTATCTATTTAACGGCTGTGAAAAATGTCAGACTATGAAATTTGGTTCCCCCTCTGTGAAAGCTGCTCTTCTGTGTACTTTTACTCTATACTTACTATACGGTACAAGTATACAAAAGTACACCGTGTTTCTCAGACTGGGTGTTCTGACCCAAAAGGGACTGCAAAGCTATTATACGGGGGTCATGGTATTGCCACCTTTACTTTTCACTGCGTTCAGAGCTGGGTGGCCTGAGTGGCTGGGCACCCAGCTCTGAAGGCAGCATTGCCACCAGCAGCAGTGCAGAAGTAAGGGTGGCATGGTATGATTTATTGCCACCCTTACTTCTGCACGGCTGCTCCTGGTGGTGCTGCCTTCAGAGCTGTGTGCCTGAACAGCTGCTCTCTGGCTGCCAAGCTCTTAAGGCAGTGCAGAAATAAGGGTGGCAGTACTGTGCCTCCTGTCCCCACAATAGCTTTGTGTTCCCATCTTGGGCTGGGACCCCCAGTTTGAGAAATGCTGACTTAAGGGCTCTACATGTTTCTATTTTGCTGTTTTTAAATACAGATTCATGCTTTGCTACAACACCGTGAAATGTAAGAGGTAAATAACTGAAACTGTGAAATTCAAATTTTTAAAAGACTGTGACCGTGAAATTTATGAAAAAGGGCTGTGAATCTGGTAGAGCCCTAGGTATGATCCAAAGCCCATTTAATTTGATGGAAAGTCTTCCATTGACTTCAGTGGCCTTTGGATCAAAGCCCAGCAAACATCCCAGCTGTTGCCAAGACAAAGTCTACCAAAGAGGCGTGATGGGAACCAGTCTTACAAACTTGTTTGTGATGAGAAAATTACCTTGGGACAAATTCATGGTGTGTGATCCTTGGCCCCAGTTAACCAGTTCCATCTCCACACTACTTGCTCTCCCCTTCATGCTCCATTTCTCTCCTCCACATGCAGACTCTGGCTTTGACTTTTTAAGTTATGAGTGCGTGCTTCGTTTTCCTGAGAGGTTTGATAGTGTTCTTAAATTAGTGAGAGTTATGGGAAAGCAAGAATTGCAGGATCAGGCCATGTATGTGTAATTAAGGAAGTGGTTAGAGTAACCACTTGGTATCTGATTCTTCTGAAAGACAAGTGCTATGTAAACAGAGGATTAACTTTTCTTACAGTATAGCAATGTAAAATTTAAGTATAATGTGTAACGTTTAATTGCATTTATTCATTGTCATTTTATGTTCATGGTAATTTTTTTAACCTTTTAAGGGCATAATTATACGACAGACTTAAAGGTTTCACACAGAATATTAAAAGAAATGCAAACAGATATGCAGAATTAAAATACAATGCTCACGTTGTCATGAAAGCCTTTAAAAGCAAGGAGAACTTTAGATCTTGTTCCTTTGTGCCTAAAATTGTAGGGCTTTAGATCAGTTTGAAATTGTATAGGCACTCCACTTACCTATTAAAAAAAGAGGCCACTGTTTCTCATCCATTTTTCTCTATATGCATAGCCTATGTAATTCTTTTTTCTCTGTTATTTATTTATATTGGGGAAAAAAGAAACAACCTGTTTTAGCAGCCTGGCATTCATGAGCATTCCTACAATATGCAGAATGATGGATATTTTTTTTTCTGTTCCAAGGAAACAGATTTATCTCAAGTTTTCAGGTATTTAAAAGGAAACATGAAAAAACATAAATATATACCTGGAGGAAAACCAGGTATGAATTAAGAACTTCTTTTGTGTGTAGTTGTCCACAAAAGGCTTTCAAACATTGTGAACCCAGGATATCATAAGCGTATTTTTATTCAAATCAAATACATCCAAAATTTCTGTTACCACAAGAACCTGCTCCAGTTACGGAGTCTTGTTAACTATTAATGTAGGGGCTTTTGCCATTGCATATTTTTACACGTACTTTCTTTAATTTGAATTATTATTTTTGCATAATTTAAATATAGACATCTGGAAAATTTACTCAACTAGTGCAATGTTCTGTTTTACCTGATATGTCTGCACAATGTATTCTCTGAACTGTATGGTAATAGTATGGTTCAATATTTAAAGAATTATGTTTTGCGGTGGAAAGTGTAATAGAAATTAAACTGAACATCTTGAAACGGTTTATTAAAAGGGCAGTATAATAATTATTTACCATTTTCAGATGTGCAGTGCCAATAGCATTAGAAAGTGTGACTAATTGGGTGCTGCTTACACTGTTACACTGATCAGGGAATATGCCTTTGGATGCCCTACATTTCTTCAAGTAACTGTACTGTTGACTTCAAAAAAAAATTATATGAGATGTGATTTGTATTTTTCAGGCAGGTGAAGGTACAAAAACAATATTTTAATTCCTTTTTATCTACACAAACTGCATATTTTTGGTACACATTTTAGATGGTTCAATATGCTTAGCTGAAAGATACAAACAAATATTTTAGAACCATACTTTCAAAAGTATGAAGAGTAGAATGAAGTAGATCTTAGCAGAGATCTAAGTAGAGTAGATCTTCATTGAAAGATTGGGCCATAAAAGTTTTTACTCCTAATATAGTTCTGGGGGACTAACTCATCTTCCAGAGAGTTGTTAAAGAAGTTACAATTTCAGAATATTAGTTTCTGATCATGTGAGAACAAGAAAGGACCCAAAGCTGGTATTTAAATAAACAACTAAAACCCAGTTGTAGTGGCCTTGTTTCAGGGAAGTGCTTAAACAGTGCTCAAATTAAGCATGCTGAAGTGCTGTCTTGAATGAGGTTGCTTTCCTGAATCTGGGCATTTACTTGTAAACTGAGCGCATTTGACCTGGAAGTTAGCGAGATTCCAAAAACTTCAGATTATTATATAACTGTTTGGTACTTTGTGTTCTGCTCTTTGGCTTTTTTGTTTTATTTTCAATGGCGTATGAATACAATTTTTTTTTTCTGTTCAGAGATAAGTGAAGAGAAGATGCACTCTGAGTTTTTATAAATTTTCAAAATTATAATTTTTAAGTGTTTTTTTCACTCTGTAATATGAGTTATTGATTCACAACTTTTAAAAAATTGCTGAACAAATCCAGGAGAATCAAACGATGGAACAAGCCTAAGCATTTATTTACCTCATAAATATGGCATGCTTACAGACCTTTGTCGAGGAATCCAAACTCAGGGGTCCTTACTTACACGTCCGTTGCCCAGCAGATGGTCCAAATAAGCCAGACAGCAAGTTAGCAAAGTCAAAGTTTATTCTTTACGTAAAGAAGGTGGTCCGATGGTCGGGGCGACTCTAAGCATGCATTTCTTAAAACTTATATAGTCTTACACAAACAAGTCTATTACGTCCACAGTTTCCATGGCAATATTTACTAAAAACTCCTTATCTAGGAATTTCTGGGCCTACCACTTTTCATCTCCCCCTATCTAAGTTGCAAGGTCTTTCTCCTCATTCTGTACTTACTGGTGCCTTAGGCCTCAAAACTATCTTTTTATTGCTACACATAATAAATTAAACATCTGCTAGAGAGGCACTTTCCATCTCATGCTTTGTCAGCCATTTAATCAGACTGGTTCCCCTGGAAAAGAGAATCCATCTTCTTTTCCCTCAACACCTTTGTCTTATTTAAAATGAGGTCCTGCCTCCATGGGAACTGATCTTATTGTGACCCGTGGGATGATGCAAGGGCTATTTCTACTTAGCTGGCTTTCCTCCTTTTGATGCCTTTCCTTTACTTGTTGGTTTTTCACAAAGAAGAGGTTGACCTTTGGGTCACAGCGTTCCAGGGACCGTGGGTGGGAGTCAGCACTGAGGAACCAACAGCAGAAATTGGTAGAAAAACTCCCCTGATCATTCCTTATGATAACAAGAATTAAAAGAAGCTGCCAGTAGGAGTAGGATTTATATTTGCTCCCTTGCTGACCTTATCTCCCCTGGTCTGGCACGGGTTGCAGTAGGTAAAGACAACTTTCCTTGTACTGACAAACAAGAGTGAGTGAGTGAGTAAGTGGGACCCCGTCCATACCCACCCGTAGCACACTGATCAAACTAGAACAGGATTTTCACTTTTCTCTGTGGTATTGTGTAGGGGCTCACTTGGCTGGAACTATGAATGGAAGACCCCAAGAGAGTGCCTCCATAATCGCTATGGATAGACTTAACATAACCCTAATGAAAAACTGTGAAACTGTACATCTGAGTTCTGTGGTTCAGAGAAAGTTTTTTGTTATGATATACTTTTTAAAAGTGTCCCAGCTTCATAGAACATCCTTGAAATGGGTGTTATGCTTTCATTTGTCAGAACATTTGTGCTTGTTTGGGAGTCCATGTACTAGGGACATTGTGGGGATGACATAGGACAATATAGAGATCCTTGTATTATTCAGATATTTAAAAAAGCAGTCTGGCAAACATTGTATCATATGTAACCATATCAATCCCCAAATGGGTGATTGGCAAGAGTGGATCTTTTAGATCTGCAGCACAGACCTCTATCACTTGAGCTAATGAAGTAACCAGCAGCAGTAGTAGGCTGTTGTCTTCTGTGTGAACCAGCCATTAAAGAGGAATGCTATTTCCAGTGGTTTCACAGCTCAGGCAACTTCCTCCATCTCTACACTGCCTGGGTGCTAGTAGGGGGTTATTGAGAGCACAAGAGAGATGGTATCCCTGGTCTTTTTTCCATTGACCCTGTGCACAAGGAATCCCTGATTGCCAGGAGGAGCAATTGCAGAGAAAATCCTGCTCAGTCCTGAAACCCCAGGATGAAATATGATCAGTTGCCGTCTGTGGGGATAGAGCATGTGCAGTTTGGCCAGTAGCACATAGGAGCTTTGTAGGGTTCGAGCATGCACAGAGCAGATAGAATCTTGGGAGAATTTAGTACTCTAGCATACTGCTACTAAGAATGTGATCCTTGATTTTCCCCCCTCCCTCCCTCCTCAGCCAGAGGCTTTTAAGTCAAATTTGAGTGGATTTTCACAAGTATGGCAAAATGCTCATCCCTGATACTAGGACAACTCTATGCCAAATTCCAAGTTCCTGCCCCCAAGGCATAGAGGTGCTAGACCCTCTCAGTGAACTGTTTTTTAACTTCGATAAAACAGCATGTTCTCCCCTAATCTTATTTTCAGAAATGGCTTAACATTTTAGTTGAAATTAAAAAACAAAAACAAAAACAAAAAAACCCTCTGTTTGAGGCAGACACTTGGCATGTAAGATTTTTCACTCCAAATGGTTTAAGTTCAGCAAAACTATTTTCACCTGAAAATAGGGTCTTAAATGGAAAGTGTCAGGAACTCTTAACTAGGGTGATCCTACAAACTCTGCCTATAGTACATACAGTAATAGGATGGATTATGTGTATGTAATTTTCAGGAATATAGCCAAAATAAGAGCTTGATAATGGAATTCAGTTGTATTTTTAGATCAGAATAAATTAGCAAGACATCACTTTTAAATCATAATTAACCATTTTATTTTTAATAGTCAGTAAATTTAAACTTTGTACACCAGCCTAAATGCAGAAACATTTTTTCATTGCTCTTAATTATTTGTAATTGATTTTTCTCCCCCAGTAATGATCTCTTTACATCTTAGCAAGCTTATTTTTGACTCAGCAAAGGATGTTAGCAAGTGATTTGTTCTGCTGAAAAAATATGTTTAGGTCTATATATTTTTATCTCTTGCATTGGGCCAAAAGTGCCAGCAATTTGCAAACAGCTACCTACCTGTAGCATTTTAAGTATTCAGTCTTGTCATATAAGAGCGTTATAAATTATGTATATCAGATCCCATTCAATAAATATTTAATATATGATAGATATTTTTGTCCGAAATTACTTTTTCTCTGGAACAATGATTTAAGCTCTACATTTTAGTTTTATGAGGTGCCACTTTTATAATATCCAGGAGTAGCTGAATGCAATTTGAATGTCAGAGAGCTGCAGGGCAGCATTAATCACAAATTCATTTTTTTCTGAATGCTTGAAAACGTTAATTCATATTTTACCATTGTATTTTTTGGTTTTGGTTTTGGTTGGGGGTGTTTGTCTTGTCATTGCCTCGTTCAGGCTAAAATGTTATAAAATACTTTTCAGATTTATGTTAACCTGCTGTATTTAGGTGAACTTGCATAACAAGTCTGTCCATATGTGCAAACATTGTAGGGTCTTGCAAGATCATACAGGGTCATATCAATGAAATGAATAGGCAACAGCCACTCCACTGTCACTAGACATACATCTTCTGTCTTTACAAGTGCCACTAGAAAAGTGCATGCTTTGAGTTATGCAGTTGTGAGATTTATTAATTTATCTTTTTTACAATGTCACTTTCACTTGTATAGAAAAAGAAATCCTGATCCATTTGGAGTTATGCTGTGTTGTCTATATCTAAAAACAAAACAAAATTTAAAAAAAAAACCTTCAATAAAGGTATATTTACATTAAACCCTGTTTTTTATTTTATGTAAATATTGTACTAAACTTTATTTCAAAACAAGCTGTCCTATCCGGTCTTGTTATATACATTAGATTACAGTATTGATTACATTTTAAAGATGTTACCAGAAATCATTTCACTTAGTTTGCCACTCTTATGCATGCTGAATGGTACTTTTATCCATTAGTAGTCCCAATGGAATCCAGCACTTGAGGAATTGTGCCCAATTGAAATTATGGCTGAAACTGTAATATTTATTTACTACTGTCAATATTCTGTGCTTCTGTTACATTACAGATTTTGCTACTTACTCAAGCTTGTTGGATTCTCAGTCTTCCAGGCTGATTATTGAGAAAGAATGGTTTGGTTTTTTAAGTGTCGCCAAACGGAACTTTCAGTTTTCCATCCCTTATGCTTACTAAATTCCACATGAGTAACCAAACCCTTTGTACAATGCCAGAAGTAGTACATAACTTTCATTCAGCCATCATTACGATCATGTTATTTTGAATTAATCCTCCTGATCTTCTGTAATACAGCTGTTTTACTGACTATTCCTAAATAACACTTTTATAGAATTGCTGGACAGAAAGCTTGGAATTCCTATTTGAAAACGGCAATCTAACTTTTCAGTTTTGTTTATTTCCTTGTGATCTTTTGTAGTGTCCAACTTGAGGTGTGTCTACACTGCACATTCTTGTAGGGTACATATGCTACATGCCTCCTTAGCATGGCTGTAATAGTAATGTAGTCATTGAGACAATGTTTAGGTGAGTAGAGCATAGATATGCTTGAACCCTGTGGGTATGTTCCCTAACAGGCTCTCTAACCACCCAGTCATTGCCTACCCTATCTAAAAATAGCAGTATAGCACCCTGCAGCAGCCTCCCTACCTCTGGAGCCTATTGCCACTGCAGGGAAAAACTCCAGCAGTGGAGAAAGGCTTCAGCAGCTCCCTGTGGTGAGGAAAGGCTCCAGCCTGGGGAAATTGCTGGAGACTTTTTTTTCCGCTGCAGTAAAAGTCTCCGGCAACAAGCTTTGGTAGCTCTGCACTGCCCAAAACTTTCACTGTAGGAGGAAAAGCTCTGACAGGGAGGCAATGAGGAAGGGTACGGGCACAGGGAAGCTGTCAGAGCCTTTACCCTTTGCTCCCCCCCGGGGCCAAAGCCTTTCACTGACACGTAGCTAACAACACAGTGTGGCCATAGCTTGCTTTTCTCTGCTTTGTGTAGCTACACATACCTTTCGCTCAAGTGATGTGTAGTGTAGACATTGCCTTATTGATTAATTAAATAGAGAATTATGAGTAATACACTCTGTCTGCCTTGAGAGAGAGTAAATTTTCTCATTTTTGTCATTTCAGGAACAAACCTTAGCCCTTAGGAAAGAAGGAATTGGTGTTGTTTTAGATTCTGAACTGCCTCACCTCATTGGCATTGATGATGATCTTCTCAGTACTGGTATCATCTTGTATCACTTGAAGGTAAACACACATCTATGCTTCTGCCATCTTTATCTGCCTCATGCTTTTTAAATGGACAATTTTTTAAATTATAGTATTAATTCAAATATCAAAGGTTCAAATTAAAATATCTATCAGTTAGAGCCTAGGTCTGTCCTGAGGGCCAGCTCTTTAGTCCATGACCGATGTATGACATTCTTGCCAACTCTATTGTTTTTTCATTCATCTGGTTATAAACCTTGAATTGAAATCCAAATATAGATTAATTGCCGAAGAACCATCAAGGTGGCTTAGCTCAGTACAATATTTTGTAAGTTTATCTGATAAAGCAATTTAAAATTGTTACTAGATCATCAAAATACTATGTGTAAACAAGAAAGATGATCCGATGTACTGTGTTTGTGGCGATGAGTAATAAAAACGTATCTTAGCTTGTTTTGAAGAGTTTTGAAAAATAGCTTTTTTTCCCTATGTAGGAGGGCCAAACGTATGTTGGCAGAGAAGATGCTGTGACAGAACAGGATATTGGTAAGAAAGATGAGGCATTTTTCATATCCATCGTTCCTTCTAATGTCCATTTCTCTTCCAACATCCAAACATATGACATGCTTAAAATTTACCCTCCTTTTTAGTTAGAATGATATTCATATCTATTGTTGTATGTACATTCATAATCTTCTTTTAAAAAACAAAATACACAAGAGAACTGCATTTCAATACAGTGATTTTTGTTTTTGTGGTTAAGTGGGACTTGATTCAAACAGTGACTAATAATATGACTTTTAAAATGGCTAATGGTTTTGACGGACCTTCAGATTCATGCACCATGAAATGCATTTTTAATCTGGTCATTGCAAAACTGAAACCGCTCCATGAAAATACATTGTCCCTTTTTGTTTAGTAAGCTGATGTGGTCAAAACATGATCATGTGCTCAACCTGTCGGCATGCTGACAGTATTTTTGTATTGTCTTACTGGAAGCTCCCCAGACTGATGGAGACAAGGCCTGCTTGTACTGACCTGTATATTCTCTTGATGTTGGAATGAGAACTAATTCTGGAGTACTGAATGGCATATGTTATATCAAGTGGCACTGATAGTAGTTCTGGTGGATAAACCATATCCTCCGAGAAATTAGAATTGGGCAAATATTTCTTTGGTCCAAATATGCCTGGTTTTGTGGCTGTAAAGCTTCCATTAAATTACAGTCAGTCCCAGCCTCTGCAATATTTGACAGAATGGCACTTAAAATGTTGTTTTTCATTGTGGTGAAAAACAGAAACTATTTTTCCATGAAAATTCACTTGGTAATTGAGAGGGAGAAGGAGAAAAGCTATGTGGTCTAGTGGGTTAAGCACAGGGATGGGAAGCCTGCAGTTCTGTTCTATCTTGACTATCCCTTAATAATTGTGACTGTAGACAAGTGTTAAATATTATATTTTATAAATATCCTGTATTTTAAGATGAAATATACTTGCCCCCAAGTTATAAATGCAGATAAAAGTAATTGCTCCCCCAAGTTAAGAGTTGTTTGGAAGTCATTCTTGTTCAGTGGAATAAAAAAATAAATAAATAAAAGTTGTTCCAACCAAAAAAAGGAGGCAAATCAAATGTCCACATGGATTGGTGGAGAGAGGACAAAGAATACTGTCCAGAATAAAGAGAAGAATGAACACTCAAATGCCTGAGGACGAGTGTCTACAATAAATGGGAAAAAAAATCTAAGTCTCATTAGTTGCTAGGAAAATAATTCTTGTCTTTGCTCTTGGGTATTTTAGTTCTCCATGGCCTTGATTTGGAAAGTGAGCACTGTGTGTTTGAAAATCTCAGCGGTACAGTGAATTTAATACCACTGAATGGAGCACAGTGTTCTGTGAATGGAATTCAGATTATAGAGGCTACACAACTAAACCAAGGTATTTACTCAGAAAAATATAATTTCTTGCATGATGTTTTGTTTCTCCCTACTGATAACCATGAAAGGCCTTTGCATCGTAAGGATACAGTTGTTAAATTCAATTTTAATTTCACCCATCCATTCCTCTTCCCTCACTACCCAAAATAATCAATAGAGCTTTTATTTTAGGTTTCTTTGGTTGAACTAGGGAAACATTTTAATGGAAAGAGAATGTTTAACAAGCTTAAGCTGTTATGAATTCACACTTACATTTTTAAGGGGGGAATGACCCTGCCTTGCTGCTCTCATCCCACCCACTCCACCCCAAGTCAGCCCCATTTTGTCATAGATAGTTATTTTTAGTAAAAGTAAGGGAGAGGTCACAGCTTCTGTGAATTTTTGTTTATTGCCTGTGATCCCTCCCTCCCTTTTTTTTTTTTTTTTTTTTTTTGGAAGACTAAATCTTAACTTTACCGATGATTCTCAAACAGTGGGTCGTGGAATGCTTACTGATGGCTTTTCCAGAGCTAACAGGTCACATGGTGCATCTCCTATTTGTTTGTAGCTACCTCTGTATCTATCTAACTTTTTAACTGCAAAGGAACTGAAAGGAAGAGGAGCCAGCCTAGTTTCCTATACTGTGTTCCCTGGGGCAAAAGAAGAGTCGGAGAAGAAATGGAACCTGTTTTCAGGGACCAAAGTCAGCAGTGGGAGAAGAATGTCTTGGGAGCAAAGAGAAAGGAACCAGGGAGCTTAGGCAACGTGGCTATGCAGAGAGAGGAGAAATGGCTGCAAGGAGCAAGGGTGCTGGGCAGCTGTGCACGCAGAGAGGAGGACCAGGCAGGGGAAGAATATATGGAGATGAGAAGGGAATGTAGGCAGCAGGGCAACATATGCAAAGGAAAAGGGAGAGAGGAAGTCTGTGTGACTTCTTTTTGGGGGGTCTGAGTATGTGAAGAAATTATCAAGTCCTGAAACTGGCTAGTTCTCTGGTCATTTTTGTTACTTGCCGAAGTGAATTCCATAGTCTAGAAGGTCCTTTTCCTGAGAGGGTTCCATTTCCTGTGCTCCTGAGCATGCTTTTCCACTATCGCCACGTGAATTGTTGTTCAACCTGCAGTTTGAAGGAAGTTATGTTTATTGCAGAGCAAGTGCTTTCCCTTACCCCCCAAGCTCACGCATACTTGCATCAAGCAGAGAAGGGAAAATTGCTGGGCTCTGTTCTGCTTCTTCTGCCTGCGAACAGACACAGTGAGAGAGATGCTGATCAGACCATCAGACCCAGCAGCGTAAGTTGCAGTCCCACACCTTATCTGAGATCCACCAGAAATACGAGAAAGACTTTGTGTAGCTATATCAAATAGGAAGATAGCAATTCTATGTAACCCCCTTGGGGTTTAGCGAGCATGGCCCATTTGAAATCTTGTCCTGAGGCAGAGGAAGTGCTGATTGTACCAGGGGCGTGGAGAGAGGGAGAGGACTCTGTAGCTGTAGTTCCAGACAAGAGGGCTACAGCAAGCAGGTCCTCACATAGTGATGCAGCCGAGAATCTGCCTGAAATCTGCGAGGGACAGAGCTGCTGACCAGGGACGCACCGGGACAGGAGCCAGGAGGGGCACTGTGCCAGGGAGGAAGCACTGGAGAAGGACAAACCAGAGAGAGACCCAGTATTACAGAGCTGTATGGGGCTTGTGACTTTGCATTGGGAATAAGGAGAGAGGCTGTAGCTAGCTATGTGGGGAGGTGGTTGTTCTGTGTGGGTTTGCAGAGAGCAGCAGAAGATGGTACGGGATGGGTTTGTTGGGAGAAAGTTCATTGCTGAAGACAACTATGGACACCTAGGACTCACTGCCAGACTGGAACTTTGCCCTGGACTCCTGTAGGCTCATTTCTCATGGTCTACACTTTTCTGCTGAGGTACCACTGGGCTTGTGGGGCTTTGTTTTGGATGTATCCCTATTTAACCACACTCCCAATCTTCCCCCCTGTTGTTTTTCTCCATTCATCCCTCTGTAAATAAATATTTCCCTTTCCTATAGTCATTGTACTGTTCCGGGGTGCGTGCGTGCATGTGTGCTTACTCCAGAGGATTTGGAACAGGTGCCCCTTGGGTGCAAGGGAGTTTCCCTGCTGCATTCCTGCAAGTGCCTTTTCTTGGCTGGAGCTGTCTGCAGAGCAGACTTCATTTTGGCCCTGAAGGTGCTAAAATAACACATGTACACAGCACAACTCATGTGCAACCTACTTGTCATGCAGTTCTGTAATATAGATACCTTAGTACTGATTATTAATGTTTACTCTCTCAATCTGGAGTCTCAGCACCTTTGAATATCTACTCCAGATATTTGTAATTTACCACTGAGACTTTTAAATCTGTCCTTTCATTAGTAAATTACCATTTATTTGGAAATGTCTTAGTTTTTAGATTTTCCTGGGAATAAATGCATGTAACTACCACTGCTGTCTCCAAATTACTTCTAACATTTGTAAATTCTAGTTAATATGCCTTTAGTCTAAATACAACCTACTGTAATATTTTCACCTAATAAAAACATCTTACAAGATTTTCAACGCCATCAAATCCATATTCAAATGTTAGCCTATTTTCTGTTTTGAATAAACCCACGCCTAAATCCAACTTGGATCCAGATTTAGGCCAAAATACCATCTTTAATATACAATTTTTACTTTAAAAAATTCCTTTTTTTAGAATTCAACCAAAAATAACTTTGCCTTATAGCCAGGAAGATTCTCACTCTGAATCAATTAGTTTTCATAGTTGTGAAATTTTTTTAAATGTGGTGGGATATGTTTGATGATATTATGTGCTGAACATGCACATTTTATTTTCATACAAATGTTTTCTGACTGTTCAAACTGGATATGAATGGGGAGAAATTAGTTACGTTACCAGATGAGGATTACGCAAGTGGCAGAGAACATGTTTTTCGCTATTGATGCTGTCTGCTAAATCCTTTCCTTTGCCACTTAGTCCCGCTTTTGCTAAATGTAGATGCTTAAAATAAATACATCATGCAACCATAGCATATCCAGTTACGTTTTCATGACAACATTAACTCTACACTTTGCATATATGCATTCTGATGGGGAATTGCATTATGCAATCATATTGAGCAATATGACCTATTTAGCAAATCTTTTGCAAACTTCCATTAGACTCAAGATATGTTTTTTGTTCTGTTTTAATGTTGATACTACCCTGAGTAAGTGCTTTCACCAAGGAGAAAAAGTTGTATAATCATGCCTAAGTAATAGAAAAAATTATACAAAAATGTTAATTTGTAAAATGTAAATCCCCATCTATAAAATGGGAATAACAACATTCCCTATCTTACAAGGGTTTTGAGAGGATACATACATTAAAGATTGTAGGGCCTTCAGCTATTATGATGGCATATAAGCGCCTTCGATACACAAGGACCTAAATGTGCAGCCAACAATGGAGTATCCTAGTTTGTATGTGTAATTATCTAGTTTAAAACGTTCATACTTATTTTTAAAATCAGATTTTTTCACATTTGCAAAAACAATAATGCTTATCTACTTACTGATTCCAAAGTTTCAGTTCACTTGTTTGTTGTTTTCATTTGACAAGATGGAAAATTGGTTAAATTTTTTACAATGAATGATTTTTACACTCACTCCAGATTAGATGAAGAAGTTTTTCCCTCCATCCCCTTAAAATAATCAAAATTAACCTTTAGGTAGAGGCCAAGAATGAAAAAGAAAATGTTTGGGAAAACTATGATCATATGAAATAGTGGTAGACTGGAAGTGGTTTTACAACTTAAGCTATAGTGGTCATGACCAGGAGGGATCTGTTTAATGTGCTTTTATAAAAAGTGTATTCAGTGCATTTCATGACAGAAAGGCCAACCCCACTGCATCACATAAATTACAAAGATGCTATCAACATGATTGCAACACAAACCTACATGAACAGTAAATCTTTTTAAAATCAGACTCGGATCAAATGTAGTACTAATGATACTATAATCCAGAATTGAAAGCAAAGGATGTTTGATTTCATCTTTCTGTGTGAGAGCAACATTTGGTGTCATCTGCAAAGGATGTTTATATTTTGCATACCTTTTCTATATTAATTTCCATAATGAATTGAGAGAATAACTACATGCCCAAGGTGTGTAAACTCATCACTCATCACCCATCTCAAGAATAGTTATCTGACAAATATTTTAAGAAGACTGCTGTGCCAAGATTAAATTGTGTTCTTGCAGTTTGGTATTAAAATACTGTCTGTAAATAATCTTTGAACATTGTGAAAAGCAAATTGATAATTTGGTACAGCAACTCTAGAAACAAAGCCACTGTAGTAAACAGTAGTACTAATACCACTAATAAATTACATCTAATAAATGAGTATCTGGGAAGAAGAATAGGCTTCTGTTTACATCCTTAGGCCAGCGCCTAGGAGATCTAGGTTTAATGTTCAGCTCGGTTTCAGGCTTCCTGTGTAACCTTAGCCATCTCCTTTGTCTCAGGCACTCTATGCCTCTGTTCCAAATAGGAAAAATGGGGATGACACTCCTTTTCTCATGTCATTTGTTTGCCAGATTTATTTAGATTGTAAAGCACGTCTGGGTGTGCACAGTACCTAGAGTAATGGGAATCTGTAGGCATTATCAAAATACAAATAATATCTAAAAAAACATAGAACAAAACTTTGGCAAAACTTTTGCTAAAGTAGAACAATAGGGACGGGAGGCCATGGAACAAAATGGCATCCACATTATATACTATATATACAATAATTTACAATCAGAAATAAATATGAATGCTCACTTTAAGAAGCATTGGGGACCATTCCAATTGATACTCATGTTCTTTTAAGTATTCAGACAAAATATTATTAAACATCTCCCACTGGACTGGAAAGAAACCTTTTGCAGTTTGGTAAAATGCTCAGATCTCCCGTCTGGAGATCTCAGTTTTTCATTTTATTTGTATAATTATTGTGGCCAATAGACATGCTGGTCTCATTATCAGCATATTATATACATTGGTAAGTCTAGAGCATGTAAAGTAAATACTGTAACCATAAGTCTAATAGGAAACTACAGTAGAGCCATTTGGTGTTTTGCTTATATACCAGGAATGAAACGCTGTCCTCAGCAAAGCTAATGGGAGTCTTGCCATTGACTTCACTGGGCCCAGAATTTCACTCCAGATTTTTATTCATAATTATAAAAGACCATGTAAATTGTGATTATACTAAAATCCAACATATATTCTCAGTGAAGCAAATTGTCCTAATCAAGTGGAACGTTCATATCTAAAGGCAGAATTTGATCCTAACATACTTGGCTTGTTCAAGTAAATATGACACCGCTCCTCAGCTTTTGCCTGACTGTGCTGAAAAGTTTCTCATCCATAAAACCAGATAAATCTATGGTTATCTGAGAAGCGTTCCACTGGCAACACAGTTTTATTAAATTAAATTTATTAAAATTGGCCTCAGCGTCCACCAAATTTGGCAGTAGTTGCCCAGAAATGCATTTTCATTTGTCATCTGTAATTGATTAAACACAGAACATGTTGATTTATATTCATGTAATGGGGGGGCTGTTCAATAATTTGAGATAGTCATGGTTTTGGTTCATTAAATACATTTTAAGTATCATAGTCAGATGTCCCTTTTTTGGATCATGGAGAATTTTGGATCAGTTTTTACCTGCATATGGTTGGAGGAATGAATGGCTGAGAACACACATGACAATGGATAATGGAGTGTTCTGCATGTATAGTAGCTGGTTCAGCTCTGTTTCAGATCATTAGTGATTGAAAGTCATTGCCATTAGGGGGGTGTGTTCACCTGTGTTGACTAGTTACATTTGGCAATAACTGGCACCTTTCAGAAAGGAGTACAGAGAAGAAATGGGCTGGAGACTGACCTGTCTGCTAACCGTAGAAGAGGTCTCTCCAAATGGGCCTTGAGGCATACATAGGTAAAGCAGTGTGAGAAAGCTTCTGCTGCCACCTATATTGCTTGCCTCTGTTCTTTGGATAAAATTGTTCAACCTTAGTTAGTTTATATTTTGTAAAGGATATAACTTCTGTGTATTTTAAAGTAATGTTAGGGAGGAACATGGTATCTACTACAACAACTATTAACACAGCTATAGCTCTAACTAAACATTTTTTAAAACCTTAGTAAGAATAATGCGTTTTCATTTTTGTCTTACGTTGTAGAAGTCAGTGCTCTTGTCAGATGACTGAGAAAATTATTTGGCATCCCTTGATACATCTGCTGTCAGTAAACCTGTGTGTGTGTTTTTCCTGCCAGGTGCTGTTATATTACTTGGGAGAACCAATATGTTTCGCTTTAATCATCCCAAGGAAGCTGCCAAACTGAGGGAAAAAAGGAAGGTGAGATTAAATGAGATACTTGAGAAATTGAAATCTTTTAATATTTTTGTTTCTAGCACATTTAAATATTCACTGATTTAGATTATTTTTGCCCTGCTTCACATCAAAATAATTTGTCAATATTTTGTCAAGTAGAAAAAGTGATATTTCTGTAAGCACAGCAGTGTTTCTTTAATACTGGTAATAATCTTTTAATTCTGTGTTCCGTTAGAGTGGCCTGCTATCTTCCTTCAGTTTATCTATGACAAATCTTTCAAAATCTTGTGAGAACCTCTCAACCGTCATGCTTTATAATCCAGGGTAAGTATATTCCAAACAGTAATAATACAAATAGCAATAATTTATTCTTCAAAGGGTTAGTTTAAATGTATTTTTAAATGTCAATTTAGATTAAATGTTCTGTTAGTTAATTAACTTATTTGATGCATGTGCCAAAGGATGTAAAATAAAAATTTCAGACTCCAAAGTGACTTAGGCTCCTAAATCACTTTTGAAAATGGGACCTAGGCTATTAAGGTGCTACTGAAGTCACTTAAGTACTTTTGAAAATGTTACCTGTAAACTAAAATGTCAGCTTTACACAGGAGGATAGCATTACTGCATTAGGGTGCAGCCAGTCCTGCTTGAAGCCCAGCCCCCAAACATGAGAGCAGTGACTGTTACAGAGAGCAGCCACGCTCACCTAGGAGTTTGACGCTAGTAAAATTGCAGTGTGTGGCGTTCATAAGGCAAGTTTTGCCAGTGTAAACAAGGCAGTTCAGTAGAATTCATGATGTAGCAAGCTTTCCATTTGTCTTAACTTCCCATACAAGATATTTCTCTTTAAGATTTACATGTATATAGTTTATCCTCTCCAAATACAATACTTACCTGCCAATCACTTAAGGTGGCACCAGTGCATGTAATATCAAAACAAGCATATTAAGGCCAGGAAAATCAGTGTTTCAAGTCTTCACCCATCCCTTTCAACCTATAACAGTGACTTTGCTAACTCTGTATTATAACACAGATATACCACCCACAACACATGCTGCCTCTCACCACCTTCAAACTTAACATGGATCCTTTAATGTCAACCAGTGCTAGTGGATGTTCTGCGATTGTTCAGGTTATGGAAATGGTGGTGTTTGAAATAAGTAGCTAGTTTAGAGTACGGTGAATGATTTATATAGATGATTTGAGCTAAGTGTGCTGCTGCTGATTGTTAGTGGAGGCAGTTAAGTGAATAGAATATAAACCTTTTCATGATTAAGGTTGTCTTCAGTGTTTGTAGTAGAGTCCTAGAAATGATTTACTGAAGTATGGTATTGTGTTTTTGCTTTTTCAATAGCTAATGTTTTGTGTTGAGAGAGAAAGTTGCGTGTATTTGAGAAGTGTTTAAAGTGGATTGAAAGAGGAGGTGGAAGCAGTCATCTTGCCAACCAAGCAGAAGGATAAACTTTGGGAAAATATTGCTTATCCATACCAAGGAGAGGAGGGCGATTCTGCTAAGGAATGACCCTTTACCCAGGCAAGGAAGAAGTAGGATCCACTGCTGTACTTCTTGCCCCTTACTTTAACCCGAGTATAGAACTAGAGGAAGGAGGGATTTGTGCTGCAGATAGTTCTTCAGAGAGATGTTTTCTTCATTTTCCCTTGAGTCACTCTGCTCAAACCCCATTTTGCCTCCCATGCTTTCTCCCATATTCGGATTCCTCATGTCCCGTCTTCATGTCTGCTCATCTCTTTCAACCCTTCCACTCCTCCCCCCAGTTCCTGTAATTCTGCTGTCTGGTGCCATGAGGGACCTGAGAGGGGGTGACTGGGAGGTTGTATGGAAAGGGGATTTTGATTAAGTTGTTTTCGGGAGCCTGGAGTAAGAGGGGATCCCATGGCTCTGCACGGAGGCATCAGCTTCTCCATCAGGAAAGTTTACTCTTCACACACCAATATTGTGATGCACAGACCCTGGGATATACCTCTTGCACCCTGTGCATAGATTGTATACAAGCCTCTTTGTGCTCTCTCTCCCTTCCCCCCACTATCCTTACATACAACTCTGGAAACGCACAGCTTTCCAAGCCTCTCTCATGTGGCAAACCTGTCTGCTCCCTCATCCTCCTCCCATGATCCAGCCCCCTACTCCCTGCTGCTTCATCTGTCTCCTTGGTTACCCGTGGCTCTGAGCTAGGGAAGCAGGTTGGCAGTATTTGAAGACAGAAGCAGAGCTAACAGTTCTATTGTAGCTTTGGTGTAACTCAGTTAGTTTATCCTGAGTAAGAGGGAGAAGAATGTGCTTAATTTTTACTTCGAGTGATTGCTCATATGCATTCCACTTAGGTGTGTGCGCACCCTCGTGCACGGCTCTTCGGAGAACTTTTCAAGCAGCCCCTGCAGGGGCTGGTCCCAGCGCCCCCTGGAGTGCCGCCCTCATATGGCGGTACATATAGCGCTGCCGGCCCCTCCCCTCCTCAGTTCCTTCTTTCCGCCCGTGACGGCTGGTTGAGAACTAACCCTGCTCTTCAACAGGTTTTTTCTTCCTCCTAAAAGTGAGTCGTTAGTTTAGTAGTTCACCCTGAACTAAGTTAGTTTGTAGTTTTAGTTAGTTTTAGGGAGCCTTCAGGCTCGGGGAGTCCCGGCCATGCCGGGTTCGCCAGGCTTCAAGCCATGTGCTAGCTGCGGGAAGCCATTTCCAGCTAGCGACCCCCATGACCGTTGTTTGCGGTGTTTGGGGGAAGGCCACCGTAGAGACCGGTGTGCTATCTGTAAGTCCTTTAAGCCTTGGACTCAAAAGGAGAGAGAAGTGAGGCTTAGGGCTTTCCTCATGGAGTCCGCGCTCAGTCCGGCGTCCGAGCCGTCGCGGACCACTCCGGCACCGACTGTGTCTTCGGTGCAGAGTGCGCCTCCGGCACCGGGAGCTTTTGTGCCGAAGAAGAAAAAGCACCGCCCGCGCTTACAACAGTCCCCCACACCGCAGGAACGGCCGAGGTTGAGTTCGGAGGTACTCTTACTGACCAACGTGCCGCCGGTCCCTGCTCTGGCACTGGACCCGGCACCGGCACCGACCAGGGAGGTTCCCCGAACTCCTGGGAGTGGGAGACCCCCTGTGCAGGACCCTTCGACGCCGGAGGCGTTCGAGGCGGCACAGGCCTTGTTGGCTTTGCCAACGCCTCCGGCACTCTCTCGTCGGAGAGAGTCAGGGCCTGTTTCCTGGGGCAAACCCGCACTGGGTGTCCCCGAAGGGTGGGCGGCCCCGGCACCGGAGGATCGGCCGCCCGCCACCCGATGCAGGAGAGTTGAGCTCGGAGGCTCCTCTCCCTCCTCGTTCTCGGACGATGCGTCGCGGCACCGTTCCCAGCACCGTTCCAGGTCCCGGCACCGCTCCAGGTCGTCGACGAGATCCAGCTCGGCACCGCAAAGGCGCTCTCGGCACCGCTCCCCAGCACCGCGGAAGAGATGGCGGAAATCATCCCTGTCCCGGTACCGGTCCTCGTCGTCTTCGGCTTCGCCTCGTCGGCACCATGGGCGACGGAGCTCCTCGGGATCGTCCCATAGTGAGTCCCGGAGTGTTTCCTCGCGGCATCATCGCCCTCGTCGTTCTCCTGGCTCGGGATCCCGGATCCGGCGTCAGGAGCAGGTACTGTTGCCGGCACCGCAGACGACACCGGCACCACAGCCGGCACCGCAGCTGGCACCGGCACCGCAACTGAGATTCTTACCGGTACCGGCACCGACCGTTGCGGCACCAGCGTTGCCCTCGGCATCGGTGCCGCCTTTGAGTTGGCCCCAGGGACCCTATCAGTGGCCATTGTGGGCCCAGTGGGCGGCTCAGATGGGGCAGGGAACTATGTCAGCCCCTGCCTCTGTCACCCAGGTATAGCAAGCACCTTCGGTGCAAGAGGGTGACCGCTTCTCTGGGGAAGAGGAGGAGGAGGACCCTGGGGAAGGCCCCTCTTCTGGACCCCGTCACCCATCCTATTCGTCGTCTCCTGATGAGGCGGTGGTAAGGGACCAAGGGGCCCCACTGGTTGACTTCAGGGCTCACCAGGAGCTCCTGAAGCGGGTGGCCTCGAACCTTGGCCTGGAGGTCAAGGTTCTAGAGGAAGAGGTGGACCCCCTCTTCGGGCGTGTGGGGACACAAGGACCGTCAAGGGTAGCCCTTCCCGTCCACGAAAGGGTCCTGCGCCTGGCTAAGGCAGTCTGGCAGATCCCTGCCTCGGTTGCCCCCACTTCTAAGGGCACCGAGAGGAAGTATTACATGCCAGCCGAGGGGCACAAATACTTGTATGCACACCCTGCCGCAGGTACTTTGGTAGTTGATGCTGCCAATCAGAAAGATAGGCAGAGTGCACAGAGCGCCTCCCCTAAGAACAAGGAGGGCAGGAGATTAGACCTGTTTGGCAGGAAGGTCTACTCCACAGGGGCGCTCCAGCTCAGGGTAGCCAACCATCAGGCTCTCCTCGGCAGGTATAATCTTAACCTGTGGGACTCTTTAAAAAGGTTTTCAGAGTCCCTGCCTCCTGACCAGGCCTCGGACTTTGCTATAGTCCTGGAGGAGGGTTTGACTGTGGCTAGTGCAGCCTTACACACTGCGTCGGACGCTGCGGATACGTCGCCATGCGGCAGGCAGCGTGGCTGAAATCCACGGACCTGTCGCAGGAGGTGTAGCACTCCATCCAGGACCTGCCTTCTGATGGAGCCGCCCTCTTTACGGAGAGGACGGATGAGAAGCTGCACGCTCTGAAGGACTCAAGGGCGACGCTTCGCTCCTTGGGTCTGTACACGCCCCAGGCGACGAGGCTCCAAGCCCGTCAGCAACCGCAGCAACCGCCACAGCGGCAGCGGCAACAACCTAGGCCACCGCCTAGGCCTTTCTCCCCCCGCGAGGGGCAGGGATAGGAATAGGGGCTTTGGACGGCGCGATCGCCCGGCGTCGTCTTCCTCTTCCTTCAAAGGGCCGTCTCAGGGTTCTAAAGGGAAGAGACAGTTTTGACGGTGTCTACGAGGGTGGTACCGTCTTATGTTCCCTGGGTCACTCCCCGCCTTTTCGGGACAGGCTAAGGTCTTACCTCGGCCTGTGGCGGGAGATAAATTCGGACCGTTGGGTCAATACTGTGCGCTGGGGCTACGCCCTTCAGCTTCTGGCCTCCCCTCCCCACTCCCCACCCTCACCCCACCATCCCTTTTCAGGGACCCCTCTCACGAGCATTTACTCCTACAGGAGGTTCACTCCCTCCTGCTCAAAGGAGCCATAGAAGTGGTTCCACCTCTCGAGGTGGGGAGGGGGTTCTACTCGAGGTACTTCCTCGTCCCCAAGGCCAATGGAGGCCTCAGGCCTATACTGGACCTGCGCAGGCTCAACAGGTTCATAAGAAAGCTGAAGTTCCGCATGGTGTCCCTAGCGTCCATCATTCCCATACTGATCCCAGGGGACTGGTTCGCCGCCCTCGACCTGAAGGATGCGTACTTCCACGTCTCCATCCTTCCCGCCCACAGGCGGTTCCTAAGGTTCATGGTAGCTGGTGCCCACTACCAGTTTACGGCCTTGCCCTTTGGCCTGTCGTCTTCCCCCAGAGTGTTCACAAAATACATGGCAGTGGTGGCGGCCTTCCTGAGACGCAAGGGGGTCCAAATATTTCCCTACCTGGACGATTGGTTAATGAGGGGCAGGACCAAGTCGCAGGTGCGTGAGGCGGTCTCCCTCGTCCAGACCACTTGCCATGCTCTGGGGCTGCTCATAAACGAGCAGAAGTCAACGCTGTGTCCGGTGCAGCGCACAGACTTTATTGGGGCCCACCTAGACTCGGTGCAGGCCAAAGCCTCCCTCCCACACTCGAGGTTCGAGGCCATGTCGGCGATAATTTCGCAACTCCAGAGGTGCCCCACGACAACAGCCAGGCAGTGCCTGCAGCTGTTAGGCCACATGGCCTCGTGCACCTATGTGGTGAGGTTGGCCTGCCTCAGGCTCAGGCCCCTCCAGGGTTGATTGTCCAAGGTGTACATGCCCAGCAGGCATGCTTTGAACAAGGTGGTAACGGTGCCCTCTATGGTGTTGGGGTCACTGGACTGGTGGCTGGACCCCGGGACTGTGTTGGAAGGGATTCCCTTCAGGGCACCCACCCCCTCGGTCACTCTGATCACGGACGCATCAGACATGGGGTGGGGGGCCCATATCACCGGTGGTCTGACCACGCAGGGACGCTGGTCCCAGGGAGAGACTGCCCTCCACATCAATGTCAAGGAACTGAGGGCAGTCAGACTGGCATGGGAAGTGTTTCGCCACACTTTATTGGGGAGAATGGTGCAGGTGTTAACAGACAATACCACTGCAATGTACTATATCAACAAGCAAGGGGGGGCGCGCTCCTCGGTGTTGTGCCAGGAGGCGCTCCGGCTTTGGGACTTGGCGGTGAGGTACAATTTTTGTTTAACCGCCTCTCGCCTCCCGGGGGTCAGGAACGACGAGGCAGACCGCCTCAGCAGGTCGTTTCTACCCCCAACACGACTGGTCGCTCCACCCGGAGGTGGTGGACAGAATTTTCCGCGAGTGGGGTGTTCCCCGTCTGGACTGTTTGCGTCCGCCTGGAACACGAAATGCCTGAGGTTCTGCTCGCTCAGGGGTCGCGAGACGGGCTCCCTTTCGGACGCGTTCCTCATCGAATGGACGGGGGCTCTCCTGTACGCGTTCCCCCCCTCTTCCCGCTCTTGCCCAGGGTCCTCTTGAAGATCAAGAGGGACAGAGCGGATGTAATCCTGATTGCTCCAGTGTGGCCGAGGCAGTACTTGTTTTGCCTGCTCCAGGACCTGTCGGTCGCTCCTCCGATCGAGCTCCCGAGGAGACCGGACCTGCTGTCCCAGGACCACGGTCGCCTACTGCATCCCAACCTGGACTCCTTGCACCTGACGGCCTGGAGGCTCTCTGGCTGACGGAGGAGGAGAGAACCTGCTCGGAGCAGGTCCAGTGCGTGCTGTTAGGAAGCAGGAGGCCCTCCACACAGATCGCCTACAGGGCTAAGTGGAGGAGGTTCACCTGCGGGCGGAGTTGCGGGGCGTAACCCCCGGTACGTCCCCCGTGCAGACGGTCCTTGACTACCTGCTGCAGCTTAGGCTGCAGGGGTTAGCGCTAGCCTCCCCCAGGGTGCACCTAGCGGCCATCTCGGCGTTCCACCAGCCGATGGAGGGGCGGTCCCTGTTCTCCCACCCCATGTCGGTGAGGTTCCTCAGCGGGGTCGAGAGGCTATATCCGCAGGTCTGTGGCCCAGTGCTTCCCTGGGATCTGAACCTGGTCCTTGACAGACTGACGGGGCCCCCCTTTGAGCCCTTGGCCACCTGCCCCCTGCTGCTCCTGTCCTGGAAGGTGGCCTTTCTCGTGGCCATTACCTCGGCTAGGAGGGTCTCTGAGTTAAGAGCCTTGACCTTGGAGCCCCCTTATACCGTGTTCTTCCGGGATAAGGTTCAGCTTAGGCCTCACCCAGCGTTCCTGCCTAAGGTAGTCTCCCGGTTCCATTGTAACCAAGATATTTTCCTCCCCGTGTTTTTTCCTAATCCACACGGGTCTGAGGACGAGAGGAGACTACACACCCTCGACGTCAGGAGGGCGCTGGCGTTCTATCTGGACAGGACAAGGCCGTTCCGAAGGACCACCCAGCTCTTCGTCGCGGTGGCAGAGAGGATGAGGGGCTCCCCGGTGTCCACACAGTGCATTGCCAAGTGGATCATCGCCTGCATCCAGCTCTGCTATGAGCGTGCAGGCGTCCAGCTTCCCAGACCAGTGACGGCGCACTCAACAAGGGCCCAGGCCGCATCGGCGGCCTTCCTGGAGAGGGTTCCCCTGGAAGACATCTGCAGGGCTGCTACCTGGTCCTCCGTGCACACCTTCACCGTGCGCTATGCCGTCGTCCAGCAGGCCAGGGATGATGCGCGCGTGGGCAGGGCCGTGCTGAGGACAGCCCGACGTTGACTCCTACCCGCCTCCAGGTAAGGCTCGTTAATCACCTAAGTGGAATGCATATGAGAAATCACTCGAAGTAAGAAAACATAGTTACTTACCAGTAACTGTTGTTCTTCGAGATGTGTTGCTCATATCCATTCCACACCCACCCTCCGTCCCCACTGTTGGAGTCGGCAGAAAGAAGGGACTGAGGAGGGGAGGGGCCAGCAGCGCTATATGTACCGCCATATGAGGGCGGCACTCCAGGGGGCGCTGGGACCGGCCCCTGCAGGGGCTGCTTGAAAAGTTCTCCGAAGAGCCGTGCACGAGGGCGCGCACACACCTGGTCTTTGGACATGGGCAGTTAAATTTTGAAGTCACTTTGGTGCTTTGGAAAATGTTACCCTAAATTAAATTACAAGCTTGAATAGTGGGGTGGTTGTCCTTCAGTATGGCTAACTCTTAACTATGGAGTCACTCTCCATGCCTCGCTGAATTGCAGGATAGGACATTTAGTGATAACTTCAGTTTAAATAATGCATTAAGTTCTGTGACTTATATAAAGAAAAATGTTGCTTGGTTTCCTTGACACACGTGATCATTGCTCTTTTGCCAGAAAGTTATCCCCAGAGAACTCAAGACATTGAACTGGTTGCTCATAAATTTCACATATATCTTTTCTGAGGGAGGTGAAAAAGAAGCCCTAAAAAGTGGAAGTTTTCCTCAGCCTCCCAAAACAGATTGGTCTAAAAACTATTGCTGTCAGCTCTTAAGTTTATTTCTTGTAAAGGGGGAGAGAAGGTTCTTGGAGGCTCCTCAGAGCCCCTTGTTTTAATTCTGCTCCTCCATGCCTTTTCCAAACTGTTAACCTGTTTGAAGAGGGCTATGAACAATGCAGTTATAGCGCACAATATTGACCACAACTTGGCAGTCAGTGTAGATCAGGCAAATTGTGTTCAAAATCATCAAACCTAGATTAGAGTTTTGTAGTATGGAAAAGGCCCAGGTGATTGGATGGTTGGGAATGATTATTATATTATATTATATTATATTGCATCTCCAGATACTGTCAAATCATGCCTGCCAGACAGGATTCCTTCTTTGACCTCATAAAATACTTCTGACATAGACCAGATTGTGTTCTATGGCAGGCAGTTTTCGGCAGATCACCTCTGCCTTCTCTACTAGGTCTTCAAACCCCTTGGGCCTCAGACTTCCCTTAAAATTGCACAAATTGAATAGTGTATTTAAACTATCAATGTATTCAGTATTTTTCAAGAACAAAGTCTAAACAGTTTTCTCCACAGAACACTGTCATGCTGGTAGACAAGGTGCCAGCTCATGCCAAGGCTCTAGGTCTCATTAAACACTGACAAATACATAGCTGGACACCAGTCTTGCTCACATGGGTGTTAATATTGTTATAATAGATATTAAGTTTTTAAGACTGTGTTTAGGTTTTCTGAAATACCTGTAAGATGGTGCATGTAGTACAGATATTATTAAATTATATTAAATGTTTGCATTGTAATCCTCTGTAATTATGTGAGTCATCAAGCAAGAAAGGAGCATTAATTAGTGTAAAAATGCTGGCTTCCTACAGAAGAGGTTAGATACTGCCCACCAAGAAGGCCCATTGAAAGCGAATGTCTGATTGTGAAACATCAAAGAACAAATACTTTAATTGCTCCCCTTCACCCACAAAATGGAGACATGCAGGCAGATTCACCCCATCATCTTGAACTCGGAGAGAAGGAAATAAATACCCCTGACAAGAAGGATCTTGTGCATCCCATCTCTATGCTGCTTGAACTCTGAGGGGTGAAGGTTTCTAAAGATAAGCAACCAGCACAGTTGATCAATTTTGTCGGTAATAAATTTAGGGTGTTCTATAGTCAATATTATGTAGATATGGTGGTTTAACTGTGAAAGGACGCTGGTGTGTGTTTATAATTTAATCACTTATCTGTACTGTAGACCCTTTAACATTTAAAATGATGTATGCCATACATAATGACTGTCCACACATACCAAGTTAGTCCTTGTACTAATAGATCTAGGATAACAATTCCTGTGGATGACTGCTTTCACCCCTTCAAATCGCTCTCACCTCAAAAAACTGCAGAAAAGATATGGGTTCTGGAGTTTGCACTGCTGATTAACAGAGCCAGGCTGTGGTGGTTTGGTGGGAGACATGTTCCATAATTGAGAAACCCCTTTGGAGAACACCTTAGTAGCAACCCCTTCTCTTTTAAATGCATGAATCTCCAAATTGAGCAACTGTGCTGATTGCAACTATGTTAATATCATTCAAGAAGAAGGGCAATGTTTTGGTTAATCCAGATCTAAATCATTGAGAGTCTTATAGCTTAAAACCAATGCCTTAAGAGAACCGTAGGTTGTTGGGCCAGTACAGTACAATACAGCTTGCAGACTGCTTGTGTTGTTTGCTCTCCAACAAGCAAACTAATGCGTGCAGTCCAGCTTCAGTTTCCGTATGGTGTCAGTATACAGCTTCAGGTACTGTAGTAGTGTAGTAATCTAATCTGGAGGCGACAAAGGGAGGATTACTGTAGCAAGGTCAACATGTCTTCTGGAGAGTTCATACTTGTCTAGCAGGTGCAGATGGAAAAGAGCACCCTTGACTACAACTATTTTCTTAGCATCCAGAAGAAACCAAGAATGTAGAAAGTTTTCTTAATTATGAATCTTTATTACAAAAGGCAGCCACATTCCCTCATTCACAGGTTTCTAGTATAATCCTCACCAGTTCATATAGTGTACGTAGTGAGGCAAGTCTCCCTCCAGTACAGAAGAGGTTAACTTCCTATAGCAGGCATAGCTAATCCCTCCCTGGCTGCCTCCACAGGAAGTGCAGAGGTGAGGCAGGGAGTATAAGACTGGCGCCCTGCAGTTCAGTCACCGCTGGACCAGGGAAGGAGGCACACGTACCTCCCAGAGAGCTGAGCGCTCAGCAAGGTCTAGGACTGGTCATGAAGATCTGCAACCCACTGCCCCAGGGGATGGAAGACCCCAGAGAGAGATTAGAGGAAGGGCCTCCTGACTGTGAGCCTATGAGCAAAAACCTGGCGCTGATGGAGCGACACCAGCAGAAACTGGTAGGAAGCTCAGGGAAACAAGACTTTGGTCCAGGTGTGCTTCCAGGATGCGCGGCAGCAGCAGCCACTTTACCCACTGGCCCCGTGGCAGAATCCCCACTACCTTTAGGGCCCTGGGCTGGGACCCAGTGGAGCAGGATAGGCCTGGGTTCCATTACCCCACCCCATACTGGCTTGGTGTGAAACTTTATGCCAAGATGCCTGATCCAGTGACTGTTGGTTGCTCAGCCCACACCCCAAAAGGGCCCATGCCTGAGACTGTTTGTTGCCTGCCCCAGCTAAGAGGCTGCAGGTCAAAGACTGTAATTGCTCAGCCTACGTGCAGGAGGCCTGAGTCCTAGCCAGGAGGCTGAGGCCATCGACTGTTTCATTGCTCAACCCCCACACCCAGGGGGGCTGGAGTCTTGGACTGTTCGTGTGTACCCCAACCAGGAATTGGGGTCCCTGCTGACAGGCAGTGTGCTGTGTCATCTGCTGGGGATGGGAAGTGCTAATTGGGCAGTTGTGTGGACGTAAGTCAGGCCACCCCAATGAACTTGTACCCAGTTTCTCCTCAAAATGGAGGAACCCTACAGTGTGTATCTGTACATGGTATTGCATGTACACTGCACTAGGCTGTGTAGGTTCTGCCTACTCTGGTGTGGCAGACTGGAAATTGAGGCACAGTAATTAAACGTGAAGACTTTTATTGAAATAAAAAGTGCAATAAGTACAGTAGCCATTGTATTAATTATTTAGACATTTTATTTACTGCCCAGTTTTCAATATGCTACAGATATTTGTGCATTGATAATGCATAATTATTACAGGCGAAGCTGATAATTTTGTCCCTAAGTGAGGCTCCACAACACTATAAGACCTGCAGTAAGATCCTGTTTCATTTGCTTGTAGCTTTGTGAAACTCTTAACGATTTGGGCTGAGATTTTACATGCTGGTTAGAACCTATCAGCCAAAACAGTTCAGCTGTTTATGAGAATTGGTTTGGAACAAATAAGTTGTTTTGCCCATTTAAAAAAAATTTTTTTTTCCCTTGAGACTCTGTAAAGCCCCCAGGATTTAGAGTAGGGATTTAAAATTTGGCAGAGAGGTCGCCTTGTGTCAGGATATTTCCTGTCCCAATATAATCTGCCCCAGTTTGGCCAAGTTATAAACCTTTTGAAAAATCATATTCCATATATGCTCAATACTTAGATCTTAGCAGTTAAAATCTCTGAAGGTTCTGTCCATATGTCTAGCCTAGGGTTGAGCAGGACTTTCTTTGCTACTGCAAGTCTGAGCTGTTGTGGGCTAGGCTGGTACTCGGTCTGAGCACCATAACTGAAAACGGGGACGCTGTCTTGTGCTCTTGGTGCCCTGCCACCTGGGCTCAGGACTGTGGTGGAGGCAGCTGCCAGATTGAAATGCAGAAGGGACAAGAACCAGATCTGGGGGGTGGGATATTGAGTAGATTAGGACAAGGACCCTCAGGCAAGACAGAAACTGGAATTGGAGGCAGGCGAGAGAGTGAGGGAGAGGATGGAATTTGGGCCTGAGAGCTGGGGTATGGGGGAACCTGGTACTAGTTGAGCAAGGAGCTTGGGTTTGGGAACTGGGTACGGGAGACTGCATCTGGTGGGGCATGGTGGCTGGACTGGGGGCTGAGGCAGGAACTGGGTGGGAGGCTGGGACTAGGAACAAATGGGGCAGAGGGAAGTAGGTTGGGTGTGGTGGTGCACTGAGATTGAATGAGGAGTCTAGGCAGGGAGACTAGGACTCCAAGATAGCGGGAATGGGGAACATGAAGGGGAAGAGAGAAACTCATGAGATGAGGAGTCAGGAAGGAGGTAACTAGGACAGGCTGAGTAAGAAGACTGGGGGCAAGGAGTTGGGGCGGGGTAGGGATAAACGGGGGGTGGCTGGTCAAGGGCACTGAGTCTGGGAGTAGGGAGAAGACTGGAGCAAGGTGCCAGGGGAACAACTGGGACAAGGAATCCAGGGATGGAGATTAGGACAGGCTGGTCAATGAAGCTGGGTCTGAGATGAGAAGCATGAGGAGTGAAGATGGGGGGCTGCCAATGGGAGGACAGTTGGGCTAAGACAAGGAGCCAGCCTGGGAAAGAGACAGTATTGGGACAGGGTATGTCTGGAGGGAGATGGAGCAGAAGGGGTCAAGCTTGAGCTAGCAAGCAGAATTCTCTGTGCCTGCTAGAGCATACTCCCTGCCATTCTCCTAACCAGGAATGAAACCCAAGGATCCTGAGTCTCTCAATTCCTCTGCTCTCAGCAAATACCTGCAATACCTACTGGCAAGTGTATATCTCATCCCCCTCTAGTTCTGCTCAACACAAAGGATGACAACCTACTACTGCTTTCATTTACTCCATTAGCTCAAGCATGTAGTGGATTTAAAGGTTCTGATCCTGCTGATGTTCCTTGTGCATGTCTGTATGATGCCACACAATGTATTTGTTTTGGTTTTCAATTTGCTGTTTTAAAAACCTAGAAACAGGTACACAACCTGTTAAAAGAACATTATTAAGCTTGTAAATCAAGCAGTCAAAAGTTAGGAAGTTTCAGAATTAAGGTTTCCGGGGAATAAAATATGTGATTGTGTAATTAAAGACTATCATAATGCGTATGCAAAAGGAGGCCAAATTAAGGTTGCACAGAAAGCCCTTAATTCTGTTTTCTCATTTCCTTGACTTTGCAAGCTTAATTTTTTCAAGTTTTTTTCTGTATAAAATGTATGCTTACTCTTTTATGCAAACTTCAGTTCTGCATCGCAATTATGAGATTTGATTTAATTCTACTGCAAAACCACCATCACAAGACTCAGCATTGATAAGGAGATATGGAGTTTATGAAATAGACAGGGTGAAGAACATCCAATAGCTCTCCATCTGAGATAGTCATCCTGTTTGAAAATATATCTGCATGCCTGTAAGGCCCATTCACACACGTGAAAGCTAATTAGCCTTATTGTTGTTCAAGCATTGTATGATGATTTGTAGTTCCTTCCTGTACACATATCACAATTTAATATTGATGCTAATGGGAATACGGTAGAGAAGATGCAACATCAAAAAATATGCCTGTGTAAGTTAATGGAGTTCATGTCATGAGGTCAGTGTCCAAAAACATTTCCAGTCTAGACATATCGTGTTCTGATGTCAGGGTGAGATTGTCATCTTAGGATACCATTGATTTAAATGGGCACTCTCAAAATGAATATTGTATAATTAAGAATTTATAAAAATGTCTTTTTTCAAAAGATATTTCCCTTCCCTTGCACTCTTTTTCCCTTTAGTCTTTTCAGCTTGCAGAGTAAGATTATCCCTGAAGATCAAATATGTCATGTCCTTGGTTTTCCCCTAGGCTTCAATTATTTTTTGCCCCCTTCAGGACCTAGAGGCATGTTTTCATTTTCCACATTCATACTTTACATAGGATACTTTGTGTTTTCAAGGTCCTTGCAAGTTACAGCTGAACAAGAGAGATGTCAATATTAATTTAAGAATCATAACTTCCCTTTTTGCCTGTATTATGCCTTCATCTATCCAGTTCTAACAGTCATTTTCAGAAGAAATTAGTATTAAAAATTCACATGAGTATTTAAAATAAAACATTTAGAAACATTTAGAAAACTTCCAAACTTTTTATGTTGTAAAGGTGCAGTAAGTTTGTAGCACAATACATTTGCATTTGGGAATACATTTCCAACACAGAACGTAGAAGAAATAGAAATACAGATCAGTGAGAGATGAAATTCTCAGTGGGTTCATAAATGCAGTTCGTATTAACATTTAAAAGTTTGAAATTTTATATGTATTCAAATCTCTCTACCCCAATATCTGGACCAGAGTGGTTTGAAGTGCTCCTTTGTCTTCCATCTTCGACACAAGGCCTGTTACTTTCTTTGTTCTTCCCTTGGTTCAGCAATACGTAACGTAAGGGCCGGTAGCTAACTTTTCAGTTTCTATATATTGCAATAAACAGCTTCTAAGGTCTGGTGTCTTGGGCAATCAATGGCAGAAGAGCCTGTGGGTTTCTGTTTTCATTCCTGTGATAGCTGATAAGTTAGAGTTGCTTATTGCCAGCTCCACTGATGAAGTTGGGTTCCTATTTCTGAAAGCCATTTGGAGGTCATGCCCTTGACTCTGTAAAGTTACCTGTGCTGTGTGAGGTTCCATTTTAGGATTATATTGCTTTCTCTTGGATTCTGTCTAAAGCAGCAAGTTCTTATTTTCTGTTTAAAAAAAAAAAAATTTGGATTCTAATAAAACCTGTAATGACCTGAAGCTGATTTTAAAACATGTTGTTCTAGCTGCTTTAATCAGCTCTGCTTTCAAAGCAGGTTGCTATTCTGTGTCCTAAAATTAAGGAGCAGGTGGAACTGCTGTCAGAGGGAAATAACCTTGGAATAGAACGGACAGCAAGTCCTACCTTTCCTTCTCTTTCTTGTCTAAGTGGAAACACAGCTTTAAATGTAAATGCTTTGCTTTTCAGATTCTCATGCCATGTAAATTCAGGCAGGTGGTATAAAAAGCTTTGAATAGTCAGCTTGTTAAATTTTAGTGGCTACTAATGCAGGTAAGGTTACTTGCTTTCCTGCTCTTGATTTGTCTTCAGAATGTGCTTCTGACATCCTAATACTTACCTGAATTACCGTGTATGAGCATAATAGGCTACTTTATGCACTTACACACTCGTAACTGTGCTTGTCTTATTTTCTTTTGACAATCAAGTTTTGCAATAAGTACCTAGATGCAGTAAGTATGCATCCATTATTTGTTTCTACCTCAAAAGACACATGCTCAAATATGGGTCTTTCAAGGCTAACTGCAAGTTCTCTTTCAGCTTTTAAGCAGCTTGAGCCCTTCTGAAAACTATACCCCCTCTAGAACCAAGGCTACTGAATGAACTTGCATTAGTTTCTTTGTTTGAAAGAATAAAAGAGTTTTCGGGGGGGGGGGGCCCCCCGGGGGGGGATGATTAGCTACTGTTTAAAGAATACAAGCTTGGGAGTGAAGTGAAAATGAACTAGGTAGAAAGCAATACGTAGAAAGTAAGAAAAGGAAAGTGGAAGGGAGAAGCAGAGAAGAGCTACATAAGAGAATATAAAAGGGGAATGGAATACAATATGCAGAGAAGATATGAAAGAGAGTAGGAAGACTTTTAAGATGGGGAATTACTTCCATTGCCTCAGTGAACAGAAAAGATGAGAAATGTAAATTGCTCTTTTTTTAAATGGTAAAACTTCATTCTTGTCGACATTGCAGTTATTTATCTGTTGGCATGACATTTCATGTATTAGCAGTGATACTGCAGCAAAATTAGACAATAAGACAACCCAAAGGTGCAAACCGGGTAACTATAGCACATTTGGTGCATTATAATGAAGGCAATTGTCATCTAACTGAAAATATATTTTGTGATGTTAATTATTAACGTAACAGTGAAAGTGTTGTTTACATTTAAAACTGAGAATCACCATATTGCATTATAAAAAAACTCCTTCAAATTAGTTTTTTGTGCAGCAGAGCCAGAACTTTATCCAGGTTTACTAGCATAATAGTAATGTTGTCTGAATTAGTGGTTACTATTAAAAAGTTCAACATTTGCCAACAGACAGATTAATCCATCCATAAAATAGGCTATAACTGCATTATCCCAGATACCACTGTGTGATAACTGTTGCTCGATGTTGGCTGATTACTAGAAATTGCTGTACTTTCTGATTTTTTTTTTCCCTATGTAAATGAGTTTTTCTCTTTGCTGGTTTCACACAGTGAGAATTTTCCATGCCTCGTAAGGAAGATAATCTTTCATATAACAATGCAGTTCTTAGGGATTCTTTTTGTTCAGCTATGATGCCTTCATGCAGGACTGGTTTTACTTTTGTTGTTGATCTACAAAATGTAGTGCCATATTAAATAAAATTTTGGTTTAACGTCCAAAATATTTTGTTCTGCTTATACCCACCCTCTGTCTCTAATCCAGTGTCATTCAATACTACTTAAGCTAATAAACTTTGGATAAAATAGAGCTTTTGCTCATAGATTTATGTTGCAGATTTCACTTGTGAATCTTGTATAAGTTTTTCATTTTACTATAACTCTAAAACCACTTAGGAGAAACCTTGGTCTTGTAATAGATTTAGCTTTTTTATTAACAATATAAATTAGGGTGCTAAACTAACATTGCAACATCTTTGTAGTCTTTCCAGGACTTAGTCTTACCTAGCTAGAGTAACAGTGCATGTTGTCGTGTTGCTAAAATTAAGCTATTGGAGTATTGTGCTAGTAGAATTGGCTTAATTTACTCTGCAGCATGGACACAATGTAAGTACTTACCTAGTATAGAATATACTGAAAGTCTTATTTTTTGGGGGGATAATGGTGTCCATTTAACACCAAATAAATCAGATTAAATTCCAGGATTGGATTAAATTGTGGGAATTGTGCAAAGGAGCAAAGGGCAGCTTCTAATCTTTTTATTTAAAAGTTATTGTAGAATTTCTTCATTTTTTTCAACATTTTTAAGACACTATTCATGAATTTCTTAACCAATGTATGTTAAAAAAATAAAAGGATTTTTTCACTGAAGAAAAATGAAAAAAAGCAAGTTACTTTGCCTATGCTTGTAAAATTGACTTTAATGTGAAACTTATAACATATGATGATAGTAGTGAAATTTTTTTTTTAAATATACATTTTATGCATTTTAAGCTGATTTTAGTCATTTAATTTACCTAACACTAATGCTACTAACAAATAATAGAGGAGATAGAAACAAACAGCTATAAATCATTCAAACTTCAACTGACCTTTTTGTTGGCCTCTCTTGGGAAATTAAAAGCGCCAGAACTTTTTGAAGAGCTCTAAGGGAAAAAGCTTTTCCTCTGTTGGATTGCTGAGTTGATGGTTTGGAATGCTATAGTACTCTTTTATCCTCAACAATTGATGAGGTGGCCACTATGCACTCCCTTCCCTGGCTTTGGCCTCAGAATCATCCTGGTTCACAGATGGCCTGCAACAACTGAAAGAGGAAGGAGTCTATGAAAGCGAGAATGATGATGGGGGTCTCAGAGGGAAACTGATCAACTCATAAAGAATTTGAAACCTCTTATGCAGTAGTTGTGTGGGGAGGCAAGTCGAGGTTCTTTGTGTCTAGGATGGCTTTTGCAACGTCTCAGTCGTTTTGGTTTGGGTTGGAGACACCTCGGTGAATCCTGATTTGTGTACTTCTTGTTGAAAAGAAATTGTTTTATGGTGAAACTGCATTCTGATTTGGGCCAAACTTGCTGCATCTTTATCATGAGGAGACAAATGCTATATCATCTCTGCCTGAGTTTTAATCAGTGGTCCTTTAAAGTATTGGAAGTGTTGGAAGAACATGAAAGCATGTTTTAACTTGTTGGTAAAGGCCAACAGGGAAATGCTGACCCTTTTATTGATGGAAATTGTCAATATTCCCTTTTGAGAGGAGCTGGCAACCTGATGCTTTTAAGAGTCTTTAGTATGATCTGTGCTCAAGAAACCATCACAACTCCTTGTGGTAAGGATTGCTGACAAGTTTGTTGCAATAAGTCATAGTAGCTAGATGTCTCAGAATTCTCTGACTCTTGTCAATCTGGTTACTATTACCTAGTGATAAATGAAGCTCAGAGGCCAGATCTGGTTTAAATCAGCCTAGCTCCATTGAAATAACCAGTAAACTAGTTCACTTCTGGCCCCAAGTATTCATGCTTGTATTACATCTATTAGCTCTCTTTGATACCATTAATGATGCATGCTGACATGCTTTTGATCTTGGTAAGAGTTGATAATACTGCTTTAAAAATGGACTTGTTCCAAAGAGGAACTGCTCTTCTTCCTGAAGGCTGCTTTTGGATGACATTTCCCAGATGTTCACTTTTGTCCTCCCCCTTGAATAATATGTATATGAGTCCACTAATAAAGAAGTATATAGGGTTGTGGTGTTGTTGTTTTAGTATGCAGTATACTAGCTGTATGTGTCTCTTCTGACACTGACAGTGCAGTTGAGTTTCTTTCCCAATGTCTGGTTGTGGTGTGAGTGTGGATGAGAGCTAACTATCTCAGGTTCAGTCCTGTTAAAACAGAGATGATATGGAGGAAAGCAGTGAGAAATATGACAAACTGGTATCTGTCCCTGTCTGTCAGACTGCTTTCCCACAGTGTACCTGTGTCCACAATCTGATAGTCTGGTGAGTTTCCCAATTCTTGTTGAATGGTCATCTTTCATTGGTACCCAAGGCAGCTTTTCTGCTTTTATTTTTCTAACTGATTGCATCCTTTTTTTCTGTTAGACTCCACTGTTTTAATTCATGCTTTTTATAACTTGACACTAAGCTACAGTATTGTGCTGTATTTAAGTTCCTTTCTTAACCCCATTTCTGTGCTAAAGCTAGTGCAGAATATGGCAACATGCCTGATAAGTAACGTTTCCCTACAGGACCATATTCAGCCAATGTTTCATGATCTGCTCTGGCTTCTTGTGTTTCTGGATGGAGTTATGATTGTTGGCATTGAACTAAAAAGTGCTAAATACCTGAGGGTCTGTCTTCTGGAGGGATCTCGTTTCTTCCTGTACCTTACTTCTGAAGTTGAAATCATCAGAAGCACACTAGTTAGACATGCTCTTGATGTGAACATGAGTGGATTATGGGCAGGATATTCTGTGTGAAGGCTCTATTCCTTAGGAATGTGTTCCTCATCTTGGTCTACAGTAACTCAAACCTGTTGACATTTAGGTCATTCTCATCCTTTTTAATGGAACTTTTGAGGACGAAAGATGATACGTAGGGAAGGTAGGAATTGTTACAATTTGTTTTGCAGTTAATAAAGTTATGTTTACGGAATGTTGTGTGTGGTTCATTGTTGATTTGTACTGTATTTAACTGACTGGCAGAGGTGCCTAGAGTACAAGAAATCCAGTTTTTAGCTTTTTATTTAAATATAAATAGTAACTGTTGCCGTATATTTTATCTTCCAGGTGTACCTGCTTCATACAATGCCTCTTTTTCCCTTTCTGTTGTGGACAGTTTTACTATTTGTAGAAAGTAATATTAAATACTAACAGCATGTTATATATTTATACTAATACTTTTCAACCAAGTCCTTAATTAGAAAATATTTCTTATAAAAATGTAGGTGATGACCCTTGGCATGAGTCTTTTACCCAATATTTGATGTCATTTTATTTAGATTTAAATAGTTAAAAAAAAATGACTCCTGTTTAAGAACTTTAGGCACCTAACCCTTCTAGTGTTACATAATATTCACAGTGGCATTGAAAAAAAATCCATAACATGCTCAATTATCCAAAACCCTATTAATCCAAATATTTTGATGCCCTGAAATGGGGTTGTACCCGGTTTCATTTTATGTCTATCAGATGTTCTTTCTGTTACCTATATTATAACAACTGAATTACAATGATTATTTGCTTATTCAGAGAAAAAAAAAAGCTTTCATGCTCAATTCAGGTCCTTTTGAAATTCAGATACCTTTACCTCTGTCAAATTTGTGCCCAGTTAATAAGCCACAGGAACATGATAGTTGAATAACAATAATTGGCATATGAAAAGCATGCTTAGGAAAATAACTGTTTAATTTATGTGACTAGCTGTTTAATTTAGAGTTACAATGTGATTGACTGTTGCTTGAAATATATGAACCTAACAAGTGTAACTTCTCATAAAACAAAGCTAATGGCATGAATGTTTGCTTTTTTAAAAGCTAATTTTTTAGATAGGTTGTTGACTTTAAAATATTCTTCACTGCTTTTCTCTTGACATTTTTTCTATCAGTTCCTTTCTTAATTGATCACTTTGTTTCTCTCTACCTCCTGTGGCAGTCTATTCACTGTAAAAGGACCAATCTGTCTAAGGTAGAGAAACTCAATTTCTATATATTGATTGCCATGTCTGCATATAGTTAACTTGCAGAGGCTATGCTAATCATTTATCTGTCTTGTTTAACTTTACTATTTAAATAGTTTTTTCCAAGAACTTGGTTTACTTTTCAGCTTCCATACAATGCCCAGCAGCATAGAATCTAATTGGTGGCCATATTTAAGGAAATGTTTTGAGTTATTAGAGCATATTAAGCTATTGTAAAATTTTGTCAATCCATGATATTAATGTAAACTTTTAAAACAGACACCATGAATTAAACTGTACCATGCTTTATTTCTGTTCTGTAATTTTCAAGAAATGACACTCCTTTTCCCCTAATTTTTTAATTAGACTAGAATTTGAGAGACAACAACGAGAGGAACTGGAAAAATTAGAAAGTAAAAGGTAACTTCTCTTTACTACTCATCTGAAGTATTTATGTCCCCCATAATCTCAGTGTATGAGTGCCTCATAATCTTTAATGAATTTATCTTCACAACATCCCTGTGGAGCAGGTAAGTACTGTTATCCCCAATTTATACATGGGAAACTGAGAGGCAGTGATTTGCCCAACATCACACAGGAATTCCAGGGAACTGAAGCCCAAGCTCTAAATTAGTGCCCTAACCGCTGGACCATTCTTCCTCACTATATTCAGTGTAGATGAGTTTTCTTTTGTTCTCCTTTTTTGTCTGAGTTGGACTATTTTACATATTCAAGGTCAAGTGATTGGCTGTGTGATGGCCTTACACTATCTTCATACCACTGCACTAGGTAGACATATGTAGCATGGTTTTTTCTACACTTTCTCATAATTAATTTTGAAAGACCCCCCAACCCCCGAAGAGACTATGAGGAGGATTATATTTTGTATAAGGAAGAGAAGATAATTTGTCTCTAGGAGACTGCAGCTATTCTCACACTTCCAGCCAAATGTGCCAGTTCAGGAGAAGGTTCCCCGAAAGAAGGAAATTTGATGGATTAAAACAGTGGACTCAAACAAGATTGGAGTACGTGTATTTTTCAATCTAATCATGTTCATGCCTGAATCTTATTCTGCAGTACAGGCATGCAGTATGTATTCAATGAATATTATTGTATTGGGCAGAGTTATTACGGTTTAAGCATGTAGTTCTACTAACGTAAATTGATTTTGTGTAATTTCATATGCCTACAATTTAAAGATAATTTAATGATAGTTTAATATATTTCAATACTGTAGTGTATCTGCTTGTCAGGGAAGGCTTTACTTAAAGTAATTTGTATATGATAACTGTTTCTCTCCAGAAACTGAGTTAAATACAAGCTGCTAAATTATGAAGACATGTTCCTAATGTAAGGCAAATAAAAAAATGACTGAAATAAAATGGTCACTTTAAATGAAACAATTCAAGTTATGTGTTTTTAGATCCTCTTCCAAATCCTGTTAACTTTTAGGGAAATATTGGCTAAATTAGGAAAAGGGAAGGAACATTTTGAAGATATTAATCTGATAGACATATTGTACATATTTTATCTTAGGAAACTGATAGAAGAAATGGAAGAAAAACAAAAATCTGACAAGGCAGAACTAGAAAGAATGCAGCAAGAGGTGGAGTCACAGCGGAAGGAAACAGAAATAGTACAGCTGGAAATCAGAAAACAGGAAGAGAGCCTGAAACGGCGAAGCGTTCACATTGAAAGCAGATTAAAAGACTTGCTGGCCGAAAAAGAGAAGTTTGAAGAAGAAAGACTACGGGAACAGCAGGAGATAGAACTTCAGAAAAAGAAACAACAGGAAGAAATTTTTGCTCGGGTTAAAGAAGAACTCCAACGCTTGCAAGAACTTAATCATAATGAAAAAGTTGAGAAAATGCAGATTTTCAGAGAACTAGAAAAACTTAAAAAGGAAAAAGACGAACAGTATGTCAAGCTGGAATTAGAAAAAAAGAGGCTTGAAGAACAAGAAAGGGAGCAGGTGATGCAAGTGGCTCACCTAGAAGGACAGCTTCGAGAGAAACAGGTCATGATACAGCTACTCAAAAGAGGGGATGTGCAAAGGGTTGAAGAAGAAAAAAGAGAACTTGAAGATATTAGAGAATCTCTCTTGAGAGTCAAGGAAGCCAGATCTGAAGGTGATGAAGACTATGAAGAATTAGAAAAAACTCAGCATAATTTCATAGATTTTAAAAGAAAGCAGTTAGAACAGTTAACTATTTTGGAGAAAGACTTAGTTCAACAAAGGGATCATCTAGAAAAGGAAGTAGCAGATGAACATGAAACTCTGGATCGTTTAAAATATGCACACAAGGAACGCTTACACCTCCTCAAAAAAGATGATGAAAATGTTGTGGATGCTGCACTGATGGTTGAAGAATTTGATAAGATAAAGCCAGCAGAATACAGGCTACGGTATAAAGAGCGCCAGCTTCAATACCTCATGCATAATCACTTGCCTGCCTTGTTGGAAGAAAAACAGAGAGCTTCTGAAGTCCTTGATAGAGGGCTGCTAGGGTTAGACAATACACTTTATCAAATTGAGAAAGAAATGGAAGAAAAAGAAGAACAACTTGCACAATATAGAGCCAGCACTGACCAGCTGCAGCAGCTCCAAGAAACATTTGAATTTACAGCCAACATAGCTCGTCAGGAGGAAAAAGTTCGGAAAAAGGAAAAAGAAATTCTTGAATCAAGGGAAAAACAACAGAGGGAGGCACTGGAGCAAGCTGTAGCTAAGTTGGAAAGGAGACACTCTGCTTTGCAGCGTCGTTCAACAATAGACCTTGAAATTGAAGAGCAAAAACAAAAACTTGCAATTCTGAACAGCAGCTGCAGTGAACAGGCAGGTCTGCAGGCTAGTCTAGAAGCTGAGCAAAAAGCCTTGGAACAGGATAGAGAATGGTGAGAATTATGGGTAACATCAATTTAATAGACTCTATACACAAAGAAGTATGTATTGCCTGTATTTTAGATTGTATAAAAGAGATTTCTGTTTTCTAGTGTATCGGTTCCACAGTGCCCTTAAGGTAGTTGTCCCCATAAGTAATGTTTGTAGTTCTGAACTCTTTCTAAAGACTATATTTCTTGCCTTTCGATTAAGTTCTGATCAGCTACGTATCCCATCTCCATCAGCAAAGTATTTATGTCCATTATCACAGTATTTAAGTTCATTATTTGGACATGGTTTTTTTTCCTATCCAGAAAGCTCAGCTGAGCATGATGCCAATCACACATACTACATTTATACAGGAAATTTTTATAAGTGGTGTAGGTGCATGCACAGATGATGCTTGCTATCTTTAAAAATAATTAGAAGTCATGTTAAATAAAGTAAAAATGAGTATCTCACCTCAGTGGGATAAAGCATAGCTTTTGGTGACACTAATCAAAGACTACTTAGTCATTGTCACTGAAAATAAGAGAATAGCCAGAAAGCATCTAGTTACCATGACACAAAATAAAATGATATAGTTGGGAACTCACATGTATGGTAAACTGCAAAGAGTATTTCTTTGGTAGTGTTTAACGTCTTTATACATATCTTTTTTGTTTTAAGAGTAAACAGACATGGTATTTAATGCTTAGTAATTTGCTATAGAACTAAAATAAAAAAATAAGCTGCTGTTGGAAACACCCTAATGAAAGATTTCTGCAAGAAAACAGCATGTCCCCTCACCAGCCAGTCAATATTCCTAGCTCTGTGTTCTTAAAAAGAAACTGAATCATATAAGGATGATGTATAGTGGGTTAATGGTAGGCAAGATGGATACTAAAAAAAGACAATTTTAGTTTTAGCCACTTATAACTGGCTTCAGTTCACAGAACCCAGTTATTTATCTCCAGCAGGTGGACCATCAGAACCTTTGCCACAGAGAATAAAAGGTTGAACAAAGAATAGAACAGGCCTCAATTCTTGACCAAATAGCAGAGTTCAGTCATTCAGAAAGACTATTTATTTATCATACCTCAAGGGCCTTTGGTAGGAAAATTCAGGCAGCTTCTAAATAGAAAATTTCCAAACAAATTAAGACAGGCCAGAAGGATTCCAAAGGATATTTCAGGGCTGGTATGTGAGCCCTAGAATGTTAAAGGCCCTTTTTCCTGCAGGCAGAGGAGAGGTTACTACAGGGCAATTAGTCACCTGGACCCAATGAAGGGCTACTCCAGGTGTACTTAAACCCTGCCTTCCCTACAGGGAGGGGTGAGGAGGAAAGGAAGAGGAAGGTGCCAAAAGGCTTGTGGCAGCTGGAGAAGAAACTTCCCCCAGGCTAGGAGATGGTGCTTCTCTGCAGAGAAGCCAGAGGAGCAGAGAAGGAGACAACCCTGGGCCCCATCCGGTAGAAGGGAGCTACAGCAAGGTACCTCCCTGGGCTCCGGGGGTATGACGAGGGGAAGGGACCCAAAGACTTGCCCAGACTGGGGGCAAAGTTACTGCAGGCCCCACTGCTAGAGGGGACTGCTGCCAGCAGGCGAGACTAAGGGACGGGGGTTACCATACCACACTATGATTAAAGAAGCTAACTTTAAATGTATCTGAGATTTCTTTCCTAATTCTAAAGCCCATACAATTATATAGAATGGGCTCTTCTTGAGAAGAGAGAGAGTAGAAATCTATTAAGTGGGCAACAGTGTACATCACTGTTGATTTGTCATAAGGCAGCATTAGGAAAAGGTGGAAATTTTTCTTGTTTGTTCATTTTCTCTTTTCAAGATCTTCTGTATCGTTCCAGGATCTGGCCTTATGTCTCTGCTTAAAATTTTATCTTGGTTTTGTAGTTATTCATAGACTTACTGATGTTATGCTTAGTATTATCTGATGACAAGTCCTTTATATGTAAAAGGGATGATGTCATCAATAGACTATATCTCAGCACTTGGATGAAGTATGGAAAAGGCCAAAATAGGGAATACAGCTAAGGACATTTTTACCTTTCAAAAAGTGAGAAATATTTCAGAGTATCTAGGGCCTAAATTAAATCCCATTGAAATCAACACATCAGGCTCATTGTGTGGAAGAAGGGCACGACTGCGTTTAAAAAAAATGCATCATTATCATTGTTGTCAGTAGATGAAAGGAAAGCTTTAAAACGTGAAACTTGAAAAAGAATGGCCGTTCCTTGAGAAAGTCTGGAAAATTTGTTTTTTGAACCCACAGTAGTTATCCTATTCTCTTTTTTTCACACATTTTAAACTGCAGCTTTCTTAGAAAATAATTCGCACTGAATAGGGCAGAAAAACATTTATCTGTTGCCAAACTGATGAGCTCTTCTGTATTATTTTTTCAAATCGTATTTCAAGAAATGAGTTCCTTTTTATCCTCCTTTCTGGAAGTAGTTACTAGTTTATCAAGTCTACCTTATGTGCATGTGCAATTTAGCAAGTTTGATATTGCTTTATAGTGTTTCTTCCTAGAACGAAACATTGATGTGTCTTTACATCAGCTAGCCATCTTTTGTACATGGGTAATTTTGTTGCTCTTTATACATTCTGTAGCTATTTACCTTCTACTTGTTTTAATAACCCTCATGCTTGATTATTAAATTAAGCAACCTAACAGTGTGTCAATGCAGGTTAAGATGGAAGTCAGCAAAGCTCAGGTTTATGAAGTGTATATATAATTGCCTACAGCTTTTATATCTCTGCCTAGACTTCTGATTTTGTAAATGATTTATGTCAAGTTGAGGCCTAAACTTCTAAGATTCTCTGAACATACTAATACTGTAAACAGTTTTGTATCATAATCAGAGCTGGTTCTTACAGTTAAACGTCTAATAACTTGTATCGAGTAGGGGTCATGTTCTTCTAGTTGCTTGTCAGTTTACTAAGCATACTTTTGGGTACACTAAAAGCAATAACCTTACAATAATAAATAGTCATTTTAACAGTTTCCAAAAGTGAGAGTGGCACTTCACAGAACAAATGGAAAAGCTAGGTCCGTACCTTGGGAAACATATAGAATAGTTTTTGTATATTTAGTATTTAACTTGACTACTGTAACATCTGTAGTTAGCTACAAATAAGAGTTACATTAAAAATAGAAAGACATGGTTCTTGCCCTGAAAAGCTTGCAATCAAGGGAAATAAACTATTGGAAAGGGGTTGGTTGAAGAAAAAAAAAAAGACAACAGCTTCAAGATGACATGGTTACCCAAGGAGAGATTTAAGACCACACGTTCCCTTAAATCACCTGGGTATTTTGTGAAACTCTCTAGTTTAGTAATATGCATATTTTGATGGTTCAGTGAAGATAGTGGACCTGATTCTCTTTGCACTATTACTACTTTAAACCACCTTGGCAGTGTAAAGGGGTCTTTTTACCCCTCCTCCCTTTGAGACCCTTTGACACAAAGGTGATGGTGTAAAGATGTAGGAGTATAAAATATCAGATCCACTGTGTTGATGGTCTCTATGTAGTACTGTGATGTGCCATATAGGTGCCTAAATAAATAAACAATGTTTTTGACCTCTCCGTCATGGAGAACGAGATTCAATAAAATTAAATTAAAGATTAAGTAAGAGATTAAATAAGATTGTAAATTCTTCAGGACACTCATGTTGTCCTTTTGTATGTGGTTTTGAGAGAACAGCACGTAGTAAAATGGAGCTCCAATTGTGAATGGGGGTGTTGGACAGTAATGCATAATACACATACATACACTCAAACGAATGTTTTTGTTGTTTAGTAGATATTGTCATTTGTATGTTTTTTAGCAGTTTTCAAATGCTATCTAGCTCCCAACCAGCAATAATACATCTTGCATTGTCTTTTACTGCATTTTGCTGCATATGATCTGTGTGATGGTGTCTCCTCAGGCTATCAGGATATAAAAGGAGAGGCTCAAATCTGTATAAACTGTCTTAAAGCTATTAAGTCCAGTTTTCAGTTTAAGTAGTTTAAGAATAAATAATCACTTTGCAGTGAGATGCCAGTCTTTTGAACAGGGGTACAACTATTTTTCTCCTGTTTTCGTATTTTGCTACTAAATTATTCTAATTCCAAATTCTCTCTCTCCTGTTTGTAAATATATTTTGGGTCAATAAGAGCTGCCAGACCATGGTTACAGCAAGTGAACTTTGTTTTAGGGTTAAAACACATACAAAATTGTGTCTGAATTGATCCAGCATTGTCAATTATTCCTAATGCTGTAGAGCAAACACATCACCCTAAGTGTTTGAGTTAGTGGACCCACATCAGTCTGAAGCAGCAAAATGTAGTATAGTTGTGAAGTGTAAATAGCCTACATGAAATAATTTAAAGTTTATTTGCCTTGGAAAGTCATGTATTTTACTCATCAAACATTTGTGGCCCAAACAAAATACAGGCTGTTTCCTTTTAAATGTAACTGAATCTAGAAAGGTTAATGCAGCCAGATAATCAATCTCTCAGAAACTCTCTCTCAGGATTTTAGTTTTTGCCACACTACTGAAATAAGGAAGTTCTCTTCTGGTCAAAGAAAAGTGTTGGCTTATGGCCATTGTGTCAGAAGTATATTTTCCTATCAAAGTTAAATGAGAACTTAATTTATCCTCTCTCCAATCCACTGCATTCCTTCCAGCTTTTTATTTTTCTGTACTGAACTAAGAATGTGTAGAGCAAACTCGATATTCATGTTTGAGGTTATATGACTGAAGAGTGTTAACCTATAAGAGAGCATATCCGCAAATATTAGAATTTGTGTAATTTCCCTTTCATTCACAGTGATTAATCTTTTTCAATTTTCTGTTTTTTATTTTTAAATTATAGATGTTAAAAAAAAAAAAAAAAAAAAAAAAAAAAGCTACCTTCAAGACAAAAGTTGTACCAGAACCAGGAAAGACTACACAATCCAATCCATGAGACTATACAAACTAATTTAGTCTAAACTACAATACATCTGAAACATGTAGATTACTTAGCTGAATTAAAATGTATTATACCAAAGCAATACATATGCTAGGAAGTGTTTTTATTTATAATACTTGATGCTTAAAGCATTTTCAGAGTGAAATATTCAACCAGAATTTGGGTGACTTATGTGCATAAATCAGCTTTTGTTACATAAGAAATTTAGAGAATGTGAGGAAACTTGCATTTTCTAAAAATGATCTATTAGTCATTAAATTCTACCTCTGTATGTTGTTTTAAGGATACATTTTCAGATTGATTTATAAGAGACCTGAACAAATGATGGAATTTACATACTTTTATTGTGCAATTTTAAGAGTGTTTTTTTTTTAAATAGACTGTGTGTGTTAGATTTTCTTCATTTTTTGACTGTAGTATTGTCATTTGAGTTGAACCACTTTTTCCAGAGTAACAGCAGAATAACTGAAATCATTGTTGGAGTTCTAAAATGAGGTAAGGTTTTCCAAGTGGTTATAATAGGTTGTCTCATGAATCAATCTACCTTTAATGAACTAACTGAGACATAGTTGCATTGAAAGTTACATAAATTGATTTATTTAGCTAAAATGCTTCTATTCTAGTCTGGTTTTCAGATGATAAATATATACTTCACTATCTAAATATGCAATAATAAATAAGATTTATTAATATTTGTGACTACGGACATAACAAAGGCCGTAAGGAGAGATGATCCTGATTTAATTATGCTACCCCCTAGTTATTTCCAGTCTTGTATGTATGTAAATATTCTTGGGATCAGTATGTTTTAAACAGGGAACTGAAAACGCTGCAGATAGATGCATTGTTTATTAATATAGATATTAAAATGTATTTTAAAATTTACTTATAGGCTGGACCAGGAAATTCAACTGCTGAAGCAGAAGATATATGAAGGTGATGGTGTTCAAAAAGGGTATCATGGAACGGTAGAGGAGAGACTCTCTCTCACCAATTCCCCTACTAGCCCTACAAAGTCTCAGTCCCATTTTATTCCACTGGTTGATGACAGGTACATATACTAATTTTATTCAGACTTAATATGATTTTAAACAATGGTGTTAGGGTATTATTGAAACATTCCAAACTCGGATCTCTGTGTAAGAGTTTGCAAAATTGGATCTTTATTTAGTAAATTATCAAAATTGTATTTTGATTGCAATCTAGATAGAAATATGTTCTGCTTTTACCACTTCGACGTGTTTTAAGATCAGTAAGTTTTTCTGTGATATATACTGTATTAGAATAGTACCTGAAGAAACCTTAAGCTTATATTTATTTTAAATTGTTCCTAAATCTAATTGTTTTGATTTGCTTAGATGTCTGCATGACTTACGCCTTTGCATACTAAAAGTGACAAAGTAAATAAAATTGCATTAAGGGAAGCAGCATAGCATCACATTAAACAAATTAATTCTATTATTTTCTCTTTCATTTCATTTTACACTTATGCACACAATAATTAGTATAGACTTTTGAAACTTTCAGTCTGTCTGAAAGCCAAAAATGTTGTTAGTCTGCTTATTTATAATGTGCATGTTGGAAAAGTCATGAAAGGGAACTGCTACATTAAAAAAATATAAACTACAAACGCAGCCTGTAAATGAAGAGAGAAATTTATCAGATGCTTAACCAAGAGTCCACCAATTGTGATTCAGTCAGTTGTTAACTCTTTTGCCTTTTCAAATTAAATAAAAACTGGTGAAAGAGAATCATATCTCTTTGGGAGCCAATAAAGATTGTCTACAATGTTCTTGTACTTAAAAAAGATACAATGCTTAAGATGCATAAACAGTTCAAAAAACACTTTAAAACAGTGGCTCTCAACCTTTCCAGAGTATGAGTATTTTGCCCCTGTCAGGAGTCTGATTTGTCTTGCATACCCCCAAGTTTCACCTCACTTAAAAACTACCTGCTTACAAAATCAGACATAAAAATACAGAAGTGTCACAGCAGATTTACTGAAAAATTGCTTACTTATAATTTTTACCATATAATTATAAAATAAATCAATTGGAATATAAATATTATACTTGCATTCAGTGTATAGTACATAGAGCCATATAAACAAGTAATTGTCTGTATGAAATTTTAGATTTTACTGACTTAGATGTACCACCTGGAAGACCTCTGCATATCCCCAGGGGTACATGTATCCCTTGTTGAGAACCACTGCTTTAAAATACCCTTACTGGAGGTCTAAGAATACATATTTTTTATTGTGTGTATATTCATTTTTTAAAGAATAAATGCATTAATTGAAGAAGAAGTGCAAAGGCGTCTTCAGAATATTCACCACACGTCTGAAAATAACAATATTGGCCTGTCTCAGTCTACAGAAATCATTAAGGTGAGCAGAGTCAGCTAGGAAACATCACTTTTAAAGATACCTTAAAAATAATTGGCTTAATTTCTTTATCCACATCCCATGTTTTCTTTTAATGTAATTTTAGTTTATCAAAGAATAGAAATAAACGTACACTGTTAAATGTACTTTTATTAAATGTACTTTATTTGTGATGAACATAAATACTTTATTAAATGTACTTTACTTCATTTGTGGAGAGCAGAACAAATACGTTTCAAATTATTTTTGAGGAATTTAGTTTGATATCCTGATGTTTAGTTATTTAAGGGTTGAAATACTTTGCTTTCAAACATCAGTAGATGAAAGTATACTATGGAACTTGTAGCAACAAGGTGTACACAGCTACTTAATGCGCAACATGCTGGTGCATCATAGGTTAACACATAAGCTTGCTGCACATTAAATCACTGTATAGACAGTCACTAATTAAAATCAAGCGATGAAATCCCAGCTGTATCAAAGTTAATGGGAGTTTTGCCATGAACTTCAGTGAGGCTGGGATTTCACCCAATATTTCCATATTGTCCTTGTAGAACAATAAGCAAAATTATTTTAAGTACTGTGGTTATTGACTTTGACCTGCATCTTAACCTGCATGCAAATACTAAGTTTTTCTCAGATGTGTAGAGTTCAATGAAGGCATTCACTAAATGGCACCAAAGCCTTTATCTTCTGAAAAACAATGTTAAGAGTTTAACTCCCTCTGCCTTTATTATACTTATGTTGATGACAACAAAAATTCCATCAAAAAGAATACTGCATATTTTTAATAATCTATGCTTAAAAATGAATGTGTACAAAAGAACCACTCTTGTTAAAATTCACCTTTTTCTAATTAGTAAACTGAATAGTTTAATTCAACCATAAGGCAATATCTTACCAAACACCAGCAGAAGTTCCATAGCGAGATGATGGGTATTTCTGACAGTTAAACAGATTACTTTAGGTCTATGTTATAAATAATTCAAACTTTACAAGAAGGAAACATTTTTTAATCACCTGTACCTTTTGTTCTTAGGATAATGAGACACTTCATAATGGTACTGTTCAACGCAAGTTGAAGTATGAGGTAGGTTATATTTCGTCAGAATGAAATGATTGTCTTAAATTATGATGTGCTCAGTAATTAAATTTCTTAATCTTTAGCTGCATACTTAGAATTTCTAAGTCACAGATATTAATATCTAATAGAGATGGCAAGTTTTTGTAGGCAAGAAAAAAACTGAATCGTGCATGTTGGGTACACTTCTTGCTTTATTTGAATAGCATATTTTTGTGGTGAAGGATTCTCTTTTTCTCTAATTCTTTATTTGAAACAGTATCCCTTTCCTAGATCTAGAGAACAAAAACAATTTATGATCAGTAAAAAAATTATTTCTAATCAAACTATTCTTTTTATCATGTCTGATTCCCAATTGTCTCACTACTATCAGAGCCTTAATAATATTAGCAGTACTACAATGCAAATATTTGTGAACATGTTCTGAAGATTTAATGTTGGACAATCTGGAAGTATTTTACCACTAAGTGTTTTAGGATTATAATGTTTTATTTGGCTAGTCCATGTTTTTCCCCCTGGTTCTTTCCTCATTTTTCTTATGATGATTTAGATCTTCAAAATTCTTAAAAGCATATAGAAAATTAGTTATCCTCTGAACATTCTGTTTCTTTTGAGAAAACCAAATGTAGTACTAGATGAAGTGAAATGGATACTGTACACACTCACAAAAATGATGGGTGTGGGGTAAAGAAGTAAAGATTGTTCCTGAATCAGACATCAATCAGTCTAATTGGATTTGGTCTCACAGTTTTGATTACTTCTGAATGAATGCACAAACCTAACTAAATTAAACCTGAATTCAAGAAATTTTCAAATCAGAAGAAAGATTTTTTTCTTTTTAAAAGGGGTGCATCCATTTCCCTCTTTTGACATTTTAAACAGAAAAGACGACCTTGCCAGCCACATTACAGCCTCCCTTTTGAATCTAAAGATGACAACATTGGTTCTAATTTGACTGGAGAAGATGCAACAACAGGAGACCTCAAAAGACATGACAAATGTCCAGAGATGTGGAATTTTTTTTCTATTCCTGAAAAAATCTGTTACCCCTCTTCATTGCAAAAGGGAGTTGGGAATGAAAGAAATGAGTCAGAACTGGATTGCTTTGATTGCCTATTTGATTCTGAATGTGAACAAAATCACCTTAGAAATACTAACACTTTTAAAGGGGTGAAAATTCATTATAAAAATGTTACATGTGCTTCTCCACAAAATCATGATGTAGGCAATGTGGAGCATTCACAATATAAAATGGTAACACTCAATCATTCTAAGAATGCAAGAATTACTTCTTTGGACCGAGACATCACAAGGACCAAATTTCATTGTTCCCATTCACATCTGTCTGCCTCAGAACCTTTAGCCTGTGTGAATGAGCAGGTTAGCTTTAGCAGCATATCTTGTTTAATTCTCTCTCAGTCCAGTATATCTTCTGAAATAGCATCCATAGAGAACAATCCATTTAACACAGTGTACCACACTATTCCAAACCAGTCTCTTATTTCTCAGCAGTCAGTTGACGAAGACCTAGATACTAGCAAATTAATCTCCCTAAAGTCAGAAGTGTCATGTTCAGGTGTGAAAACTGAACAGAGCTATGGCTTGGGCTATCTTTTCAGCAAGCTCTCTTGTCTTTACAAAGACCCTAGTAGTCAAATGCTTAATAGTGCCCAAGTTATTAAACAAATAAAGGAGCTGGGTAATAAGTTTGATAGAAGTGGGAGATGTGCCCAAGTGGCATCATTACTGAAAAATTTGCCCTTTGTAAAAATATTACATCTAAATGTACCCTTCAAATCAGATAGTAAGAAGGCTACACCTCATTCCACTGATGAGGCCAAAGCTCATACTGATATAGGCATTCAATCAGAAAATCTGTTGCCAACAGAGAATACTGTGAAGAGTGGATCCTCAAAAATGTCAAGTGTGTGCACACAAGATTCTTCTGAAAGATCTGTTTACTGGTATGGAAATGAAGAAATGAAAAAGAATTTGGTGTTAAGGCAAAAATTTGTGCATTTTCCTGATGAGTTACTGAAACTTCAAGTCTGTTCTCTTGAAAGACTGTTGGACTGTGTGATCTGTGCCTTACCGCAAATTTGTGCCCGCATGGATGAATTAAAAGGTGTCTACTGGCTTGCTGTTGGCAATTGCAAAAAACCTGATCCACAGCCGGCTTGTTTGCTTTTGTTCAGGTCTGTTTTGTACGCTGTTGTTTTATCAGAAAACCAGCAAGAGAACTGCCAGGATTCCTTGGCAGTCTTTCATGTTCTTCCAATCACCATGATAAGAGAGATTGAAGTTGGTTTTGCTGGACAGAGTGTCAGACTTGTATGCTGTACTGAAGACAGTTTACTCACAATATTTACCTATAACAAACACTTCACGCAGAGAATATGCCACGATCTACTGAGTATTTTGATGACTACATCCAATGATGCCATTTGTTTAAATCACCAGTTGCTGAAAGCAGATTTGTTGCAGGTGTCACTTCACTGGACATCAGAAGTCACTGACTTAGTTTTTGCAAGTGGAGTACGGTTTTCCTGCAAATTCAGGAGTGCTTTAGCTGACCTGGTGTACTTTGTGCATGAAAATATGGATGATAAAAAGCCCCCTTTGGGAGATGTTCATGTATTACTCTATACCACAGTGAAGATAGAAGACCATTTTAAACAAATGACCTACAGAACACTAGTTCTTACAACAACTCATATAGGACTCATGCAGGAAGATAAGGTTTTCTATCCTGTTCCGAGTTTGCATACTTTACCTCAGCGATCCCAGTTTGACAAAATTCAGTTGTACTGTTTGAATGAACTCCAGTGTGTGATTGTCACAGACAAAGAGAATTTTATAAAAATTGAGCTTGTTTTTTCTAAAATGAGCAAAGTTGGATCTGATTCAGGGCTTGGTTTTTCTAAACCCCATCCCAAGCAAACAAATACTCAACTGACACTGATCCCATCATTTTTTCAAGACAATTTAAATGTCCCATTGGAAATCTGGAAATTAACTTTCAGTTCAAATGAAGAAGCCATTTGGCTAATTACGTATTTGACTAGGCATCGAAATCCAAATACATTTTAGATGTGACAAAAGTAAACAGGCTAATGGATATTGATACTTTTTATCACTGCTGGTGGACCATATACAAAAGAGCAAATTTAGGACCTTTCTTTGCAATCTGAAGAGACTACCATAGGGTACATATCCATCTTGCTGACGTCCAATATTAGTTAGCTTCTTTTTTGCTTTGTATGCGTCTGTGTAGTATACTGAGCCCACTGCTTCTTGAAAAGGCAAATCAGTTTAAAATGCATCTGTTTGATATGGTGAATGGATCAATGTCTATACACAGACAGCCACTCTCTGCTCTTTCTAGTACTGTGTTCATCCTTCTCTCTTCTGCTGCTGACTCTTGTCCCTTCCATCTCTTACCCCAGCTTCACCAGAAAACTACAGTGTCTTCCTCACTTTTGCCACCTGAATGGTGGCCTCCTCTTTTTACTACTTAAAAATATCTCTTGCCTCCTGATTCAACAGGTCTCGTTCAGGTAGTGGTGGCGATTGGTTGAATCTCAAGATTCATGTTTGTGATAGCCATTAGTTTTACTCTATATTTGTACATGGGGTAGAGTGTATTTTAACCCCATATGATGTGAATTGTGTCCTGGTAACTCTCTGGGTGTTGTGTGTTCATGTGTACACAGTTTCTAAAAATCATTGCATTGGTAGTCTGGAGTTTGCCTGTCGGCCCACTAAGGATTTAATTTTTTACTCATTTCTTAAAAGGAGACAATTTAAATGTCAAAATCATTGGGTAGTAACATTCAGCTCATTCATCTTAATACCACTTGATTTTTACTTCATGAAACCCCATCTTAAAATATTGCAGGGCCTCTTCTAATGTTTTCTCATTTTAAGGAGCGAAAGCTCCATAAGTTCTTCTTTGAGTAGATGCAGACGTGGATTCCAAGTAGAAGTGTGCACACCCCATGCTCCAGAGCCAGAGACTTTTGCCTAGCAGTATTTGGAGAGGAGTGGCTCTCATGCCTATAGCCCTTCCCTGGTTATATGAGGCAGTGCTGGGTTGGGGTTGAGGTTGGGGTTTTCTTTAGCGCCATGGTGACGAGATGTATGAAAGGACTGTTTCACCTGCATCCTCCAGTCCAGGAACTGGTCCCCTTGTGCGACCTGAACATTGTTTTAGTAGTTCTAAGGGATTGCAGGCTCTGATGGCTGGGCTTCCTTACACAGGGTTATGCTCTGGCCACACCTGAAGTTTGTATCCAAGGTGGTCTCTGTTTCATTTGAACTAGGTGGTATATTTGCCTGTATTTTTCCATAAGCCACATTCTTCCCCAGAGTAACATTGCCTCCCTGTATTAGATACAGTCCAGCCTTTATCTGAATAAGACTGAACAGTTTCATGTTACACCTTGCCTGTTGGTATCATGTGCGGATTGCATGAAGGGACAGGCGTTCTCTGCACAGATCAGGTCTAGATGGTTAATGTCTTGCATCCAGATTGTATGAAATAGTGTTGGATATGCCTCCTCAGCAGATATGGGCACATTCAATGAGAGCACAGGCAACATAAGTGTCGTTCCTTAATGACATTTCTATATTGGACATTTGTAGGGCAGCCACATGTTTGTAAATATGTACATTTACAGTACATGTAAAGAGCAGTGCTGCAATCCTTACTCAGGTAGACTCTGAGCCCTGCCTCCGGATGGGGTACTGCTTGCTAGTCAACTACTTTGAATACTTGTCTGTGTCTGCTCAAAGAAGAAGAAATGGTTACTTACTGTAATTGTAGTTCTTCAAGATGTGATGCATATGAGTATTCCACAACTCAACCTCCATCCCCTCGGCATGGAAGTTTTCCCCTGGATTTTCGGTGGAAAGGAACTGAGGGGAGTTAGGGTGGCGCCACCGTATGTAGCTAGAGAAGGGGCTACAGGCACGAAGCATGAGTGCCACCTCTCTACAGGCACTGCTAGGCAAAAGTCACACGCTCCAGTGCACAGGGCATGCACAAACTTACCTGGAATACATGTCTGCATCATATCTCGAAGAACCATAGTTACAGTAAGTAACCATATCAGGAGTTACATTCATTTACTCATTCTGTTGATCTATTCAGACACTCTTTTTTCTGTGCAGAGAGTCAATTATCCTATTAAGTAATGAAGGGAATCTACATGATCCCCTACTGAGCCAGTTGTTACTTAAACATGATTCATCATAGACACTTACATTTCACAAGTATTGTAAATCCTTAAAGTAAGCTTACAGACAACATATGGGTATAGTCAATAACTCTTTATAGTATATTATATATTGTAATCTTTAATAGTTTTTTATAGTTTGGGGTGGGAGAAGTTGGACATCTCAAAATCCTGTAATAGAGGCCCTGAGGGTTTTTCGCCTTCCTCTGTAGCATTCACAAGTCACTTGCTGGTGGATTCTCTGTACCTTGAAGTCTTTAAACCATGATATGAGGACTTCATTAACTCAGTCATAGGTTAGTGGTCTATTATAGGGGTGGGTAGGTGAGGTTCTGTGGTCTGTGTTGTGCAGGAGGTCAGACTAGATGATCATATTGATCCCTTCTGACCTTAAAGTCTATGAGTCTAACATATCAGGATTTAATTGGGTCTTTTTAAACAAATTATGTCATGTGGTTCTATATGAATGCTTAGTAGTTTTAAAAGCAAGTCACAAAAAGTGAAAGTGAATTTTATGGGTGTTTTATAATTTTTATATTTCTAATTGACAAACCATAGTTTATGGCTTTAAGATGAGAACTTGATATTACTGTCCAGTATGCAGGTATACACTAACAGATATCTAGTCTCACACATTCCTTTACTACTGCAGCCATTTTTATAAGATCTAATGATGTATATCTGCCAATCGTAAAGAAGGATCAAGCACTAAGATAATTAGTATGTGATTTTTTTATTCATAGCAGGTTAAATAATATGAGCATGGAGGTTTTAATAATAATTTTGAAAAATTATTTTTGGATGTGAAGTGAGAAGCTAGAGTTATAGTTCAGAATAAATCATAGGCAAAGGAGACACTGACTTTTTTAAACTGAACCTTGTTTACTATTTTAAAGCAAATTGTTCCATAATCAGGGGGTGATCAATTGCATCCATTTTTTTATGGCTTAGCTGAGTCCGTTGGATGTAATATTGTATTTGGTTGAAATCTATTTTCCTTTACTTCTGATGTTTTATGAGGAGTTTAAGGGCTAGATCCTGAGCTCTAGCCAACATGTTCTTCGGTAGGTGAGGGCTAAGGCATCTGTAGGCTATCTATTCTGTTCCTTTGATCCTGGGGGCTGATTTGGTCGCTGATGTAAATTAGAGTAGTCTCAGTATGGCCCTGTTACTCTGACTGTCCACTGGTCCAAGAGGTTGTTCTGGCAGCGAGGGGTTGCTGGATCTCAGTCACTCTGCCAGTGCCCTATACTTAAGTCCAGGACAAATGTTGCTATGTAGTTGTATGCATCCCAGCGGGGTTTCTGTACACCTTACGTGAGGTGGTTAAGCAGACTTGTTAGCTGCTGTGGTACCACTTAAGCAATGCGAAGTAGCTAGATCAGATCTGAGAAGCAGGTCCTTTATTTGAAAACTCAGTTTCTTGATAAATATTTCACAACTTGTCATTCTCCCTGTTCTTCGAAGTAAGAAAATGTATCATTTTTTACTAAATTTCAAAAAATTTCAATCTTAATATAGCTTTAGTGTAGGTACGTGGACAATGTGATTTGAAAATAGAGAAATTTAGATGAATGTAAATAGAGCTCCTATTCACAGATATGGGCTGTTTTGGTTTGCATTTTGAGCAATGGTCATGCTACAGTAACAGTGGTCACACATCAGATTGCCAAAAGTTTTATAACAATTCTCACTTTTAACATGGACAGCTGACAACCTAGGGAATTGGGGACATAGCCCTAATGCTTTCAAACAATTAAAAACGGGAAAAGTTGGCCCTTGATGTCTCTCCACAAGATGAGCCAAATGTCTTTTCTGAAATTCAGCTGAGAGTCCTATTATCTCTTGTCTGCTTGCTTCCTGACTCACTGTATGATGCTGCGTGACACTGAATAAATTCTTACCTCTCTCTTTTTTTAAAATCCCATTGCAAGAATCATCTAAACTATTGAAAAATGGCACAAGAACTCCAGTAACCCAATTGCATGACTAACATAATAAAATCTAGCTCTTATCTATATTACAGGTATCAGATGTTTAAAAAAACCAAACAACTGTTGTCTCCCTGTTTTTCCCTCTTCCTCTTTAGAAGGAATAAATGTGTTTGGGTTTCATAATATTTACTGGTACATAGACACTTATTAAATTGTGGAATGTGCTCTCTACACCATCTGAGCGAAATAGCCATTGGCAAAAAGACTGGTGTCTAATATGAAATTCTGAATTGTAAAAACCTCTCTCAAGCTGAAGTGCAGTTTCTTCCTGCACTTTCTTCATTAATATAAACATGCTATACATTAGTTCCTACTATATGTTAAGCCATAATAATAATGTAATTCTTAAAGGTTTAAAAACAATTCTGATGGGGAGATCAGGGCTGGAAGGGTGTGGGGTGGTTTAGATAAAGAGTGAGGGTTGTTATTATTCCTCTCCCCACAAACCTGTATACTTCAGTCATTTGAAATGTGTTGATTTTTTAATTTAAACAAATACAGAGAAAAAAGACAATACAGAGAAGGTTTTTAATAGATGGACAGTTTTTAATCCTTATGTGGTCTCACAGTACAATGCAATGTTTCAGTTGGAAATATATAATCTGAGAAGGCATTCCAAGTGAGTCTCATTGGTTCTTAAAAATTAAATAATTATAACTACTTTAATCAAGGCTGCTATATCACTGTACATACTGTATGTAACACTTTTTGGATTATATAGAAAAATTGTAATATATGGCTGCATTTGGTTAGATACACCATAGAATTTCTATAATCTTATTTGTCTTCAAATCTAAGGCAATATAAATTCTCCACTTTTCGTGGAACACTCTTGCACTGAAACTTTTATTCCACTGTAATTTAAATGTTATTTGATAAAGGTTGATGGTTGTCAAAACGTTATTAATTTGTTAGGACATTCTTTGCCAAATACTGTAGTGTATTTTGTTTGGTATCATATTTCTTTTTCTAAACTGTTACCTGTTTGTAAAAGATGTTTTTCACAAAGATTAATAAATGATAAACACCCTCTGTCATTTTAATTTATTGAGAGTAACTTTTGTGGTATTATTTTATAGATTAAAGTGTTACTGTCAGGGAAATGAACTGTTCATTCTTTTAAGGTAGATATTAACTAGTGTTAAACAAAAAAATCAGACCTTTTCTCCCTCTTTTTAGGAATCAAAAACCATTGAGATGTTCAGCTTTTGATCAAGAAATTTTGGCTTTCAAGTTTTTCGTTTTCAAATGAAAAATGAAAATTTTTTAAAAAGCAGATGCTTTCCATGAAAAATTTCACTTAGTTGAAAACCTAAATCTCTATTGATAAAAGATTTTTGACAAAATGCTCTTGACCAGCCCTAATAATATTTTAAAAGCTTGAGATTGGGGTTAGTAGTAGGAGAGAGAGATTTTTGCTCTAGGTGGTCAGGTAAATCTGTAAGTACCTAAAAGTTATCTATGGACAGATACCACAGAAAGAGGTTTGTATAAAAGAGTTGGTAGTCTTGGTCCATTTCCTCTTAGATTTAAAATACACTGCACAAAAACCACCTTCACAACTGGAACAAACAAACACCCTGTGGGCAGTTGCAGCAGAGAGACTAAGGAGTCAGTGAGCTAAAGTCTGGAACTACATTTTCTCTCACTATCCCCTAGATATAGTCAGTGCTGGTCAGAATTGGGGCACTTAGACACTGGAACTCATGAAATGTGGTGGCTCTGCTTAGGTTTCTAGGATTGTTAGTCTAACACATCTGATGAATATGGATTTCACATACTAAAATAACAGAAGATTGCCTTGTCTCTTTTGCTTTAAAACATTTTTTTATATATGGTACAGAAATATAATAAAATTATACAGGATATTTTGGTTTTAGAGATCAATTTACAATACAATAAAATGTCAGCTTTTAATACATTGGATATAACCATTTCAGGGGGAGCGTTATAGTATTTTTTCATAGAAATAAGACCCCCTAAATAATCTGTTGGCTTCCTCATGAGCAAAGAACAGACAGTATCACTACCTATAGTCTCACGTGGTCATTAGTAAAACATCAAAAATGGATGATGAGCCACAATATAAATATAGATGTCCTTGGGTAACATCATTATGTACAAAAATGTTAAATGACAGCAAAATTAAAGTTGATTTTTAAATCTATATTATAAACTTGTATTTATCTTTGTGTTTTTGCTTTTTAAAATAAAAGTAAAATTACCAAGCTTTTCAGACCAAACTCTTTCCACTAGGAAGATGGAGAATTTAATGAAACCAGAAATAACATAATTAATATCTTATTCATTAGAAATGCTTATGCCACTTTTGGAGACACACTGCGAAACATTAATATCTTGAGTTGCAAAAATGTTTTAATTTTTTACACAATTTTGGAAAATACAAGATTGTTAAATTTCAGATCCCATTTAGCTCTTCGACAAAGAAATGCTTTCTTATTGTAGACTTATCTGTAAAGATGTCTGTGATCTCCTGCACCTTGCTGTCTAGACCATGAACTTTATCATATTTGACTTTTCTGTTACTTAGAGCTTCAAGGAAGTGCTAGGAAACTGTTTTGACACTGGATTAAAGTTATCTGTACTTTTATTGAATAATCAAATACTTTAGGGTTTAAAAATCTAACAGATCTTTATAGGATTGCCCAGATTCCCATAAGCTTTGTGTGATGTCTGTAAGTAGGTCTATTCTTTTTTAAACGAGGTTAATTTCTGGTAGTAAAGTCCTAATTCCTTTTCTCAAGTAAGGTCAAAACATAAAGTTTAATGTTTTCATTTTAGCTTTTTTTCTTCTAAGCTGCAAATGCCTTCAAATTCTAAACAATGAAATGACAATTGAAATGACTTGATCCCAAGTTTTTAAAGTCTATCTAAAAGAAATGAGTGTTTATTTATAAGACGATTACCATTTTTCTTTCAAAGAATTCCTTCATTTTTCTAAGTAAATTTTGCTTCCTTTTTGCTCCTTTCTCTACTTTGTCCAAGAACATTTTCTCATTTCTAGCCAACCAAAGTATTTTCCATTTAATGATTCCGGTCTTCCTCTGTTCTTCCTATTTGATATCTACTTGATAGCGGATGGTCTGTCGCTCTCTGGGAGCAAATCCAGATGATCTTAAGGACCCAATTAAAATTAGCATTCCGCGCTATGTCCTTTGTGGGCAGGGAAAAGATGAGCACTATGAGTTTGAGATAAAGGTAAGTTGTTTTTCAATTACCTTTCTTTAATGTTTGGGTTTCTTGTATGCCTGCTGCTTTGTTACAGCATTACTGTGCAACAGAAAAATGCCTGTAGTTCACAAGCAAGTTGTTACTAGTTTGCTCTGCCCAGCCATCGGAATTTAAAAGGCGGAAAACATTCTCACATTGTGAAATGCAGTAGGTAATAAAGTGTGTAGATATAAGTGTCATTATTGAGCCTACCACTGCTCACAGTGGTGTCAGAAGCAGGATAGAAGCCGAGAGAAGTAGATAGCAACCTGAAAGAAAACTGCAAGTTTAAAAAACGTTACACATTAGAAATCTACATGATTAACACAAGGAAATATATTATTACATTCTGCTGACTGCTGAAGGTTTTGCCAACAGAAAACATTCTGGATTTCCAAGGTGACTATCCACAGGATATAAATGATAACTATGCTAAATGTGCAAAACAAACCTTTTTAACTGAAGATGAGCTGTGTGGGATAATGTCTTGACTTGGGCAAGATATAATCCTTGGTAAAGGAGGCTCATACATGTGACCTTAACTATAACTGATCTCATGGTAAAGGACAAGGGAACATTGTAAATATTCTTTTTGAAGGTTGTCACATGTTTTTTCTATTTAAAAAATCCCAGTTCTTACAAACCTTCTTACTTATCAAAGACGCACCTTACTGGATATTGTGAGGATGTCTGCATACAGACAGATACAACAGATAGCTTTCAGTATAACATGCAGATCATTTCTGAGTTATGCTCACATTCTATCAGCTGCAAAACTGATACCTGATCCATTAGCTTAGGGCAGTCAAAGGTGGTCAGACTTGATGCTGGCCACACTACTTCCTTGTGTACCATTGGCTATGACACAGAAGTGCCTTAACCACATCAGTTGGATGAGCCATTGATTTAGGGAAACTTTTTGATTACATGCTACCAAATCATCCCTCTTCCCCCTACCTTTTCAAGGATCCTTCTTGCAAGTAACTTCTAAGGAGCAGTTTGTTGCCCTTCCATGGGTCAGAACTATAGAAGAGGGTGACATAGCAGTGTCAGGAAATGGGAGTCTACTATTGTTATACTCTTATCCTTTTGCTATTGACATAGTTACAATAATAAATATAATACCTAACAGACCATAGGTGGCAACTCTGATTAGCGCTCCTCAGGGATTAGTACCTGATTTCCTTTATAATCCTTATTCCTTTCCTTATTCAAGGCAATTAACTATCTCTGCTGTCCTCATTAGTCATGTTCCTCTTTTATTATTTCCTTGGAGGCCACTTCATGCTGTTGCCCAAGCTACTTTCTCTCTACTGATGATTAGGCTCCAAGCCAAACCCCCAGTCTTTGTTATATGCCTACAGCTGCCACTGCACAAGGGGCTTAGAAGGCTGCTGCTTCCCTGCTCCTGGGTTCCCTCCCTCTATTCAGCAATCTTACTGCAGAGCCTTGACACTGCAGTTTACCTGTATACTTCTCGCAAGCCTGTAACGTCACCTGCAGTTGCAGTTTTTGTCAGCAAAACCTACGCTTTTGCTAGCAAAACCTACGCTTTTGCTGGGCGTAATCTGCTCCTCGCAAATCTAGCTCTCCAGCCATCTCTGGCCACTGCTGAATCCCAGAGAGTCCTTGGATAGACCCTTTTAAAAGGATTTTTGCCCCCACCCTCATAATAGGCACCAGGTTTGCTCTTCCTCTTCCAACTGACTTGTAAATTTTCTGGTTGGTGAAAGGAGAAAAGTGATGCATCAGAACTGGCAGTCGCAGGATTCTATGTGAGGTAGTATCCAAAAGTCCCATTTAGGATTAGAGTCCCCTGTGCCTGGCACTGTACAGACATTCAAGAAGACACTGGATACAGAGCTGGGCAGGAAGAATTGTTAGATTGAAAGTCTGAGGAGACCTTAAACTTAAACTGAAACATTTCATGCAGAAAGAAGGGAAATAAAAAGGGACAGAATAATCAAAACAATATACAAAATACTGAATGACAGAGAGAAGGTAAATTGAGTGCTCTTATTGGCGCCCTATCATCCTCTAAGAAAGGAGATGTTAAATGAAATGGCAAAAAGACACTGTAGAATCTCTGGCACTCTGTGAATGTCTCTCCATGCCCAGGAGATGCATGTCTTCTAAAGGAATCCATTGACTGGATTCTGACTGTTGGGCTTCAGCTCTTAAAAATGTTAGTTCCAACTATGACTTTCCTGCGTCTAATAGCCCTGAAAGTCTGACTCAAATACAAGCTAAATTATCGAAAAACTTCTAAAGATAAGCAAGCCGCATCTGTGAATCTTTGGGAACATACATTTTTGTCAGCAAATACTTTAATTATTATGTAGCTAATACCCTAGATACTGCCATAATTTGAAGAAACAGAATAAAAAAAAAGAAGATTGAAAAAATGTCATCTACAGGCACATAATAAATACATTCCTTCCCTGGTATCAAAAGAAAAGTGAGCAATTCAGGGGAACTTCAGAGAACCTTAATCTAAATATTTTTAAATCCTTCAAATTAGTAGGCAGTCCATAAACCAGTTCACTTCTAGCCAGACTAGTTTATCATCAAGACAAAGCATTATTTTCTAGAGAAGGATGGCTTAACACCTTGTCCATCCATAGGGCAGCCTTACTGTTTTGAAGTGGGCCTCCACTCTCATTGTTAGCTAACTCTAGCCCATCATGATGAAACCATTGCATATATGACCTACCTTATAATTTTGAGGAGGTCCAGTGAGGAGACTTGTTGGAGAGACCTCACATTGAATTGATTCATTTTATGTAAAAGTGACAATCCTTAGGTCAGCCCCAGCCCTTTCTGCAGCAGGAGAGGTGAAGTCCAGCTACTTATGCTGATGCGTGGTAGTAGTTAACAGTAATATCTTTCCTAAACTCCCATCTGCCAGGCAGTTCTGTATGCATTCCTTAGAAAATCCAAAATAGCCAGTCATGTTAATATAAGTGAGGAAAATAAGGTATTCAATTACTTGAATGACTTGACCAAAGCTTCAGAGCATGTTTGTATCAGGGCAGGGATTGGAATGCAAGAGTCACTTGCTCTCAGTAGAGCATGCCTACTCTCATGCTATTGTACTGCCCATGGTTGTCGCCAGAAGCCACAATGGATGTTCAGCAAAGAAGCCCACTCTAGAGGCAGGCAATTGGCCAGCATCCAGGAGGGAAGCCTATGGTGGATATAATGTCATGTAAATGGTAGCAGCCATATGTCACCATTCATCCACAGACTGTTTTGGATTCCCTCAATGACTCCTTTAGGCATAAATTTCACTGACCCCAAAAGACAACTCTAAAGATGAGTATGAGGCAGAAGGGAGATTATTAACCTCTAATTTTTAGGGAGAATATCCCACATTCACTCTCAGCCTCCTATATACAATAAAAGTAAATACATTTTTAAAAGACTCTCAGTTCACTTTTAAATTCTTTACTCGATATTTTAATCAAAACTTCTTCCAAAAAAGAGATCAGTATAAATCTAGGTAAAATTTTAGGATCACTGGAATTTAGATCTTCAGATGCTGTGTTCATAGACTGTGACAGAAACCAAAATGCAAGCAAGGTTTCCAGGTTTTTTCCCATCACTGGATCAAAAATCTGTTGAGCACAAGGCCAAATGAGTCACCTGTCCTACCATGTTAAAGTGCCATGTGATGAGTGCCATAGCTAATGTCATTGGAAGAGGTGGAATCTCTTTCCATTGAAAAGATCTGCAGAGTGACTATCTGGCACGTCCTCAACTCCTTCACTTACCATACCATTTGGACCTCTGGGCTGATGCTCCTTATGGACTTAAAGTCTTAATGTGTGATTTTATGCTGGAAAAATTACTGTAAAATAGCTTCATAACTTAATAATAATAATTATTCTGATTATGATAAATGAGCCAGAGAAAAATTCAGGTCACTCATTTACAACTGATCTGGTTCTGCAGTACTTATAGGAGTAAATATAGTATAACTTAATTTTGTAACTAGAGCTTGCAGAAGTTACTTTCAAGGAGCACTACTGGTGAGTTAAGGAACTGTTAATTTTCACAGTGACAGTAACTGCACTATAATTTCACAAAAATAATTCAATAGGCAGTGCTTTCTCTTACCTTTTTGTCTCCCTTTCTGTTGGCTTCAGGATACGGCACTTGTTTTAATTGCTTTTTTCAATGTGTGTTGTTTTTGCGTCTAAAAAAGGACAATGACTACAGTTCGCTTGTGAGTGCCTCAGTAGGAAATCAGGATAAAATGTTGATTAGACCATTGCAGTCACCAAGCAGAAGAAAAGTTCAGCAGTCCACCTTGTCATATCCACTTTGCATAAACCTAATTTTCAGGTAGTAAATAGCCCTGTTTAATCTTGAGCAGAAATAAAACTGCAGTTTTGGACTACTCAATGAAATACACATTATTAGTTTTTTAAATAAAGTCAAAAATATATTTAAGTAGATAGACTATAAGGGTTCCAAAACTAGCTGCTGTTTTCCATGTACATCCATATTCAGTATTGCACTTAGTGTCACAATGATAATAAAAATGTGTCAAAATATTATGAGAGAATACATTATGTGCAATCCTCTATATATGGATATTGATGATATAAAAGTGTTTTAAAATAAACTGGCAGAAAATACCATAAAATTTTAAAAAACACTATTGTGAGTTAAGAACCTAAATCCCATTCTGCAGGAAATTTTAAAGTTTTGAAAGCCTTTTGAAAGTTTTACCCAGAGCCTCTAACAGTCCGTATGTTTCAGAAATAAAATAGATTTTTGAACTGCAGGAGCACAAAAATCACCTGCCCTATCCAGCCCAAATTAACTTTGTGCTCCTGTACTAGGGAAGGATATGTGAGCTTTCTTGGCTGTATAGCCCCAGAAGTTAAGCTCTCACTACAGCAATTCAACTTCCATAAAAGTAAAACTACTGATTGGATCAGACCCTCCGTAGTGTCTCTAGAAAGTTATATTAGGTTTTTCACAACCACCCTCTGTGCATGTGTGTAGTCTGAATCTGCCCTGTCTTAACATCCAATAGGATTATGAAGCCTTCTGGCAATAATATTAGGATCTTACTAAATGTTGAAATTGAACCGCCTAAAATCTCAGCATTGAGGGTATGGGGAGAGTATCTTCGCTTGGTGGTAGAACATCAACTAATCAATGAGGAATTTTAAAATAGCAATGGTCTGAAGGTTTTTGCTTTCTCTGGCTGCTGGGTTGACGTTAGAGAAAGGGGTCATGTGACTTAGAGCAAACCCTGCAACCCTTCCCACCATAGAACCATTGAAGACAATGCCTTCATTTTTAAAACAACGTTGGAACATAGCTCCTGAATTTTGCCTTCTACTTACCCCGGCCTAGTCTAGCATCAAGCAAGGTAAGTAATACAGTCATTGAGCTTTGATAAAGGCTCACAGGATGAAGGTGGGAAATAATAATTGGGATTTGGAGTCATCTGGAGGCAGTTTGATTTGTGTAATTCTGTTTCCCTGGAACCTATGCAGTTCTCAGATGCAGAGCAAGGTACATTGATAAGCATTTTTGGCAGGTTGACGTCAGTGGTTTTCCACAGGTGTGTGGTCCAGAGGGCCATGAACTCTTTGGGCCTGCTTAGACTTTTTTCTATTGAAACTTACAAAAAAGAGAAGAAGTCATTTCTGGATTCTGACCTTGTAAATTTTAGAATGTCAGCCCAGAGAGAAATTTTACTACTCAGTTATAATCCCTGAAATATGTAATTCAAACAAACAGTGAAATGATCTGAATGTTATAGCTGCTCAAACATTATCTAATTATTACCCCATATGTCATATTTGCATTGTGAATGATATCCTGTTATAGTCTAACATTCGCTTAGATACTTAGAGTGAAGTCCTTATCTAGGTAAATTATAAACCATTTTGTCCGAAAGATTAACATTATTCAGTATAGCAACTGCTAGTTGAATCTTCAGTCAGTCTTTACAGTTTGAAATAAATATACACTGTAAGTGCATTCAGATGATTTTTAAAGCCTTGAAACATTTTTTTTTTTAAATGGAGAGATGCAATTGGATTGAATTATTTATAAGGAAATACAATACATCACGCAGAAATGTTTATTATGTTTAGGTAGCATTTGATCATATTTGTGACATGAAAGACGATTTGGTCAAAAAACTATTCAAAGAAGGGAATGGTAATGAATTTGCTTATTAAAGACTTAAAGTAGTAGAAAACTCACATTCTTAACTTTGATAAAAAGAACAGAATATTTTGAGATCTATTTGTTACATAGCCTTTTTTCCAGTTCCTAGGTTACACATTGTACATTTATTTTTCCTTTCACAAAATTTTAGCACTATAAAATTCCAGTGTTGTATGCACCTCAAGAGGAAATGAAAAGGTCATAATTTATATGGTATTAATGAGTTAGCTGTGACCAAATAAAGGAACTCATACACAAGCTCCTTCTGGTTTTGCTGTGCCAAGTTCTTTTCACCCTGCCATATTATTCCAATTTGTCTGCTTTTCTCTAATGTTGTAACTTCACTATATGATCAATAATGACAAGAAGTTATTTTAGATTTAGCCAAACCCAGTTCTTTCTGGAATTAAATTTTATTGAAATGCTTATCTTTGCCCTCCATTCATAAAATCAGACGTTCTAGTGCTATAACTCTTATCAGTTTTATAGATTTCATTTAATGCCAGGTGTGTAAGTACGTTAAGAATTTGGGATGGCTATCATTTCTATGAATTTCAGAGAATGAAATACTCACTTTATGTCAAGAAGTTCAAATAGGGAGTTCAGGTATTCCCTGTTGCATAGTATAGGTACATGTTCAAAGAGTTATCGTGTTGGCTTCAGTGAAACTAATCGAGTAAATAACGATGCTACAGAGCGCATTGAAGTTGGAAGAAATATATTCAGCTGGAGCCTAGAAAATTACATGACTGTTTCAATGCAGCTTACAAATGTTAAATACACTCATGTAATAATTTACAGTGCATGCGTAATGTATATATGTATATAGACACAAAACCAGAGCTGTATGCTATGGCATAATGGAATACTCCATTCATTATTTTGAACAATGATTTTGGAATCTAAAGGCACCATAACTACACAGTGAATGGTTTTGTGGGTTTTGAGGGGGTATTTTCACATGCATACCAATTTGTGAAGCCACTCTGGAATATGCAATAAAGTGTTCAGTCTCTGTTAATGAATAAATATGACTAAAGATTTCTTGGCTGTGCAATTAAGCACCTAATTTTGTCATTTAGAAGCCAGTTGTGCTTTTTTCCCAATACATTCTGCCACTGCAACAAATGAAAAATTAAGTACACTTGTCAAAATATGTAGTGTTACATATGGGAACTAAATGTTACCTGCTTTATATAGTAACTGTTTGCCGCATTCTTTTTAATGACCAACTGTTTTTTGGTTTTGTTTGTTTTCTGGTGAATAGATAACAGTCCTGGATGAGACCTGGACAGTATTCAGGCGATATAGTCGTTTTCGAGAAATGCATAAAACTTTAAAGTTAAAATACCCAGAGGTAAGTCCCTTCTCTTGAGGGATAGAGTGGGAGTGAGGCTTGAAAAGAAAGAGGCTTACCAAAGATGCATGCAGTCTAAGAACCCATTCTAAGATCTGAGTTTCTTGCATAGGGTTTGCAGGCCCCTGCAGTAATTATAAATTCCAAAGTCACTGTGCCCAACAAGATAATCATTGCATTGTCAGCAAACCATGTTGTCTCTCTCCGTTAATTCCTTTCTTATGACTGACTGGAGGAGTTCCCTGGAGGTTGCTGTGCCCTACTCTGCAGTTCATTGCAACCTGCCTGTTCTCTCCTTGTGTCATCTTGACAACTTCTCATTGTTCTTTAGCTATCCTTTTATAATATTGCCTTGCAGGTGCAGTAAAATATAAGATTGGTCTTTCTGGACACCTCAGAGGTTTTGAGTACTGAGGATTTGTTGAAGAGTAATGCCTCACAGCACCTTAACTCACTGAAGTGCGCATCATAACTTTCTAGTCTTCATCCTTAACATTTGAATTTTATCCCCCCCTTCCTCTTTTTTCATTGGGTGTCATAGAAAAAGCATTCCAGCAGCTTCAAGAAGTATCCTTGGGTGAGGCACATCACAGGCAAATATGCCTGGCTAACTTCAGGGTGGATAGAAATTACTCTGGGCTTGCCAGGTCCTGGGATGAGTTCCAGAGGGCTCTCCTTCCCTCCCCTGGCATTTCCTGTTAAATAGAAAAACTAAGTAGTTTGGAAGGCTTTGAGGCTGAAAGTCTAAAATAGACCTGGATAGGAACACACATTTTCCATTTTGCAGGAATTTCCATAATTTCAAAAATGAATTTTTCCCTCCCCCAATTGAAATTTCCCAAAAATTGTAATTCCTAAAAACCTAGTTTTGACTTATTTTGTATTATAGTGTACAATATAAAATTAAAATAATTGAAAGGAACATTCATTTCAAAACAGAAAATCAAAATGTTCCCATTTCAGTCTTATCAAAATGCTATTTTGCATTTTTTAAATGAAATTTTGTTGAGTTTTAAAAGTTTAGCACCAATGTCATTTATGACAAATCAGTATTTTCCAACAGAAAAAAGTTCCATACAAAAATTTCAAAACAGTTCTACCCTCAAGTCATATACCTGACTTTTATGCATTGACTCCAGTGTCAGCCATGTCTGTATGAGTGCAGGTTTGATGTGATAGGTCACAGATTTATACACCATACCCTCACAGAATCCAACTTCATAGGCTATTATAGCGTTAGACTACGCGTCAAAGTTATTTCTGGCTGCCGTTTACCTGGTAGGAAAACACAACACTATCACAGATAAGCTTTTCTGATAGACACAAATATTGATCTTTTTACCAGGGGACAGTAGATGAGATATTCACCATTCCTGTGAATGCCAGAATGCAAGTCACCATATAAAGACTTGATAATTGATGGATGCTTATTAAAAATAGATTCTGAAAGTTCACACGTAACTTTCTCCAGTATCTCTAGTCACAAAGGTTTTGAACAAGCTCAGGAGAGGAACTGTTAGGACAATCTAACGACATTCTGTTGGCTGACAACTGCATTTGTGTCAGGCCTGTTATTGATGGTAGTGTCAGGTTCCATTAAATTGAGTCTTGCTGTATCTCCCCACACCAAACCAGATCCCCCTATCTCAATCCCAGCCTGGGACCCCATTGCCTGGCATGCCTCTTGAAAGAGTGGAGATGCAAGTTTCCAGATTGGTGTTTTAAGTCCTTTTAGCTGCTCAAAAGATCTGTCAGCCAGGCAGAAAGGGCCTATGCAGTTCCATCTATATGCACATCCCCACTTCATCCAAAAACAATCCTCCTGCTTGAATAATCATCATCTGAGTCTGGGTTACAGACCTCTTCCCGGCCATTACATTCCATAGCCTCACTTTGACAGCTATCTTCTCTGCAGTGTATAATGATCAGGTTTAGGAAGAGCATATTGCTCTTAAAACACCTGTTGAAAAGCGTCTTGCGTCATGCAGAATTATTGTGACCTTTTAGACTGAGATGCGACCTCCTTTTTGAACCACACTCTAGAAAATTTGCAAGGCAGTGAAATGGCATTCGCTACACATCACTGTTTGAACACTGCCTCAGCAGAAATCAAAGTCAGGCTTGTTGGTGTTAGAACCTATTTCTGGTTTAGAAGTACACCATTTCTCTCTTCTCCCCATTTCTCATTTTTACTTCCTAATTTTGCTGTACATATTTTTAAGTTATGTTAGTTCCCGCTCTCCTATACTTTAAACATCATTTAACATACGTTTTCCCTTGCAGTCTGTCTTTACTGTCTGTTGCAATATCATTGTACTTATATATTGTTGTAAAATGGAGCTTAGAGTAGGAATCTATTGCAACATGTATCTTTGGACAAGAGATAATCACTTACCTGTAGCTAATGTTATCTGAAGAGATATAACCAGAATTGACCACCACTTCCTGCCCTCAGGGTGGAACATTGCATAATACTTATTTAGTTATTATTTTTCCAAATTTCACAAATTTCCACTTTTTGCATCAAAAGTAGTGATAATTGAAATCACTAGGTGTCATTGCAACTCCACTACAGCGTTGGCAAGCGATGCCCCCTGCTGGAGTTTGCAACTTAGGACTTTAAGCTTTGTGAGTTTCCTACCAGTACTGAGCTAGAAGAACAGTCTCAGACATGATGTATTACAACTATATCTCTTCCAAGAACAATAATTACAGGTAAGTAATTATTGCTTCTCCTGTCGAGAATATATGTTTGAAATAGAAAGCAATTTTCCTCTGCTCTCTGGCCCCCTCCCTTCCTCCTACTTACAAGGTCAATATACTGAACACTTGTTTGTTGTTGACAGACTTTCCATTTTGATACACATAGCTAGTAAATTTTTTGGGACTGGTCTAAGGTTTGTTTTATTTATGAAATATTTGTTTAACCATGCAGGTGATCATAATAGAAAGTGGCTTACTGACTTACATATTTTTCTTTTCCCTTCTTAACTAATTTCATTGACTGTCAGTCAGAGTATATTAGTCATTGCCATAACTTATGGGACTTGATATTTTTCTACAATATGAGATACTTTCTTAAAGCATCGTATTAATACTTTTTGGTTTAAAATATACATTTTCTCTTAAATATATTATAATCACATTTAGTTCTAAGCAATGACACTATACATTTTATCAATATGAACTTTTTTTATACTTAGTTACCAAGGTGACAGGTTGTTTCCATTTGTATATAGCCATAGATAAATTTCTAGATGTTAACATTCCTTAGGGCAGCGACCATGTCATCTTGTGTGGTTTTTTTTTTTAACAACAGCTGACACAGTGGGGACCCAATTCTATCTTGTAGCCCTCAGCACTACAAATAATAAGCGACCAATTTGTGGGTAAAAGAGGGGGTTGTTAACATCTACACTTGATTTCTAGTTATCCACATGTCCACAAACTGCACTGTGTATCTTTTGTCAAACATGCTTATTTAAGGAGGGGGGAAGGGGAGAAAATAAATTAAACCTACTTACCAAATCATAAAGAACATGAGGCAACCAGAGTGGAGTTGGGGGGGGGTAATTTTTTTTGTTTTTTGTTTTGTTTTCAGGAATAGCACTGCTTTTGTTAAATAAGTGAGTTCTGTGTAGTCTCCAATATTTTACCTTTATTTAAAATACCTTTTGAATTTTATTTCTGTCGTATTTAATTCGCAAAGTGAAAAGGAGCTCTGTCTATTTAATAGAAATTCACCCTGAAATTCCTGCTGATCCTTCATTGACTCAAGTTGTCACTGAATTATTACACAAATGCTTACATTTAAAATTTGGAAAAGTTGCATCATGAATTATTCCAAATAAATTCAATCCCAAAAAGCAGCTCCCTAAAAATCTATTTGAGTTGAACTATTTCATGTAGTTCTCCTTCTAACCCTAAATCTTTTATTAAAAATACAGAAAATATTGTGTACATGTTTAATGTATACAGTGCCCTGCTTTTGGAAGTGAACTTTACAACTCATTAGTTTCTCTGCTTGAATTACTACATCAGTATTTTAATAATTTGCTGATCTTGCATTTTGTGTTTACTGCCAGTGAATTCCCAAAAGGAATGTACTGAAAAACTGATTTATTGGAAAGGTAAAAAAAGTCTTAACATTTCAGAAAGTGGAACTGCTTAATGTCCTACAGGCTCATAATATTCTGTATATTATTTTACTTAGCGGCATATTTAAAATTAAATTAATAAATGGCTTTGGATAACTAATTGAATTTATGTAATTGAAACGCATTGCATGGCAATTTTAAAAGACTAAAGTGGCATACACCAGTGTGAGATTTTACACACTACAGGCAGTACTGTACTTTGGTGTTCATGGTGTGTACTGTATCAAGTCTGCATAATAGTCATGTAGACCGTCTCAGGATTTTTTCTTACTTTGCTAGTTTGCTAATGATTCTGTTATCGCCTTTGGAATTTTGATCCAGACAGTACTTGGCTTTCAGATATAACAGCTCTTGTAATTAAAGTGGTTTTGTTGTTTGTCTTTTAACAGAGAAAACTGACAAGCAGGGACCTTAGTTGAGAAGTAAGAACTTTCAGAGCAAGATTCTTTTTTAAAGCAGTCCTTTTCAGATAGTGTTGGATAATGTTTTTACAATTTTCCTCCAAGAAATGGGTAGTGCAGGAAAAGATTCCTTCCCTACTCGCCACCTTGCCTCAGACAGGCAGATACTGGAGTAGTAATCACCCTTTTCTGGCAAAAAAAAAAAAAAAAAAATACATCTCATTTGGGCGGCAGGGCTTACTTTCTCTCTGGTGCCAAAAAAATGGGTGGGTGGGATGTGAGCACAGAAGGGCATGTAGTAAGTCCCTTTTCTCTCTCCATGCCTGAACCCAAGGTCTGGGTGGCCATTCATGGGTGTCCATGTTGAGATCTTTCCTCCCACTTATGTCCCTATGTACATGCATGATCTAGTCTATGGTTATCAATGCCAATTACTGTACTTTTTGTATTTTTTGTTGATGTAGGCTTTGCTCACGGAGGGACTCTGTCAGTCTTCTCGGGAACTATCTTTGTTCACTGTACCTCTAAACATTATTCAGGGAAGCACTGGATGGTTGAATTGATGGATTTCTTATTCCTGCTAATGTGCTGCTTTAAAAATATGCAGGAGCCAGTAAAAATATTAAATACTTATTTTAATTGAAATGTAAGGACACAAGGTATGCAGGCAGGCGCACTCCACTAATAAAGCTATTCACTTTTAGCTTGGTGGGTGTAAAATAATAATAAAAGGCCAATCAGTTTTATATTTATATGGTTCCTATGTTGTTTCTTCACCTGGAACTTGGGAACTGTCTATTCCCTACAATATTTGTATAGCTTCATCTTCTAATGTGCAATAGTTGAGAATGTGCATGCACTAACATGACTGTTTCTTATAAATTTCCAAAGCATTTTGTGCAGTGATTAAGCTAGCCATTCCCCTCTCCTCTTTTTCCCCACCCAGCCTGTCTTTATACTTTTGCATAACCGGTTGACTATAGAATATCCGGGGCTGAAGGAAGAGAGTGCATAGTATAAACTTGTGCCTTCAGGAGACACCTGAGAAGCATGTGACCCCTTTATTCCATCCAGGCCATGCATTGGCTGGGATGTACTGCACAGTTGCAGAACATTCCACGAATAAGTCTACTGAACCTGGGTAATTGGAGTTGGGCACCATTATTTTAGGGGTGCTCTGTAGAGGCTATGGAATTTCAAAGTGCATTATGTCTCAAACAATAAAGGCTGCATTTTACAACTGCCAGGAAAGTGTTTCTGCAATAATGGTCTTGTCAATGTTTTATCAATCTAGCCTTCTAGAGGAAAGACTCTTTCAGAAGTATAAATAATAGTCGTAGGTTCCTGGAATACCACCTCTTCATTTTTGAGGTCGATAACCTCCACTTATCAGAAGTCCTTTGTCTGACAGATTGTGTTGTTGTTTGACAGGACCTAAGGTCATTGACAACTGTGGTTGTTAATAGGCCTTTCTCAACTTGTTTTCTATGCTTATAAAAATTATTTCTGACTCTGAGCAGAAAATGTATCTCAGGGAGCTCAGAGGTACTGATACACAGATGTAGAACTTCTTTTTCCCTGACACATTGGGATATAAACTACCAAATTATTTTATTCATATTAAATTGAGAATCTACATACTACAAAATTATTCTATAATTTTTTCCTTCAAGCATTTTGTGTACTAGAGAAGCCCCCTCTCCTTTTTTCAGAACCACACATTATACGTGATCACCTAGTTTTATGTATACCTTTGATATTAACTCATAAAAAGGTTTTTTTCTAAGTATCCTGGAAATGGGTTGTAAGGCCCATCTCAAAACCTCTTCAGGGAGATATATAAAGTATTATATTTATGATATCAAAATATAATAAATAAACCTGACGCTTCATGAACTACTCACTCAAGCAACTCTATGATCTTACTGTTTTCATCTTTGTCATCCTGAGCTCTCCTTATGTGACATCTCCTTTTGTTAACTTACATTGTTAGTTCACCAGGGCAGGGAGTCTCTTGTGCTGTATAGTGTCATGTACATTTATGGTACGAGGCCACTAATAAATGCAAGAAACCTTTCTCGCCATGATGTACTGCCACAGTTGTGGTCAGCAGTCCTTCCTGAGCTTACGCTCCATTATTCAGGAGGGGGGGTGGCTGGCAGGTTTCTCCATTTGAGCCATGGATTTTGAACATTACTTCTTTTCTGCTCCTTACCAGCCTTAGTTGAGCCTTAGGGAACACTGCAAAAGCCCCACTTTCTCCCCTGCCAACGAGGTGAGTGTCAGGGAGACTGGATAATAATGGTGAGAGGTTTGCGTGAGATTTAATTTTGCTTGTATTGCTGCTGGATTATTTGATTTGAGCGAGGGTAACTGACTTGCCGGTTGGTTGGTTGGTATATTTTTAAAAAAATTAAGGATACCCAGAGCACAGGATGGTTTCTGTCTTTTTGAGTGAAAAATCCAAATAAATGAATGAACCCTGGTTAGAAAATTGTATACCTATGCACTGTGCATCCAAACCAGTGTCACTCCCTGGCCCTACATTCAATCAAAGGGTCAGTGTCACAGAGTTCAGTACCTTCTGGTGGAGCCCTTCTGCTGACCATCCTGGAGATTAGCTCTGGCCAGGCATTGTGCCTTCCCCTGCGTCTCTCCTATCATTCTCTTGCCCTGTGGACCCCTCTCACTCCAGGAACTTTTTTTCATGACTCAGCCCTCTGGGTCACCATTTGAGTTCCCGCCTTCTAGGGTATCAAAGTCCTTCTTGGCAAATGGGCTCAGGCATTCTTCCTGCTCAGTGCCCTGCTGGTGCCATTTTGGCAGCGACTGGTAGTGGGAACCCAGGCCCATCCTCTACTCTGGGTCCCAGCTCGAAGGCCCTCTCATCAGCAGTCAAGATTTGACCTACCCCGTACCTTGCTGCTCTTCTCCTGAGACTTGCCTACTTCTCTGGCTCTCCCCACTCTCTGAGCTAGCCAAGCCACGCTCCCTTCTCCCAGGAAATGACCGAAGTCTCCCTCCCACTTCTTCTGTCGCCAGCATCCTGGCTTATATAGGCCCTGCCTGTACCTGCCCAGAGGAGCATGTTCTATTTAAATCCCTGCTGCCTATCTCCTTCTCCAGGTGCAGCCTGGGCAGTTAATTGGCCATCTTAACCCTTCTGGGCCCTGTGTGGGGTGAACACCCCATCACAGTGACCTTGACCAAATGGCAAGGAATGTGACTCCGTATGTGTGCGTGCACATGCGCACAGGGGATGTGAGCACAAGCTTAACAAGATGGATGCTCGCCCTGTTCCTCTCCAGGCCCTTTCCCATTCCCTTGGGCTGGGGGACGAGGCTGTCTGACTTGGCTTTTGCATGGGGGGGAAAAAAATTAAACACCTCTGTGTTTTTCAAAAGCCTCTTGCTCCGATTTCTGTTGGAACCTTAAATATTCCATTTTCTGACTTTCTAATTTTTAACTATGCAGTTGTCATTTCATTCACAGTTTTTTGTATTTAATCTCCTGGTATTATTTTATTAGAAAAAGAAATAACCTTGTGCTACTTAGCTTGCAGAGCTTTTAAACCCATTGCCAAGCAGCTATTGAGCTTGTGTAGTTTATAAACTGCTTTGCCAGCAGAACTTGAAAGCTCCTACCTTCAGAGCTATTGAGATTGAAGCTCTGCTGGTTTTGCCGTTGTAGTGTGTAAATTACTGACATCAGTAAATGCCCTTAACTGTGCTGGCATCTGTAGCATGTGCATTTTAAGTGCACTAATGTAAATAATTGGATGTTTTTACTGTATTGTGTGGAAGAGGTGTAAAACACAATGCTTAAATTATTTAAATTAAACATTTGTCAAATATTTCTAATGATTTTCTTTGAAATGTGTTGTTTAGGCATAAGTCCTGATCCTGCAATAAACTCAGTGTAGGATTGGGGCCTTTGTCAGTAAATGTTAGGCTTTAACTCTGTACTACTAATTTGTGAAGTCTAGTTTTGTCCTCATATGGATCGTTTTGTCCTCATAGATCATTTTAAGGGCAGCCAACTTCATGGCAATTAGTTTTCATTGGAGAACATTTTCAAAAACACCTAGGTGATTAAAGATCTTAATCCCATTGCTGGTTTTGAACATTTTACCCAGTGACAATCAAAATAAACTCTAACATATTCATTTTAATTGACACTTCTAAAGAATGCTCCCTAATATGAACGATGTACTTCAGTGTATTTATGCCATTGCCCTCTAACTCAGAGAAATAAAGGGATTTTGTTCAGTTTCCCAAATTATATATATTTTATATATATATATAAATATTATATATATTATATAATATAATATATTTAATATTATAATTATAATATAATAATTATATAAATTATATATATAATATAATTTATAATATAAATATAATATATATAATATAATAATATATATTATATATAATATAATATATATATAATATAATTTATAATATAAATATATATATATATTCATTCCTCTGAAGGCAGAGAGTGGAATGGCAGAGAACAGAAAATTGCAGTCCAAAAGGAGAATGTTGCAAAAAATTTGGTGAGAGAACACCAGGTTAGAATGGAAACTGCAGCATTAACTATAATGCATGTGACCAACAAGCATTATAATACATATAAAAACACCCTTTGGCAGTGTGATTATGTGAAACAAAGAAAAGCATTAAGAAGATGGTATATGAAATATAGTTCATAAAAGGATGAATTACTTAATTTTAATTTTCCTGTTTAGCCCCTCGCTACTCTTAGTGATGCCATTTTCCATAAATATTGAAAGCAAAATAATAAGACTGTATTATTAAAAATGTCTATAAACATTAAAATACTTTTATAAAAGCATATTATTATAGTAATCACGTTTGTTCAGCACAAATTACAATAATTACAGTATATATAATTTTCCATTTATATTCATATCTCATTCAGGTACTAGTGGGGAATGCTTTGTAACCAAAAAAAAAAAATTCATCATGCGCACTTTTCCAACCCAAACACCTTAATTACATTACGCTCTGAGAATTCTATAGGCAAGTGACTCTCCTTTCTTTCCTGTACTGCCTAGAGTAAAGTGTATTAGAACTGAGAAAATAACTGATTTTTCCGTTCCAGAGGCCATTTTATTTTGAGCTTTTTCATTTTGAGTCAGTCATTTTTGGGTGGCTTTTTCACCCTCTTTGTGTGTGTGTTTTTTGTTTTGTTTTTTTTAAATTAGGCAAATTTCAAAACATAGCACATAAACGAAACATTTCTTATTTTTTTCTTTTTTTCAACCAAAGCAATTCATTGCATTTGACTTGAGTTCACAAATTGTTTTGCAGTCCCTCCCCCCCATGCATTTTTTGCGAAAATGCTATTTACTGAAAAAAATGTACATAGCTCTAGTTTATGTACTCTTCCCAAATTACCTTAGTTTGTTTTGAGTTACCAAAGGAGCTAAATAAATAGGCCTGTAACTGCTTCATACTGCATTGCCATCCACATGCTCTGTATAGTGGATGTATAGGGCTTTTCAGAGAAACGCCCTCAGTTTCTTCTCATCCGCACGTCAACCTGAGACTTGCTACCTAGTGTGCCTGCGTTGACATTAGTTCATAGCTTAGACTGTATTGATTAGTTTAGTTTACTTATTCTTCTTCGAGTGTTTGCTCATGTCCATTCCACTATAGATGAGTGCCCGCAACTGGGCACGGTTCCTGGAACTTTTTTCCCCTTAGCAGATCCCATAGGGCCGACTCTGGTGCCCCCTGGAGTCTCTCACACATGGGGTAGCATATGAGGCACTGCTGTCCCTATGCCCCCTCAGTTCCTTCTTTCCACCCGTGAGGGTTGCTGGAACTAGCCTTGCTCTCTGCAAGTACCATTCCCCTTGTTTGAACTGTTTGTTATTCAAAGTAGTTTAGTCAGTCTTAAGTAGTTAAGTATTGTTAAGTGTAGTTAGATAAGCAAGTCCCTGTGGGGATTTAGAGTGGCCAGACTATGCCAGGATTTAAGTCCTGTGCTTCCTGCAGGAAGGCTTTCCCGCTCAGCGACCCCCACGATCAGTTCTTTAAGTGCTTGGGGGAAGCGCACAGGAAAGACAAGTGCAAGATATGCCGGGCTTTTAAATAGCGGACTCAGAAGGACTGTGAGATCCAGTTAAAAGCCTTGCTCATGGAGGCAGCACTCCGCCCAGCATCTGAGCCATCCTGCTCCACCTCGGCACCAAGTGTGTCCTTGGTGCAGAGTGCACTGCCAGCATCGGGATCGACTCAGCACCAAGCAACAGCACCAGTGCCAAAGAGGAAGAAACAGCACACAAAGCACGGACACTGCCCTGTGCTGTCGGTATGGGCAGGATCGAGTGCGGAGATACACTGGCCCCGGCCCATTGAGTCTTCTCCGGTGCCTGCATCACCACTCAGGAAGCCTCCCCCGGCTCCTGGGAGTGGGAGAGCGCCCATGCTGACACCGTCTGGTTTTCAGGCAGCAAGAGCCTTGTTGGCCTTCCCTACGCCACCTCTGGCACCCTCGTCTCCTCCCCTGTCTGCCGAGGGGCTGGTGTCCTGGGGAAAACCCACGTTGCGTCCCTCAAAGGGCGGTGGAGATCCCTGGTACGGGGAGGAATATCTCCTACCAGACAGTCATTGGGAGTAGAGGAAGGACGCTCCCCCCAGCAGTCGCTCAAGGTCAGCAGCGTTGAGCCAGACTGCTTCAACTCAGGACATGGAATCCCCCCACATTGGCTTTAGAGTTACTACCTAGTGTGCCTGCGTTGAGGTTAGTTCATAGTTTAGACTTCACTGATTCGTTTAGTTTACTTATTTTCTATTGTTTTTAACTTATTTTTAACTTTACATTATCTTAGGTGGTTTTCTTTGTTTAACACACCACGTTTTTCCCCCCTCCACCTCCGAGGGGCTATCTTTGGAGGTCATCATCACTGGGGTGTGCTGGGATTCAACCACCGCCTCACCTGCAGAGAATCTATCCCAGTTAGCAACAAACATATCTCAAGCCTCTGCTGTCTGGGAGACACCCATATAACAACAAAGTGTAAGATCTGTTTCTCCTTTAAAAATATATAGCTAGTATGTAGCTTATTAGTACCTCTAGTATAGTTAGACTTAGTGTTAGTTAGTTGTTGTTTAAGTTTTCTTTGGTGATGCCCTCACCAGGGTTTAAACGTGTGTTGTGAGGGAAGGTGAGGGCCAATCCCTATATGCAGTGCTTGCTTTGTCTAGGCAAAGCCCACATCAAGAAGCAGTGTTCAATTTGCAGATCCAAAATAGAGTGAAGGCCATGTGGCCTGCTTCAGCACCGAGGCCCTCGCCAAATCGGAGGTTACCCTTAGGTTAGAGAGTGCCGCCCTTCATTTCCTGGAACTGGTGCCTCTCTGAAGAGGCAGAGGAATCGTTCCCCATCAAGCGCACCAAAGAAAAGAGTTATATAAGACTAATCAAAGCTTCCCCAGGTCCTGTCAGGATTCATCTCCCTCCCCCAGAAGAAGCATAGATTGGCACACAATGAATGTCGGTGCATGGAATGTAGTAGGTCCTATCAGCCTCTCCCCGGCACCATGCAGGAAGGTCAGAGACCCTGTACCATTGACTCTGGTTCCATTCCTGGGGCATCTGTTGAGACTGTACCAACAACGTGAGCATGAGCAGTAGCTGCTTCCATGCCAATGGCATATCAAGCAACTGCAAACTTCCTCTTTCTGTCCTGATCTCTCCTTTGGTCCAGGACTTTGATAGGGCTGCGTCCTATGTCAGCCTGTTGACTGACTGGTCTGCTGAACCTAGAGGTCTGTTGGCACAGCACCCTCATCCATGCTCAGTGGAAATGGAGCTGGTGCTGGCTCAGCATAAGGTACCTCCTCAGCACTAGGAACTTCGGTACACCTTCTGCCAGTGCATCCAGTGTTGCTATGGCAGCAGTCACTGCCTTCCGCTTCACCACTGTCAGTTACTTCGATAGCTCTGCTGATTTCGGGGTCAGCACCACTCCCAGCACCAGAAGTGATGGAAGCATACTTGGTGCCGGCAGTACTTTTTCTACTGTCGTCTACGACGCTTTTGTCATTTGAAGTTCTGGGCGAGTTGGACCAGCTGCTTTCACCATGAGGGTTGGCCCTACCACTATCCCTCAAAGCCTGTGACTGCTTGGTGTCTGAGTCAAGTTCTTCCTCTTCCCACTCTCCATCACCTGAGCACCAATCCTGGTAACTATAGTTTTCCATGAATGGCCCTTGCTCATCTCGTGGTCAGGAAGGAGGCCCCTGGCCTGGCTCCTAGAGGCCACCAATGCCCTGTCCATACCAGGGTCCTCCATGGAATCCATGGCATGCTCCTTGGTCATGGAAGTCCAGTTCCTCATCCCACTCGAGGCTGAGATCACTGGCCAGATCTGTGGTGGTGATTCACCTCAGAACCAGGTATTGGTGAGGCTTGCCCTCATGGAGTCTCTGGAGTTGTCTCATCAGGATCAGTCAGCCCAGGAGCAGGTTATGGCTCCGACACACTTAATTGCCTTATCTTCATCCCTGGATTATTCTGCGGAGAGAGAGCCCAGTGTATCATGATTCTAAGTTACAATGTTGTGTTTTAAGAAGCAAAAGCTTCATTCCTTTCCAGCTTTCTGGTAACTTTTAAAGATTTGGTAGAAGAAAACACAGACTACGGAGGTAATTTAGAGTGTTAGCAGGCAGAATGCTAGCACCAGAATCCTTAGCTGACCAAAGATTAGCTATATGTCATAAAACTTGTCTATCTATCTTATATTGGAAAGTCTCAGGTTGTTTAACTAAATTTTTATTGTTTTGACTACAGAGAAATTTGTCTGATAAGCAGATGTTCTTGAAGCAATAAAATAGCTTTGTAACCATTGATGTTTTTACAATTAAAACACATTCCCACGAAAGCATATCAGCTCGTTAAAGGAAAAAATTGTTGCAACTTTAACCAAAATATTTACTTTATTAATTGTAACCTCTCTCCAAAGCACTACAAACACTTAGTCATGTGAGTAATCTCATTGAAGTTGTTGCAAGATTGAGGCCTAATAGTGTAATAGACAATTTGTAATGTACTTTAGATTTTTTTTTGGTCTGTTGACTGTCTTACAGGTATGGAAAATATCAGCCTTCAGAGGTTAGTCCAGGACCAATTTTATTCTAATTAACAAAACTTTTTGTATTCTTCTGGAACTCATTATTCTGTTAATACAGTGACACATTTGTGATTATTAAAGCGTACCTACTCCATTAAATGTAAGCTAAAAGAGCAGCTGGTTTACCTTTTTGTTAATGAGATGTAATGGGGGAGGTGCACTCCAATCTATTCACAAAATGTGTATCCTTTCCTTACTATTGTTAATAGTATCTTTTAGCCTTTTCCTTTCAGAAGCACTTCTGTAGTCTCTTGAAAGTGGGGGAGAGACTCTAGGTAAACTTTTATTGGCCTTAGATCATGTTTGTGAGATGCTTAGTTATCACAGCAGTGAGTGTGGTATAGATAGATATCTGGCCAGAAAGAACAGCCCCAATCCTAAGGGAGGTGGCCATGCAGAAAGGAAAGGTAGAGGTTGGAAGAGCCTGCATGTTTTGTCCCACAAATAATGTAGGACTGCAAAAGAGAATGAGGGGGCAACGTCTACAGGCTTCCCTGAAAAAAAGAAATAGACAGTTAAGAGGATAGGGAGAGTTCTGATGGGGCACCTCCCCTGCACCTTCAATATTGCTGGCTTCTTCTGCCACTAGGGGGCCCTGTCTGGTCGTGCTTGTAACTCAGTGGGTGGGCGGGCTGGGGCCTAATAAAATGAGAAGGAAAAAGAAATGAGGAGGAAGTCAGATGGTCCTAAATTACAAGCATTCCTTCCTGCACCCCATCACCTCTCCCCCTATATGCTGCCTGATTGACTCTCTCACAGCTCTTTGATCTGTTACTGGAAAGCTCTCTTGTCCCATCCCAAACCATTTAGAGGATTAGCTCCGTGCCCCACTGCATCAAATGAGAGAGAGCCTGAGGTGTGGGAGGAGGGGAGAAGACAGACATAACTGCTCCACTTCATGTTCTGACCATGATGTGACGTCACCCTTTGCACAGAATGTCTTGTCAGGTGCTTTATGCAAAGCTGTTAAACAGTCTATGTTGGCCAGGGATCGATTACCACCAGATTCTTAGAAAGAGTGGCTGTGTTTTATTAGAGTAGCCCCTACACTTGAATAAATGTATTCTAGCCAGATTTCGATAATCATAGTTTTTGGATGCATCTTCCACTGTGTATTAGAAAAAAAAATTCCTCTTCTGATCAAAACTCCCATGTCCTTTATTCCATTCAGATTAAATTATTCTCTAGTGAATGTTAGTTCATCTCTGGTGAGTGAAACTTTTGTCATGAACTTTCAGATTTGGGGTGTGGGGAACAGCTTAGCATTTCCTTCTTTAAATAAAAAATTGTAGCTAAGGAAGAAGACTAATTTCTTAGGAGTTGAGACCACAATTTGTTTGTAAATTGGAGAAAATTTAGTTTTGCATCAAAAGTGAGATTTCACTTTCAGACTCCAGAAATACTGATAGCTTTAAAAATCAGAAGATTTTAAAAAAGAAATCTTGAGTTTTTTCTTTGCCTTTAGGTTTTTGAACTTGTAGACTGCATTGGGGTCACACTTCCAAAGCTGTCTCTGAAAACATGAAGCCTATAACCTTATTTTACCCATCTATCCTCCATAAAATAAAATAAAAGGTGGAGATTCTCATATATATTCTTTTGACTGTAGGATCTGAGCCTTAAGAAATATATTAAATATAGCAAGACGCACAATAAAGCAGAGCATCACCAACACTGATGTCCTCTGTTTCCCACAGTTACTTGCTCCCCTTTGGCTCCAAACTCCTTCTGTCCCAACTGTGTCCATGAGAGTCCATATTTCCATAACATAGCTGTTTGGCTAGGAGATCTTGTTATCTTTCAAGTTTCACTTTTGCATTGACAGATGAGAATTGATGGTTTGTGGAAATAAATTGTATGAAGTCTTATAGTGGGTATTTAATCTGGTGTTTAAGCAGCCAGTTTTATAATCTGTTTAAAGGTTAAACATAAAATAAAATGTATGTGTAGGCTATCTAAATTTAAAGCACTGTTTTTAAAAATAACGTTTTTATCTTATAGCTTCTTTATTTTGAATGTTTCCTTTTTTACCATTCTAAGCAAGGCATAAAGGTATTTTATTTCTCTCAATAATCAGCCTAGTTTATCCTGAAGAGTTGCTGCTTTATGCCTACAACTCAAACTTAGAGAAATACTGCTTATTTGTTTGCAGGTATATTTCTCTGTGACAGCAGTTCTTTAAAGCCCTGAGATCTGCCATTATTTTTGAGTAGTCAGAAATGCATGTCTGTTCAGCAGAAATAATTATTCTGTTCCTTTGTTGAGTTTTCATTATTAGCATGTCTCAAAGGCAAGGGTGACTGAAATTTACAGCATTAGTTGGTCACACAAGAGAAGGAATTTTCATAAATGCTGCCAGATGTCATTAGATTTGCTTGCATGTAACAGGCAAATCATTTCTGCATGAACTGTTAAAACTGCTACAGCGAATTCTTTGCTCTGAACTTAAGTCAGGCACATTAGTCAAATGGCAATACACTGTGTAAGTGTAGAGCTTCAGGGGCCCAATCATCCTATCAGTTTCAGTGAAGTCACAGCTCCAACTGAATACACAACTCAGACTGATCGGGACCTGGTAGCATACTTTGAATGGGGATATTATTAATTTAAACCCAAATCATTACCATACTAGGAAAAAACATAGAGGACAGGAATTTCCCCAAGGCTTCTACTAGAACAGTGGTTCTCAACCAGGGGTATATGTACCCCTGGGGGTAAACAGAGGTCTTCCAGGGGGTACATCGACTTATCTAAATCTTTTCTTAGTTCTTAGGCTACATAAAAAGCACTAGCAAAGTCTTACAAACTAAAATTTTATACAATTATTTGTTTATAAAGTTCTATATACTATATCAGCAGTTCTCAAACAGTGGGTGAGTCATTTTAATGGGGTCGTCAGGGTTAGAGTTAGACTTGCTGAGGTCCAGGCAGAAAGCCCAAGCTCTGCAATGCAGAACTGAAGCCGAAGGCCGAGTTTTTAAGTGAGGTGAAACTTGAGATACACAAGACAAATCAGACCCTTGAAAGGGGTACGTACAGTAGTCTGGAAAGGTTGAGAACCACTGCACTAGAACATAATCTCAGGGAGCTGGGGTTTCCACCACAGTCTTGATGACTAAATATTGTTCAGTTCCCAAAATATGCAGGTTTTGTGAGACTCATCAATTTTTGCCTTTTTTTTAAGGAAAAAAAAAACAAAAAAGCAATACCATGCTTAAGAAACTACATACAAAGAAGTTAAAAGAATGTTACTAAGGTTGCAAAGTCAAGCACTAGAAAGCTAGGAGATGCCAGATTCATGATTACTGTTTAATTCTTTTGAATGTGCATTCTGATAGTCTTTAATTACACAACTACATGCTATTTTTTCACCAGGCCCCATGCTTCATCCTGTGCACAGAAAAGACAAGGGTGAAAAGTGAGGTTGCACTGGCCTTTGTAAATTCTGGCATTCCCTAATTTTAGTGTGCTTGATTTTGCAGCCTAAATAACATTGTTTAAACACAGGCGTCTGTGTGTATGTAGCTAACTTTAAAATATATTGTCAGCCAGTTGCCCCACGCCCGATTCACTGCCTCTTCAAGCAGGGTTTTGGGCTAGAGTACATTACATTTTGTACAATCTACATCCAGAACTCCAGGGGTTTTCAGTCACTACACGTGCAATATAGTGACTGAAAGAAGAGACAAATAGTGTCCCTTAGTTGAGAGATCAAATGTACCTAGATAGTATTTTATATTTATAAAAGTTCTGAGCCTGTATTAATCCCCCTTTTTTCTGTAAGCTATTAAAAATCCAATCAAAATTGCATAACTTTTATAGGACCATAACAGATTGGCATGAATTTCTAAATAACTTATCACTCATTTTTTATTAGTATTCTTTTTTTAAATGCTACCATACTACTTGTAACAAATGGTGATGTATTTTTGTCAAATACTATGTCACTGATCATTTGTGACAGCACCTATGTTATTACTGTACCTGGCTAGTCTAAAAATTGCTTTTAGGAACAGAAAGATGGCTCTCTAACCCAGGAGAACTTTTTCTCTTGCATTTAATTTGTTTTCTTAATAGCAGCGGACAGTCTGAATGATGCAATGGACACTGGTGTCTGGACCTGTGCTAGGCACCATAGGGCAAAAGAAGGAAGGAATTTTTAACCCAAAAGACAAGAGGTTAAGGCATATCCTGGATCTTGCAGGCCTCATTTCAGTTATGCCTCTTCTGGAGGAAGGTTCTGCACCTTGCAGAGCGCCACGTTTATCAAATCACTGTCCCAACAAGCGTCTTTTAGAGGTCATTAGTGGCATGTATATTTATGGTGTTTCTGGCTGTCATAGCTGTATGTTTACAGAAGATTTTATATGGTTTTCCCTAGTTCAATGACTAACTGATCAGTCAAAGACAGTTCTTTGGAAGGGATCAAATCAGTTTGTGTCACCACCATGGCAATAATAGCCTTAATTCTGTACTACCAAAAGTACCAGCTTTTTTTCCTCAGAGACACCTGGATTACCACCAGCCCTGCTAGACATTGCATTTCTCCAAAACAGGATGCACAAAAATTATGGCTATTACAGAAAGGATTTTCCATAGCCAACCAATTTCAGCAAGGACAACATTGCAAATATTGATATTTGTGACTACAAGAATATTAGTGGTATCCATGGCATATCACTGGATAAGACAACATCAGTGAATTCTGAGACCTGGTTAGTCATGGCTATAAACTATGCACTGCAGTTAAGTAAAACAGTAGTGCTCTGAGATGCACTGACTTGTTAGTTCATGAATAGTCTGCTATTTGGAAAGGACTGCCAGATTCCTCTGTTAAAAATTACAGTAACTGCAGTGTCCTGCCTACTGTAGGAAGCCCACCAACTTTCTCTTTCTGAACAGTGTATCCTTGGAGCTTTGGAGTCGGCAAATATGGGGATCTATTGCAACAAACATTGCTGGAGAAGAGAGAATTACCTGTATATGTTGTTCTATAAAGAGAGCTGTAATAGGTCTCCAGTCACCCACCCAAACCACCTCAATTGTTATTTTTTTTCAAAATTTCATAACTGTCCACCACTCGCTGTCAGTTGGAGGTACTAGGGAGTGAATATTGAAGTGAGATCATGCTGAATTTTTGTACTAAAATATTTCTGTTAGGGAAGGTCATGAAGCATTCACCATATATTACTATTAGATATTTCTGTAACTGCCCTCTGTCTTTGTGGTTGCACGTAAGTAGTTTCTGATATAGCAGAGGGAGCCCCTACAACAGCAGAAAAAGGAAAGGTTTTCTTTTGAAGCTAATAGATTCTCACACCACCTATACTATCTTTTCCCTCTCCAGGATATATCCTTCCCCCTTTTCATCAGCAAAAAGATCCAGACTGAAGAACTTCAGGGAATGTGATCTCAAAGCCTTCCTGTCAAGGCAGCTTTGATGTAGTCATAGTGCTAAGTATCTGGACAGGGTCACTCTCTGAGTGAAAATGGCCAAGGAAACCTGCTCAACCATTCAGGCTGTCTTCCTTCTCACTGCTTCCCCTATTGAATCTCTTAGCCCTGCTGTGGCTTTCAGTGTAGCGCAGATGGGCAGACAATGGAAGAGAGCAGGGAGAGGTTAGCACCAGCTGCTTCAAAACCTCTTATTTCTGGCTCTGAGGCCATCAAACCCTCTTTAAGTGATTAATGATTAAAGTGTATGTGAGAGAGGAACATGATGACCAAGTGGAGGGGAGAAAGCATGATTTAGGTAAATCGGGGCAGATGACACCAAACCAAAATTGAGTCAGGAGCTAATTAGTGGTAAGAGAATCAGGTGTTTAAAGAGAGACAATGGTAGAGAAAAATGGATATTGGGAATGAAAGAGAGGAAAGGAGAAGAGAAACACAAAGTGAAATAGGAGACGATTAGTTGTATGACAGATACAAAATTGGAATTCAGGAGATCTGAGTCCTATTCCCAGCTCTACCATAGGCTTCCTTTGAGACTTTGGGGGGGTAAGTCACATAGTCCTACATTTTCAAGTGTCTGTTCATTTGAGATGTTTCAGATTTTGGGTGCCCCATTTACAGTTCTGTTGTCAATAATTAAGAAATGCTGAGTACCTGCAACTCCGAAAATAGTTTAAAAGTTGCTGTGGCTCCTCAGCATCACTGAAGAAATAGATCTTTGTGTCAACAAGTTTAATATCCAAAAATAGAAGCACCAAAAATAAATGGATGCTTGAAAATGTTGACCTTAATTTCTTTGTCTCCCCTCTGGGGACAATACTTACCTATCTAACAGATAGGTAAAAGGCATTGTAGAATCCTCAGATGGAAGATGTTACAAGTACAATGTAATTTCCAAAAAACCCCACAACATTTCACTTTCTCCCATCTGTGTGAATGTCACTCAAGCTATACATATTTTGCCTGGACTATAATGTCTGAAAGTGTTTTTAAATTCCATTAATTTGTATAGATTAAGTGGAATTTATACAGTTAGTATTTGTTCAAGTGACTTTTTATGTTTCACTTCTGATTAAGATTTTTCTTTGCATAATTATATAAAATAGTATTTCTGCTGTTCACTAAGTTTTACTTTTTATCTCTTTGCCTGTGAAAGTCTTGTAAAAGCATAGGCCATAGCTGTTTTGTCCTCAAACAAGTTATTGGTGCAGTCTTCCTAAAAAAGATGGAAGGAAGAGATGGCTTCCTACCTTACTATGAAATTCCTGAATATTCAGTGCAACTTCTTATTTAAGACCATAGCTTTTTCCAGTTTTTATACTCTGAGAGTCATAATATCTTTTGAGATGATAAGGCTTGACTTATTTTGTTTAAACTTCAAAAACTAAAAGTAGGACAAAGTTTTTTCTTTCATTACCAACTAGAAAGCTAAGTCAGTTGCTGCCTCATCAGCTGCAGAATCTAACCACTTTCTTCTCTCTGATTTTTCTCAACTCTGACATAGAAATCAGGTGCAAAGGGTCAAAAGTCAGACACACCCTTGGAAAAATGAGAAAACGAAATTGAGTTGTAAATGTAACATGAGAGATAAAAGACTACTTTTACATTTAAAAGTTAGTAACTTGTTAATTTCCTTTTTTCATAGATGGATATCAAAAAAAGAATTTGATCTGAAAAATCAGAGATGACCATCTCTTTCCTATTTTTCCTCTCCTCTTTATATAAAAAACAAAAAAACAACTCTGGGTGTGTCCCCTCTTCTCCCCTTCCGCCCCTCCCCCCGGTGGTATTTTAGGCACTAAATATAGACTTTATCCTTCAGGTATAATGAGATGTTTCAAATCCTATAGATATTTGCTCACTGTAGGAAAATGGTATATTTTTTATGTCTAGGGAGCATAACAATTTCACAGTTCAGAAGTAGCATCTGACTGTTATATGACTGTTTAGTTCACACTGTATTGAAATATCATCTGTAAAATATCTTTCAAGCTTTGTTTAAAGACATTCTATTAAGCTATCCCATATATACCTGAAATGTGAACTAACTTAAGTACAACAGGACCGTATCCAACTCCACTGGAGTCAGTGAAAAGCCACCCACTGAAGTTAATGGGAGTTGGAAGAGACCCTTCAGAGGCTAACAACTTTACCCTCAAGGTGAGATCAACAGTGTGCCCAGGCAGATTCCAGTTGCAGCATTCAGGTCCTCAGTTTTTATTCTGCCATCTTCTGGAATGAAAATCTCCAGATCTGCAACTCTTCCTTATGTGCTGAATGCTACAACAGTGTGCAATTTGGCTTGAAATGAATTGGTTTTAGTAAATAACTCGTTGGCTATCTGCTACTATCAGAAATAATTGGATCTTGAGCCCAATGAGTTATTGTGTGCCTATAAGATGAAATGTGTGATTTAAAGAAAGCAGACACCTCTATAACACTGTTCTGCATGGTGGAATTAAATAAATGACTATAGTGTAGTTACATTGGACTCCAGCATAAATATCAAAGCACAACAGGAATCCATTTATGTTTACAATTTACTAGACTAATAATACTTCGTATTTACAAAGCGTCTTCTATTTAAGGATCTTAGCACTTTATAAACATTATCAAATGAATCTTTTCAAACACCCTTGTACAGTAAATAAGTATCATTTTACAAATGAGGAAACTGTGGTACAAAAAAACAAATGTCTTTCTCAAAGTAACACAAGACATATATGACAGGTCCAGGCATAAAACATAGGCTTTATTTATTGCAATGATACTATGAGTAAGTTACAAATGATTCTGTGCTTCTCCATAAACCTCCCCCAGTCCTAACAGCAATTGCTTGATAGGACAAACAAATTCCACTTAAAATTTAACATGCTTGTCACAGGGTTCACTCACCACGAGTGGCACCTCCTGCTGGCCATCCTGGGGTTTAGCTCTGCCAGCCTGCGCTCTCCCTCCAGTGGTGTCTTCCCCCATCTTGACTCCTTCTGATGCCCCACTCACTCCCAGTTCTGCAGCTTCTTCTTTATGGCTTGGCCCTCCAGCCAGTCACTAAAGTCCTCCCCTTCCAGGGAATTCAAAGGCTTTCCAGACCCTTTTGTCAGGGTGGCATCTCCAGTGCCCTGTGCCACTACCCAGTGGCTGGTAGGGGAAACAAGGTCCTCCCTCTACACTGGGTTCCAGCCCAGCAGCTCTATACTATGCAGCTGAGTATCTCCTTAGTCTTTACTGCTGTTTCACTGTTCTTCCTACTTTACTGGTGTCTTCCCTCTATGGGTTTGCCAGCTTCTTAACTCCCTCCACTCAGGAAGTGACTGCAGCCTGCCTTTCTGCCTTGTGGGTGAGGCTTCTTGTCATTAGTTGGTGCTGTATCCTTTCAGGTCTCCACTTCCCCCACATGTGCAACGCCCCTTTGCCCTGGGCTCCAGCTTCCTGGCTCTGGTACCTCTCTTCCTTTCTTTCTCCACTGCAGCCTCTACTGATTTCTTCCCACAGGAGCTTAACTAGAGCCAGCTGCTGTTCAACCAGCTGCATCAGATAATTTGCAGGTACTCATGTGCCTCTCAGTGTCTCTGCTGGGTCACCAGCACTTGCCTCTAGAGGCTCTGGATATGTTCCTGCTGTTTCTCAGTCCTCTTCTGCATGGATATATCTGCAGCACCATCATTTCTTTTCTTCATGTGTCTCCCCTATCATCCATCTTTCCTTCTCCCATTGTATCCTAGTAAGTGCCTTATACAGACTTTGGCTGGGTCCACACTGACAGCGGAAAATTCACTGTCATCAGTTCGATGTCTCTGGATAGACTGAGCGGTCTGTGTAGACCCACTATGTAGGAAAACTACCCCGGTAAGTGGTGTAGTGCTGCATTGATGGGAACACTGTTCCCATCAGTGCAGCGCAATGTGGACGGCATGCAGAAGAGATGCAGCGAAGTCGACGGGAGATACACAAGTGATTTATGTCACTTGTGTATCTCCCATCGACTGCCGCCAATTCCAGAAGGTAAGTGTAGACCGGGCCTTTCACAGTGCACTACAGTCTCTCATTTCCCCTCATATCAGGGACGGCCATATTCCTGCATTCTCCACCACGTCAGAAAACTCACTGCTTAGGCACCTCCTGCTGGCCAGCTCTGCCAGCCTGCACTCTCCCTTCTGTGGTTTCTTCCACCAGCATTGATCTGGAGAGCTAGAACCGTGCTTCATTGACAATAAACCTGGCCAAGCGCCTTCCTACTGAACCGAGTCTGTGGTTTCTTTGGATTGTTTGATCCAGGCCTGCTGGGCCAGCTAACTGTGCAGAGCTGGCACAGCACACATGCAGCCAACAACCGACAACATTGGTGACCCCAATGTGATCAGTTGTTGGCTACCAGTTCACTGTCTACAGTTAAACGAGTACATGTATGCCCATTACAGTGGATCAGCTGAGTGAGCGGCAGGAGTGTGCATAACGGTGGGCAAGCAGAAGCACGGGCCTGCCCCAATAAACGGTGGGAAGGACACATGCTCCTCTGGGGCCCCAGTGGGGGACAGAGGCAAAGAGCTCCTGTGGGGGGCAGGAGCAAAGAGTTCCTCTGTGACCTCTGAGTCCCTGATGGCAAAGGTGCACAGTTCTCCAGGGCCCCTGCAGGGACATAGAACATGCCCCTCCCAAAGCTCTGGAATTTAAATTCCTGCATATGCGCGTGGTAAATGGTGGGACTTTCTATTCCTCCATAGGCTGGACAAAGGCTTAAGGCAAGGTACCTCAACGTTTATAAATTAAAGCAAACAATTTGGGATAAACAACTTACATACCACCTTTCATGCTTGTTATCTCCCCTTGTACCTTTCTCCCGACATTTCCGACAAAACATCCCTCTTCACCACCTGTATTAGTACTTTACTCCTGGCGTTTCAGGCAAAGCATTCCCATTCATCACTTCTGTCAAACCACCTTGTGCTAGACTGGGAGTCCTTGTGCTGGCCGCCTGGGATCTGTTTATATTGTCAGTGTATTTTGGCAATGCGTCTGGTAATTGTGCCCAGTTCATGTACCAGACAGAGAACTTGCCAGCAAGCATCTTCTTTTTGACAGGGCCTGACTTTTGCTTATAGCATAACTCATAGCTGACTTTGGGTCAGCACCAGGCCCATGCTTTAGGCCCTCACTTCCTACTACTGTATCCCATGACTGATAGGGGAATCTAGACCCACTCTCTATACTGGGTGTACACCCAGGGACCCTATAACATGTAGCCAAAGCCTATATCTCCTTAGTCCTTGCTGCAGTTTCCCTGGGCTTCTTCCTACATTTGTTGGCATCTCCCCCTCTGGGTTTGCCAGCCTCCAACTTCCATCACTCACAGCATGACTGTAGCTTACTTCCTTGCAGCCTTTCCCTATCTTTGCAATGGCCAGTTACCTGGCTATATACTGTCTCTGCCTGTTCCTGCACACCTGAGCCTACTGCTGATTAGTGACCTGCTCCCTGGCTGCTCCTCCAGGTACGCTCAGGGGAGTTAATTGGCCTGCCTGACCATCGTAACCACTTCCAATCCAGTGTGGGTTGGACACCCCGTCATGCATGCTAACACATTAGAAGAGAACTGATGTGCAATCTCCTATCTGATGTTTCCTTGGATTATTTAATTCATCATTTTCTGTGAAGTTCAGCCAGAAAAGCTCTGAGTACTTTAGCTCGTTGTGTATCCATGTGTGTGTAACAAAATTTGTATCAGAATCATAATATAATTAGTATGATAGAGAAATGCCTCTGCAGTCAAAATAAAAATTAGAAATCTTGCACGCCACATATAGAAGCTTCTCAGGAAATCATCCTACCTCTCTATTCCTGTCAAGCAGGGAATGTGTTTGTTAATTTCCCCTACAGAAAACACATCAGTTCATCAGCAGCCCAAGAAAAAGACAAAACATCCAAACTGTAGAACTGCTGCCAAACATTTTCAACACTGTTGCAGCAAGGGGAGGGGAGTCACACAAGAACAAACCCAGACCCTTAGGAAAGTGGAATACTTGTGCTGCCATCTTAATGTGTGGCATTGTTTTAAATCATGTTAATGAGAAAAGTTGGTCCTAAAAGCTAAGGTGTGGCTGTTTGGGGGTTCAGCTGGATAAGAGGGTAAATGAAAGGTCAATTGCTTTTCAAATAAACAATTTTATTCTCTGACAGTCTTCAGATCCAGATGTTATATACTTTTTTTTACACCTCCTTCAGCTGAAGCAGAGATCCGTATGTATAATCTAGCTTCCTCAGACATCCTGTGCATTTGAGTCCATGAACAAGTGAATGCAAGTGAATTTCAGTGATGTATAAATATCAGCAGTGTGATAATCTCTGGCAAATGTAATACAATTTGCAGCTGCCTGACAGTTTCTTAAAGGCTCACACATTGCCAGTGACAATTTCACTGTATATATTAAAATGTTTCTTACTATTAGTAGCTCAAATATCAGTAATATTTTTAAAACTTCCTAGTTTCAGATATGTTTCCTAGTTTATGTCTGTAGAGACAAATGCTTCTGAACGGTCAGGATGCTGAATTGAGTGAAGTTTTCTTTTAATTGATTCTGAACCTCGTGTTAAACTGCACATCAAAACAGAAGCTGTTTGTACAGATTTAAGGCAAAATTTCTCATTGGCTTGGTATATTCATATACTGGGCTTTTTTGTTTTGTTTTGTCATAAGTCACAATTCTGATATGATAAGAACCACTGTGGTATGTTTGTACATCTCGTATTTAATGGAACCCTCTTACAGTGAATTACTTGGTTTTCCCCCACAAAAAGGCAAAAGATTCTCTCCTTTTTAACCTAATCGGTTGTACAAATTACCGGCAGCTGTAAGGAGACCACTTCTAGTAATATATAAATATTATATACTGTACCACATAATTACAAATAATGTTTACATTTCTTCATAATTGTTACCAAATTTGTTTCCACGTGTGTAATATAAAAACAGGGTTTCTAGCCCTTATGATTGCAAAGATGACCTTCAGAATGTGAATTGGATGTTAACTGATGGCTTGATATCTGCCTGAATCTGCAGACATTTTGAAACATGAGTTTTGAGTGGTTTGAATTTCTCCCTTTTGTTTCAGTGGGCTGTTAGCAATGAAGACTGACACTATTTCTGCTAAAATTATAAGCAGTGAAAGTTAATATTGATTACCTTTCAACACTAACTTCCACTACTTTTCATAGTAGACGTTACTGTTGAAATGTAATCAATATTAACATTCACTGCGTATCACTTTAGCAGAAACATCAAGTTAATATGCATGCTTTTGTGTGTCATTGTTGGCTGTTTTGACACATATTGAGGTGGAATGTGATAATTAATGGCTTTCAAGAGTTGCTGTAGTGGGGAAATACAAGTGTACACACATCCCTTCCAAATGTAACCCTTCTCCTAAAAGTGGCAGGGAGGAAATGTTGTATGTGTGCCACAGTATCAAAAGTTTTGCCACTTGGAAAACACATACCAAAGACATCTCCCACGTCATCTTGATGGGGGGGTGGGGGGGCTGCCAGCTGTTCCCTATCCAAATGCCAAAACCTCCAGCTGTCACTTACTTGAATGCCAAAACCTCCAGATAGCTCGGACAATGATGTTACTAGTTGTCAGTATAATGACACAAATATGACAAGTATTTGTAACACATTTAAAATCTGGGTCAATGTAAAATAAAATCAAATGAGTTTTATATAAAAATAAATTAATAAAACTGTTATACTGAATGGCCTGGATTAGAGGAATGGTGAATGGGGTAGGCTGATCTGGACCTTGCGAAGGGAATCAAAATCAATAGTAAAAGATTCT
>ML675614.1:13331072-13427075 GCA_007922155.1 Mesoclemmys tuberculata | reverse complement strand
TTGGTCCCTTCTGACCTATGAGTCTATGAGTCTATGAGTCTATGATCAGTGCCACATAATTTAGTTGTGTGTTTTGCAGGATACAAGATCCTCACAGTATATAATTTGTATACTAAAGATAGGCCTGAGCCTCAACATACTAATCTGGATCAAGATTTTGACATACACCCTTTTCACCAATTTAAGGGTGTTTGTATTCTAGCTTTTGGACAGCCATGAAATTCTGATCTGGGTCCTGTTTCATATGGTGAACCTCCACAACTTTCAGAGTGGATTTGTTTGGCTGAGGCCATCTCTATTATATGTAATTCATCTTCAATATAATGAACTCTTGCTGGTCTTGTTGCAAAAATTTGTATGCATAGTGATTCCAGAGTTATGCAATGGTTAAACTGTGCGAGTCCCTAAGGTACCCTAAGATTCACCTAAGGTACCCTTGTCTACCTTAGCCCTGATCAAGATGATTTTAGAGAACTTACTGGCTCAACAGAGATATTTCTTCTAAAACAGGTTCAGAAAGCTCATGTGTTGTAAAACGATTTCTAGGGTTGCTGTCCATCCCAAATTTTTGTGGAATAATCCTGCTTTTCCTGAGTCAGTCCCATATCCAGTAAGATTACTAAATCTCAAATTAAATTTAGGTAGGGAAAACCCACCTGCATTCAGTCAATACAGTGTGTTTTCACTCTGCCGGACAAATTGTAAAAATGGCAACTCTAACCTTTATATTTGTGTAAACTCATTTTATTTAAAACAATCATAAAACAGACAGTGAAATATGAAAAATAAAACATCTCTAAATGGACTCTTTATTTGTCTGACCATTATATCTAGTGGTCACGTAATTCAGTGCTGCTTAATACAGCATAACTTCTTCAGGGGTGAGATGTTGCTGGCCACCAATATCATTATATACATTAACTAAAAAAAAGTGATTAAGGCAATGAGAATTATTCCCAAGAACATAATTACTTTTATGCAATATTAGGCAACATGCTGCTAATCCTCTAAGCAGGTGGAAGAAAGTAGATGAAAAGAAAATGCTGGGGGAAACTCAAATATAATTTTGAGGAAAAGAAGTTGGTGTAGTAAAGAGTCTATCACTGCCCCATGGTGCACAACTTCAGATTACTCATTTGAAGATAGCTAGACAGGAACTAAATGTAGCATCTCCGTAAATTGTCTATGTCAGGGTTTAACAAGAGAATAGGGTTGAAGAATTATTGTTGAAAAACTGGATATTGCTGAAGAACTCTACATTGAGTATTTATGCTCAAAGGCAAAAATAAAGCTTGTAATTTAATATACTGTGCTTCTGCCTATCGTACGCAAGCATAAATTCCTTACAGCCCTAAAATATACTTATGTGCTAGGTGACAGTTCTTCTATTTTGTTCTCTTGACATTCTCAGGCAGCCAGTGTGAATTTGTGTAGAAAGAAGTAATTCTTTTTTTTTTTTTTTAAGTACCCCACTTGGAAAAGTGACTCTAACAACTGAAAGTGTGTGGCTGTGTGTTGGTGTCTCAATGATTCCCCATTTGATATGGTCAGTGATAGAGTGAAGATATTTTTCAGTGTTGTCCCTGCACATCAGACTTCAGCTTTTTGATAAAGCTGGTTTCTTTCTTCCTTTTGCACCATTACCAGAAATAAGAATTTATGGACCAAAGACCACTTTCAATGACACTTGTGTAAACCTATTGCCTTCTATGAGTTTGAACAGGTATAACTGATTGACTGGAACTTGTTAACAATTGCATTTCGTGCACAAGAAGGGAATAGTATCCCATTCACTTTCTCTTAGCTGACTTGCTCCTGCGGTTCCTACAGGATTAAAAGGTAGTGAAGTAAACAGATATAATTTTGAACATCTACCTGGAGTGCATCTGTTGCATAGGTAACATATCTTTATGTAGTCACTTTTGAGACTAAAACTGCTGTCAGTAGTTTTCATTTCAGAGTGATACATAGGCTTATTCATATTCATATTCATGTGGATTCTGTTTGGACACTCTATAGTTAGCCCAATTATTCAGTAAAGTACCCTGGCCATAGGTTGACTTGTCTTTATTCTCACCTGTGGTGCCTTTTAATAACAAGCTTCCACTAACCTAAGGCTACCAGAAGCCCAGCATAACTATACTGCAAAGCATGACTTCAGTAAAAGCTCTCCGAGCCAGGGATGGAAACAGTATGGCTATCATAGACAAAACCAATGAAATAGACAAACTTTTATTGATTTTACCAGACTGAGTCTGATCTTTAAAATACACAGTGTTCCTCAGCAACTCGTATTCTCTTCTCCTTTGTAGAGTGTGTAATATGCAGGTTCATTTTATACCTTTTGATTTTTATGTAAGTAGATGGAGACATTCTAAGTCCTATATTTACTTTGCCATCATTCACTGGTGACAGTACAATATTATTGTTTTAGTATTACCTCAGACTAGATTATATGAACATTAGTAAAACAGCATAATGGGATTAATTTAACGGCATATGCTGTACCTTGTGAATATTTGTCATATTCCTCTCTCTGATCACTTCATGCTTTTAAAAGAATTTTTTTCATTTTAGCTTATCATTTACAATGCCAATGCACTCTCTTGCATCTCTTACAGCTTACTACTTTAGAATTCCCTCCAAAGAAGCTATTTGGAAATAAGGATGAAAGAGTGATCGCAGAACGGCGGAGTCACTTAGAGGTAATGGTAATTTTTAACAAACTTTTGAGAGCATGTATAGATAGGGTTCTGTCTGCCTGACCAATAGGAACCATTCCCATATGGCAGACGTTAAATAGTTTACTTGTATGTATTAAGTTACTTGCTGCTTCATTTAACACAGGAGATGGCAGCAGTAGATTGCAAAGTAATGAAACATGCCTATAAAAAAAAAATCCTGGTCTTAAAAAAAAGGCATCTTTAGTTTTGTTTATAGGAGGTATATTTATTTAAGAGGGAGAAAGGTTGTAGATGAGGTAAACATTCAATATAGATAAATGGTCTCTATACAGAGAAAGATTTTAAAGAAGCTTGCCTACCATCAACTCAGTTCATTAACTGAAGATTTACAGTATTATCATAATTACTGTATCGATATCTTGGGATGAAGAGGCAAGCACTTTTTAGGCTTCATTGAGCTTCATTTGGAATCTAACTTCTTTTTGAATTTACTTTTTCCTCTCTCAGCTAGTTTTAGAATTAAGTTTGATTATAGCATAGCAATGTTTCTGATACTTTTCATGTCTTCTTGCTGTAGTGTGTATACAGTAGTTTCCACTGGCAAATTCTTCTAGCTATTCTACAGGACACCTGTGGGGATTCTGTATGTCATCAATAACTCATTAATCATTACAGTAGAGAGTATTTTGTACTAATGTACACCACCGTGTAACCCTGTTTGTAGCTAATGGGGATACAAATCAGTACAGAGTTGGAGGCATTGCATTAAGTCAAAATAATAATAAGTGCTATTTAAAAAGTACCCAAACAAAAAAAAAGAAAGAAAAATGTATCCTTCTCTGAACCTGCTGATTCTTATTTTTAGTTAATCTTTTTCTGCATATCGCAGCATTTTATGAAACACCAATATCTCCTCCCACTGACTTTTGAAGGGCTACTACCCAACTTCAAAACTGGCAGTTTCCTAATGTAATCTGTTTCCTGCTTCAGGTTCTTCTAGAGCAGTATTAAATGCTTTTCACATTATTAAATCTATGGTTATATTCCACTCTCAATACTGAAATTAATTTCCATATTTTGTGTCCCACACAGCAACTTAATTTTTTGCCTTTGTTGATTTTTATTAACTGATTTTGTTGTAATGTTTGTACACGTACAGCTGAATATTCTAATTGCTGTTTAAAATGTTGGGTTTTGGTCATGGTTATGTAGTATTTATAACTTTAGCTATACCTAAACAAATAGTCTCTTACATTTCAATTATTGTACCCACCTTAGTTAAATTAAACTATTTAAATTTTGTTTATTAGCTATATATAGTTCATCTATCATCATAATATCTGGACACTATTTACATAAATAAATACACTATTTCCCCCATACATTAGAGGGTACATACTGTACATAATCCCACATTACTCAATAACCCACACCAAGAAAGAACCCACACTAGAGAAATTAGAGGACAGTATCTAACTGGATACCAACATCCACTGTCAGGAAAAGACTGATCAAAGATTTGTGGTATCACTCTGTAAAAGTGGCAATATTTTGGACTACCAATGACAGTAGCTCCACTTAATGAAGCTACCTTGGTAGAACACCGTGGTAGAGGCTGTTTTAGCAATAACCGGCTCCAAGATCAGTAAGGCTTTTTAATAAGCAGCAGCCCCTTGACTTATAACTGAAAGCAAACTGGCTGTGTGGAACATGATGGTGTAATATACTATAAACTACTGATTCTCTAAAAGCACTAGCTGCTATATTTTGCACTAGTTGAAACTTTCATATGGCCTTCAAGATTAATCCCAGATAGAGTACATTTCAGTAGCCTTGCCTAAAGGTGATAAATGAATGGATGGCCATGGCAAGTGATGCAGTGCCTTGGCCAGCTGAACATAAAACTAGGCATTTCTGGCAAGGAAATTCAATGAAACTAAAGACTGACTACAGTACCTTGATGATCAACAGACACATGCCTCTAGTTGCTCATGCCATCAATCATCAGCTTCTCCTTACCCATATTCAGTCTAAGCCAGCTAGCTTTCATACATATCCCAACATCTGCCTCAGCCAGGGAGAGTAAAAAAACAGCCGTGCCTGAATTCAATGAAAATGAAAAAGAAACCTAGAATTTGTGGTCTTCAGCATATTGATGACGTATCTCATAATGTCACAATCTCCCCAGGAGCCTCGAGAGATGATGTGCATCACATTTATAGCAATATCTCTTCCTCAGGGAACCTTATTTTGTCATTGGATATGGCTAATCTAGAGTTAATATAAGATTCGTAGAAGAGGGATTGAACTGTCTCCCTGCAAAATAAAATGTATGTTCTTTTCAAAGTCTCTGTACTGAGTTTACTGGATACAACCGCAACTGAGTGTTATATCATAACAATGTTCTGCATGAATAGTGAACTGTTGGATTTTGTAAGGTCACATGCAGACCAGAAGTAGGTGTTTTTCTCTGGTGGATGACAAAATCTGGTCACGCTTCATAAATGATAGTTGTTTATGTTCCAGTGGTGTTTGTAATCTTGAACAGACTCTGGCTTCTGTCACTATTTCCTGGACAACTTCTATCAAGGATAGGACAGTTAGGCTCTGACTAATCAGATTAAAATAATATCTCGTCTCTGGTGAGCAGCAACAGTTTCTTTCGAGAAGAGGCCAAGTTTAGGTTTTTCTTAACTTTTTTGAATTAACCAGGCAGCGTCAAACTAAAAAGTTTTAGTTCAATATTCATCCATTTATAGATTTAGGCAAACTCCCATGCCAGGCTAAATTCAACAAATTGTCTACAAGAATTATTTCTTGACTCAACAATCAGCAGCTGAGATGTGCTTTTGGCTTCGTCACTTTGCATAAGAGCTGGTTTGTAACTGGTTGCAGGATTTGGCTAGGGTTCTATGTTCTGAAGCATTGAAGACCCTCAAAGTGCAACTTCTTCTACAGATATGATTTTCCACTATTCAGCTTCAAAATAAGCTAAATGTACAACAATTTATGCTACTGCATAATTCAAATCTCACAATTAAACATAGTTATTTTAATTGGCTTACCTTGACTGGCTTTGGTCAAGGAAATTTTCCTCACGCTTGATGATAGCAACATTTGACAAAAGCGTTCTTTTTCGGGAACCTCTGGTAATTAAGCAGCGGTTTAATGTAATTTTCATATACCTCTGTTCTTTCTGGTTCCAGTCAAAACAGGAAGCAAAAATAGTGAAGTAGTATGAGGTTTTTTGTGGCATTTTTCAACCCAACCAGGGCCAGAATCTTTGGAAACTTCATGCAAAACTTACTCACTTTGGCTTGGGTGAGTGGGTGCATTTGAGAGAGAACCTGTGGTTTTGAGAGGAGACACAGAAGATTGTGTTCTGTATAGGTCCTCATCACATGTTGGGGCCATTTGGATGAAAAGTGTCCAGATAGCCCCAAATTAAAGTGATCGTTAACTACAAAACAGGATCATCATAAAAATTATTTGAAGATAGATAGATAGATAGATAGATAGATAGATAGATAGATAGATAGATATAAAAATGTATTCTGGTCCTCAGAAGTTCAAAACTTTTTCAGTGCATTCATTGGTAGAAAAATGTGACTTAAATAATCCAAAGAGTGGTCTTTGTAACCTTTGAGCATTCTATATATTTATAATTCAAAGGCTTTTGGCATTGGATTTTTTAATATAATATGGAACATCCACATCTCTTGTGTCTATATTGAATTACCACTGTTAAGTTTGCACAGAGAGTTCTCTTTTCTTCTAGAGAACTGAGAGACTAATTCAGTATTCAAAATTACCTATGGTAGATTTAAATTCAAGGTTTTACCAGTAAATGCTCTATTTGCAGTCTATTAATTGTTTCATCAGAGACCTGTTTAGAGTAAAACTCTAAATTAATTGTTCAGCTGCTTAACGACTGTAACTTCACTTTAGAGTCAGCCTTGCTTGATTAAATCTGCCTTAACTGAAACAGCCAAAAATTTTGTTGATTAAAGTTAATAGAAGTTAGTGTGTATTTATCCTTTCATGCAATTACTAGACTTTTTTAAATAAGGATATACTGTACTGTCCTATTTTTGTTGATAAACCTACAAGGAACATAGACAGTGTTGTTTCTTTTATTAAAAAAAAAAAAAAAACTTGCAAAGAAAGTAAAACAGAAAAGATGCTTCAATAAATTCATCTGTTTCCATTTTGATTGGAAAATGTGGTTTTCAGTAGAATGTTGTTGCTAGTTGGTTGGCTTAGGTCCATAGATCTCAAAGCACTATGCAAAGATTAAAACCATTATCCTGTTGTACATCAGGGGAAATTAAGGGTAAGAGACTAGCCTAAGGTAACAGCACATTACTTTCAGAGCATGAATAGAACCCAAATTTCTTGACTCCCAGTCCCGTACACTGTCTACTACCCTACACTGCCATTTCTACTGCTGCTGCCAACAAGGTACTCATCAACCATGACAGTTATTTTGCTTCTGTGCTTCTCTTTATCAACTCCCCTCCACGCTGCCACCGCTCCACTTTCTCAGTTCTGTTTGTGAATGAAATGAAGCTAGCAAAATACCTGATCTCTGAAGCAATATCAGGCAGCCCTTCAGCTAGCAGGAAACGTGTGTGTTTCATTTTTCTGCTTGCACACAGAACTAAAGGAATAAACAAATGCCAAAAATGTTAGTGTAGCAGAGCAGCCCTCTTCAAGTTCTGAAGGAGCATATGCTATCCATCTTTTTTAATTATTTCTGTTTCATTCTTTTATACTATGAGCTTCTTGAGAAGATAGTCATCCATACTCAGTTTATTCAAAATTAATAATAAAGTTGTTCTTAATATCTTAACTTTTTGATGCCAAGTGATGGGTACTGAATAGTAGGCACAAATGCAAGCTGCAGAAATAAATCTTGAGCAAAGAGAATAATGAAGTTATGCTCGCGACACTAGAAGGCATTAGAAATTGTCAGTTACTAAAGCAGTTAGGTAACCAAGTCATATTTCCAAACCCAAGGAGTTGAAAATCAGGCCCCAAAAATCAAGACTGGCTGAAAAATAACACATTTTGATATCTGGTTTTGCTCCTTTGGTAGGGTGAGGGCCATTTTCAAGCTTTTCTACACAATCCTGGGACTAGAAATATGGGGGGCGGGGAGAGGCATTTAAATCAAAACTGACATTTTGATGTATTCCTGTGACTCCAGGAACTGGTCTTTTAAGGAGGACACCAAATACTGAGAGTTAGCTGCACTAGGATCGCCAAGCTCACTCGCTCTCTTTCTCTCTGTGTTTAAAGGAGAGAATGCTTCTTAGTTTGCACTTTCCCATCACCAACCCCATTTTGCTAAAATCAGATAAGAACCAGTTAATGCTGACATTTAAATACCATCATTAGAGACAGAAGGGCCCAATGAGATTAATAAAGGCAGGTGTGTTAACATCTCTAAATCATTGTTTGAAGTCGTTGACAAATTTAGGAAGACAACTGTGTCTGTATACACTCTGTTCATGTTTTGAAAGTTTTCTTTGACATCTTGAGGACTAAAAGCTTTTAAAATAAAATCTTAGTTTCTGTATATTTGAATATACAGTGCAGGCTATGCAAGTGCATTAAATAGGCCAGGTGTTTAACACCCTTGCTACAATCAGTTTGTTATCTGAGATGACCTAGTTCACATTATTTACTAGTAAATCAAGATGAGTATAAAAAATGTGGTAATCAAAGTCAAGTATGGTAAATAAAAGTTGCCTTTTTTGGTTGACTTTCATGCTAGTAAACACAAGTACAAAAAGCTGTCAAAGCTACTGATTAGATGTCAGTTCAAAGTGATTATTAAAACACAATTGTTAGATTGTTAGATTCTAGTGATGAGCTTGCAACAGCTTCCTTGATATCAGAGCTTTAAGAAGAGCTTTAAAGCCAGCTTCTCATTAGCCTGATCCTTCCAATTTGATTGTAATAGAATAGAACATGTACAACATACTGCATTCGAAGACTATTCATAGGGGGAAGAGTTGATTAGTTTAGGAATGTAAACCTGGGATTATTTTCTAGAAGAGTTCAGTTCAAGCCTGCGGTTATCCCTAAAAAGGGGTCAACTAGCCTTGAACAGATCCGTAACTGGAAATAACTTATTACGTTGATTCAGTCCAATCCAGTGACCAAAATTCATTACTGTCCGGCAGTTGCAGAGCTGGAGCCTTAAGATCTGATTTGCAAACCTGGATGCCTAACATTACTTTTGACTGTACCCCTCAAACAGCTTTTAGGTTCCTGAACATGACTTTAGTTGTTTAACTTCAGGTACCTCATAGATTCCTAGATTTAAGGGCAGAAAGGACCAACAGATCACCTAGTCTGATCTTCAGGCCATTAAATACCACCCAGCCATCTCATCTCTGCACTACGCACAGCAATCAGAATTAGACCAAAGAATTACAGCATTCAGGAGAGTGAACTGTTGTGTGTCGTAGGCAGAGACACTAGGACCAAGGTGCACTGGATTTTTTGTGATAAAAATATTAACTTTTCTGTGCAATACATTCTTTTCAAAGGAAAAAAATAGGATCAGTAATTCAGAATGTTCAGCCTTTTCACAAACGTTCTTAAAGTATCATAAAAAGAGGGTGAGGACCATTAATGTTGATTACAAAATTTGTGAACTAACCTGTTTCAGATTTAGTTTAATTTCACATTAGTGTTAGTAATAGTTACATTTTGTTTTTCAGTCGGTTCAGGACACATTCTTCAACATCCTCTTGCAAAGCAAGTTGAATAGTTGCCACACCTATGTAGCTTTCTAATAATGACCTTCCACAATCTGGATCTGAGTGTATCAATAAAGAGAGCTCTCAACCAAGGACACTAGGTGCAACTCCATGCTCTCCTTTTTTATGGAAGATTTATCAGTCATCCTCCAGTTTTTGATTTCACCAAAAGAAATTGAGGGTGATGCATGTCAAGTACGTTGGTAGCTATTTGCCAAGATCACTCCAGCAGATGACATGTTGACACTATTGGCCCAGGGATGCGCAGTAAATTCAATTCCTTTGTTGCCGTCTGTGAATAGGTTTTGACAGGATTTGTTATGACTTGTGCTCTGGAGAAAAGATTGATTTCCTTCTCTAGCTAGGTCTGTTTTGATCTTTTTAATATGGCCTTTTACTGCCAAAAGCAGATTCACAGAGATATAGCAACTGTAAATCACAATTGTTCTGAGGCAGGCTATGGGTATAGTGTTCATCGGAACTATGTAAAGCCAATGAATGTAACCTTTTAACTTTCAGGCGTAAGAAATATTAAGTCCCATAGATTTCAAATGAGTTTCATTTATTAAACTGCAATATTAAGCAGAATATTATTGCGCTTTGTGAACTAGGCTGACTTTAGAAGTTAATTCAGCTGAAGCTGGGTAATAGTAATTCAACATAATGTGCTCGTGCATTTAGACTTGAACAGAAAAATTATCTAAAGAGCTATAATGAAAGGTTTGGTTTTTGCAAAGGTAGAATAGCAGTTTCACATTGAATTTTAACCAGCCTCTGTCAGAGGCTTTGTCTGTTAACAAAAACATAATGTTAATGGATTGAATTCAAGTTGTTTGTTTATCACTCTGACTAAAATTGAGCTTTGTTGGGGTTTAGTCTCCTAGATGCTTAAGTGAATTCTGAAAATTGACTTTTGAAAATGTGATCCCTGTTTTTTATGTTGTATGTATATTAGGAAGACATTTGTAGCAACTCTGGGCCAGGTCTCTCATTGGTGTAAATTGCCATAGCTTCACTGGAACTGCACTGACTGATGCCACCAGAGAATGGCATTCTCCATAGTTCAAGTTGTGCTGAGATTTGTAGTTCTAATGGGGATTAAATCCTTTTTGCGTTTAAGCAAAATGTCATGTGTAAGCACCCAGAGTCACAACACTTTCTTTTGGAGAATAACAAATATTTTCAGTAACGAGTTAAATTACTTATATTTTTTTAAAATTTCAACTTGCAGTCTAATATTTCCGTCAGGTCCCACTATCTAACAAATGGGTTGCTTCTAACATGTTAAAAGTTCAGGTCTGTGTACCTGCAAACACATCAGACATAGGCTAATTGAAAAAAATTATTAGCATTATTCATCATAACTATTGTATTCATGCTTTCCTAGCAAACACAACTAGCTTACAGCAGAAGCAGTGATGCCCTGATGTCTGTTCTGCAACACACATACATCTCTTCAGCAAGTTTCTGTCTCTGGTCTTCTCCCTAGCCCCTGGGGAGCCCCTATAACTGCAAACTTGGATTTTCTTCATGAGTAATAGCACATTATAGACATCTGACACCTGTCTGTCAGCAGGAGAACTTAGTTTTGGTGAGGTCAAAGTTAGATTGTGTGTGGAAGATTCTGAAGAATTGGTCATGTGCATTATGTGTGACTGCATGGTGAAACCGAAAGATAGTTTGTTGTGGAGGTGAGTTGTTTGAGTGGGTGTTAAGGAATGTAATCTGTGGGTGATAAGGCATGCAAATTGAGGTTGAGCTGCATATTAACTGGTGATTGTCTTGGTTTTTTTACGATTGCATTGATAGGAGATGTATAAGCAGCCTTAACTCTGTTTACCTTCAAAAGGTTGAAGACTGCACTACCAGGAAAAAGTATTGCTTGGGTAGGAGGGGCAAGTGATGCAAATCATGAATTGGGTTGGGTAAATGAATCCGTTCCATAGTCTTTGGTTGTATAATGTTGAGGCCATTTCACCAAGCACTGGACCCAATTAATGCCTGAAACTTCGTGGTAGGTCACCCTCTCTTTAATATTGTAACTAATACAGTTGTGGCCTGCTGCTTTAAATCTATTCATGTGTCATTTTTCATTTTCCTGTATATCCTGATCAATCTCTTATTGTAAGCACAAAGATAATCTAATTGCAGGGGAAGGGCTCTGGTTTAATGTAGGGCTATGTGTAGAAATATAATAGATACAGAGATGGTTACTGTTTCTTTTGCTAAAATGAGATTTCCATAACTTTATTCACTGACAGTGCTGTCTAGCTCTATAGTTGTTGGTTTGTTTATAAGCAAAGTCCACTACCTGTTTCTTTCTCTGCAAAAGATACAAGATCTGATGATACTGTAACATTTCTAGAAATTTATCATTTGTGCTTAGATTTTCAAAGAAATAACAGCTTTTTACCATTAAATATATTTTCAGGCACTGAGATTTTTTTCCTTTTGTATAAAATAGAAGCCACCCGCAGTGACCTCAGTGTATATACCGTAATGTGGGGATCTAGAGGTGACTAGTTACTATCTAAAGTGTGTGAAATATAACACGATGTATTGAATAACACAAGCTAGCATGCTCATACGTTTCACTGTAGCATTGATGTTATGCTATCTTGCATATAGCTTGCAATATTTTATGCTATCTTGCAAATATCTTGCAATATTTTCCATTGTAACTTGGAAAAGAACTGATGCCAATGTATTTTTAGCAAGTGTGGGTGAACCAGTTCTTGCCAGAAGAACCTTGAATGTAAGTTTGACTGTTTAACTCTTGGAGAGACAGAGTGATCTTGAACTGAACCAGCCTCTGTTGGCGAGAGAGACAAGCTCTCGAGCTTCCATAGAGCTCCTCTTCAGGTCTGGAAGGTACTCAGGGCAGGTCTATACTTCTACCCTGATGCAGCTGCACGTACGTATCGTGTCTGGTGAAGATGCTGTAAACCAGTGGTCCCCAAACTTTTTATGTCACTCCCCCCTCTTACTCCTGTCTGCTCTCTCCTGTCCCCCGCCCAGCTCCAGCGGGGGCTGGGGAGGCGGGCAGGGCTGTGGCTGAGGATGGGAGATGGGGCCAGAGTGGGAGAGGGGCCTTAGCAGCTGGGCCGGGGGCAGTAGCAGCCAGGCAAGAGATGGAGTCACAGCTGGAGGAGTGGGGCCAGGGCAGAGCAGGGCTGGATGGCACTCCCTTCCCACCTCCAATGGGGGCTGACTAGGGCCCTGCTGTGTCCCCGTCCCCCCCCCAAAAAAATTTTCCTCCGTGCCCCCTTAGGGGGGTGCGCGCCACAGTTTGGGGACCTCTACTCTAAGCTGATGGGAGAGAGTTCTCCCATCAGCGTAATGACTCCACCTCTGTGAGAGGCAGTAGCTGTGTTGATGGGCAGGGTTCTCCTCTGACACAGTGCTGTCCACACAAGGAAGTTGTTAATGTTGTTTTTGGGGATGGTTTCTTTGAGTCCCGATATTCCATCAGTGAGCATGCTGTGGCCAGATCCGATGGATCTGCCTGGGTTCCCTTTTTGGTTTATCTTGAGAAACATGTAGAATGTCCCTGGGGTGGGTTCATAGGTTTAACTCCTAGGCAGTGGGGATGGGAATGCTGTTCAGAGACTGCACATGGCCCCATCCTACTGCATTCCCTGCCCTCTTGATCTCTGCCACCTTTCTGCCGCCTCCAGGCTGTGCGCCAATTCCTCTGATCCCTGGACTGGCATGCCTAATAGACACGCTTGTCCCATGCTGTTTACTAGCCCAAGGCCTTGATCAAGAAACAATTGTTAGGGTTATATCAGGGACCCCAGTGAGAGGGAGTCCTGTGTCAAATCAGTCAGGATTTCTGGCAGCCAGAAAACATGGCAAGTTGGGACTTCCTGCGTACAATAGTTCTAACCCATCCTAAGTTCCTGCTGCTAGCAATCCTCACTGCCCTCCCATTTCCACCTTTCACCAATTTCCAAATAGCTGGTTCCCATATATCATCTATCTCAGAACTACACAGCGTTCCAGTGGTTCCGAATTAGTTCAGTCTGCAACTCTTCAGCTCCATTCTTCCTTATGAGTACATTCTCCATACTTTTCCCTTTCCATGATACAAATAGCTGTACCTGCTATCTCTTCTTGGGCCATCACACCTCAATTTACTGACTTGCATTCCCTGTGGCTCTTGCCCGAGTGCAAGGAAGAGAGAATCAGAAATGACTTAACTGTTACAAATCCCAGTTAGAGACGACGTGAAACCTCACCAACTTCTCCTCACAATTCCTTATGTATGATCACCTCAGGTAGTGCACTGTGCATATCCTGTTTCTCCATGAGACGCTGCCTCCAGGCTGTGTGTGTTATCATGCCGTCCCTGGAAGATTGCGTGATTCCTATAATTTGTAATAATACCTGACATTTATGTAGTGCTTCGTATCTGAAAACCACTGCAGAAGAACATCATGACACCTCTGGAAGGGAGAGAGAAGAACTACTTTGTTTAACATCTTAAAAGTAAATGGTAGAGAAAAAATCTGGTAGATGTTTCCCTTTTTTTACTGGGATGGATCTAATGATTTGAGACAGAGCGAGCTAGCTAACGTTCTGATTTTTGCAGTGATATTGGATGCCTGAACAATCAGAGACTATTTGATCTCTGCCATCTAAGCAGATCTTCCTTTCTTTTTTCACTGCTTGCAAGCCCTCATAGCTAGCCATGCGCCAGTTTACCTGCTCATTTTGGACTAGATTCTGATATCCTTAGTCAGGGGTGTGCGTAAGGGGAGGCAAGCAGGGGCCTGGCATGCCCCTCCGCCCAGTAGTGGTCGGAGGCAAAGAACTCCTCCGGCCCCAGGGCTGTGGGGGGAAAGCAAACTACTGCCAGGGCCTGGGTGGAGTGGGGAGGATGGGATAGCAAGTTTCTCCTGGGTTCAGGGCAGGGGGAAGATGAAACTATTTCCAAGGCCGGGGGTGGGGGGCAGGGGGAGGAGGAGGAGGAAGAAAGAACGAGCTCCTGCTTGGCCAAAGGAAGAGTGAGCTCCTCCTGGGGGTGGGGGGAGAACAGTGAGCTCCTTTGGGCCTATAGCTCCTTTAAAGCCAAGTGCAAAATATTTCATTCTTGTGTGGGTTTTGAAGCCCAAAGCTCTAAAGAATTACCAATGTGACAAGAAACCTACTGGAAAAAATAACAAGATTGGGAAGGACCCTAGAGTTCCAGCCAGTGATGCTGGAATTTTCTTTCACCTTCTGTAAGTCCTCCAGCTGATGAGTTTTGAAATAATGCAAAGTTCATTTAAAAAAAATAAATCTAATTCTTACTAAACTCTGCTGTTGGTCTCCAAAGCTGTCACTATTTGTAACAGATATGACAACAATGTTAATTCCCTGTTAATATGGCACAACTGAAATGAGGATAAGAATCCTTTTACAGTCCAGAAAGCTTTTCAATTTTAACAGTTTGAATACTGTGAAATTAAGTTATGGATTCATGTTAAAATATATAAATTATGAGCTCCCGAAGCAGTGAGGTAGTGCAAAAATAATTCGAATGACATTGCTCAGCTGATGTATTGCACATCCGATCAACACTGGCCTACAGTTATAGAAATTAACCCTATTAAAATAAGAGTTTTTTAAAACTTTAAATGGATAAATGATTTCACCATTCACCAAATGAGAATGCAGGGAAAGCAGCTCTGCCCAATCAACAAGACTTGCAAAGACTTTGAGACTTGCAAAGCTTTCTAGCTTTTTTCCCCAAGGGTACTTGCCATGCAAGGTTAAAGCTTTGGGGTTTCAGTTTGTGTAGCTCACATAATATAGATCTCAAATTAGTCAGTTTAAAGGACATGAAAATGTAGGAAAAACCAAAAGGGCAGAATCATCCCCTTTCAAATCTCAGACACACAGTTCTAGAATGCTTTGAACCTGAGAATAAAACAGGATGGATTCCTGCTTTAAACATTTTCTTACATAGTGGTAATAAAATTCCTTTACAAAGTAGTATTCCATGCTCCTTAGTGTATGCTTGGACCAAATGGCTGGTGATACATGTATACTGAAGTGTTTAAGTACAAGGGCTGTCCCTCTAATGATGCCAAGATTCCATGCCATCACTGGAAACACGTGGATGTTCACAACTAAAGTGGATGTTTTGTAAACCCATAGTTTAACAGTGTAAACACTAATAACAACATGAAGTCATAAGTGCAGTTTGAACACTGATTATTAGACTAAATAATCCAGAACAATGAATATTGTAAGGCTTACTGTTCTGGAAGCATTTAGCAGAATGAAAAATAAAGTAAGTCATAAAAACATGTCTCCCGAAATGTCGGTAATAGTGAGTTTGATTTTTAACTTTCAAAGTTAAGATGGCAAGATTAGAAATAGATGTGGATACACTGAAATACATTCTACATTTGGGGTATAGCAAGGCATGGAATTACGCAGTGTAGTCACTGGATAGGAAAACATGAGAGCAATGTGCACACCGTTAGTTCAAATATGGTCTAGGACATCAGGACATGTTTCATTGTACTGTGAAATCTTTAACTTCCAGCCAGCACATCTGGAACATCCTTCACTTAATTCAATTAAAACAAGATCTTAATTGTGAAGGGCACCAGAACCCCATCCTGCACTGTCACATCAGTGCTGCATGCAAACCCAAATGCAGTTGTGAGATTTAAATTACGGCCTCCTTACGCAGAGACTATTGAACAAAATAACACATGCTGACATGACGTATATGGTGTTAAAATCTTACTTCAAAATTAAATTTCAGCAAAAAAGCTATGGGGGATGGGGAGTAACATTTTCCCAATTTGTTTTCCACTTTCCAGCCAAATACAGGATCCAACAATGATTTCTGTGCAGATCTGGGCAAACCATGTGAAACAGTAGTTGCTGCTCTTACCATTTCCATTTCACATATGCATACTCACCAAGCACAGGGAATCCTTGTACTACCATTAGAATTGCCTAGCCTAGACCAAGACTAGTGGCTTTACAGGAAAAGCCTGGCAGTAAATCACCTGCCCATGCAGATCAAGGTGAATGCAATTTCCTTTCTAACGACTGTAACTAAAAATTTGGTACCTTCTGTGAACCTTCAGATCCTGTAACCAAAATTACTGCAGTAACTTTCCACTACTAAAACTTGAGCAGAGTGTTATATTTTTACAGTTGATTTACTTCCCTATTCATCCTTCAGGCTTTATTGGGTTGGGATTTTTTTAAGGGACCCTACTTTGTGAACTAATTATGACAAATGTCGACACGACATCTGGTGCCTGCTTTAAATTATCTCCTAGTCTGTTGGAATTCATCTTGAAGGCATTTTCATAATGAATTTTTTTTTTTTGTGAACATTAATACAACCTGTGGGAGATTTGAATAAAAAAGAAAATCTACCAGTCCTGCCAAGGGAATAGTTTATGTGCCAGCTGCTTTTTTGTTATCCTGCATTCTGTGATATTAATATAGTTTGTTTCCAAGACTTTTAACAGCAAATGGATAAACAGCTTGTTTTATTATGGAGACGTTCTTCTTGCGACGAGAGCAGGTAATGTGGACTTTAATTAGGGTGACTGCTTCCCAGAATGAATGGATTAGGGCTGGGTGCTGCATTCAGCTAACTGAGCATCACATTCATCATAGGATATTGTACTAAGTAGATTTCTTTTCCCTGAATCCATGATTAGTGTGTAATATCTAAAGCTATGACAAGTCAGTTATCTTTTTAATCCAGTCTGTAGCAGAGCAAAAGACTTTATCCTTTTACTTTAGATAAGATTTGCCTTGCATGGCATCCAAGATGATTTTTTTGGTCACTCTTTAATAGATGTCTGTGTATCTGCCTCAGCATATGTTTTATCTACCACATTTCATTTGAACATCTCAGGCACAATGTTTGTTAAATTGCACTAAATATTCATGTTTTCCCCCAAAACTTTACTTAAAGGAAACCCCATCAGTTTTGCAAAATTATCTGTGTTGTTACTGTCACAATTTCTCAAGATATAAATGGGCATAATTAATGCAAGTGTTGTTAAATATTACCATTTGGAACTGGAACACTTCTTGCATTTTGTATTACTTTTAACAGTTTTATGGAGGATTTCACTGAAAAGACAGTTTCTAAGATAATAACCGCATCGCACCTTTAAGCAGGGGGGAAGGTGGAAGTCTGTTGGCCATTTGGCTGAGGGAAGAGGGACAGTGCTCTACACCTTAACCCTCTGACAAGGGGAGGTGGATGGTAAGGTTCCAGTAATGGGTTGGGTGCAGGACTTTAGATGGAAAAAGAGGGGGAGCTGGCAGAATTCCCCCAGGTAGTTATTGAATGAACATGGGGTTACCTGCACAGTACGCTTTTATCTGCCAGTTAGTCCCAGACATCTAATGATAAAGTTGCAGCCTAATTAAAACCATATCAAGTGTCTCCTGTCCTTCTTTTGGTACAACTGGACAATAAGGAACACATCTACAATTTGTACAGATGACTTTGATCAAAACAATTTGCTTTCAATTGAATGATCGTAGTACTTGGATGGTAAGCCATGATTAGGAGAGAGTTTTACTTGGGAAGCACAGTAAATTAGTATCAATCCAGACAGTAGAATAACATAGTTAACATTTTATTTGTATTGCCTAACCACAACATAAACATTTCAGAGACACATTGTATAGGTTGGTATTTAAGTACGATTAGTTATTAAAATGAACTTTTCCCAGTTCATAGATCTTTGTTTCCCTTTTTTTATGATGTCTTGTATTTAACTCTTCAAAGTCACTGTACCCAAAGTGATCATGAAAACACTGTGACATAGTGGATTTCTTTTCCCAGAAATACCTCAGGAACTTTTTCTGCATGATGCTCAAGTCTCCATCATCTCCGTTACACATTGATAAAGTTGGACTAACCCTGTCCAAACATACCATCTGTGAGTTCTCGCCATTCTTCAAGAAAGGAGTGTTTGACTACAGCAGCCATGGGACCGGTTAACTGTTGTGCCAGGGGCTCTTTGCCAGTCGAGCAGAATCCAACGCTGTGCCTTCCATTCTGTCGCGTCGGAAAAATGCAAATAAGGAATCAGTCTCCATGCCTGAACGTTTCCATCAGAAATTTTGCCAATTAAAAACAGATATGCAACAATGCTGACCTTCATCCTTAGCAGTTCTCGTATTTATTGCGTGCGTTTTCTTGGCATGAAATATACAAACATTTGTTAGCACTAGTTGCTCTGGTAATGATGTACAAAAATTCTAATTCTCGTGTTGGGATCCACTCATTAGTGGAAGAGCTTCCTTTACATTTGCTCAGACAATTCATTATAGAACTGCAGATTATTCTCTGTTTACTCTGGTCATGTAGTCAGAAGGGAAGTTTTTCTAATGTTCAGTTCCACCAAGCTGTTCCTTAAGAATGCTTCCTGTTTTTCTTTTCTTCATAACATACTGTGACCTTTGAGACGATACTCACGTTCCATTGGGATTTATTCCAAGAAACACAGTTTAACTATTTGCTTGTACAGTTTTCCTCATAAGAATCAAAGGACCTGTGACTTGAACTTTTACAAAATACATACTGCAGAGGATTTTAATTCAAACTCTGTAAAAGTCTTCCACACTTGATTACACAGATGCAAAATGAATCACTTGCCATTAATTAAAAAGAAGAAGAAACATTACTTATTCAAGAATGAAGGCATCTTTTTTCATTTTCTAATTACCTGGAATGTAACTGTAATACTGTGCACTTTACCGAGCTCTCAGCAATGCATAGAACTAATGTAAAATGCTATATATTTTGAAAAAGATGGCTTCTTCACAGTAGTGTAACTTATCTGAATTTTAGTTGCGCAAATCAGAATTTAAAAGGTTTTACTAATACTTTAAAATTACTCAGGACTTGTTTAGAGTTGCACATGTATATACAGTATAGTATCCATTTTGTATTACTCTAGAACAAAAAAAACATTGACTGGAATAGGGACATGTGCATGTTATATATAACAGATTGTGTAAAAACCAAAATAAAACAACTTTCAGTTATTAAAATGTGTCACAAAATAGGTTTTCATGCTCACTTTCATGAGTATAAAAAGTATCATCCAATTTAATCAGAAATAGAGCTTGAGTTTCCGTATGTTAAGTCAAATTAGACATGCTGGTTTATATTGTGTGAAATGATCATACAATTAAAACCTGGCCTGACAAAGTTGACGATATGTGTATTTGACAGTCTAAATTACAGAGACATTAACATTATAAACACAAGGAGAAAAAATTAAGACTGCATGTTTGTATTCAATCATCATGACAGTTCCTCTTTTTAAAACCTTTCAAACCTAAAAGATTGTGAATAAATAAAATTGTTCTAATAACGTCCACATCTATTAGTGCGTATTCCAATTACTTAGTTAGTAAATATGAACTTTACAGTACTTTTTTTTAAAAAGCACCAAAGTGTTCAGAGACCTGGAGCCCATTTTTAAAAGTGACTTAGGAGCCTAAAGTCTACACTGTCCCGCACCCCACCCCCCAAAAAAAGAGGAAGTGAGTTTCAGAGCCCAGGTCAACTGACTCAGGCTTGCACTACAGAGCTAATAATAGTTGTGCAGATGTTCCCACTCAGGCTGGAGCCAGTGCTCTGAAATTCAGAGAGGTGAGTGGGTCTAACAGCCTGGGCTTCAGCCCAAACGGGAGTATCTACAATGCTATATTTGGTCCTGTAGTGCAAACCCTACAGCCTTGTCAGTTGACCTGGGCTGTGATAGTCGCTGCCCCCGGGTGTTGTGTTTTGTTTTGTTTGTGGAGTATGGACATACCCTAAGTCTTACTGAAAGTCAAGAGGATTTAGGACCCTAAATCTTATGTGAAAATGGGACCTATGTCCCTAAATCATTTAGCTGCTTTTGAAAATTTTACCCTAGAGCTCATTGCAAAAAGAAGAAATTCTTTTCTTCTTTGCAATAAAATATTATTTTATAAGCAATTACAGTAAAAGAATTTACACAGGCAATTTTAAAACAGGCTACGAAGAACATACTTTACTGCATGCCATTTATAGGAAAGGAGTTGATGTACCAAAGAATCCTTTTTACTTTTTTTTTTTTGTATCAGTTTCTGCAAACTTACTGCATAGACTACCTGCAGTGTTAATTCGGTTCATCAGAGTGCTTTCTCATAAAAAGCAATGAAGAAGTACTTATCAGACCTTCCTGGGTGCAATTGTGATGTGCCACACACAAACCATATGCGTACTGGAAGAGCTGGAGAGATTCCCATAGGTAAGTCACATGCTTCACATCCTTTTAGATTTTGAAAACTGTAAAAACGAGTAATTTATGGAAGTTTAGCATGGATGTAGGATTAACTGTAGTACCAGAATCTCAATTAAATAACTTGACTATTTTCTGATACAGACCCAAATTCATGGATATAGAGCCAGACACTCATCTGGTGTAAATCTGTCAGTAGAACTATGCTGATTTACACCAGCTGGGAATCTGGTTCACAGTGTTACATGTGTGTAACAAACACAATAGAATAAAAGCTAACCAATGTGACACGCTATATGAGTAAATGTCTTGTTATTAAAAGCCATAATGAGGTCAATGGTTGGAAACTGGAAACAAGACAAATCCAAACTTGAAATAAGGCACAGATTTTTTAACAGTAAGGGTAATTAACCAGGAGAATAATTTACTAACAGATTCGGTGGATTCTCCATCGCTTAGTCTTTAAATCCAGACTGGATATCTTTCCAAAAGACATGCAATAGCTCAAGTAAGTTACTGAAGAAATTGTGGCTCAGTTTCTGTAGCCTGTGTTATGCAGGATGTCAAACTAGATGATCATAATGGTCCCTCTAATCCATGAATCTGTTCTCTGTGGATAATGATGGAGTTTCAAAACCACTTGAGAGATGGGGGAAGTTAAGGTCCTTATTAAAGGAAAGGACTGGCACCATGTTTTCCACTGCCTGGACCACAATTAAGCATTCAGGTCTAGATTCAGCAAGCACTTTAGCACATGCTTAACTTTAATCACATGAGTAATCATGTTGACTTCAGTGGGCCAACTTTTATGCTTTCAGGAAAACGTGTTTAAGTGCTTTACTGGATTGGGGCCATAATTTTTATATTTGTTAATTGAAGTTGCATGCCTCCATTCAATGCATTGTACTTCAAGGAATCAAATCCTGGCCAACACTATAAACTCTTTGTGCCACCAGGGCAGCGCAAAGAGGCTGCAAATTTGCCTTAAACTGGCACCTGAGCATTGTTTTATGTGAACTGCTCAATCAAGAATTTAGAAGCAATAAGCAATGCCAAGGAGCAGCCTCCACATTAGGCTGACAAGGATGTCACCTGAGAGCCATTCTGCTGTTTAATGGCTGCTGCTCACCTTAATCCTGAACACATTACCTGCAATGGAGGCCATGAAATGAATCTCAGCAGCTATTGCTCCTGAGCCACCTTTACATATGGCTGTCCAACCAGTGATGACACAGCCAGTTAGGAGGGGTACAAAAGAGATTCTGCCTCTTAGCAACAAGAGAATGATATATGGTACTGCTAGTTGGAGGCTCCCAAATATATATATATAAGCCCAGAGGCTCCAACCTATGTGAGATAGGTTTTAAGGTGGGTACAGACAAATAATTAATTTCTTTCCCAGAATTGTTGGGAGAAAAAATTGCCCCTAAATTATCTGTAGGAAGGTCTTCTCTATTTTCTCCTTCTCTTGCATTGAGAGGAGAGAATTTTGTAGAACTTTGCTGGTTACTTTTAACAACACTCCTGGAAATGGTGATTAAAATTTTGAAATAAAAAAAGTTTTATGTATGAAGACATTGGCTGTTCATCTTTCCTGAAGTTGCTCAGAAGATTCAACCCCATAGTTTTCTATTTAAATCATTCAGACTTCAATAATACTGGTATAGAATTTGCCTTTTTCTATTTATCTAAACTTTGTATTATATATGAGAGTAAGAAATATGTTTTCTTAGATTATGATAGGGCTTGCCATTTTTTGCTAATGACTTTCTTCTCCATCTTTAGCTAAAGACCAAAACTTGGAGGAAATGAATGATTTTAATTTACCAAGATTCTTATCTTTCTGATCTTTGAATTAAGCCAGCGTTAGTTTTGCAATTTTACTAGATTGTATAAAATTTTCTTTTGATGTGATATGGCATTAAGGTAGGTTCCAGTCCTCCAATTAGATCCACATGACAAGAAACTTGTCATCTACTGAAATCCCATGGAGCTCCATTAAAATCAGTCAGGCTCCAGTAGGCACTGATATAAGGGTCTCCCGACATAAATCCAGTTGCAAAATCAGGGCCATAATATGTTTCATTAGCAGCATCATAAGTAAGTTTCTGATAAGCCTGTTACTACTGACTATATTTTTCTCTATATTTTTAAAATAGAGGATTTGTTCTAATTAGCCATATTGTGTAAAAGTATTTTTAGATACTCTATCATTTCAAAAATAAACATAAAAAAACCTGGGGATGATGAGCTGAAACCTGGAGGTATGCTTCTAGGGGTGAAGTGTGTAAAGTTCCATGAGATCAATGTGTACAATGTGTTAAACAACAACAAATAGACGTGTTCGAACTGCCAAAAAGACTAGATTTCATATAGTAACTTTTAAATGATTTTTTGTTTTGTCATTTACAAACTGAATTGAAAAAATGTTTTATAAAATGTGTAAAGGGTCCCATTAATGGCTAATAAAAGAGAAGAACAATGTTGGAACAGCATGTATGGTATTTCATCTGTAGTGCTAAAACATCTTAGCAACAAAATACTACAGCATCTGTACTAGTCCCTATGTTTTCCATTTTCTTTCTCATAACTTTGTTCTCTTCGTAAACACCTCTATTTTTCTCAAATGCCATGCTGACAGCAAACAAGTATCAACTCCCTCTAGTGTACTTGTGTGTTCTTGCACAGATTCAGCAATATTTTTTTAAATGCAATTGGCAGTTTCTAGAGTTACTATAGTCTTGGGAATTTTGCCTGTGTAAGTTCCTCATAGAGGAAGCAATGGAGGTGGGAACAACCTCTGACCGGGAAGAACCCATGTACATCTATCTGAGGAAGGTAGAAGCGACCCTTCTTCATCTTAAGTGGCTCTAAAAATTCCACCTCTCTCCAGCTCAGAAAGACACTAGAGAACAGAGCCAGAGCAAATGGTGAAGGGAGACATAAGCTCTCCCATAAGGACAAGAGGGAAGGTCCCTCATCTAAGCCCTCTAAAAAGTGGTAGACGTCTAGTGATCCTGTATCTGAATCTGTAGATTCTGATTATTTCCATTTCTCCTTTAGGTAGCATTAATTAACAAACTGTGGACGATAAATTGAAAACCAAGTTCCCATGTCAATTTTTAATTATAAAAATTAAATGTGGAAATGTTTACAGGAGTAGAGGTCAGATGCTGAGAAGTAATAAGTGCCTCCGTAGAGTTACTGTGCTCACCCAATTCACTTTGAAGTAAGTGGGAGTTCACTGCTCAGCTCCTCCCAGGGGTTGCTTGACAACTTGTAAAACCAAGCCCGCATATAGGCTATCAATCTGTCAAAATGGATGGTTTCTGGCAACTAAATCTGTAAATGAGGGCACGTTTTTGATGACACGTATCCTCATACCATATGTCTTCATTATATTCTAGACTGTGAATTTCTATCTGTTATGCAACTACTATGAGGACATGTTAGGAGAGTAAGTTGAATTTTGTAGGTATGTGATACGTACTCTGTAAGAATATGGGGAAAAGTTCTTTACATTAAGGTCTTTCTATTGTCCTTAATTGTACCGTTCAATTTAAGAAGGCTGCTTTCTTCTCTATTTGTGCCCCATTTGTTGTCCAGAAGGTCCAGTTAACACCTTGGTCAAAAATTACCTCCAGTCAATTCTACATGGTGCTCACATGACTAATAGTCAATATTTAGTTAATAAGTGTGGTGAAGATTTGAAATTTGTCTATGCTTACTGCTGGTCTCACTACTAGATGCAGGATATAGCTAACATTTTTACATACTGTAGTTACAATGTTACAATGGACTGGCTGCTATGTGTGCAAGCACTACCTTCTCTTTTGGCGAGAATAAATGTAATGTAAAGCCAAAATGCTGCTACAGCCAAAGGAGATTCTCATTTGGCCCAAGTTGTAGGGGCCTGCGCCGTAGGAGATAACTGACCTCATTTTTTCCTTTCTCTTGCAGTGACAGGGCATAGTCTAGTGACACTGACTTTGTGTGACATTCTAGTGATAGTTGTAAAGATCTGGGGGACCATGGCTCTTACAATTAATTGTGTGTGAACTAAACCAGTGAGGGTGGTTGCATTTATATTGAATGGCTTGGCTGTTACATAACACGGCCACTTCTTGGATACTTTTGCCGCTTCAATAAAGGAAACAATCAAGTCCTCTAGAACTTTCCAGCTACACTCTGGCTCATAACAAATGTGATATTTTTCACTGTGTAATTATGAATACGTTTACAGTACCTTTCATCCAAGAATCTTTTAGTGCTTTCAAACATGAAAGCCCGTGGGTGAAATCCTGGCTATTGACGTTAGAGGCCGGGGTTTCATGCCATGGTTTTGTTTTTTAACCTAACACCCCTTGCAATGCCTGCAATTAATGTTGCCCAGCCCTTGCCATTATAACACTCTGTGGTCAGTTGCACGTAACTTTGCCAAATTTTAACCATCCAGGCTGACGTTTTCCATGCTGTGCATCTTCCTCCGGTTGATCTATTTATTTCTTTATTTTTACATTTCAGTAAAAATGGTTAAGCCTTTTTCAAGAATTAGTTTTAGGGAAAAAAAACACGTTCTTGTGCCCATGTTTTTTTAAAAACAAAATGTGCAGTTTCACTGAGAAGCTCATGACCCCCATGCTTTGGGTCATGGTCTTGAAATTTGGGAGGGGAGGAGGTGGCCTTTGTGTAGTGGATGTGCCTTTTGCTCCTCTAAGTAGAGGTGCAAAATCACATGTGCCTCATCTTCCAGAGCATCCTCCATGCTGCCTCCTTCCCCTGGCTGTCAGCAACATTCCCTTGGACAATGAGGCTACCGGGGTTGAGGGAGAGGATTATGAGCCACTTCAGCCTCTGTACTGGGAGCCCTTGACACCATCCTGTCAAGCTCGTCATAGAAGGGGCATAGCGACTTTTGGAGTCTTTTGCTCTCCTGTACAGTAGCCTCATGTACTTCATGTGTTCCTGGCACTGGGTCAGAGTCTGATGAATGCCCGCCTGCTCCAGCCTCCCTGAAATTCCCCAGGACGAGGTGTATGTTCTGGCTGTTCTGGGGGATGCTAATGGAGGACTGCGTACTCCACCCACCCATTGATCAGCACTCGGGTGTGGTCAGCGAGCCAACTGGCAGCTCTTGGAGCAGGATCAGTTGTCACCTGTGTTGATCGAGAAAGAGTGCAGCAGAAAGCTGTTCTGAAGCAGTCAGTGCAGCACACTATTAATGGGGAAAATGGGGGCCAGGGACCTTTATAGCTTGTGCAAGGGTCAGGAAGAAAAGGGTGCAGTGCATTGCAGGAAAGTGGGTGGAGGATCATTGTTACCTGAGACCTAGTACAAGCCCTTTGCCCCTGCCCATGCTGCAAATTGGCTTGGGTGTGGAGCTGCACACATACTTGCTGAGGGGCTCACCCTCTGCGCCCCTTCAGACACATTTCTGGGGTTTAGGTGTGGACAGTAGGGATTTATGGTACAGTCACGCACAAGGATATATGTCATCACTAGTGTAGATGTACCTAGTAATACACAGTCTTGGAGTGGGTGCCTGCCAGTCATGTTCCCCAGGTGGCACGCTCCAGGCCCTGACAGCCACCTATTCCCATTGCTGCCCACATCTGCACAGCTCGATGCGGTATTTGTCAAAAGTGCAGAGAAGTTGAGTGACTTTTTTAAATGGCCCCTGACACTGCCTGGGGGTGGGGGAGACAGACTCTAGGAGGGAGACTTTCTCCCTGGCGAAGAACATTGCACAAGAGCTTCACCCAATTTTAATCTCCCACACCCTCATGGACAGTTACTACTGATACCCCTCACCTCCCAGTCAAAAAGTTTCCCCAAACCAATTTGCCTGATACTGAAGTTAAGCTTTCTGGTCTGTAAATGCCAGGATCGCCGTTGGAACCTTTTTAAAAAATTGGCATCACATTAACTGTCCTCCAGCCATCTGGTACAGAAGCTGGTTTAAATGATAGGTTACATACCACAGTTAGTAGTTCTGCAGTTTCACATTTGAGTTCCTTCAGAACTCTTGGGTGGATACCATCTGGTCCTGGTGACTTATTACTGTTTAGTTTATCCATTTGTTCCAAAACCTCTTCTAATGGCACATCAATCTGGGACAGTTACTCAGATTTGTCACCTAGAAAGAATGGCTCTGGTTTGGGAATCTCCCGTACATCCTCAGTCGTGCAGACCGATGCAAAGAATTAATTTAGTTTCTCTGCAATGATCTTATCCTTGAGTTCTCCTTTAGCATCTCAATCATCTGCTGGCCCCACTGGTTGTTTAGCAGGATTCCTGCTTCTGTCATACTTAAAAATTTTTTTTTTGCTGTTACTCTGAGTCTTTGGCTACCTGTTCTTCAAATTCTTTTTTGGCCTTCCTAATTATATTTTTACACTTCATTTGCCAGAGTTTATGCTCCTTTCTGTTTTCCTCAATAGGATTTAACTTCCACTTTTTAAAGGATACCATTTCGTCTCTAACTGCTTCTTTTACCTTATGATTTAGCAACAGTGACATTTTTTTGGGTCCTCTTACTATGTTTTTGAATTTGAGGTATACATTTAAATTGAGCCTCTATTATGGTTGTTTTAAAAAGCTTCCATGCAGCTTGCAGGGATTTCACTCTTGGCACTGTACCTTTTAATTTGTTTAACTAACTTCCTCATTTTTGTGCAGTTCCTCTCTTTGAAATTAAATACTACCATGGTGTGCTGCTTTGGTGTTTTCCCACTACAGGTATGTTAAATTTTATTATGTTATGGTCACTATTACCAAACAGTTCAGCTGTATTGACCTCTTGGACCAGATTCTGTGCTCTGCTGAGGACTAAATCAAGAATTGCTTCTCCTTTTGTGGGTTTCAGGGCTAGCTGCTCTGAGAAGCAGTCATTTAAGGTGTCAAAAAACTCTCTCTGCATCCTGTTCTGAGCTGATATGTATCCAGTCCATATGGGAATAGTTTAAATCCCTCAGTATTATTGAGTTTTTTATTTTTATAGCCTCTTAAATCTCCCTGAGCATTTCACAGTAACTATCACCATCCAGGTCAGGTGGTCGGTAGTATATCCATACTGCTATGTTCTTATTATTCAAGAATGGAATTACTATCCATAGAGATTCATATAAACCTGTTAAAGGTTTTAAATAGGTTTTATGCTGGAAAGATGAGGCAGAGATCAGTAGATTATAAATCCAGTGGATGGGGGGGAAAACTGCAGACTTGTTAGATCTTGATATTAGTGAGGCTTTTTGACACAGCCTCACAAGACATTCTCATAAGCAAATTAGGGAAATGCGGTCACCAGGGCATTCCTGTAAGGCAGGTGCTCAACTGGTTGAAAGATGGTACTTGAAGAGTTGTTATTAATGGTTCACTGTCAAACTGGGAGGGTGGATCTAGTGGGATGCCGCAGGGGTCGGTCCTGGGTCTGGTACTATTCAATATTTTCATTAAACACTTGGATAATGGAGTGGAGAGTGTGCTTATAAAATTTGCAGATGACACCGGGCTGGAGGGGTTGCTAGCACTTTGGAAGACAGGATTAGACTTCAAAATGACCTTGACAAATTGGAGAATTGGTCTGAATTGAACAAGATGAAATTTAGTAAAGACACGTGCAGAGTACTTCACTTAGAAAGGTGAAATCAAATGCATAACTACAACTGGGAAATAACTGGCTCGGATGTAATAGGGCTGAAAAGGAACTGAGGGTGTTGGGGGGATTAGAGTGGATCGCAACTTGAGTGTGCGTTGATAATATGATGCAGCTATGGAAAAGGCTAGTGTCATTCCGGGACGTATGAATGGGAGTATTTTATGTAAGACACAGGAGGTCATTGTCCCACTCTGTTTGGCATTGTGAGCCCTCAATTCGCGTAGTGTGTCCAATTCTGAGCACCACACTTTAGGCAAGATGTGATATAAGCAGGGTCTGAATGAGCTCTCCCCTGACATCTAGGTGATGAACTCGGGGGGAAAAGTCTTCAGGAGCAGATTGTATTTGCATAGGCATGCCTATTCTGCCTAACATTCAGCAGCCATAGCTGCTTTACTGAAGTGATCAGTTTTGCCTGGCTTTGGGTTCCCTTCCACTTTAGTAGGGGTTATGAAATACTGTTACCCGTAATGTATGAACAAGAGGGCAGAGGAATTATTGTTAGCATGCACTGATTGAGGGGGGTTACCCTAAACTGAATCTCATTTGCTAAGCCAGATCCCGGTGACAAGGGGAGGGGCTGGGGACTCCACCTAGACACCATTTAATCCTCCCCCCTCCAGTGTTCAAAGACAGAACTGATTGGACTCATTACCCCCTGAAATCACTCAGAGCGAGGCAAAGTGGGAGAATTTCAGAATGTGGCATTGCAGAACGGTGTGCAGTAAGTGTTAACAGTGACCGAACTTAGCAGCAGCAGAGATAGCAACAGCTGTGAGCCAGTTGCAGAGGCAGAAGCAGTGTCAGAGGCATTGCTCAGTGCTCCCCCCTTGCCTTTTTTGGGGGGGGAGAGGCGGGGAGTAGATGAACCCATGTGAATGCACCTCTGAACCGTGGGTCTTTGCTGACCAAGGACAAGCAATTGTCAGTGGGGTGCAGTAGAAAAGGAGAGTTAAAGGGAAGTTTGTTCTTCAGACTTTCACAGTGCAAGTTGGGAAACTGATGCAAAGGACACTGTTCAATGTGCTGTGGGGGAAGGGGGTGTTTGCCTACGGTACATTCTTTTCAATCACGGTTGTGGTGTTTTCCCAGGTTAATACTGGGTTCCCTTTCCCTTTAACAATGCTTTTCTTTTGTTGTACACAGGCTTAGTCCTTGCAAGAGGAAATATTGTGACATCGGACCAAACTTGTATCAACCAAACTTGTAATCTCGTTTTTAAAGTATTTTGTTAGTTTGACAAGATTATTTTCCATAACCCCATGCTGAGTCGCATTAAATATATTTTTAATCAAGTCCAGTATCATCAGTTCCATTAATTTTCCTGGGATCAGAGTCAGGTTGACTTTCTTATAATTACCTGTCATCCCATTTACCCTATTGGTGCAATATTAGCTCTCTTCTAGTCCTCTGAAACTTCCCCAGTGTTCCAAGACTTACTGAACATCAACATTAGTGGTCCTCGGCCAGCTCTTTTAAAACTGTTGGATGTAAATTATCCAGAACTGCTCAATTAAAAATGTCTAGATTTAGTTGCTGCTGTGTAACGTCGTCCTTAGTTACTATTTGGATGGAAAGTATTTCCTCATTACCATATGATATGAATACATCATCTGGCATCTTCCCAAATATAGAACAGAAACATATACTGAACACTTCTGCCTTTTCTTCATTATTATTGGCAATTCTACCATTTCCGTCTAGTAATGGACCAATATCACTGATAAGGATTCCTTTTGTTCCTAAAATACCTTTTAAAAACTATTTATCCTTAATTCTGTTGGCCTTAGAGTTCTTCTTGTGTTCTTTTGGCTTTCCTTATCAGTTTTCTACATTTCCAAGCTTTTTGGTCACTAGTATCAACTTCTCCTTTCATCTAATTGCTATGTGTGGGTTTTGAGGCTCTTTTTATTTGTTATACCTACCTTCACTTCCCTGCTAAACCAGACTGATTTTTTTAAAAACCAGTTTGGCTTTCTTCCTTGATTTTGGCTTTATGGGTATATAATAAAATATTCTTAAACAGCTCCCCAATATCATTCACATTTTTCTGTTTAAGAGAAGTCGTATTCTGTTAAAAGAATTACTACACAATTGCACTGTAAAACTTTTGATTAATTAAAAGACGCAATGAAAGCGCTCAGTGCTGGGATATCTGATTATTTTCACTTCGGTGAAAAGAATGTATTATCAATCCTAGTCAATTTTCAGCATGATTAGTGGTCCCAATTTAAGCACAGAAAGCTGAATATTGGCTGGGATGGAAATGTGAAGAAAAAAATTCATAGCAATATTGAAATGTATGTAAATTTGATAATGAAACACAAGGAGGTATATTAAAAGTGAATGAGAGGTGTGGGGGAAATGGTTTACTAAAGTAATAGTTGATGTATGGAAGGAGAAGAGATGGTAAAAGTTACCACTTATTTCACTTCTGGTGCTGAAGGACTGTTCTTACACAAAAGGCTGTTGCCAACATGATTTGTGTTTGGTGATCACGTGGAGATCAGGGAACACATGGACTCCTTGAGGACAGTACTGATATGGTCCCCAACGCTATAGTATCTGAGCATGTGATAAAGAGCTTATCAACACTGTGCTGAACTCTTGACACACTGGCAGTTGTGGAGGCATTTCAACTCCTCAGAAGTAGCCAATTTCCCCAGTGGTCGGGGAGAGCTGCACAATTGTATTTTGGCCTGGGAAGACAGAAGTAGAGAATGGAGGTGGGGGAGCCTAAATCCATCAAGAAGTTTGGACCTGCTGCTGTAGAGGGCACTGTGGCAGGAAGAAGGTGGGTCAAAGTAACCCTACATACTCAGTCCCTCCCTGCCTTCACTCCCACAAACTGCTTGGGAAACTTTCTTGACCTTCATCTCCTGTCACTCCCTGACCTTTGTTTCAGCCTGACTAGCAGGAGTAGCAGAAGGCAGGTGTGTTGCAAAGCTTGCATGATCTTCGTGTGTCTCAGACCTGAAGAAGCCAATTCTCGGGAAGCAGGTCGTTCTCAAGCGCCTCAGAGTGGGAGACTGCCTTTTTCAGTGCTTCTAGTGGGAGCTACGTGAGGACTAGAGTAAAAGAAACTGGAAAGGGAAGATGGGCGGGGGTTGTGAAGAAGGTGGTGGAGGGCAGAGACAGGAGTTGATTCTATATCCTCATTCTACAGGGGCTAAGCTTTCCCTGCATCCCTAGTCTAACTTCACAGTACCAGACAGCTCGAGTCGCACCTTTCTCTTCCCCAAGGCTCTGTATACCCTCACTGAAGATGTGCTCATATAAATGCTCATCTGTATGAACTTGCCAGTCATTTTCTGAGACTTCCACACAAATTATCTCTAAGACCCTGGTCTGTGATTTCTCTGTGTCTCTCTAACTGTGCTTAGTTTCTCTGTTCCCTACAAAAAGTCCTTTTAGAAGTACATAATCTTTTAATCCCCATTATTTTGGAGGTTAAATGCACAGTTCTGCAATGATCATCTTTCATTATGTGTACGTGTGAGTCTCCTGCTATCCACTTATTTGCAGGGAGGCAAAATAATGTAATGTATCTGCTGGCTCCTTATTTCCTCCCTTTCACCAATATAATTATATTCAAAACTCCACAGTTTTCACCTTGGACTAGCAATGCATTTTCAAAGACAATTTCACACTCTGGCAGATCTCCAGGTGACCTATTATTTTCATTCCCCTATTGTTAAACCTATGGTTGTAAGTGAAACTGACTTCTCATCCCTTTTCAAATTAACCCTTTGGAGCAAAATGTCAAGGATTGCCCAGCTCCATCAACTGAAAGTTACTGAAGCCCTGAACCCATTGACGCCAAGGGGTTAACCTGTTATCCATTCTTTAGTGTGCTCAACTTTTTCTCAATAGAGTTCCAGCTAGATCACTGACCTTTTAACACTGTCACAACACATCGAAGAACTTTCTAATACCTGATCTGAAGTCTTTTGTTCTTGGTTAAGCTTGTAAATAGGCCACACATTTTGATCCTTTCCTTGAAAAAGGAATTTAATTTTGAGGCTGTTAGTGGAAGCCAGTGACCATTAAAATAGTAATAATAATCCCTTGTTACTATGCTTTAGGGCAAACACCAACCAGTGACGACTGGAGATTGGGAGGAAACTTTCCTTACGAGCAAGTTATTCCAAAGCTACCCACTGCAGGGTATCAGCCACCTTCCTCTAAAGGAGCCTGAGGCTGGCCACGGCTGGAGACAGGATATTGGATTAAATGGATCACTGCTCAGATCCACTGTGTTGTTCCAGTGGCAGTGCAGGATGTTTGTAGGTAGGAGGGGGTTCATTGAAATGAGTATACGGGACATTGTGAACTGTACTTCAGAGCTGCGTAAGATTATACCGCACTACTGAATCATGACTACTCCCCCACCCCTATTCCTGCCACCTCAAAATCTAGTAGCTAGGGAATTAGAAACACCCAGAAGTCTTCTCTGTCCCAGTGTTCAACAGAAGACTCTGGATCCCAAGGGGATACTGCTTGGTGGCACGGGGATGGTCTATGCAGTGAGGACCTGTATGGTCCTGTGATGGGCTATTCACCCCCACACTGGCTATGAAAGGGTTACTGTAGTTGGAGAAGGCAGCTGATTAGCCCCACAGAGGAGAGGAATCAGGTTGCTAAGCAATCCCCTGACTCAGGGATGGAGCCTAGCTGAGAAGGAACAAGCTGGGCTGGATGTGTAGAGAGGGAATTGGAGGCAGAGGGGACGGCTGAGAGGCTGGCAAGCCTGGGAGAGGGGCAGCGGGAAGAGTAGTAGAGGGCAAGGAACGGCAGAAAGGTCTAGAATGGAGCAGCCCTCAGCTGGAACCCAGAGTGTAGGGTGGGCTCGGGTTCCCCTGCCCACCCCAGAGGAAGTGGCACCTTTGGGGCAGTGAAAGGGAAGACCGCCTGAGACAGCTGGCGAGAAGGGACTTTGATGCACCCTGGCAGGGGAACCCGCTGAGTGACCCGGGTGGAGGGCCAAGTCCTGAAGAGGAAGCAGCAGCTCCTGGCACGAAAGAGGCTGAGTGCAACAGCAGGAAGAGGCATCCGCCCCACAGGGCTAATCACCAGAACCATCAGGAGGTGGCGCCCTCCAGCAATGAGTAAGTAGAGTGCCACATCCCCCAGCCCACACAACCCTTCAGTCTTTCCCCCCAATGGAATTGGTGGCTGCTTGCAACTGCTGCCAGGTACTGAGTTCGGTAGCATTGCTACAGACATCCCAGGGGAGGCAAGAGGGCTCTTTTCCTGAGCTGACACTTAGCTGGGGACTGAATGGGTCATGTGGCCAAAGAAACTGTCCCTGGCTGAGTGATCTGAGATGGCTGAGGAGCTGGGCATTCAAGGATAGTCCCCCACAGCCCACTGGAATCCCAGCCCTTCATCCCACACACCGGGAGTTGCAGAAACATCCATGGCCATACCGTAGTGAAGGAGGAGCTCTGGAGGCAGAGGTGGTGGTTCAGGAAGTTAATTTTATATCAGCCCACACCCCTTTACGAGACTGACCATCTTCAGCGTTGGTTTAGCTGGTACAGAGTCTAGTGACCAGGCTGAGCAACTCTGTTTTCTGGACACACAGACATAGGTTAGTCTATAAACGTAAAAAGTGAATACAGTACAGTAGTGAGTGGGGGAAAGAGGTGTGGGAGGGGAAATGGAAATGGAGGTAGATTGGAAATACAGTGGCTCTCAAATCTCTAGGCACTTAAAGGTCAAAAGGGCAATTCCCCCAAAGAATTTAGGTGAAATGTTTTGTTCTTCACATAGATACTCTCCACTAGTTATCTGAAGATCTCGGAGGCTGCAGTAGGTCAATCTCCTTGTCTGTTCAAAATGCAGTGTCCCCCTCAGTTTCACTTGGTTTTTATTTATTCTGAATGTCCCTGGTGAGACATCATAGAAGGCATCCCAACAAATATGAGCTGGTGTCCTTCCTTCCTAGGCTTCTGAAGAAATTTGCTCGAGAAAATCCACTTGTCCATCCCTCTTCTTTTCTCAATACATTAAATTAGGATATTACTAACTAAATTATAATACACAAATTACCATTTATAGCATTGCAAATCTGTCTTCACTGAGCAACCATTTTCATGGAGATGAGTCCAGTATTTTACATAAAAATGTCAGTACACAAGGTAAATTATGTATTCTTACCTGCAATTTTTGCCAAAGATTTACATGTGCAGAATAAATGATTTTCTACTTCTTAAGCAATACCAATTGTAAGTAATGTTCTGAAACATTCATAATAATGGTCTAACATGAAAGGTACATTTTTCTCTGTAACTTGCTGTAATTATAGCGTACATCAGTTCTGCCATAAGCAGATGCACTGGTCCCCCCCCCATCCAGTTTTAATGACTTCTCCTGCTTATAAAACAAACATTTTAAATTAAAAAATTAAAAATTTAAAAGACCATTGCTTCCTAGACAACAGAGAGGGCATTTAATTCCCTTATGTGTCATTTGTAAATAAATACATATTGTATCTGATGCTAGTGAGATAATCTGCCTAAAGCTAATTGTGCCATTACAAATATTTTGAGCCTGAACCTAATGCAGGTCGTGGTATTTAAATATGTATGAAATGAACTAATTTAACCATCTTGCTGTTTAGCAGCATATTGGTAAAATCATCCTTAATTGGGCTATATGGAAATAAAGAGATCACTCAACTTCCCAAGTGTGGTTTTCCCTTCCAATTTACGTTGGTCTGTTCTGACTTGGTAACGTATTCAGTAGTGTGAACTGTTTGCTATGATTCCGACTGATGATCAGAGTCTCCCTAAAAATGTGAGCTCCCTGGGCTAGCACCTCAGCTGATGTAAATTGGCAAAGCTGATAAAACAAAAGCCAAACTCTGAGCGTATGTGGTACTGAGCACCACTCGCCAGGTTCCTCAGCCCCTACTGATGTCATTCAATGGGAATGCAGGGTGCTTAGCAGGTTGCAGGAGATCCTCAGTCTTTCAGTATGTATAAGAGAAAACATATCAAGTGGACATTTGTCTGAGTAATGATTGTACTAGAAGCTAATTCTAGTAGCCTAGAAAGGGAGTTGTAAGGAGGGAATTGTGCAAATGGATGGGACAGCAGTTCTAGTGAGCCTTTTCCTTCAGTCTTCTTTCTAAAATTGTGTGTCTGTTACAACTAACCTACTCACATGAAAGCACTTTGTGGCTTCTTGGAGGGGGAGGAATATATCCTCATTTCAGAGCTATGCCAGCCTGCTCCGTAGAGTTCCAAGCAAATCAAGACGCTTTGGCTCTGCATACGAGTGCTTGTAGTTTAATAAAACCAACAGCTGTCAATTGACTGGCTTTGAGATATCACTGTGTGAGAGCCTTGAGGTGTTCTTTTACTTTTTGACAATTTTGTTTGAGTACAAATTGTTTAAAATACAATTGAGGGGAATATTTTAAAAAGGGTTTTAAATATCTACAGTATAAAAGGCCAGAAGAGGAAAAGAGAAATACAACCCATTTATTTGTAAGAAATGTTATTCAGTCATCAGGGCCCCATGTCTTTGCTGAGTGACTTCATAATCTTATTATGACTTCTTGGATGACAATAATCTTATGGTGACTTCTCTTTAGCCTTCCCATTCCTTCCTCATTCTCTTTTTGCCTCTGTGTGAAATTAGGTTACAAGCTCTTTGGGGCAGGGACCTTGTACAATTATCTATAAGGAGTTAAGCATAGCTTTGGATACTGTAAAATAATGCATGCAAAAAAACTAGATGGGGAGGAAAATTCTAGGGAGTTTGGTCCTATCATTTTGCCCTATACAGAGGTCTATATGATAAAATAAATCCTACAGAATAAACTAATAGGGGGTTGTGAACTCTCCTTTCTCAAGATGTCCCTCCATGTCAGCCTTAATAAGTGTCATAACACCTCTATTCACCCATTTATTTTCACAGAAGCTGGGAAAGTGAGGCCTAGTCTATCCTTAGAATTTAGATTGACCTAAAAATTCACGCCCTTGAGTGCCTTAGTTAAGCTGGCCTAATTCCTGGTAGAGGGACAGCTAGGCCAATGGAAGAATTTCACTTCTCCTGCCGCTCAGGGAAGTGGATTGCCTACATTGATGGAAAATCTTCTTTCATTGATATACATTATGATGCTACAGTGGTATAGCTTTTGTAGCATCCGTAGTGTAGACCTGGTATAAATTTTGCAGTTTGCCCTCAAGGTCAGCTGACTCAGGTTCCGTCAGACCAAGGTCGGGAAACTGAGTTTCAGAGTCAAGGGTCCTTCTTCCAAAATCGCTTGTTGGCACCTCCCATACAAGCTAAACCCCTGGGCATGTAGCTTGTGCACCTCCGTTGATCTCAGCCACTATGGTGCTGCTTAATTTTCACTGGTTACTTTACAGCAAGGGAGTTTTAGGTCAGACATGAGGGAAAACTTTCAAACTCTAAGGATAGTTAAGCACTGGCACAGGTTACCTACAGGGGCTTTGGAACCCCTGTCATTAGAGGATTTTAAGAAAAAATTAGACAGCGCTGTCAGGAATAGTGCAGGTTTACTAAATCCTGCCTCCGTGCAGGGATGGGCGGGAAGTTGGTCTAGATGACCTTTTAAAGTCATATCCAGGCTTATGAGGTGTAGGTATTCCCTGACATCATCTACGCTGTCTGCAGCAGACGCAGAGGGATTGATGCACTAGCCAAGGACGATGTTTTCTACATGAAAGGGAAGGGGAATGTGCACTTTCTGGCTGCTCTGCACTGGAGCAAGGATCTGGCTTTCATCTCTTTTCTGCTTCAGAACAAAGTTTGAAAACTAAGACAGACAGGGCCCTGTTGGTACAGATATGCACAAACCCAGCCAGCCAGATGAGGTGGCCACATCACAGATTGGTGCTTTCAGGAGACAGGCTGGCTTGCAAGGCCTCTGTGCACCCCAGCCTTCATGGTAGGAGTTGTGCTATTTGAGAGATCATATTAATGACTTCTTGCATCACCTGATCCAAAGCCCCTTGGAGTGAATGAGCGACTTCAGTGGCCTTTTGGTTCAGCCCACTCTGTACTGCAACTCAAGGTTCTTGGTCTGTAGTCTTCTGGTCTTCTGGGATTGGGCAGGTCATGACAGTTACTGCAGTATTAGGCTGGAGAAATATCCCATGTGTGATTCTCTCTGCTCCCGGGTTTGTGCATCCCAGAAGTGTGGGTGAACATTTTACATGCATGTAAGTCATATAAGCACCTAAATCCCATATATTTTCAAAGGGATTTAGGAATCTAAGTCCCATTTTCAGATATGCCTAAGTACTTGAGTTTTTTGAAAATTTTACTGTTTCTTCTCCTTCTACTCTTAGCCCAATATATATGGGGTTGGCTCTTCAAGTCCTTCTCCCTACCAGTCTGTCTTGAAGCAGTTCCTCAGAAACACTACAGTTAATCCAATCCTTATGTATAACATCCATCCATCTAGTTTTGGGTCTTCCAACCGTTCTCCTCCCCTCCACTTCTAAGTTTAACACCAAGTTTCTGTATATTCTTATGATCTTTTCACACACCCAAACCCTCTAAACCTGGGTTCCCTCAGCTTTTCTATAATTGGTGCCATCTTCAGAGTTCCCCTAATTTGTTCGTTCTGAACCTAGTCTACCCTTGTTTTTCCAAGAGGCCATCTTAACATTTTCATTTCTACTATAGTCCAGAACTAGTCCTGTTTTCTTTCTGTGGCTACATCTATACTGATGGCAGCAAATTCGCCACCGTCAAATCGATGTCTCTGGATTGACATAGGAAAACCACCTCCATAAGTGGCATAGCACTACGTCGATGGGAACGCTGTTTCCATTGGCGCAGCGCAGTGTGGATGGCACGAGGAACAGACGCAGCGAAGTCAACGGGAGATACGCAAGTTTTTTACGTCACTTGCGTATCTCCCATCAACTGCCGCCAAATCCAGACAGTAAGTGTAGACCAGGCCTCAGTGTGCAGCATTTGGAGCCACACGAAAGCACAGGCTTATCTACCATCTTGTAGATCTGATGTGGCGTTTGATAGGCTTTCTCCTATTGAAGATCACTGCTCACTTCTCTCCATTTAGTCCATGCCTTTCCCATTCTGCTCATCAATTCATGGCTCAGTTCAACATTATCCTATCTTGTTGGACTTCTGAGCCTTTTAGTAGAGGCTTACAGTCGCATCGTCTTCCTACAAGGGTATCATCAACTCACTAGGCCCTATACCCTGATTTTCATGCCATTTCCTTAAAGCATGTACTTCTCTCCCTCTAAATCTTCTCCCACTTCCACTTGGCTCTCCCCCACAAGCACAATGTCGCCACTCTCTGGATATTTTCTGTCGGATCATCAAGCGCCCAAGTGAGCAAAAAGAGGCTTGGTGCCAAGCCTGGATGTGCTCCAATGCTCTCTAGAAACTGTTCAGTTTGCCCATATGGCCTTCTCACTTTGGTAACATCACCCCCGTGCATGTCCTGGGCAACTCTGATATAATCTTCTGGTATCTGTTTCATTCTCATACACCATCAGATGACTTCTGTGGTCATAGTAATGTGGTCATAGTTGTCATCAATAGGGCGAAGGCTTACCTGCAGGTTTTCCTCTTCTCTGTATTTTTCCACAAGCACTTGTAATGCAGTTTTAACTTGCTTTCTGTGAATACAAACTGATTGTCACTGACCTTTACTCCTCTTCATAGTCTCTTATCAATAACTCTGGTGCTTTTTTGGGGTGCCCAGAACTGAGTCCCCCTGTCTCCAGTGAGAGAGACTTGCTGGTGTTTTAGTAGGCATCAGCTCCCATCACCAGCCTGTTATCCTCATTGCAGGATAAAAATAGAACCACCCCAGTCCCCAGCCACTTTTTAATTATTCTCCTGTGATATCCCGTCCCTGACACTGGTTACTCATAGAAATATCAGGTTTACTACTGGGGTGAAATCCAGATTGGTGGAGTTGTCATCTCTTAGCCTGTAACCCTTAAGTGCCTTAAAGCTTTGCTACTGAAGCCCTCTGCCTTAGATGCCCACAGTCAGCAACAAGCAGGTACTTGAGGTCTATGTATTGGGCAAGCCTGGTCCAATGCTTTGGAACCTGTGAGCAGTATCACAGACTTCCACTGGTCTCCACCAGCCTAGATTAACAACTGGGAAGGGACTCCACTCTCCCCCCAGCCCTGAATTTCTGCAACACGTCTTCTGAAATGTCCAGTCCTGTCCTGGAACAGCCAGGGGAATGTTAAGGTTTGTTGCTTCTTTAAAGAGTCCATATCAAAGAGTTGGTTACTTTAAGCTTAATTACCAAAACTGTGCAGTTCAAACAGAGCACTGGATTGGTTTAGTTTAAAAATAAAACAAGTGTTTTTAATTCCAAAGTGAGATGTTAAGTGAGTACAAGTATCAGAGTTAAAATCAGAAATGGTTACAAGAGAAATCAAGATAAAACACTTTCTAGTAACTAAAACTTAACAAGCTAGGGTTGGTTCAAGCTAAAATCCTCACCACGTGTTTCCATCAAGATGGCAGACCAAACTCCTGAGTCAGGCTCTCTCTCCCCAAATCAAAGGGCTGGTATCTTTGTTCTTTTAGGCAGAAGATAGATAACTTGGGATTCTGTACCAGAATTGTATGCGTTATACAAGATGTGGCATACCATGGATTTATATAGTGTCTGTTTGTCAATCCTATCTTGATTCAGACGTTTAGGAACATTTTCTGAGTCTCTGCATGCATGCTCACACATGCTTTCTTACATGGTATTTGCACATATATTTCACAATGATGTTAATGACCATTGTAACCCTGACTCTTATGTAAGACCTCACATGACATTCTTTATGGATAAATACTATGAAAGCCATCTGCTAGGTGCAGTGAGTTCATCAGCTCTGTTAGGCATTGCTGTTACAGAACAATGAATCCTTTGCTAGTTGCCACTGTGGGGCTCCAAGGGTCATAGTAACTTTCTTTCAGGTCTTCATCATGTGGTTCATGAGTTTAATGCCATGGTGTTACCATAGCCTTGTGTGTCTCCTTTTTCTGTTAAATATTAATACTAATGTGCTCTTTCTCCAGGCATCTTCTCCATCTTCATGATGAAATTAAACAATTGTGTCAATATACTTATGCTTGCTTGCCACAGACATGTCAATGCTTCTGCAAGAATGCCAGAGGGGCTGAAAGCATTTTTATTTTTAATGTTACTCAGTGCTCCCACAACTTCTTCAGGGACTGCTACCACCAGACCCTGGTTCAGTTGAATCATAAGGCACGATTCTTTTGGATTCTCTTCATTCATAAGCTTTTCAAAGTAATTTCTCCCTCATTCCTTAATCTAGTTCTCATTGATTAAGCTATTTCAGCTTTATTCTTTATTTTATTTATTTTGATCTCAGCAACATTGTTAGCTATTTTATCACAGGTCTTCACCAGTCTATATATTTCTTTCTCACTGTCTTTCATTTCAAGATGGGCCATGGTTTTAGCCTTAACAGAAGACGCCTCTTTCTTAGTTATCTTTTTGGCTTTTTAATACTTCTGAAAATCCTGCTAATGGAGCATCATTTGCCAAAGTTTAAAGTATTTTTTTCTCTTTCTTAATGGCCTCTCAAACTTTCTCATTCCACCACCAGATCTAATTAGCAAAAAAGACTCTGGCTTTTGTTTCACCAAGCAGCACCTTTGGTTGCATTCTTGAATTTTACTTGCAATATGATTCCACCATTTTTTCATATTTTCTGTTAAACCTCCTAAAGATATCTTCTCCAACACTTTCATTTTCAACTCCTTCCTCACTTCACTGAAATTCCGTCACTTGGTTTTCTGTACTGCTTTAGATCATTTACTTATATATCTACAGTCAAGAACCGGCATTCTGTGTTGAGTTGCAATGCTTTCCCCTGGGATGAAGTTAGATTACTTCCTGTTAAACCAAGCTGAGCTGAAGGACATCAAAAACTATCTGTGCCTCATACTACCACTTTTATAGATAATCAAATGTTCTTATAGGTCAAAATGTTATCTTCTGTTTCTCTAGACAATATTTTCATTACAATTGATTGATTCTTTTCATATCGAAACATTTTACTTCAATTCCTTAGAGCCCGTTTACACTCTTGCCAATATCGGTCAGAATCAGCAACATTGTCCATTTTAAGATGATGTGATGGGTGAAATAATAAAATGACACTCATCCCATTTAAAAAAAAAATCTTCCAAGAGTCTCTTCTATTAAAGAACAATAGAAATGTTATATGGAACTTTTTTTTTTAATCTCAAAGTTATTTTCAGACTTTATGAAGGGATTTGGATTTACAGGTTCTTTCAAAGTTATTAGTGGTTTAGATTAATTATGTACATGCACTGGTGAATTTAGCAGTAAAAGGAATGAATTTCTTAAGATTAGGTCCATTAGATTTCTGATCTTCAGTTTTAATTGTCTTTGTTTCTTGTGAAGCATAACCTAATCCATCTGAAATGCATTATTGTTTGCCACTAAATCTGTCTGTTGCCGCATTGGTGCAAAGTTCCTTCCTGCACCTCTGCTAGCCAGAAAACTGTGCCCACTCCTTTGTAGTGAGCCTGGAACAACTGACTGTGATCCAAACTTCTGTTATCTCCAGCTTAGCTCACTGTAGTTCATTTTACTGGGAGATGAAGATGAAGGTCAAGTAGAGATTCGACGTGCAGCATGCAATAACCTGCCGCATGAGCAAAATACCAGGGGAAATAAATCTCACTGAGGAACTGTGCATTCCAGTGCCCCTAATTGGATCCAATTAAAACATCCATCAATCAACAATAAATGTCTTGAACAGATTTGGGACGGCTGTCCTAGAGAGTATAGGCCAAATTCCCCGGTAGCATAGACTACTGTGGTTCAACTGAGGTCAATAGAGCTATGACACTTTACACCAGCTGAAGGTCTGGCTACATCTCTCTGCTCAGTGGAAGAGATGAAACGGAAAGTGACATGTTTTGGAATGCATTCCTAATAGAATGGAGCATTCTCAGTGACAGACCCTCGCGCATGGAACATGTTACCAATAAGAATCAGGAGGAGCCGAGACGTAACCTTGTGCAGGGCATGTGCCAAGGTCCACAATGACAGGCCAGAAGTATGTCATGATAAGTCATATTGATGGAGGGAGAAAGGAAATTAGACAGGAAAAAGAGGCTAAAGAAACAGAAACTATGGGATGGAAGGGAAGAAAATCAGACCACCAAGTCCTGATCTACACTAGAAAAATGATGGTTACTGACAAGAAAGGGTTCAGCAATATACTTTTTAACTGCTGCACCACCTCAGAAACTATAATTAAGGTTTCCTTCAGTTTAATGAGGTGAAAAGGTGCTGCATATAGTTTCTTTATCTACAGTTGTGATTAATCTGACATCCATTGTCAGCAACAGGTAATCTTTTTTAGTGGAGATGAAGCTAAGGAGCAGTGGCTAAAGCAAGAAGTTGAAAGCAAAATCATTAGCAATATTCTTGTGCAACTATGTGGTATTTAGGTGTGAAGACAAAGCTCAGTGATTAGTTATTTTATAAATAATCTGATGAATGAATGGGCTTGGTACACAGGAAAATAGGAAAACTTTGTGATCTTGTAATGGCTTATTTGCTGGATAATACAAAAATTTACTTTTGTACATGACTATTGTATTTTGTCTACAGAGATGAGTGCTTTGACATGACAGTCCCTAAGGAATTTAGTGTGCCTCACTATAAACATGGAGTGCCATAAAGGAAACATGTAATTTTTAGTAAATTCATGTTGCTTGAAGGAAAATGTTCTAAGATCTCTTTAGTTGAGTTTTTTTCATATTTGTGTGTTTGGATGGCCCCGTCTCTATATCTCACACACACATCTTTGTTACAGCGCATCTCATGGCCCTTCCAATCAGTGCTACCCAGGAATGCCAACCTCAGGGCAGACTGTCAAAAAGCAGGGCAGACACCCCAAATTGGTAGTATGTTCTCTAAGTAGATTTCACCAACCCAATATCAAAATGTTAACTTCTGAAACACTAAGCAGTCTTACCATGGAGTCACAGACAGTCCCTGAGGCACACCAGTTTATCTTGCCACACAGGCAGGCTGCACTTAGTGATAAATGGTCACTTACACCAAAGATTACGAAATATTCAATTTGCTCCCAATCCCAAGAGACCAGTCACTTATCCCTCGTCAATTTGTATCTCAGATCTCACACCAAAGACAACTCTTGTAGCCAATCCTATGATAAATTAACTAAAGATTTATTAACTAGGAAAAGAGAGACTTATTTACAGGTTGAAGATTTATTAACTAGGAAAAGAGAGATTTATTTACAGGTTGAAGCAGGCAGCACAGATGCACAAATGAGTTAGTCAATGGTTCCAAAAGGGGATGGAGATGTAGTGATCTGTCCACTGAACGTCTTTTAGGACTAACCCAGGCTGACCCTGGGACTTGCTGCTTGTTTTATAGATCCAACCCTGAGAGAGTTCAAACAGCAAAGAACATTTTCTTGTCAGTGATCTTTATTTCCATCTTCCAGAGTTCAATTTAACGGGACAAGCTTTCTTGTGCATAGCACCTTTATGGGTGTGGGAGGGCCATTAGCCCAGTCTTTGTATTGTGATGCTTCACACTGGCTCACTTAGTTTTGATAGTCCTCCATGAAGGGTGGGAGAAATCTCCTCCTGACTGAGTTCACAAGTTCAGAGTAGGCATTTTTACAGTTCTAAAGCCAAGTTTTCATATGAGCGTATAGCATCGGATACAGACATTATAAGTAAGTATAAAATACTTGCATTAATGAAGCTAAATACTAAACACACCCTTACAACCTAATACCCAAGTCAGCTGGTTGGGTTTCCAGCTATGAATTTATCAGTGATTAGTTGATGCCTACAGCCCTGGCAAGAGCTGGCACCTGGTCTGCCAGCATCACAGAAGTGTTTAGGACTAAACTTTTGCGGATTTGTGTTTACTGCAAAGTTAACTCAAGCTATAACTGGAGTGTTGCCTTCTAATACAAGGCCTGCCCACATGCAAAATGCCTTCACTCAAGTGCAGTGGTGCTTGTAGCTTGAACTGACTGGCTGAAGAGAGGGAATAGGTTAAAACTCAAGTGAGCCTAGCTCATCAGCTCCTCTCTTGGTCATTCAGGGGCCACTAATCCTCCAATGCCTTTCCACAATTTCCCCCATGTCCCCAGTAGGGATGGGCATGTTTCCCCACAATTCACGGGGAAAGAAGCATAAAGCAGTTCATTTTGCTGGAGCACTCAGAACCCACAAGTCGTAATGTCACACACACGTGAGCACAGTGCTCGCTTGGACACAGCAGCTCGAGTGCCATTTTCATAGTGTGGCTGCTGTCTTTGGAGTGTAGCTAATGTGTTACTTGCAGTGAAGACATACACCAGAGCTTGACGCTTGGGTGGTGCTTAGATATGTGAGATTTGCACTGAATGATAAGTGTGAAGGAAGAGGAAGCCACTACTATGAGACTTGTGAGGACTGAAGTGATTGAAAAAAGGGATTTGTCGGTTAATCTTTGCCTTGGTAGAAAGCGGCACTGAAGTGCCCCCTTAAAAACACTTAGCAAACACTTAGAAACTTTAATGTCTTAATGGAGACATTAAAAAGGATGTGGGGCTGCTCTGACAAGGATGCTAAAAGTGGATTGTAGTGTGAATGTGGATGAGAAAAAAAAATCAGAGCTCTCTTTAGCGATATTTGCCATAATTTTATACTTAAAAGAGCTGACCTGACAAGCAAAAGTTGAAGATCCCTATTAATTAAGGGGTTTCAAAAATAGGAAAAAATGTTCATTGTGGGGCTGCTAGGGGGTTCATTCAACAACACTTGGCTGAGAGAGGAAATAGAGCAATTTCACTAGATCCTAGAGCCATCTCGGAACCTACCCATGTTTTAACTCTTCAGAGGCTGGGCAAAGATTGCTTTAGGAGAAACTGATTTGCTGCCCAGGCAAACTAAGCAATCTGAGCTAGCCTTTCAAGCATGGACACATTCTGACATGCATGTGCAACTCCTGATTTGTGCACACATACCTATATGCATGTCCAAATCAATATTGCACATGGTTACTGGTATTAATACACATATACAGTCAGACACGTGCAAAGGAGCACATGTGCTATTGGAAATCTCACCCACAAGAACAAAAATGAGTGTGAGGGGATTTCCTCTTGTAACCATACATGTGGCATGGCCTTAATCAGCTCTGCTAACCTGTACCTAACTCATGAACACGGAGGGGAAGAATACCACTAAGTGGATCAGCCTAGACAAAGAACCACAGAGAAGGCCACAGCCCCAGGGCTCATAAGGGCAGGATTGTTTTGAAGGCTGGAGCATCACTCCCAGAGCATCAACTGGACCAGATCTACAAAAAGACTGACAGCATTGAACGGTTGAAACAAAGCAGGAGATAAAATCTCAGACGTCAGATGATTTCCCCAAACCCTGTTAAAATGTTGCATTCTTCCTACAGAGGCGACATGAATGAGACTTGGAGTGACAGATCATCCAAGCATCTCACCTAACAGGAGGGAAGGAATGGAAGAGAGTGAAAATAGGAGAGCAGTACCATTCTTCTTGTGGTGGAAGAGCTTATGCAAAATACTTTAAGCCTGAAATGAGGAAATTCCTCTGTTTGTACAGGCGGTCAGAACATGAAATCAATGGTAGCAACAGCCTGGGTGTTGTGCGTATCCATTGTTGTCCTACAGGTGAACTGCCGTGAGTGCTTCATATATTTCGCTGATAAAGTTGTAAGCATGAAGAAATCCAAGAGGCTGGTTTTGAAGGATTTGTACAGAAATCTGAGTCGTATTTAGGGAAATAATATGAATGTGTTCTGCAATCTGAAAGCAAGGTTTCTCAGAGCTGTGCTTCTGGCATCATCAAACCTCCAGGGACGTAATCGTGCCTTTGATCCGTACAATATAACGGTAAAGCAGCACAGCAGCATTTATGCTGCCAGGATTTGAGAGAGAGGAGACTGAAGTATTTGCCCCCACCCCATTGTATCAATTGGATTTGTTTGACTTTTTAAAAAAAATTGCTGAGATAATCTCATTACTGCAGTATGTAAATTTTGCACAACAAAAATAATGCCTTGGAATTAGTGTCAAGAGAATTAACCACTCTTTCCAGAAGAAAATTAACACATAACAACAGGAAATGCAACATCAAGTTTGATGAGCCGAAGTTGGGAAGTTAAGAAAGACCTGTATAATTAGATTAAGTGAGGTTTCTTTTTGCAAATTTTTACCAAGTCACAGAGCTGTTCTGAAGTAAGGATAAGGGTTACAATTTTAAGTGCCTCAGTGACTTAGGAGCCTAAACTGTATTGCCTGTCAATGAGTCTTAGATGCCTAAGTGCCTCAGGACTGATCTACACTTATAACTTATGCCAGCTTTGCTATGTCTGTTAGTCAGTATAAGCCCTAGTGTAGACACACCAAAAGTATTTTTACCAGCATAGCTTGGCCTAGGCCTAGTCTACACTACAGTTAGGTTGACGCAAGGCAGCATCCATCAACTTAGCTATGTCTTCACTTAAATTTGGCTGCTGATGATATAAGTGCTCTGCTATGCTGACTCAATAACACCATTTCCCCAAGCAGCATGAAGCCACCATCAACGTAGTTAGGCTAAGGCAGTGAGAGTGTAGACACTGTGTTAATTATGTCAGCTGTTACAGGCCTTGGGGAATTGTCCTGTAATGCCCCACACTGGCTGCTTTGGTCACCACTGTGAACCCCGCTGGCCAGGGAGACCTTTTCCTGGTTGCTCGGCTTGGTGAGCATATTGAGCAGCTCTCCATTGCTGAATATAACTGCTCAGCTGGCTATGCTGGCTCCATGCTCCGTATGCACTCCTGCAGGGAGCACACAGGAAGTGCTGGATCTCCTGGGCCTGTGTGGAGAAAAGCCAGGATGTGGTTTTGACTCCATGGCAGTCAGATGAACATGGGTGAGCACGATGCAGGGGAAGGAGCCTCTGGTAAGTGTGCAGTTTGCTTTGAAATTAGAGGGCTAGAACTCCCCCCGAAGTACCAGTACGTAGTGATTTACTCTTTTTTTACTTGTGCTAGAAGAGGTAGTGTAACAACCAAGAGGTGTAAAGTTGCTATCTGCTTTTCATTTCCTTCTAGAGTTAGGCAGAGTGGACCACGTGGAGAAGTTGGATTATGTGCACCAGGATGTCCTGTGAATTCTCCATAGTGATCTTGATGAAACTTTCCTGGAGTTACTCTGAAATCCTCTGTCGAAGGTTTCTTGGGGGCTACCTTATTTCTTCCATTACAATAGGACACTTGCCCATGGCAGTTAGCCATTACTTTGGCAGGCACCACTGTAGTACAGAGGCTAGCAGCATACAGGCCTGGGAGGCATCAGGACACCAGCAGCAGCTGTGCTCTTGCTGTCTGTTACTTCAGGAGTGAGATGGCAGCTAAAATCACCACCACCTGTGGAAAATGGTGCCAGCATTCAGTTCCATTGCCCTATACAGCTAGAATCATGTAGAGAGCTATTGCCCCCTCATTTCCCCCTTCCCCATGGAGGCCGTACTCACTATTGATGGTGATGTGACCAGTGCAGGGCTCTCTCAATCCCAAGCAGAAATGAGAATGTCGTGCTTACAACTTTTGGGCAGCAAGGGGCGGGAGTTCAGCATTTTCAGTTTAGGTTTCCATTGGAAATATACTGACAATGGTAACTCGTACAGGGCGGAGAGGAGAAAGGTGCAGGAATGGAGAGGGACAATGCTTGTACTTCCCACGCAGAACACAGATCCTGCAGGCTCCAATGGATCTGTAGATTCAACAATCCTATGCTCGCCTCCCTCTGCAGCCCATAGAGAGCTCTATAATGGGACTTCCCTACACCCCTGTATTCCATGTGGCAGCAAGGGTTGATACACTATCTCCACACTCCACCTGTGGGACATTAAGGACAATCACAGCTGCACACACACACTGACCTGTGAAAGCCACAGCAGGTGCATGTGTACCGGAAAGGGAAATGTGTTCTTTGCCCTTTAGAAGTTCTGTTCCCTAAACTTATTACATTTTAAAGGTTTTTTTAATTAGCTGGTTCATGTCAGAGTCAAATTCTATTTTCTGGAACAAAATTAAGCTGTATTAGTTCACAACATATGCTGTCTGGTGCTAAGTGGATCTGACACCCACCAATTTCCTGTTTCTTCACTTTGTCACAAAGCCCATAACACCATTCACAGACAATATTAATCGGTGCATTGACAATGTTATATTCCTACACACACAGCAATCACTACAGGATTCATACCAGGGCTGTAGAAAAGCAAGGCCAGGTAGAGCACAATGTGCATTACTCCAGCTCACTATTAAAATGGTTTTCCCAAGCCTCCCTGAGCAGCTAGCTCTGCGTTGAGCTCTTCTAATAGTCCTTGTATCTGGCCATTCAAATTCAGAAGCCAGCCATGCCCCCTCTGCCCTCCACCCTAAGGGAAGCTTTTCCCCCTTTGCTTCACCTATATTATGTGGGACATAGCAGGCAGCTATAACCATTGGGATATTTTTCTCACTAAGATCCAGTCTTGTAAGTAAACAACACCAGCGACCCTTCAGATGATCAAGGCACATGTAACTGTCATTCTGCACCTGCCAACCCTGTTGCTGAAGTGCTCCTAGGTGCTGTCAAGGGGGCCAGTGTATGGTGTTACGAACCATGGGCATATGGTCTCCCAGGATCAATAGTGGCAGTTCAGTATTCCCAGTGGTAACCCACTGCTTGGGAAAGGAAGTCCCTGCTTACAGCTTTCTAAACAGTCCTGTGCTCTTAAAGATGGGAGCATCATGGACCTTTCCTCACTAGACCACACTGATGTCAGTGAAGAGTCCCTGGTGATCCACCAGCATGGCCATTACCCAAGAAAAGTATCTCTTTTTGTTCATGTATTCTGGGGCAGGGGGTCTAGTGCTAAAATAGTGCCATGCCTGCCATCTATCACCACAGTGCAGTTTGGGAACCCCATTGCTACACAGCCATCCACTATGTCTTGTACATTCCCCAGAGTCACAGTCCAGCGTAGCGGGAGGTGATTAATGGTCCTGGCCACTTGCATGCTAACGGCCCTTGTGGTGGATTTCCCTACCACACATTGATTCTTGACTGACCAGTAGCGATTTGATGTTGCATGTTTCCACAGTCCAATCACCACTCACTGGCAGAACTGCAAACTGGCTCTCGTTTTGCTGTCCCGCCACTGGAGGGCTGAGGCAAGTTTGGCGCACAGATCCAGAAATGTGGCCTTGTGCAGCCGAACATTCTGCAGCCATGGCTCATCAGCCCAAAGCTTCAAACCCACCAGTCAGTGCTTGTGTTTTGGGACCAGAAGAACCATCTCTAGCTGCTGCGTGACAGCCACCAACAACCCTGAATTATTTCTATGTCTGACAGCAATCTAGCCTCCAAAGCCTCGTCATGGTCACTGCGGCTCTGCAAATACTTCAGGATCAGTTGTGCTGGGCGTGCAATGCTCATGACAATAGTGCAGAGCTATGCAGGTTCCATGCTTCTGTCCGAGATGGCCGACAGCAAGGCAGGACATGCAGATATGTGGGCATTTTGAAAAATGGGATGCAGCTGATGTTATGGGATAGAGAACACCCCCCCTCTCCCCTTCCCCCAATGCTCCCAGTCATCCTACACAATTCATTTAGACCCCCATCAGGCACTGAAAAAGCTTCCTGAAACACCCTGCACTGAACGGTGGCGAGGTGCATAGTGGGCTACCAGCCCCTGGATCCTCCCACTGTTATGGGAACATATACTGAAGCCAGGTCCTAATGGCAGGGTCGTTCTATGGCCTTAGCACCGCAGCCCTCACACACAGCTCTGCCCAGCACTGAAAATTGTGGGCTCAGAGGCAGGGTCTCACATTATTGTGACAGCTTCTCCCACAGGTGCCCAAAATCTCTTCCTGAGACAGGTTAAAAAAATATACCCCCAAATCACTAGTGTCACAATAAAAATCATGAGAGTTGACAAGACTGGGGGGAAGCCTTGGAGGTGAACCCCCTTCAGGAGGGGGAATCCTTAACTCCTTAGAGGACTCTAGTCTAAGCCTAAAGCATCCTCAGAATTGGTGAGGAAACTAAGTCAGGGACTTGCATCTGAGTGTTTCTTACTTTGCCTAGAAATATGTACTTATGCTAAGAAAAGCGTAATTGTATTTAGGAACCCTTACATAGTCTGGGTGTCTGTCTGCTTCACTATCATATGTCCCTGAACTATAAACCCAAAGCTCTCACATGATTGGGGCATGTGTGCTTATGCTACTGGGGTGTCTATGGATTTTGGGGGGGAGGGGGTCTAGGGCAGCTGGGCTCTCTGGACCCATTTCCATGAAGGGGTGACACACAGACCGCCTGTGCCCATGAATTATGACAAACCAGCTAAGAGAAGAGTCAGTGTTATAGCCTCCTCAGAAGCAAGGAAAGCTTTGAGCATGTCTTGACTCCTGTGAGCCTTAAAAGACTTCATTGTGTGTTTATTTCTCTTAAAGAATATAAGGAGAGAGGCGGAGAAAGAGAAAGTGGGTAGGAGGGCCTTTTGTTCATTAGGGTGCTGTTGCTCCAAGTACAGACCAAATCAAAATCTATCTTACATTTAGAGAGCACGAAAGAAGCACCTGACAATTTAGCAATTATAAAGCCAGCTAACTGATTAATACTCAACATAAGAGCCTCACACACTTTGCAACTAGGTTAGATAGGAATTTACCTTCAGTTATTCATCCTCACCAAGCAGACATCATCTTGCTCTGATATCAGAAAACTGCTGAATTTCTGTGGGCAGGGGAGCCAGAGAGGTCAAGAGCAAGCTAGCACCTCATGTTTTACTGTCTGCTGCTGCTGGGAAGGCTCTCGACAGGGTCAAATTGCCATTTCTCTGTGGCACTCTCAAAGCATCCTGTTTCAGGGAAAGATTTATTAGATGGGTAAACATTTTATATGCATCTCCTCCGGCAGCAGTAATCACAAACAGGCTCTGCTTGGATTCTGTTCCCCGTGGTTAAGACAAGACAATAGACAATGGGCTCTTCACTAAGCCCAGTGGAAGATGAAGTTACTGTACTTCTCTTCGGGGCCAGGAGAAGAAAGAGAATATGGCAGAGTAACTGCCTGAGGCAAAATTAAAATTCATGGGTATTTTATTACTTGAAGCCTTAGAGAATTAATGTATTTTTATTTGAGTCTTCTTTCTTCTGTGGTAGAAAGTGAAAGAGCATGGGCCTGGTGAGGGCTGATCCAAACTCAGCAAAAGTTATGCTAGGAGTAAAAAGGCAGGCCCTGTCAAAGGCAGACACATGCCTGCAAGTTCAGTGTCTGGGCCATGAACTCAGCCTCGGTATTGCTGGCATTGCTAAAACATACTGAATATGTAAACACATGACAGCAGGGTCGCACATGAACACCCCTACCTGGAACACAATAGGATGGTTTGACAGCAGGGATGAACAGTGATGAAACATCAGAAGAAAGGTACAAGGAGAGGTAACAAATATGTCCTGAAACACATAAGGTGGGACGTAAATTGTTTATCCCAGATGGTTTGTCTCCATCTATGAATGTTGGAATACCTCGCCGTACCCTTTCATCCAGCCTAGGGGGAAGTGGAAATTCCTGCCGCTCACTGAGCTGGTCCATTGTAACAGGCATACAGGGGTTAGTGTGCCTGTAGCATATATAGGGCACTAGGACCATGCTATGTTAACAATAAACCTGGTCAAGCTCCTTCACCACTGAACCAAGTTGGTGGTCTCTTTGGGCAGTTCCATCAAGGTCTGCTGGGCCAGCTACCTGGCCAGAGGCAGTAGAGCACACAGAGAGACCACACGTATAGTCAATAACTGACACCACTAGTGACGCTGACCACTCATCGGGTAAGTAGACAACCTGTCCTCTGTAGGAATCGCAGTCTAACATGGCAGAAAACTCCAAGCTAGTGAACCACCTTTTCCCCTCCCTCAAAATCCCCCTGGTGTTCGATGATGGGCTTGGTAACCAGCAAAGGAGGTCCCTATGAATTTGAGAGAGATAGCAAGGAAACATGGACTGAAATACGCAATGCAGTGCTAGAGACTGAGGCTTTAAAAAGTAATAATCGAAGTAAGATGTGTACAACAGTGCAATTAAGATCATGGCAGGAAGATGGCTTAAACAACATGCCGCACTACTGCCTGGCCAAGTAGTAGTAATAAAAAAGGTAGCGGCAACGAAGGCTATCGAGCACTGGAAGGCCCAACCCCTTATCCTAAGTAGTCTGGACACCCTTCCTCTCCTCGGTGTAAGAGTCCAGACCTTCACCTAATGACCCCTGCCTGCCCCCAACAAAACTATTCTACAATCTCCTCTGCCCACCTCACCTGATCTGCCTCCACTACTGTCCCCAGCATGCTGCCTTGCTCACCTGTTTCCAGTGAGTGCATGTCCTGCGTGTGCTCTGCTCTCCCACCTCACTTCTCAGGTTAGATGAAGCCCGCACCAACTACACTGATTGGCGTCATGTAAATATACAATGGGATCCGAAAACAACCAACATTGGAGAGACAGGTAGTGTAGATTAGCGCTCAGCAGGAGCTCAGGGACAGGCTAACACTGGAGACGCTCCTTGCTGCTGGAAACTCTCTTCGATCTCTGACACAGTGTCCTCCAGCCTCTACGCTCGATCAACCTTACATCACATGTTTGGAGGTGGTAAATTGTTTTTTACCGTAATCAGAACCAGGGTCTTATCCCTTAGTCTGTTCTCCTTGAGTTAAAACAGCTGAAATAAATCTAATCCCTCTAATGGATTAGGTGGAAATATCATTGATTAACCTTCCCGGGTGAGCTGCATAAATTGCGCATTCATTTTATTTCACATAGCTTTCAGTTCTAGCGTTGTGCCATCATTCTCTGAGACTTGAGGGATAGTGGTTGGTCAAAACGCTCTAGCACTGGTCATGTGGTTTAGCAGTGTTGAAGAAAATAATGCCTCAAGTAGCACTGGACTAGGCACTTGCTGAAGCAGAAACACTATCCCTTGGTTTCACTAAGGCAGGGGAAGTCCTAAAAAGATAATTGTTTATCTCCATTTTCTGGCACTCATGGGAAATCTAGACAGCAACAAATTGAATATAGTGTAGAGACTTCCAAAGATAGTTTATTAATATTGCTTCTTATATAACTTGGCCAGTTAAGGTAGTGCTGAATTAGAGTGAGTAGGCAAACCATCCAAGGGAAGGATATTAGAAAAAATGGGTTTGATTTTTCCCAAACCAAAAATGTGTGTGAGTGCTTGGGAAAGGCACCAGTGTATTTGGTCCTTATAACACTTCTGCCACAACCTCCTCAACACGGGATTTGGCCACATAAGTGGTCTCAGCTCTAGCATTTAGGTAGCCTGAGAGGTGCAAGTGAAGTGGTGTAATGCTTGACTCTTATGACTAGATTCACAAAGGAATCATTCAGTGGTACAATGTCTAATATTTAGGTGCCCCGCCACCTAGTGTAATTCACCAACTTGAGTTAAGCACCCAAACTGTCGATAAAATTGATGGGGAGAGTTAGATGCTTGAGAATGGGATACTCAAAAGCCAGCAAACAGAGCGGGAAGCAACCTACGATAGCCAATAAGAAATGCTGAAGAGAGAGGTGTTTTTTTAAGTCCTGCCCTTCAAAGGGTGTTGGATTCATAACCATGAACCCTCTCTCCTGCAATTAGGTGCCAAAGCTGTTTTTAGCAACAAAAAAAAATACCAGAGAAAGAGCTGGTGATCCCAGGCAGAGCTGTCCCTAGAGTATGGCGAATCGGGGTGACTGTCCTGGGCCCAGCACTTTGGGGGGCCACCACGCTTCAACATCATGGTTTCAGATGTAATACTTCGCACACACCATTCAGAGTATGCATGTGAATTGTGAATATGTACTTACATTTAAAAACCTCCATTGAGGGTGGTGTGACCATAGGCACCTGGGAAGTGAAGTCTTTAGATTTTCACAGAATCACACTCAACATTGGGATGGAACTGGACGGATGACCATACCTTTGAATGGGTACGACCTTTTGTTTCTGGTTTAGTTTGAAGGCATCAGTTAATTAATGCAAACGAGCGGCCCTATGGTTATTTAGAATACAATGGCTAGCTCTAGCAGAGACAGAGACGAATAGAGAAAATATAGCATGGGTGTGGAGAAAAGGCAGGAAAGAGAGAAGAAATGGATAATAAAATTGTGAGTAAAATATAATATAACTACATTGTAATTATACAACTGGGCGCTATCAATATTTAACCTGAGGCTGCAGCTGCCTTTGACATTCATTGTAACCAGATTTCACCTCATAAAAAATGTTAAAGGGGCCCACACAGTGTGAATTTGCCCTGGGCCCCTCATTCCTTTAACAACAGACCTGGTGCCAGGCGACAAGTGTCCCCCGCCCCTTTTATAACTTTTATCCCAGTGGTGAGCGCACTCACCCTGGGTGTAGATGTTATGGGACCTGATGTTGAGAAGAGAGCTGATCTAATATAGTCACCTGGAAGGGGGAGACCCACACCACTGGGGTAAGTCTCTCTCACTCTCTTCTACTAAAGCTGTTCCACTGTGTGTAAGTAATTAAATGTGCAGTAGGCCAGAGTGAGAATGAGTGACTCCATAGCTTTGTTAGGATACTCTCCCAGGATGTAGGAGAGTCAAGCACTAGTCATCATATTCCCAGGCATATCTCCAACAGAAGTTACAGAAAGAAACCTGTTCCTGAATCCCACTGGGGCTGTGTGATCTGTGATGAGTGGTGTCAGGCCTGAGGTGGTAATTTTTATCACTTAAGTGGCCTGAGCTTTGCCAATTAAGTAGTCTATTGACGTAGTCTAAAATATGTCATTTAAGTGGTCTGAACCATGTCAATGGTCTAGGCATTGACACTTAAACACACTCAAAGTAATATCTTTTGCCACTTAAATGGTGCCACTTAAGACACATTAATAGTCTGGAGTTTGCCACTTCAAGTGATTTTGGCTTTGCCACCAAAGTAGCCAAGATTTTCCACTTTAAATGGTCTATCTTTTAATGTTTAAGTGGTCTGACATGTCAGCAACCTGGACTTTGCCACATGTGTGCAATGAAGGGACTTGGCTATGCCAGTTTAGGTGGTCTAATTTTTAATATTAAAGTGGTCTGAGACATCATTTAACTGTGAATGTTTGCCACTTAAGTGGGTTAACTTGACACTTAGATAACAGTCACATGGTCTCATATAAATTAATGACGTAGGTCATAAAGAGACTTTTATATTTTTTTCTTGTTTTTGCAGCTGACGAGACAAATAGGGTGACAGCCCATATAATCAAGACATTTTCACTACATGACACGTATTCTAGTTTTTGCGCTAGGACAGCAAAAGGCATCTGAAGCAAGCGATCCCCATTCCATTTATTTCTCAGGAGACTAAACAGCCTGGAAGTAAGTAAATAATGTGATAGATCTTTGACTTGGCCAAGCCTGCGTGGACAAAGATGATTACATTTGTCAATACCAGTTTACTTCTCCAAAACTAACAAATCACTGGATACAAGTTTGTCTCAGATTTTAGGCTTAGCTAATTTGCTTTAATTTAGAGCTTCAAAGTCAGATCAGGTCAGATACAAGCTATCTACCAAAATCCACCCAGGAATAGTGACTCGAAGGCTGATCTTTATTTAAGGATTGATGATGCTGTCTACTTTATAAGTCACTAAATGAAAAAAAAACTTTAAGAAAGAAGACCAGCTTAGAATTAGAACCATGATATAATCAGACTGCCCCTTCCAGGAGACATAAATGTAAAAAGACCCTCCAAATCATTGCCACCTTTACCAGTCAAAATCTCTTTGAAATAACAAGAAATTGATATAACTTGTCTCACTTTGTCCTTATAATGTCTAGGGGGAAGTGAAGGTGACATCCCACTTACTACCTCTCTTTGCATGCTTAATGCCATCTGGTAAAAAGGAGTCAACATCTGGTAAATAAAAGGACTCATCCTTAGAAAGCCAAGGTTCTTGGAGCAAAACTAAATCAAATTGAGATAAATGTTTCCTAAAATCCAAATCCTAGAGTTTTACTCTTAACAGCAGCACTCCATGAAATCATTTTGATTGCGATTTTATTGGAAACCCATAGCGTCCCAGCTAGTCTCTCTCCCCTTCTATGGCTGCAATTGAAAAGTTGTAATTAAGTTGTATTAAGAATAATTTAGAAAAAGTAATTAAGAATAGCATCATTAGATCTGTTTCTCCCAGGGTGATCTTCAACCCTCTAAATGACTTGTATGTCTTGAGCAATAGGTTCTACAGCTAGGCCATTTAGTTTCACCCGAATATAGGTATAGTCTAACAGGACTTTCTTGGGTGACCTGGTCATTTATTGTGTTGTTAAAAGAACAGAAATTCCTTTTGGTTGTACACTCATAGACTGTTTCCCTTTGTATAGGATGTTGTGATGGGGTGTACCAGGCCCATTGAGGCCCCTTGCTGGAGGCCTTGTGATCCTACAACACTATGCCCTAAAAAAGGAGCAACGAAGGTGGGGCCATGAGAAAGGAAGCAGCCAATCAGAGCTCAGCTGGTTCAGTTAAAAGGAAGTGCAGCAGGTAAGTAGGTCAGTTCCTGGTTGGGACTGGAGGAATAAGGAAAGGTGCTCCTAGCTGGAGCTAAAGGGGGAACCAGAAGATGGATTCTGATGGCATTAGCATTCAGTAAGGAAGAGGAGGAGTTAAGAACTTCAGCCCTGACATAAGGGTGAAGAGGAAGGGGCTACATGGGAAGCAACCCAGGGAATAGCAGCAGCAACTATTAAAGGAAGCAGTACAAGGCTGATATTTGTAGGCTCCCTGAATTTGGACCTGGAGTAGTGGGCAAACTTGGTTCCCCCCACCAGCCACTGGCAGAGTGGCCAAAGCCCCATGAAGGGGACAAATTTTGTTTAAAAGCCCAAGCAAAGGGCTAGAATTTTAAGGGCCCAGGTCAGGACTGAAGACCCTGAAGAGGATCAACCATTTGCTAAACTTTGTTACACCCTGGAAGGGAACTGAACTTGAAGGAGTGACCTGGCTGGAGCAATAAGAACTGATAGGACTTTCTCCCTGGAGACTTTGCCTTGGGGGCACTGCACTATACCAGGGCAGGCATGGCCTTAAAACTAGCCCACAAGGAGCTGAGGGCTGAGTCCAAAGACCGGGTTAATGACTTAAACAAGGGCACAGGGGCAGGCCTTGTTGGACCTTTTACCGTGGAAGGGCTTCATTCATCCATTTTAGATTTTGTGACATTTAGCCAGAAGGTTGAGTGACTGAAGACCCCCCCTGACCAGAGCAACAGCTGACAGGAGGCATGCATGAGAGGTGAGCACACCCTGTCAGATAGCCTAGTCACTCACAAGTCTTTAAACTCCACTGCTGCTCTCTTGTGAGCCTAGTTAAAAGAGCCTTTTTATCTTTAACTTTGGTTTCTGGGTAAAGAACAAAACATGGCTCATTCTAGTAATAGATACATAGGGTGTTGCAAACAGGCCTGTGATTCAAACTTTTCCCTTAGCACATTTTTAAAATCCAAGACTACTCACCATTAATGCTTCATGTTTCTTACTCTTAAATCAGGGGTACCTCCAATTAGATGGGGCTGAGAGGAAGTAGTAACACATGGACCTTCACAGGTATGAGAAGGAATTGTAGGGATGGATTTGGAACGTAGCACCTTTTGGGAATGTACCAAACTCACTGCTGATGGACATGGATCCCACACCAGGGCCAACAAGCTGTTCTGGAGCAGAGCAGATGCCAAACACCCTATTCGAATTAGCAACTACTAAGAAGGGAGCAGCAGGAAAAATGTTGCCCTTAGAATTCTTGGGATCAGGCCAAACTTGCCATGACCATCTCCAACATACCCTTGACATCAAAGAAAGATTCTTTGATTTCTGAAACATACCTATGGCCAGACAATGCATACAATACAAAAGAGGCTCTGCTTCCAATCTGGGGCAGAGGCAGAATTAACTCTCTGTCTAGGATCAAAAGGATCCAATGTTCTCGGGGGAAGATATTAAAGAGAAGAAAGCAATTAATGATGACACTGCCAGCACCTAAGCACTCAAAGTTTCAAGCCAGGAGGGACCATCATGATCATCTAGTCAGCAAGTAGTGCCTTGGTCCAGAAATCGTCCCATTATCTGTTTGTCACTTGAAATGAGGTTGATTATTATTTTCTGGCAACCAAAATATGTTAGAAGAAAGCCGCTATTACTATATTTTGCAGAGCATATGCAGTGAAGAAACACAGCTGTAACTGCAAATAATTGCACAGTAAATATCAGGCATAGAAGATGCTCATCAGAGGCAGTGCACATTTGGACAGATACCCAGTAAGTTAGGCTTGAAATGTCTAGGTCAGTCAAAGATGAATTCATCTTCTTTCTGCTAAGAGGAAGCAACTGCAAAGTTGAGCTACTGCAGTTTGGCTTAGAAAGGATGAATAACTGTAGAATTTCTAGTTTTAGATATTAGAATAAAGCTCATGTTTAGAAGATAGAAATGACCAATTATTGCACCATTATTCAGTTGTTTCCATTGACTTACACTGTATTGCAGTGTTTGTGCTATAAAATAAAGCACTACTGAAGAATTTCTTTATGTGCTCCTAAAGGACTCCATTGCTCAGCACATCGCTCTATGTGGGATATAAAACTGTACTCTTGAAAGAAATATACATACTGTGGCCACTTGGGAATCAATTGTGTTCAAAATTCATAGCCTTAGTGAGGCTAGAACTTGGACCCTCTCGCTTCAGACATTCAGGTCTCTATTAACTTGGACTAAGAGAGAATTTCTTCTAGTCGAGGAAGGCCTCTGACATAGATGAGCAATTCTGACTGCATGTGATACCTATACCAGTGAAATCTATGTACAAACACACTTAGTCTCTGGACAAATTGTAAGACTGTCTGCTCTTGCATGTTTCAAAGTCTTTGTTGTAGACTGCCAGACAACAACTTGGCCAGAATGCTAGAGGGATACTTTGAACTGGGAGATGGAGCAGAACAATCACTATACAGCTCTCTTCGAGATTCTCCCTTTTAGTTGACTTTCCAGTGTGACACACATAGCACCATGTAAGAAAGCAAAGTACTGCAGTAGACAGGGCAGCAGGTGAGCTGGGATCTCTTTCTGATGGTGTGGTGTGTGACCTTGTGTGAATGGGTTCACCTCTTTTAGTTTCTCATCCGTAAAATGAGCATGACAACATTTCTCATAACTTAGCTTTGAGCTCTAAGGATATAGAGCTTAGTATTATTCACACTGTGCATGCTGTCTGTCTATATGCAAAGGAAAAACTCAGCCGCGTTACCTGAATTTTGGACATGTTCATTGGAGATGGGAGAATATCCTGGTAAAATCTCTTGGGGGAAAAACAGCTGTATACATTGTCACTACATATTTCCAAACAGATAACTCCGTTGCATTTTATTGTTTAGGTATGTTAAAAAGGTTACATTTTTATGGCAAGGAAAACATCTTTTATAAGTTACACCAATAAATTTCTTCATGAACTGAAATCAGATAACTGTTCTTTATCCTAAATTTCTGTCTGACACATAGCTGAGGCAAGTGACAAACTGACAAGTGTTTGTAAAGTGGCCATAACTCCAATTTATGTTTCTATGCAATGATGAATGGAATGTTAATTATTTCTAAATTTACTGTTGGAGTGTCATGGAGTAAGACAATGTAGTCCTACAGTTATTTTTCCATACATTTTATCCACCCCTCATGAACTGCTCAGAGCACGTGGTTATTAGCAATTTCCATTTGAAGCAAAGCACTGTCTCTTATGTCTTTTTAATAATTGCCAACATTTTTCCCTAAAGAAGGAATACTTCCTGACTCTAAAATGTCACTCTAAAATGTCACACTTAACCATCTGTTCAGTTTCCACCCTGAGGCTTTGCCTAAAGGCTAAGTGTAAGAAAAGGATAACATAGAACTGCCCCATCTGTTTAGGTTCACCAAGCCTTAGGCAATTTGTGCAATCTCATCTTCTGGTTGTCTCCGAGTGCTGATTTCATTTAGTTCTCATCAGAATAGCTTGCAATGTGTGGCTCACAAATACGCCTAAATGCCATTTTAATTTCTAATCCATAAACACTCTCCCCCTTCAAGATAAGGCTCTCTCATTATGCAGTGGGTTTGGGTCTCACTGTCATGTAGTCTTGGTACAAGAGGCAGGGAGAGGGTGGCGTAGCTAAGGCATGCAGGTGGGAGTTGAGAAAATGGACTGAAATCCTGTCTGTGTGAAAGCTTCCCTCTCTGACTGCAGGCATGTCGCTTGAGGTAAAATTTTCAAAAGCACGTACGGCTCAGATTCACAAAGATACTTCTGTGTTCCAGTGCCTCAGGGATAGATCCACAAAGAGCTTTGAGGCCAAAATTTAGATCCCCCAAAACCCGGCTCTGGTGGTAATACTAATGCCACATGCCTTATAACCCTATGGGCCGGTGGTGAGAGAACTCAGCCAGGTTCGAGGCCCCAGTTTGCCCAATTCAGAGATAAACACAGTTCTCCCGCCCACCAGGTGGATGCCCTAATCCCTCTGTCTAAGGGATGCTGGGGTGGAGCTCTCAGTCTCTCCTTTCGAAGCTGTTCAATTTGTATGAAATACTTAAATAGACATTGGCGAAGAGAGTGCCAGGAGAGAGCACGATCCCATACGCTGGAGAGCCATTCTCCCTCTGACCCAAGGAATAGTTAAGTATATCATACGAAGTAGAACAGCATTAACAGAAGAAGGCGACTAGCAGTTAGGGCACCCACATGGCAGGTAGGTGACCTGGGTTGCAGTCCCTGCTGAAAAGGTCAGAGCGGGGGACTTGAAACCAGGTCACCCCCATTGTGGGTGAATGTTCCAGTCACTGGGCTACAACTTAGGTGGGAGGCGTAGCACCACCTCATCCGCCTCCATTTTGTGAGAGTTTAAGCATGGTCTGAGCACATCTACCAGACTGCTCCTTAGGCATGAGTTAGGCGCCGAGCTGCTGGGTGGGGTCAGGACGGAGGCAGCCGTGTGCATGCCTAAGCAACTAAAATGTAGGTGCCTTGAAGATTTTACTGGAAGAAACTTAGTCACCTCCACAGTAGGCAATAGCTGAGCAGGGGTTTGGGACTTAGACACCTAAATGCTTCTGGAGAGTCCCACCCTCACTGCTTAAAATGCTTGCAAGAACCCTGTTTTTGCGTCTGATCCCAATTATCCTATCAACAAGTGCTTCACAGCACCTGTCCAGACTGTATCAAGGACACTCAGTCTATAAAGGCACAACCCCCAATACCACAGAACCAAGATTTGCTGCCTTTGGGACATGCAGCAAAACACCTTTTCTAGCTGCTCAGGCTGGGGTGAGGACCTCTGGAGAGTTTGCTTGTGGCCTATTTGTCTGTCTCGGTTTTTTAATGGGCTCTTTCTGTTGGCTTTAGGTGTGAGTGTGTTTTGGGTGGCAAATCTTTGCATCAGGGACATTTATCCTGCTTTAAATAAATCTAATAAAATTAAAGGCAGAGCTCAGGTCTTGAAAACACTTATTCAGCAAGGAATAATTCCTTTTATAATTAATCCCATTTATTTAAGTGGGAATACTCATGTGAGTAAAGGTGGGCAGGATCAATCTCCTGAGGAAAAGACGTGTAACTTTGGGTACTTATGAATGAATGGTAGTTTGGTTATTCAAGGCCAAAGTCTCTCTCGCTTGAAACAATGAAAATCCAGTATAACACCATTGCAATCAATCAGTGGAATTACATTGGATTTTCATAGTTAAATGAGAACGATATTTGGCCCTTCATTTTCTTGATTCTGCTTGTGAATTTCTTGATTCTTGTGGCCCAGTGCACACCGGGATAAGTCAATGAATGTAATTACTTAAATTCCAATGTGCACTGGTGTAAGGCAATTTACGTTGGTGTAAAACTCATGAGACTATTGCACAAACTTTACATAACAACCTTAGCAACAATGGTTTGACCAAAGACTCATAGAAGCAGATCCCACACCAGCAAAGTCAATAGAGATGTGCTCATTTACAAGAACTGCTGTATAAGAGGGGTACAATCTACGAGGAGGAAGAAGTCATCATGCGATAGTCAGTAGTGCCTTTATCTTTATCAATAGTGCCTGCTGCTTCTCATTCATACCCACCGTCACTAAATCATGGGAGAGCATGCATCTTGTTTTCTTTCAAATAAATTATTAACAAGGCTCCCCTGTTGCATGTTGGCTCATTTTGGTTTGGGAGGCTGTCTCTGTAGTACCTTGCGGGTACGTCTACACTGCAGCTGGGAGGGTGCTTCTCAGCATGGGTAGACAAACATGCGCTAGCACTGCTTGAGCTAGTGTGCTAAAAATAGCGGTGTAGCCATAGGTAGCTCTATGAGCAGCTCAGGCTAGCCACCCACGTATGTACCCGGGAGGATGTGGCAGGGTTTGTGTTCAGATCAAGCTGCCGCCCATGCTAGCCATGGCCATCCTGGTATTCTTAGCATAGCAGACGTAGCACGTGTCTGTGCTGGGCAGCACCTTCCCAGTCGCTGTGTAGACATACCCTTAAAGTGAACAAGGCGTGAGCCCCCCAAAGATGGCGCCAACTGCACTTCTCACAGAATAATTCAGTGGATTAATTTAAGTGAGCCATAAAATGAAAGCGCTGAGGGCTATGTTCACAAGGGGGACTCAATCACGGAATTGCCCCATTAGTAGCTAAATCCAACAGTTAGGGACCGCTGGCATTCACAACCCCCCGAGCTGGCAGCTACCTGTAGGCACTTAAAGCTCCTAAGGGCTTAAGTTTCCATCAATAAAATCTCCTGGATACCTACATTTCCGCTGGTCAAAGCTGCCTCCCTCTTGACACCACTGTGCAGCTCAGCACCTAGCTGAGGCCTCAGTGCCCTTGCAATTCACAAATTAGATGTCTCCCCTCCCCCTGCAATCGCACCTACATCAGTAGGTATGCTCTGAGCATGTCCACCCCTCAGCGCATGTCCCCCATTGGTTAGAGTACTTACTTGGGAGTGTGGACGCTTAGGTTTAAGACCCTACTCTGAATCAGGCAAAGTAGAGATTTGAACTCAGGTCTCCCATACCCTGGGCTAGTGCTCTAACCACTAAGGTAAAAGCACCACTTTCATCTTTTGTGAGAAAGTTGCCTAAGCCAACGGTAACTCCAGGAGGGTTCATGACTGTGAATCCCAAGTAGAGCAAGAAGCCTCTCTCCAGCCTGAAGTTAGGCACTTAAATCTCTTTGTGGGGTGGGGCGTAAATACAACGTTTTCCTCAGTGCTTTCTTCTCAGCATGCTGTCTTCTGTTAATCCCTTTTTAGAGCACCTAACCGTCCCTGTACAATGTGTGGGAAGCCTACACACCTAAAGTGAGGCTGTGAATTCCACTAGGCAGCAGGGCACCTCAGGTTAGGTGCTGCGTCACCTATGTCCCTCTTGTGACTCTAGAGTAAGGAGAACGTAAGATGTGCAAGCTGCTGTGTTTATAGAGCAACGTCATCAGATGAGCTACCGTGGTGCAGTTGCATTGGTATAGTTGTGCCACTGTAGCACTTCTAGTGTAGACTAGCCCTAAGAAAAGCCAAATCTCTGGGCAGATTTAGCAGGGACATCCACCTCCACTGAGCTATTTTCCCCTCTGTACTCTATGCAGAAAAATACAATACAATAATAAATTAATGTAAAACATCTTGCCCCTTTAATTTAAAGACCCCCCAAAGCATATGACAGAATTAATTAAGCACAATAACTCTATGAAGTAGTTAAAATATTATCCTTATTTTGCAGATGAGTAGACTAAGTTACAAAGACAGTTAAGTGGCTTGCCCAATGACATGCTGGCGACCCTGAATTAAAATCTAGCTTGAAATCATAGCTGTACCAAAAATCAATGAAAAAAAATCCCATTAACTTCACTAGTGCCAGAATTTCACCTCAGGGACCTACCTTCCTCTCTAACCAGACTTGTAGCCCAAAGCTTGAACGATAGGGCAATATTTTTCCTTGGCCTTAGATTTGCCTTAACATTTAGAATAATTTTCATATAATTAGTGACACTGTATAATGAGGACACATTCTGAGATAGTTACTGGGCCAATTTTAGTTAGAATACATATTTACTGATAAAATTATACTGGGGAAGGCTTTTACAGTTAGGGAAGGATTTTTATTTTTTAAAAAATCAATATGTGAATCAGTAGCATTCTATCCCCAAAAAATCAATATTGTTTAGCACGCTGCATTGCCCTTTTTATATTTTGAGATGTTTAAATCATCCCGTATCTGTACAATTCCTTTAAAAGAAATCTTATTAATTTAAAGATCTCAAGTCTTGGTAACAGAGGCTTGAGATTTAAACAAAAGTGAAAAAGACTCCATTGTTTTCAGCATCAGGGAGAGGTTACGATTCAAAGTATATTCTGAAATGCTTTTATAATAATTACTTTTTGACTGTTTTTCTGTGTGCTAATGTGCATGTTTGAGATCCTAGTAAAGTGAGTTAATACATTTTACTGTTTTGGTATCTGAAACTTCTTCAGTGAGTAATGCCACATTGTTCTCTCTAGCTAACATCTCCTGCTCATGGAATCATCACTCTCAGTTGAGGATTTGTTCAAAATTTTATTATTGGGATACATGAGAATAAAGGAAAGTTTTCAATTCCTTTAGGAGGAAGGCCAGTTTGGACTCTAAAGTTTGCTGGTAGAGCCAGGCTCCTGTGAAGACTTCAAGAGGATGGCTCAAGGGGCATACAGATAAGGTCATGTGTAAGTCTTGACAGAATCAAGATCATGTAAAGGATCAAATGGGACTGGGGTTCTATTCACGTCAGGCTGCCATTTTACATTTTTTAACCTATATGGCAGAAAACTGGTTCTGTTAAGGAATTATGGACCAGATCCTCAGCTGAGCAGGGGTGTAGCAAAGACCAAAGAATGAGGTGCATGAGAGTATGTTTTATGTCAAGAATTTTATAAGTGACTGGAGAGGGGTGCTCACTTATGCCTTCAGTGAAGTTTCATAGTCCTTCATTGTAGAGCAAGGAAATAGAACAGTGTTGCTGCACTCAGAATATAATGCCAGCTTTGCCACTTTTGGAACGGTTGCAAAAATAAAATCATTATGTTTTCAATTTTTTTTAAATACAAACTTTTTTTTTCTAATTATATATTTAACGAAACAAACGTACAACAGGATTCTCACAGATTTAGGGTTTTTTATGGTGCTTTTGCCCCAGCAGCATGTTAGGACCCAAGGGGGTGAAATGTGTTGGACTTACCTTCATTGCATCTTCTCATGCCTGGAGATGGCATGGCAAGATTCCTCATCTCTGGTACCCCAGTGGCCTCTTCCTAGACCCTGTGATGGGCTTTCCCAGCTTGTATCTTCTCCTGAGACTCATCGTGAACATTCTGTGGGCCAGCCTTCCAACCAAGTCCCATAAGAGTTTAGTCCCCTTCCAGGGGTAACAACAGGCCCATGTAGCTAGGGTGCAGGTACTGACTTCTCTTTATTGCCCATTGCCTATGGTAGCTGAGTTTTTAGGATAAGCTAGGGTTCCAGATTGGTTGTAAAGACCTTGCAATGAGAGAGGGAGAATCAAAAGAGCAAGGGAGATGCAGCAAGTCAATGACTGAGAAAATGGTGAGAGGAGGAAAAAGGCAGGAAGAAGGGGACCTGAAGCAGAGAAGTAGTCATGTATGTTTATGAGCTGGAAGTCATGAAAGGACTAGGTAATGGGAGAGGAGGAGAGAGGACAGACAGCGATGTGGAAGGAGACAAAGGGGTGGTCAGACACGGGGTTCAGCAATAGACAGTGAGAGCTGATCCATAGTTGCAGCTTAAAGAAGGAGGCTGTGTTGGGGAAAACTAACTGTATCTGTACAAAATTCCAAACGATATATTTCTCCTCCCTCTCTAAGACCTCTATAGCACAGAAATTCTTCATTTTTGGTCCCTTAACTAGAGCTGGCTAGTACTCAGAATTTCTGATGCACAAGAAATTGCAACCTTTTGAAATTTGGGTTTGGTCTGCTTTAGGTCAAAACTTTTTTTAATTTTCTATGATCTGGAGAGTCCATAAAGTTTTCATCATCACAGGGTGATCCAAAACAAAAAACACCCCCCGAAAACTGCTAAGTGAACTTGACATGAGTCTTATCAGTTTCACCATTGCTCACCACTGAATAGCACTAGGAAACAGTTCTGGAACCACACAGCAGAGTTTCACTGGAAAATTTCCAACTAGCTCTGTCCTTGACTGGAAAGTTTCTGTGTGTCAATATGGAACTATTATATGAAGAAGAGGTGGGCACTAACAAAAAAAGGTCCTGCTTCTTTGCAGGTCCATGAGTCTACAGTCTACAAGGAATACACATTGTATAGACTTCTGAACTGTACGATACCGTTACCTTCTGGTTTGTGTCCCTTTGTCATTGGATGATTTTTTTCTGTCTCAACACAGTCATTGATATGTCAACAAACATGACTGGTGGGGTGTCACATATCCCTGGAGAGCCACACCCCCTGCACCTGAGTACCTGGTTGTATTTTTTTTATCCAGTCAAGAAGTGGAGCTAAAATGGGTAGACAGCACCACTTTTTGCCTCACTCTCACCGAACGCTAATCATGACTCACCACATGACTCATGCTACATGGCCAGTTTTTTTCCCAAAATTAATCACACTCTAGGATGCAGAAGCAATGTCAAAGCTCCTTAAATCTTAAGCCTGTAACCACAGACTTAACTGTCACTTCATCATTTATAACTGGGAACTCTGCCCTTAAATAATGCTCTTGATACTCATCCATGATCATTGCTGTGCTTTCAACCCATGCCCATCTGTTAGGATGGCATTATGCCTGCTCAGAGTAGCATGCCAATTTAATTGAGGCATAAATGTCATCTCAAAATGGGTTTACATGGGCCACTGGAATATATTGCAAGTAGCAGCCATTCTGTAATCAGACACTTTCTTGTGACCCAGTGGTACCAAAGAAACCTGTCCACCTGACTGCACCTGCTTACAAGCCAAGAAAACACAGGATTGCTGAAAATACAAGTTTCCTGCAGACACACGTGAAACTTTTTGGCACTACATAGATTGTCAAAACGTAAGGCACCCTTTATGATATGTTAATGATACTTGTCAGGGCAGGTTTTCAAAAGTTGTCATATGCCATTACAGCTGGCTAATTTGTACAGGAAAATTCCTGATTTGTATGTGAAGTGCCTAACTGGTCATCTGTATGTGCAAACCTCCAATTTACATGTAAGAATAATATTTGTATCTAAATAAGCATATATAGCTAGATTCATTAAATTGCACATGCCTCATTTTGACAGTTTAGTGCTTCATTTATATACCATATATTACGGCCAGTCATTTGTTTAAACATCAAAACTATATTTTATTGGAAAACTGGGTTTTCACCTTAATGAAATTTTTCACCAAAAAAAGTGTCTGCTTTCCACAGAAAATTTTGGCTATCTGTTAAAAAGAAAAACAAAACAAAAGAAAAACACATGGCAACCAAAAAGATTTTGATTGCAAGTGCTGCCCTGATGTCTCCTGGGAGTTTTAGTGCAAATCTTCATGCCCCCATTCTCCTCTTTGGGCTGGACTCTCCAGGTGGATTCCCTCTTCCCCAATGACCATAGCTAAGGACGTCTGTGATGCAGCAGTGACTCAGCAAGAGGAGATGATAATGCAGCATGGGAGGTGTAGTCCGGCCAATGGCCCAACCCTTAGAGGAGAGGTGCATGAGGTACCTGAACCCAAATTCCCATGAGCCACTGCACCAACCCTGAATGCTTAGCTTTGAGAAAAATTTTCAATCAAAAGCTTTTGGGTTTATGGCTGCAATTTTTCATTTTTTTGTATTTTCACTGAAAAGAGGAAATTTTCCATGTACTTTCTGATCAGTCCTATTATATATGTTGTTAGTGTCCGTACAGCACTTTGGACATGTTATCTGTACTGTAGCATTAGGATTCTTTGTTGACAGCCAAAGACGTTTACAGCTGGGACCACTGACCTTTAACAACCACAGCTGAAGGTTCCTTCTTTGCCTCTGTTTTTTTCTCAGAGAAGTTAGCAAGAAGTCCAAGGTGCATAACCCCTAAATTCTTCTTCTAGCTTTTTATACCTTTTCAGGTCTACACTTAAAACGCTGAAGAGGCAAAGTTGTACCAGTGCAGCTGTGCTGCTTTAGTGCTTCTGTGAAGACTACTATGCCAGTGGGAGAGCTTCTCCCAGTGGTGTAGTTAATCCACCTCTGCAAGAGGCGGGAGCTATGTTGCTCTCCTGTCGACATAGCACTGTCTACAGTGATCCTGTGTGGATTTTTCACACTCCTGAGCAATGTAGTTACACCGATGTAAGTTTGTAAGGTAGATCTGGCCTTAGGCACCAAGGTCTCTGCACATTTTAGGCCAGACCCTCACCTGGGGTAAATTAGCAGAGTTTTGTTAAAATCAAGAGAGTTAAACCAATTATTTGAGGATCTAGGCCACTTCTCTTTCTCTGTTTAATCTGTGCCCTATTTGTGGGAGCCAATGGGGAGAGAGGTAGAAAGCAAAATGTCAGGCAATGGAGTGAAATAGACTGACCACACTGGAGGGTGATCATCATGGTACATAGTCTGGATTTGAAAATGCCTGTTGATAGAGCAGAGAAAGGTTTCAGTATAAAACACGTGCACTATTTCCCCCAATAAGATCAATTATCCGTAGTGTGTCACCAGTCAGGGTCTGTAACACCTCCTGTATGATTAACACTATTCTCTTGTAATTTGCTTAGTTAATTTCTTCTCTCATCTCCCATGCACCGCCTTTAATATATAGGCATAAGGGACAGTGCAGGTCTTCAAAAATGCTATTACCAGTGCACATATCCGCAGCCCACCTTCTCCACGCCCACACACCCATCATTCTGATAGGGAGCTCATGGCAGAATAAGTAATCTTTGGTTCGTAAATCAGGATTAAACTCCAAAGCAATACATGCCCATGTCACTTTCCATGGCCAGAACTGCAGAACAGAGATTAAACAAAATAAATAGGGTCTGATTGTCCTCTGTGCAGTCAGTGGTTTTACAATGACATAAAACGGAAATAATACAATAGTGAACGAGATTAATAGAGACCACGTCTGGAGGTCTTTTGCTATCAAAATCTCATAGTCAACAAGAATGAAGGGCTTTGGGACCCTTGACTGGAAGACAAACTAGGACTAAGTATTATTTAAACTATGTAATGAGCCAATTTCTACCCTCAGTTGCCATAGACTGATGCAACACCATTGTATTGTATTCAGCAGGATTGTACCAGAATAAATGGGGAAAGAATGTGGCTCTGTGCAGCCTCTGCCATTGCTGTTCTGTATTGGTAATGCACCAGAGCAGTAACACCAGGCAGCTATTTAGGAGATTAGAGAGGTTTTCCTCTTCAAAATACCCCACCGATTTCTCAGCTCTATTTCTTCATTGCTTGTAGTAGCATGAGTTGAATTATCTGCTGCTTATAGGCCTGGCTTGACATAAATAACTTGCCTCATTTCTTACTGGGCATAATTGGGAAGGTTAAGTTGAAAATAGGGGCTTGACAACCAGTTTACTGAAGTCAGGATGTCTGTGATAACTAAGATAATCAGAAACACCTGGATGCTGGGGACCATATTTGGTGCAGGGACCATGTTTTGTTCTGCTCAACTCTCTTCTATTCAGCTAGCAATGCATGGTCAGCACCTCTCTTCATCCATGAATTGAAAGCAGGTTACCAACTGAACCAGACAGCTCTTGTCCTGTCACTCCTTCATTCTTTCATTTCAGAGGACTGCCATTTCAGCTTGTTTAAACCGTGCTCCTCTGACAGCTCTAGCCGTGCAACATTTTTGGCTTCCAGTGAGACTGAAATCAAAGATGCATCCCACAGGAGGTAATCACGGATTGAGCAGCTAACATCTCCAGCTCAGAGCACAGGAGCGTCTCCCCCTTGACTCACCGGTGTTTCTCTTATCAGGAGGCAAGAAAGCAATGTCCTTCAGCTGGGAGACACAGTGAGTGCATTACTGCATTCAAGTTGTGAATGAGTGGCAGTTCATGTTAAATTATCTAACAGAATAGCGTAAGACAAAACAGACAGTGGATTTTCTTAACTTCTTAAGTGCAGCATTTTGTGTGTACATGCATGCTTTCAAAGAACAATTTTCAGCACCTTGCTAAACATATGTAGTAAGTTTTCTCTACATACAGCGCTGAATAAAAGCCAATGAGAGTTTGCCTGGCAGATCATTATTAATTCACTGCAAGAACAAGTGATGCAGTGATAGGTTCCTGCTTCATGTATTCCTTTGGCAAACAACTTTACATACAATCATTTCATGTTCATGACAGCTAACCTACTTGCATTTTTCATGCATAAATGGGAACGTGCCAAACTAAGCCTTCAAAAAAGAGCTTTTTTCTTTTACCTTCTACACTATGTAGCTGATTGTCAGGCTATAATAGTATTTTGCATTAGAGAAGAATTCCTGGATAATGTACAATAAGTGCACTCTCCATTAATCAACTTTTTAGCTGCTAGCATGCAACAGTCTAAGAAATGAAAATTTATGGGAATCGTCTGATGAAAATTGTTATAGTCAATGCAACTTCCCATTTTGTAGATTATATTGTACTGGCCTTCTAAAAAGCATGGAAAATATTTCCTGAGGGCTTTAACAATCACACAGGCACCTTTAAACTCACTGGGCCAAATTCTCTGACAGCATAAGCCGGTGAAGCTCCATTGACTTGAATGGATGACTGTACTGATTTATGTCCGCAAAGAATTACTACTCATGATTCCAATCTGTCCGTATGACAGATGGTTACCAACGTTGGTTACGTATGTTCAAACATTTCTTATCTTTTCAAGCAGGCCACACATTGAACAAGGTTGGTAGGTATGAACTCTAGTCTTTTCTTAATAGAAGGACTTGCTTTTCCTTTTCAGATTGCACAGCAATGCATGCCTCTCCAGCAGCAGTCTCAGCTGTTACCCTCCCTTCCCCCCTAATTGTCTTCAGCACCATCCCTCTCCAGTGCGCAGTAGATTCTCTGCCTCCAGCCCAGGTTTTGCTGTCTATCACAATTATATTTGATCAGTGTAGAGACTTGTTCTCTTACACCAATGTAGCAACATTGACTTCAGCAGTTACTCCTGATTTCTGCTGGTGTAAGTGGGAGGAGACTCAGATGCTGAGAATTTAATAAAATTATGGAACACAAGTTACTAAGATTAACACATTGTCTGTCTAGTCTGGAGTCCTCCCTACTTTAATCGAAGCAGGCATTTTGTTTGTTTCCATCTGTCTTTTACCTCCTCCTACCCATTATACTACCTCCTTAAATTCTGTGCTTTTAGTAGTGGCGAAGTTAAGACAAAGAAGTGTTCTGCAAGCACTGAGAATCACTCTTCTCCGCTGTGGAATGGGGCCAAGTTCAGAAAAAACTCAATGTCCACTCTTGTCATTCGATATGTCCATAGTTCCTGAGGAATGTATCTTTTATGGAACATAATTGCTTCAAAAAGAGAGAGATTAGATTGATGGATGCTAGATAGCTAGTTGGATGGGGAGGAGGAGGAGAAAAGCAGTCCCTTCCCGCTTTTCTTTCCCTTCTTATCTAACACCTTACATTTGTACTCCTTCTTCCTCCCAGACACAAACAACCATTGGCCATAAAGAAACACAATTTTGATGGTGTTTTGGAAGATGAAGTCCAACCAAGGAGCCTGGCCCGTAAGGAAAGATTGCAAGGCATGAAACATCCAAACTACAACTTCCATGAGGCAATGTGGCACTGCAGGCAGACAAATGTTTTGGTTCAGTTCACAGATCAAAACATTTCACACTGGGTCAAACCAACTTGAAACAAAGCATTTAGTTTAGCGTTTCTTGGTGGAAGACTGAAAAAATTTGATTTTGCCAAAAATTGCATTGCCTCTCGCACCTCACTCCCCCAAAAAACCTGATAGAAAATTCTCAACCAGCTCTAGTATTTTCTAGGCCTTTCTAGCATTTAAAAAAAAATCAAATCGCATATCAATGAGAAAGGTGACCTCATTCATTTAATTAGAATTTAGTATTTTTCTCCCTGAGCTTCACGTCTTGGGAGGCTTTGGAGCAGGCGGAAGGAGGAGGAGTGAGTTTGCAGTTGGTATTTTGTTCTGGTGATTTAACTGAAGCAGTAGTGAAAACTCAAATCAAATTTCATGTGTAAGAGTGTTAGTGGTGGAGACAGACCTGAAGGAAAACATTCCTCGGTGTTGCCCAGTTCACTGGGGATTTTCCTTCTGTGCTCTAAGATAGTCTTTTTATAACTGCTCCTCCAATTATAAACATTTAAGGACCTAGACTGAAAAGAATTTATTAAAACTCTTGGCAATCAGCTGCATGTCATTAAACTTCACTTTTTGCTATAATGCATTTTACTAATTTGTTTACAATGCATTTGATTTAGTAGTTCATATATCCAGTGCCAAAAACAACAGGAAAAGGCACAAAAATAATAAATTAAAAATTCCAGCTTGTTGACTTTTGTAATAATGTGATTTAGCTTTTTTTTTTTTGGCAAGTTGACACCAAAAGTATTAAAATCTATAACAGTGTCACTCAGGCAATAATTGAGTTCCCCCTCAGAACACACTAAAATACCTCAGGCTTTAAGGCCATCAAGCATTAACCACTTGGAATAGCATTCCTGGTTCTGATAAAGATGCATGTTTGTGACTAAGGCCTGCTCTACACACCAAAGTCACACCAGTTTAACTGAAATCATTTTTTAAATCCAACTAGTTAAATCAATGCAACTCCCCATGTGGAAATTCATGAATAGATTTACAACCGGCTCTTAACAATTTAGCTTAATTTGGTTACTGGACTTTTGTGTGTAGATAAAATCTTAGAGGAATTATCCAAGAGATAGCAGGTCCAGAGACTCCATTTACAGGGCTTGGGGAGGGAAGAATGTTTCTAATGCCAGGCCTTTTAAAGAAGGTGACCCAATACAGATGGGTGAATCCAGCGAGATATTTTCTTTTCACGCCAATGTAAAAATGGATTTGCTTCAGCTATTCTCATGCCTCTTTTGAGTTTCCTAGTGAGGAGCGAATGTCAACACTCCAATAATGGAATCACAAGTTATACTATTAAGGGAAAATTTGTAAATTGTTTATCTAGGGTTAATGAAGAATTCACAGACGTTTTAATAAATGGCCAATCAATTGTTATAGAATATAATAGGTTTATTGTAAGTATCTATAGCTCCTTCTACTGATGTGCTTATCGCCAGCTATGACACATGCCGCTCATGTCTGTAAAACGTTTCTAATGCCTGTGCATCAATTAACTCTTTATGCACTGTTTATAAATGTACCCTTAATAGAAGGCTGACCAGAATCTCTTTGCGGGTGGGTGACGTGTAGGGAGGAAACTGGGATGGAGAGGGCTGTAGAAACACGAGCTGCAGTGTAGAGAGATAGATCAGAAGCAGATGAGCAGGGGTCTCACAGCAGTTGCAGAAGCTGTCTTATGGCTTAGCAGGATTTCTGATGTACACCATCAGGGGCCATTCACTTGCCAGAAATTTGATGTGTGATTAGCCAGGCAATCACATGCCATCACTGGGTCCACCTCTAAAACTGGCATCATGATTTGAGGACCAAAGACTTCAACCACGTGAAAGAGAGGAAAGAGATGACGCAGCCTTAGAAGTGATGATGTCACCAGGCTACAGATGCAGGGAAGGGAGCATGGGAACCAGCAGCGTGAGAGAGAGAAGGGGCAGGAAGGTATGGGAAGATGGCTTTCTGACTGCCTTTCATGGCAGCATCCCGTGTGCGAGCACTGCTGTTTGCTGCTGGGTGACTATTCTTGGTGTGCATGAGTGGGTTGTGGGAGATGGGGCGTGGGGTTTGGCTGAGAAGAAGAACTTGAGTCAACAGGGGACCTGTACCAGTCAGCTGGATTTCATGACTAACCATGAGGCTGAGACACGTGCAGGTAACAGTACTCCTGCGGGGCCAAATGAGGCAAGTTCTGCTACGTCTGACACAGTTGCTAAGAGCTAATTACTCATACAGTCCCTGGCAGTCCAAACACCTGGGCTTCACCCGCAACAAGAGCCTAACAAAAACATAGCAGAAACTGGGGACACAACACCTTTTATAGTAATGATGGGACACAATTAACAGCAGAGGCAAAAGTTCCCTAAATCCTACACCACCGCCCTGCCATAGAGGCAATTAGGATCTGCTTGTGCCTTTCCCAACTAGGTATACACCCACAAATGCAGTTATTTTCAGTCAGCAACTTTGTTACTTGCTTATATGACATTTATCTGTAATTTCCTGTGTATTCTGTTACTGAATTACATATTTAATTGTGTACTTACCTGTAGTTAGACCTTTGAAGCACAAATATACAGTAAGAAATGAGAAAAAGTGCACTTGAAATATTTTTAATTTTACTGAGCAACAGCATCAAACTACACCCTGTTCCTGAGACACGAAGTGCCAGTAAGGTCTTCAAATCCTCATTCCAATTATGAACCTACTCCAGATTTCACTGATTTCCACAGGAGTCTTTCATTTGATTTCCCTATGAATTGGATCAGGCACCTTAAGTATTCTGTTCACCAGTTAGGGAACAGAAATAATGCCGTGTGATTTATGTGACCAGTCACCCCTGAGCAACGCAGCCCAGTTTGGGAGTATTGAATAATCCTATAACTGCAGCAAACAGCCCCTCACAAAATCATGTGTGGAGTCAATCTGGAGGAGTAAATTGAGGGGAGGCAGGAGGTACTGTGGGATATTCCACAAGGAGAAAACGAGACAATTCAATGAGTAAAAACCGCAATTTATTTGCCCAGTTATTTACAAAAACCAAAACCACTTCCTTGGTTGTTTACTGGGTGACTAGCACTAAGCAGCCACACAAACACAACAGCAAGGAAAAGATGATACAGGCCGCTCTGCTCTCCACACACTGCAGCTTAGAGGGGAGCACAGGAGTGGGAAAGGAAGTGGCATACCATGCTCTTTGCTTCCCACCCAAGCCCACAGATGCTCCAATCTACCTCTGGCATTTATCTGGCCCCCATCACTGTATTGTCTGAGTGCCTCTCAATCCTTAATGCGTTTATCCTCTCAACACCCCTGGGAGGTAGGGCGGTGCTATGATGCCCAGTTCACTGCTGAGGAAATAAGGCTAAAGTCCAGATTTTTAACCATACTTAGGCACGGCGGGGCTCAGCGTTGCAACACCTAACTGAGTTAGGAAATTTGATCTCGTGTTCAAAAGGGACTCAGGAGCCAAGACGTCATCGAGAGCTGATGGGATTTAGGCTCCTCAATTGGTTAGGCGTTGTAACACCGAACGCATCAGTGCCTAAACACCTGTAAAAATGTGTGCCTCGGCAACGCGCACAAGATGTTGGCAGCAGAAGGGGACTTGAACCTGGCTCACTCCAGTCTTAGGCTTAACCATTGGCCCTACTGAACGCATTTTGGGGGCTGTACGTTAAAGCAAAGGATGAAGCACAACAGAGCAAGGGGCCTGGCCAGCAGTGGCAGCCTCCCTTCAGAACCCTGTGGATTTCCATACAGCACTTCAGGAGGGCAACCCAGGCGCCTCCACACACCACGACATGGCAGCCGCTGGGGGTCACCTGCCCTATGGCCCTGTGCCTCAGTTGGAGCAGCAGTGGCCTGAGGCTCCCCTCCCCTTCCAGAGCAGCAGAGGTAGCATTATGGGGGCCCTGCCTCTCCTCTGTGAATGGCAGCAGTGGCCTTTCTTGCCTCATGAGGAGTCAGGGCACCTCGTTCCACAGAGGTTGGAGTGACAGCGGGACCACCTCAGTACTTGCTCCAGCAGCTGAGGTGGAGCTGTTTGGGTGTGTCAGGTAGGCCCCACCGCACTCCTCACCTCCTGCCACACAGTGTGCAGCTGATGCAGCGTCCAGAGCCAGGGTTATTGGGGTTAACATCCCACCGAGCTGCCTCACGGCACTTAGTCCCTCCCTGAGCTAGGCTCTCAGGCTTTCAGCAGACGGGCAGACGCCTGTGCCTCGGTTACAGTTAGTTAAGTCACATTTTCAAACTTTGCCACACAAAAACGAAGGCTGGAAACATATTCTCTGTCTTTCAAAAGTGAAAGCTGGAATTCTGATGTGATCACTCGACTTCTGGACCTGGGGCCCTGGGTAGAGGCTGTCACAGATCCTGGCAAGCGCCCTGTCCTGGCCACCCACTGTGAGACAGATCCGTGTCTCTGCTGCTCCTCTGGATTCAAGAGTATGAATCCTCAGAAGGCTGCAGCCCTGCTTTCACCCTTGGCCTCTATGGCATGTTCCTTGGGCACTGGCTCTCAGCCTGCGACCGCTTCTTGGAAACGGGGCTCCTCAGCCCAACTGCCTGAGGCGCCCAGGAGCAGCACTGATCCCTGCACTACCGCCGCCACTCAAATACACCTCCTCCATTGAACTCCACCACCATGGCGTGAAGCTTTTGGTTCATGGTTTAACTCTCTCAGGGGCATGAAGCAGCCGTAAATCATGTAACACACTCACACACCTGTCACAGAGCCTAAGACGTTATTACTGAATTACACAGAGCACAGAAGAGTACAGATCATAAAAAACAACAAACTGCTTCAACTGCAAAGGTCCCTCTCTAGCTCACCATTCCCATCTGTGTCCTTGGGGGACCAGTTGTGTGCCTCCTGCAGGCTGCTACATGCTGGATGACCTCTCCCTCTCATGGGTACCTTACCCAGCTTGTGCAACCTAGCTCGATCTTGCCCTCCATTTGCTCTCCTTGCCTGACTCCCTCCATTCCTTTGTGGCTCACTATTTAAACTATTCTAGCTCGCCTGGCTGCCATTGTTCTGTCTTTGAGGTATCTTTCCACGCTCCTTCCTTCTCCCGTCCCTTCAAAGAAGCCTTCTAAATTGGTTTTCAAAGGCTGCAGCTCAACCATAGTTGAGGTGTTTACATCTGACTAGGGTCACTGAATCCCAAGTACCACCTCACTGTATCTCGTACTGGTGTATGCCTGCTACACCATCTGTTGACAGTGCTGGATCCACATACATATGGGCACTCATGACACAGCCCTTCGTCATCTTCACAATATCATCCAGAACTCCTAAGTTGTACAGACAGAGCCCCAGTTCATCACGCTGGCCTGTAGTGCCTATACTTAATCCAGCCCTGCATGAAGGAGTTAAGGCTGGTAAAACCTGCTACTATACTGCATGAGGGAGGAGGCAGATAGACATTCAGTGGCAGCAGAACACCAACACAATGGAGACATTTTTCAGGAGGCGAAGGATGCGTACAGAGCAGCACTGTGGGACAGGCCTTTTGAGCAAGGGCTCCAGCCCAATGGGGATAATCCTAATTTTCTTGATCATCTGTGTAATTTGGGGGACAACCACCAGAGCCCTTCCATAAAAACAATAACTGCTGCCCACTGGAACAACTTCCAGGAGGGGCACAGTATAGCAAAAGCAGACATATGTCCACTCAGGACACGTCTTTGCACAAGTGCACAGACGGACGTGCTGGTTTTTTTGTGCTCCAGCACAAATATGCGGAGGGTAACAAGCAAGGCTAAGCATTAGGGGCTTGATCCAAAGTCAGTGAAGTCACAGTGACTTTAGTGGTCTTTACATCAGGCCTTAATTGTCATGCCCTTCAGTGAGCAGAAGTCTCAAACCCATCAGACTCACTTTCTTGTTCTAAATAGTGGGGTGGGGGCTCGGCAGCAAGTGGGTGTTCCTGAGAAGCATGAGCTGAAGTGTGACACTGATCATGGGTAGCTGCACATGGCTCTCTCCTGCTCTTTAATGCAGTTCATGTTCCCCCTGCCTTTTCCTCCTTGCTCACGAGTTACCTTGTATAACACTTGGCACTAACGTTGTGGAGGAAAAAAGTCCTCACCCGGGCTCCTCTCTTCCTTGCACTTAACCTTCTGTTTACAATGACCCATCAAGGAATTAAACATGACAGGAGAGCGACCAGGCACTTTATCAATCACGGGCAGCTATATCGCAGAAAGGAAAAGTTTGTGGGAAAGCAAAAATGACAAAACACGTTAAAGGGAAAGTAAAAAAAAAATGCACAGATAAATAACTATCCAAATCAAGTTGATCCAGAGAGTGATTGTGTCATCTTCAAGGCTCAAAATGAACATCAAGCTAAAGTCGTCTCTTTTGTTTCCCTTCCTGCTTGATAACTCTGTCTACTGCTTAAATGCAAATTAAGCAGAGCTCACATTCCTTTGTTTGAGACAGAGCTGTTTTCCCCCTAGATTCGGAACATGTGTTAATCCAACATACAGCAGGACTCTTATAAGTTCACATTGACAACATTACCACATGCATTTTAGCAGGACAAGAAAGACCTGCAACTATGAGTTTGGAAATGATGCCTCACAAGGCATACTTTGTACACAGATTATTACAATGGTCTGTAGGGAGCAGACACTGGGGGACATTCTATCACAAGGGTGTTCAGAATCAGCCCCTTACGTGTTCGTATGCTACTATTGAGTGCAACAGAGATAATTAGTTTTCAGTAGCTTAAAGTAGGGCAGGACTTTACAGACAGACTAATTTCTACTGGTACCAGGGAAGAGTTCTTATCTAAATCCAAGAAAAAGCTTTGGCATAAAAAGCTCCACTCCACGACATCTGAGTTAGCTATCCAAAGTACTACCTCAGTGCTCTGATGGCCTCGTTACCCATAGGACATTAGCTTAATGCTGCCGACATGGAGCACCTCATTTATGGGGGGTGGAGGAACCTACCACAATCTGGAAAATATCTCAGATTTGACATCTGTTGTTCTAACTCACCGTAGGGAGAAGACAGCTGAAAAAAGAGGAAGTAATGCACAAAAAAAAAGGAATACAAACTGCTGGAAAATTTGGAGTAATTCATCCCAAAATCTGAGTGCTCACTGGCCAGCCCGCAGAAAGGACATTACAATAAACAACCCCTTGCCAATCACAGATCTGCACATGATCTGGTGCTTGGTGCTGATCTCTCTGCAGAAAATGCCTCACCCACTCCATAGAGATAATTAAGAAACACATTTGCAACCCTGTTCCTTTACCTTCATTTCTCCTACCACTACATTGCCCTCCCCCTTCGCCAGGTTCTGGCAGAGATGCTGAGGGCATGTTTTTGTTTGTAAGTACAAGTTTGATCAAGTGCATGTTGACATGTTGGTCAGTTCGAAGGTAGAACTAATGGAGAGCTTTCAGGGTGTATTTCCCAATGGCGCAAGCTCTTCAACTCCAGCCTCTCTATTCCTGTTGCCTAAACCAAAACCTGGTCCTTTAAATAGTGATGTCAACTCTTGCTATTTTATCACAAGTCGTGTATTAGTTGGTGATTTTCTAAAAGCCCCAGTTCCTGCAGAGGAATGATTACAGAAGAATCTCATTTTTTCTGGTTTCTAGTCCAGATTGGAAACATGACCCATGTGCAATCTAAACGCTCAGAAACTCAAAGGCAAATAACCTCCCAAAAGTTACTGTCTAAAAAAAAAAAAAAAACAACAACGTACAGTTTTTAAGCCAAGTTCAGGATTTTTTTGAAGTCTGATTCTCAGTTCTAAATGTTTGGGGTTGCCAATACTGTAATGAACATAGTATAGCAAGCCATGCAGACAGCTGGTCAGAATGATTAGCTATCTATTTTCTGCAGAAAACTGACAAAAACAAAAAAATTGCTGCCATAAAAATATTTAAATGGGAAATTTAGACATTTGAAAAAATGGGACCCAACGATTCTTTCGGCAAATGAAAATTATGGGGCTGAAACCTGCTGATAACCATCAGTTTTTGGCCAAAAAATTTCAACTGTTGGTTTTCCATTAAAAAATCCTCAAGGAAAGCAAACACTTTCTGTGAAACTTTTCGTCCGGTCAAAAACTCAATTTTCTATTAAAAGAAAAAGACGTTTCAGCAGCAAACTTGACCTACATTTGACCAGCCCTACAACCACACTCCAATCTCTGGCAACATCTAAAGCAGAAATTTTTATCCACATCAGCTTCTTCACAGCTGATTTTAGAAGTGGGCTGAGGAGATATGCAGGATTTATGTTGTCCCTGTGGGTTTGATTGTCCCCAGCTCCTATTATGAGGGCTCTGGACTGGAGGAAGGGCTCAAGAAGCCTGATTAAGCACCAGAGACAATTACAAAGCATTCCAAAGGATGCAGGAAGGAGATAGGGAAAGGGTTGAATGCTAGAGCAGTGGTTTTCAACTTCTGGTCTGAGGATCCCCGGGATCTGCAGATTATGCCTAAAGGGTCCGTAAAAGGTTGTCACCATAAAACAGTGGTTTTCAACTGGTGTCAGTGTTGCATTTTGTCTGTAAATTCCCTAATGAGATACTACAGTTGCTATGGCAATTCCACTTCAGCTCATTAATAAATGAAGAGAAACAATTAACACAGGGAAAATGAAAACATAAAATATTGATGTCTGACTTTTGTTTTGTTATTGCTAGTTTTCTTGTTTCTTATTAGCAGTACAAATAATGACGGGGACACTATATATACAGATTGCATTTGGCAAAGGACAGATTGGATTTCTGTCTTTGAGAGCTAATTTATGTAATTAATTCATAACAACAAAAAAGAGCATCAGCTAAAGCCAGACTTATATGATGTTTTTGTATTGTTCACCATAAAATGCACTTAGTAAAAGGATTTATTGATCACCTGATAATGAAGGAACAAGAATAAGCTTCCAAAATGCAGCACCCAATCTATATAGACTGATAGGCATAATTGATTCCTTTCAATGCGTAGGTGCTAATGCAGGAAAAGATTAGGTTATCTGACTGGAGCAGCCTGAATGTTTAGATTGCTATTCAATAACTGCTTTGTATGGTACCAGCGGTTAGAGAGGCCTGTTTCATATTTGCAATCTTATCTGTCAACAGCTGTGCATAATCCTCCCTGAGTGGATCGATATAAACCAAAAGTATTGCGTTACAGGGTAGTAATTCCTCAGGAAAGGGAGCTATGCATTTAAGCCTTCTTTGATGGTATTGATATTAGCGGGCAAGTTAAAAGCTGGTAATTATCCCTCCCTACAAAATTGATCATTTAAAAGTTTTCATGATTTGGCAGCATGTATAACATGTGGGATGCGGGCCCAGAGGAATGCAGGAGCAAGCCAAGAGAAAGGAAGTGGAATGCTAATCATGTTCCCCTCCAACTTCAGACCTGAAAGAGCACATCTACCCTTGCAAAAGAGAAAAACAAAACAAAGCACCCTGTGGCGGCAAGTCTCCGAGCCCAGGCCTACAGATCAGGGCTCACACTAGGGTGCTAAAAGTAGCAGTGTAAATGTTCCTGCTCCAGCACTGAGGCTCACCCCAGCTTTCAGAGCCTGCACTTCAGCCCAGGTGGGAATCCTGTCCTGTTCGTTTTAGCTCCGCAGCACAAGCCCCACGAGTCTGTAGACCCAGGCTCTGAGACTCACTGTTGCAGAGTTTTTTCTTTTTCTTTCTTTCTCCTTTTTTTATTTTTATTCTTTTTGTAGTGTGGACATACCCAAACAGGCTCCACCAGCATCTTCCATTGGCTAACTTAGGTGGATCTCCACCTACCGTGCTGGCTTTCTGGATCATGTTCTAAGGCTCCCATTTTTCCCCATTCGTTGTATAGCGAGCCAAGGTGCCTAATGCTGGCATGGGTAGTGCACTACTGTTCCGGTAACTTTCTAGACATCTAAAAGTTAGGCATTGCAATGCTCAGCATTTCAATACTTAAGTCCCTTTGTAGATCTAGCCCCAAATTTTTTTTAACAAGAGACACATCACATGTAAGGCTAGTGTTGGAAGAAATCTCACCCTTCCACAGGTGTTCAGACACCCCAACCTCAAAATACCCATAGTGGTCACAGAGAAGTTAACTGAGGTACTGTCACTTTCTTACCAAGCTCTTGATCCTTGGAGAATTCAGTACCCATGTAGAGGCCAATTCTGATACACTTGTTCAAGTTCTTCTCTCCTGCCAAATTCTCAGGACCCAAATTGACTGAATCTGAATATCAGCACGGGGTGGGATAAGAGCAGGACTTCTCTCCTGAGCCAATCAGCACCTCCGCCAAGCTGGAATCAATGTTTTCCAGCCCACCCACCAGAGTGAGTGAATGACTAGAATGGCTCGCCACTGGAGAGACATGGTCCTGACAATATTCCAGAATGCTTTAGAGCAGAGGAAAGTGACCAGCCACAGGATCCGAATACAGATGGTATACAGATACACTGCCACGAACTGGAAATCTCAGTCATTGACATCTTGGTGCCTAAACTGAACCCATGTGTGCATCAGTCCCCCTGCTCGTCATGTCTAGTGAGATCTACCAAACAACCGGGTCCAGAATTGATACCCCTCTTCCCTCAAAAAAAAAAAAAAAAAAAAAAGTCTCACTCAGAGAAGGCAACTGCCTATGTCCTGGAAGCATGCAATAGGCCAGATAGTCCTCAAGATAACATTGCATGTCAACAATCTCACACATTACTTGTGGAACCTCTAACCGTCTTTTCCTAGGAAAAATCCCATGAGATGTGTTAATGACCACACACTCACAGAATTGTTTTAGCCTCTGACAGAATCCGTTACCTGGGTTCAGGGTGAGCCACACCACAGAGATAGTCTCGTTAGTGCTGATGGATGGGCCCTTTAAGGCTATGTCCAGAGGACAACTATTCACTCTCATCCTACTTCTCCTATGCACAAATTTTGACACACATGGCCCAGACTTTTCAGGAATAGCTTGTTCCTGGAGACCACACCCGTGGAACCCTATTCGGCGCACACTTATTGCCTACACTTTGAAGAAATTGTGAGGTGCCACAATTCCACTAAAATGAGTGTATACATTCGCAAAGCATATTGTGTGTGTCTCTCTCTTATACACCCCCCCACACAGGGTTTTCCTTTACACAGCACGGCGCCCCTTAAAACAGTGAATCCAGAACAAACCCCCCCTAAAGTTTTCTAGCTCTAATAGCCATAGGACCAAGAGCACAGCTTTTTTGGAAAGTAGCCAGTAGAGACTAGGAAAGACTACTAGAGAGTTTTTGAACCACAGTGTTTCCCAGAGTGGCACAGGAACAGATACAATAAGCTGGAGACAGGTAATGCTCTAGTCAGGAGCATCAGAGACGAGCCCTCCTAAAATCAAGTCTACGTGCTACTGCTAGTGAGGCCCTTGCAGAGAGTGGGATGAGACTTAAGGATGGATGGCCTGATTGATTCTGCCTCTCTCATTCCACCCAGGAGGAAGGAAATGGTGAGAGATCTGGTGAACAGCCAATTATGGCTTAATTAGGGCAAACTACACAGCCTCAATACACAGAAACTCAGTGGTTCCTAAGAGATCCTTAGATTGGTGTATTGTGTATCTGATCCATTCAACATTGCCATCCCTTATCTCTGATAATGGGGCCCATTGACTACAAACAGACAAACTTTTGTGTACTGAATTCCTCCTGAATCAACCCTTAACAACAACAACTAAGAGCTAGTACCGTTAGCATATTATAACGCTTTTCAGCCACTGATCTCAAAACACTTTACAAAGGAGGTAAATATCATTATCCCACTTTACAGATGGGGAAACTGAAGCACAGGGAGGTAAGTGACTTGCGAATGAGGAGTTAGGTTATACTTAAGTAGGATCTATTCAGTGGGGGGGCGGGTCTTGGAGGAGAAGGTGGGTTTTTATGGTATTAGTCCATTTGCCTGAATTTATTTAACCAGCGTTTTCCTACACTTTCCCATCACTATGTTAGTTTAATGAAAGCCAGTCAGGGTGGACTGTCCTCTGCATGTATTTTACTGTGCTGATTGACTCCTTCAGGCTGCAAGGAATGCTCTTATTCAGTCCAGTGAATTGCTCTGTGGGTACCATTGCCTGGGAGAACTGAGGCCTGCTCTTAGTGAATGCAAACTCTTTCCCACAGTGCACATTTTGAAGTTAGGTACCAGATTAAACACCTGGAGCTCTCAACCAACGTTGCATTAAAGCCAGGTCTCCTGGGTTAAGCTTGAGGAATGCTGCCCAGAAAATGTCCCACTCACCCTTGACGTGAGTGAATGGAGTCCCTGTGGGAGCCAAGATTTTCCAAAAGTGGCTAGTGATTTTCAGTGGCTACATTGGGAAAAGGGGAAAAGTGACAAGTGTTCACCTTCTGAAATGAAGGTGTCTTGAGTTGGGCACCCAAAATCATCTGTCACGACTGGAAATCTTGGCCTGCATACTTGTATTTATTTACATATACATTGCACCCATTGAGATTTGTAAATGCCTAACCTGAATTGCTGTGTGATCTTATGAGTGTAATTCTTGTTCTACCTCTCCCTTGCTCTGTCTTTTGTTTGTTAATTTCTCACTTGCTCTGTCCTCCAAATTTATTCTGTAAGTTCTTCAGTGGAAGAACAGTGTTTTCTACTTGTTTCTTTAACGTATACATCAGAGGAAAGGAAATGATCTATGTCCAGGGTGAACTGAAGGAAAAACATTTCCAGTGATGGGTCTGTCACTGTGGAACACACTATCAGAGGAAATCAGAATAGACTACAGCCTGATTGTTTTCAGAACTTGGTGCGAAGCCCATCTTTTTTGAAGACGCCTGCCCAGAGTAACAGAAGGTAAGAGGAACAAAGAAAACAAGGCAGATGGAGGAGGAGAAAAAAATCTCCATTTACTACCAGCCCAAGCCCTAAGAGAGCAACGGAGCACACTGATTATATTCTATGTCACTCTTAGTTCTATATTTTGGTGACTCAATTGCAAACCCCTTCCTTCCATTAGTGAGCAATTACTGCCACAAATGTTCCACTGAAGCCAGCAGGACTTACTCGTGTGAGTAACTGCTCACCAGTGTGAATAAGGGGCTCACAACTCAGCCCATGGTGTACTATAACTATAATCATCATAGATCTGATTTAGTTGTGATAGTCTGAATGCCAGGTCTGGTAGTATTAGCTGGAAAGCATCTCTCTTTCACCAAGAGAAGTTGACCTAGTAACATAAGAAGAGCCATACTAGGTCAGAACAATGGTCCATCTAGCCCTGTATCCTGTCTTCTGACAGTGGCCAACATGCTTCAGAGGGAATGAGCAGAACAGGGGAATTATCGAGTAGTCATCTACTGTCATCCACTTCCAGTTTCTGGCAGTCAAAGGCTGGGGACACTCAGAGCATCGGCTGCATCCCTGATTGGCTTGGCTAACAGCCATTGATGAACCTATTTTCCATGAACTTATCTAATTCTTTTTGAACTCAGTTATAAGTTCCACAAGAACTTATAGCTGAATCAACACGTTCCACAGGTTAATTCTCTGTTGTGAGAAGAAATACTTCCTTTTGTTTGTTTTAAACTTGCTGCCTATTAATTTCATTCGGTGATCGTGGGCTCTTGTGTTATGGGAAGGGGTAAATAACATGTCCTTATTCTCTTTCTCTGCACCACTCATGATTTTATAGATCTCTGTCATATCCTTCCTTGGTTGTCTCTTTTCCAAGTTGAAAAGTCCCAGACTTTTTAATCTCTCCTCATATGGAAGCTGTTCCATACCCCCTAGTCATTTTTATTACCCTTCTCTGTTGCCTGCACTATAAATGTGTCACTAATTCCAATACCTCTTAGCAAAGAACTTTTTGGTTTCCTTCAGTTTGGCATAGTTCAGTACTGTCCCCTTTTAAATTTCCTCATGTCAGCATGATTCACTCACTGGTCAGAAGAAAGTGGGCTAGAACCATACCAGCAACAACTGCGTTAACAGTAGGTGGTTTCAGCTCTCACGTGGACAGCTGAGATCTCAGTTGTTGTTGGCCCTGCATGGGCACAAGGAGCCAGTCTCATCCTTACACATGTAGCCAAGCGCCACATACAACTGCAGCCCTTGTGCTTACCTGATCACAAGGACTGCTCCAGGCTAATTCCGCTGCCCAGAGAGGGCAAGAAGGGGATGGCTCATGGAGCCTGCCATGTACATGAGGGATATTATCTCACTCATCTTCTCGCTCTCATATCCTGGAGCCAGCACAACTACAACAACACTACGAACATAGATCTGACCGGCAGAGACAGACACCCGTACGCTTACATCATCTGATTATAACTGCTCTTTGTTGGAAGGTATATTTAGTCCGTATAGCAAACAGAGGAGAAAATTCAGCAGTCATTTAACGGCTATATTTGTTAGCAGCTCAGTGTGATGAAACAGCTTAGAATTGATCTGAGTTTGCTCCATTCTTCAATACTATACACAAAATGAGCTATGGTAGGCCAGATTCATCCTTTATCCAATTCCACTGACCTCAGTGAAGTTAAACCAAGAATATATTTGGCCTAATCTATGCAGTAAGAGTATCTCATTTGGTAGCCCTCTAACTTCTGGACCATCAGCTCAAGAACTGAAGGCCAACCCAGCATGTGACTCATTGCCAGGGCTGAAGTATAGGGGAGGTGGGAATTGTGTTGCATTGTTAGCAGTGCTGGTAAGGACACGTCAGAGGAGATGTTAAATAATGTTCCCTCAAATGTGTCCAGCTGAAAACTGAAGTGCCCTTATTGCTTTTCCAAAAGGCTGGGGATGAGGGTAGGAGGGGAAATGGTGCCCTAGCCAACATTTACATTTCCAAAAATAGATTCCAATGCCTGAGGTTTGTATGGACTGCCTACACAGAATAGGCCTCATAGACTCATGGATTTAAAGGTTAGAAGGGACCATCATGATCATTTAGTCTGACTTCCTGCACATCGCAGGCCACAGAGCCTCACCCACCCACTCCTGTAACAGACCCTTAACCACTGGCTGATCATGATTTAAAGGCTTCAAGTTACAGAGAATCCACCATTTGTAATTTAAACCTGCAAGTGACCCATGTCACAGGCTGCAGAAGGCAGCAAAAAAACCCAAAACTCCAGGACATTCACCATTGTTCTATCTGAAGCACCTTGGGATACCTCAGACCGGATGCTCAGCTGGTGTAAGTCAGAGGGGCTCCACAGAACTCAATGATGTTATGTTAGTTTTCACCAGATGAGGATGTAGCTCCTGGTGCTCTTTGATTCTTTTCATTTCGGCCTTAATGTCGGCCCTTAGTTCTTGCAGGTTTGGGTCTAAAATTGGTCTAAAATACAGAGTGCAGACGACTGTGCTAGCCTTGGCTAAACTCGAAAATTTGAGTTTAGTGAAACAGACTTATAATCAGTCTAATTAAACTAGTGCAAACTCCTGGTGTAGGCACATTTAAACCTATTTAACCCTTATTAAATCAATTTAGGATGTCTGCAATAGGGGTTTGCACTGGCTTAATTAGATGGATTTTACATCAATATAGGTGAACCAGTACAACATTTCTACTGTAGACAAGGCCACATGCCCTTGGCAGTATGAGGAGTGTGAAAGACTGTGCTAGGAACTAAAGCACTGTTCTCACCTTTAGAAGCAGCAGCAGAATTTTACCTTTGCAGCCTCAGAATGGAGGAGGCTGCCCAGATTCTCAACAATATACAGGTCCCAATCGCCTATTGACTTGATCTGGGCTCATGCATCACACCCTTTAATTTTTGTTTAGCCTAATTTGGACTGGTGACTTAAATAACGAGCCTGCTCAAGAACACTGTCAGGAGTCTAGGTAGCAAAGTCACACAGAGAGAGACTATTAGGACACAACAAATCCATTCCTCTTTCCAATGAAGACAATGTTAATTAAAATTCTTGTAAATGTTACTAGGGAAAAAAAAAAAGGTTGCACGAATTAACTAGATATTTTAATCTTACAAATGAGGGACAGGAAGTAATATTTGGCAAAGGTTAAAGAGCTATTTTGCACTCTGATTGCCAGGTTTGTGACATTCTCTCTGACAACAGAAAACAAATTTCTCTAATTCCCCCTTAAATGAAGGAGTTTTTCACTCTTTTGCTGCTGCTAATGGAATGCTGTTACTTTTAAATACCCTGACGCAGAGGTGAAGATGGCTCGGGTTAGTTAATGCAGTGATCCCAAAGCATAACATGGCCATGCTACAGCCGTTCACACTCTTTAATGCTTTGAAGGCTTGCACACTGAATGAATCAGTCCAGAATAATCATGCCACAGTTTGCAATTTTAACCTCATCAGTTTTAATGAAGATAAAGGGGCTCAGTTAATGTGTCCAGTTGGGCTTAACAAATTAACCACACTGCTGAAAAAGTGTGTGTGAACAGAATAATTGTCCTCATAACATTCATTAGGAAGAATAATGTTAACTTAGCTTATTCTCTCTACCCCTATCCATCTCTATTTGCCCTCACTGCTTAAAGAAGGCTACACAGCTAATTGTCATTTCTGATCTTATTCCCAATGTGCCTTTTATGAACCTTTCTGTTATCAATTCACAACCTTACTGCTGATTTAAGCTTTTTATGTTTAAAAAGATATTATGTCTGTCTAGCACACAGATGACTTTCAGAGGAGCACCATCAACTAACTAACAACTGGCCACAGTTTTTCTCAAGTTCTCCATGAAAATAACCACTGGAAAGTCTAGATTCCATTGCTTACTTCCACTGACTCACTACATAGCTGTGATCAAGACACACTATCCCTGTGTCTCAGTTTACTCACCTGTAAGTTAGGGATAATAATATCTGCCTTACTGGACTGTTGTGACCGACTGGTTTCAATCTGTCAGTAACTCATTTGATATAGAGCAGAACTGATGTTAAGAGGAAGTCTAAAAATCATATGAGCCTTGACTCTGGAAACTCAGAGGCAAAGCAGACAATGAGATATCTGTTACTTTAACACTTTAGGTCAGGGACAAGAAAGGGAGTAACCTCCTCAAAGACTCAACAAGTCACCAGGATATGATCAAGAGAAATGCAAATGTGGGTTGAAAGTCCCCATTTCCCTGGAACTTCCCTTAAAAGATTATTTAAGGTGATAAAATATAAAGTGTAACCAACAAGAACTGAAGCGTTGTCTAGACTAGGGATTAGCATTGATTTCAGTAGTCTGTGTCTGGCAACTCGTGTAACTGCACCACTACAAGCTCTTGGTGTAGACAGGCTAAGCTGCTATTTGCATCAGTTGGGCCAATCCCTGCTTGAAACTGCTGTAAAATTCCACCAGTGCTAATAACAGCTTTCCTTATTTGCCTCAGGGGGTTGAAAAAAAGCAACTGATGACTGAAATCTCCAGTACAAGCCTACTTAGGTCCATTACTCACCAAAGTCCTGAGTGAACTTGCCCTGAGAAGAAGGCTATTTGGCCTGATAATAAGCCAGACATATCAAAGAAACCCAAGGAATATACCCAGGCCATGAAGAAAACTTGAGAGACCTAAAACCATGAAGATTTGATGTCGAAGGCTGGGAGGCCAAAAAGGGTTAGAGTGGAAAAAGGGAACAGCGAGGTCTGCTGTTTGAAATAGCAGTAGGTCGAGATGTACTAGGAAGCTTCTACTGCACATCAGCAGGGTGTACAATGACACTTAGTGTGTGGTATGCAGAAGAACTGTAAATTTACACCCCAGCTTGCTGCACAGGAAGTGGAGAGGGGCCTCAGGTATTGTTTTATTCAATATCACTACTAGAGCTGTGCAAACAATAGGTTTTTTGCTTTGCTGGCACTTTCAGAAAAATCTAAATCCCTCCCCACCTCTCACCCCCAATTGTTTTGGGTAATCCCAGAAACAGTCTTTTTCTGAATTTTCAATTAATTGAAAACATGGAGAACATTTCATTTAGGGGCAGATGAAATGTTCCACTTCAATTTTGACCAATTTTTTTAAAGTTTTGATTTTTTTTTTTAAATGAAAGGAACTTTCAAAATGAAACGTGGTCTTGAACCAAAAAAATAAACCCTCTTTTTCACTTTTAGCATTGGGTAAGTTAGTTATATTTTCATGTATGTAGAAGTAATGATTGTTTCATAAAAATTAGAGGTTACACCCAGTGCATTTTGTATATTGGGGGAAAAAAAAAAAGTAAAAGCTCAGATCCTCCGCTAGTGTAAACCAACCTGAATTCAATGGATCTAAGCCAATTTACAATCTGTAAGCATTTATAAAGAACCCATCCCAGATAGTAGGCACTGCAGGTCTAGTCATTGGTGGTCATTACAGCCTACAGGAGTAATTTCCTTGAGTTGCCTTGAGTTCTTGAAAAGAAAGTCTTCCCCAGGCAGAGCAATAACAATGTTAAGGGACCAAAACAGGCAATGCAAGATATTATTATTAAACCAAAATATGTCCATACCTCATATAACAGCAACAAGTCTAAAAGTTAAACTACTAATTAGATCCATGGTTATCTCTAGAAAGGTATTGACATTCTGAATCAATCACTAAAGAAGCCAGTCCTCAAGTTTAGAAAAGTATCATTTAAGAAGAGAAGAGAAGATGGTGATTATTTCTGAAGTATTTGCAATAACGATTTCCCACCAGTCATGAAGGAAGAAAGAAATTCTTATCCTTTATTGTTGTCAGTGCTGTCTTTTCAATGATAAAATACTTATTTTCCTTCTCTCTCTTTCTAGTGAAAAGCACTGATCAGCATGAACTCCTAATTAACCTGATATATAAAGCTATCCCTTTGCTGAGCCATTTAAAATGTCCCCCCAGGTTCTGAGGCTGTCATTTCAATCTCTGGGTCATGCCATATTATTTTGTGTTGCCAACAATGGCATGCAGTTGAAAAAAAAAATCAGAAAACCTTATTCAAGCCAGAGAAAAGGTCTGAGTTTTCTTGCCTTTTGGGGTTAATCACACTGCAAATCAATTTGATGAATACTGTGGATTTTTACCCCCTTCCAACATTTGTAAAAGTGGACCAGGAAATACAATGTACTTGTTAGCTTTTCATGCTCTATCTATCGTTGTTTGCTTAACCATCTTTGACCCCTTGAACTATAGTGGATGTATCGAAATAGACTTTTCCCAGCTATCGGTTACATAAAAGAGTCGGTTTGCTCAGTCCTCTTAGACTTTTCTGAAGCTGAATGTAGGCAGCATTACTGCCCTCTGTGGTGTGATAATACATTAAAAAACCCCTTTCATCATCTCATTTATGATCTGAAATTACATTGCACTGAAGCATTAGAAGATCCACTATTCACAGAGATAGGCTAATTTTAATGATTAACTGAGGACCTGTTAAATTTTACGTCAATGCTCTACTGTCATTATGGAATTAGTATTAACTGTCATGTACTGTGAGCATTCTAACAGGGCCAAATATAATTGACAGTACCAAGGAGCAGAAATTTAGTAAACTTACACTGAGCTGATATCATTAAAAACAAAAACCAAAAACAACCCAGACATCCTCAGTTTGATGCCAGAATGTTTTGGTCCCCTTGCAATATAAAAAACAATAATTTTTTTGTCCCTTCCTCTCTCTAGCTGTTTTTAATTGAACCTGGATAAAATTAGCAGACAGAAAATCAACACTTGCAAAAATGTCTCATTACAAAATGATGGCGGGATATGTCAGTGAAACTCCAGCAGTTTATTGTACATCGGCCATAAAATCTTTAATGGCTACAAGCGTGCCTCTCATATCTACTTCAAAAAGCATGTGAGAATAGGAGGTAAGAATAGGGATGCTCACTGTAAGGATTGTACATCCTTTTATCTGTATTTTTATCCTTTACAATTACCATCATCAGAACGTTCCATTTTATTATTATTATGAACCCCATGAGACTCTATTATTCTCTTTTACTCTCTCCTTAAAGACCAGCCCAGATCCTCAGCTGGCATAAAATGGCATTGCTCCATTAACTCACACCAGCTGAGGATCTGATCCCAGCCTTTTTGTGGCACCCCCCCACCAGCAACAGCAATCTGACTTCAGATCCCTTTGGGCTCTATCATTGCCATTCATTGTACCGTTTTTCTTTGCCTTTCAATTTTATCCTAATCTGTAATAGGAAAGTTAACTATAATCTGGTATGCAGTGGTCTGAGAAGGTTTGGCATCCAGATACACTACAGTAGTTAGCTTGTCATTAGGACAAAGGCCCCCTCCTGGCCCCTACCCCACCAAGATGCACATAGGAAACAATTTAATACTTTTACTCTTATTAGCAAATTTACTAACAAAATAAACAAGATCATGCACACTGCAATAGAGCAAAGGAGAGAAAGATATGTCCAGCATTTGCATTATTTATATAATCTCTTGGGGAGGGGGAGTCCCAAAGTAAGCAAGGTGATGTCTAAGGTATCAACAGGTGATCTCCTGGTGTCTCTCATGGCACATAGGCCAGGAAACAGCTTTTATGATGTGTTACACCGATGCCCATTGTATCTTGTACATATTTGTAAGGGTTTCAGCCTCTTTTCCTTATCTGCATGTCTAAACCCACTTATTTTTCCCTCGTGCTATAGGTTAATCAGCCATTTATTTATACTCACCATTTACATCACTTGGTTGCTATAGCATTAGTGCACTTTAATACATGTGATATTCAATTATACATATGCCTTAAAAATAGCTTAAAATATCAGCCTCATAGACTATAAGGTCAGAAGGGGCCATTACGATAATCTAGTCTGACCTGCACAACGCAGGCTATAGAACCTCACCCACCCACACCTGTAATACAGCCCTAATTTCAGACTGAGTTAGTGAAAACCTCCAATTAGGATTTAAAGACTTCAAGGTACAGAGAATCCACCAGCAAGTGCCCCATGCTGCAGAGAAAGGTGATCAGTGACCCGTGTTTGTGGTTTCTTGCTCCATACCAGACACTGGACTTCTTAGACTTGTTCATCGTCATCCTTAATTGAGAGACTTAAGGTCACTTCTCTGCCACTCACTTTTGCCAAGGTAGGCCTTGATTAGGGAGGCTAAGCTAACTGTTTCACAGGCCTTAGGCCTGCTGGTCCTTTATTGTGTTACAGCATCAAAGAATACTCTCACATTACTTAAATATGCTACATCACATTTCTCAACCTTTTTGATACCAGGGACCAGCTCCCTAGACTGTGTCAGGGAGATCTCAGGGACTGGTGCCAGCCCATAGACCGGTCGTTGAGAAAGACTGCTCTACACAATGCGTATCTCCTTCCCCCTCCCGTTACAATCTTCATTTTATCTTCTGCTTCAAAGCTCGTCTAGTTCTCCCCAGAGTATCCTGGTCTTCTTTGACAATCCAGTTCTCACTTCATCACTTGTTGTGCTGTTTTTCACTTCTCTGTCATGAGATTGATCCACCCACAGGAGCTTCCTTTTCTCTGACAGCCATGTATGCCTCATTATTCCCTTGATGGTTTCATTTTTCACTCTGTCTTCGCTAGTTGATCTTCATGATCCTTTTCAAACATTTGTTTTCAAAGTTATTTCAGCTCTCTCCCTCTCTTTGTTTTCATGTGTACACATCTCATATCCCTGTAGTATCCTTGAGAGGATGCTCGCATCAAACATCCTTCATTCTTGTATGATCAGTCTGTCTCTTGTTCTCAAGGCAATAAAAGTCTCTTGGCCACAGGTAAGTGACTCAACAGCAATCCAAATGTGATGCTTTATCAATGAAGTCTAGTCCTTTTCTGCCAAAGAAAAATGCCAGTATGGCAGAAGATATAAAATGGAGAAAATGAGGGACCTTCTGGCACAAGAAAATACAGGAGGAATTCTCTTCTTTCCCTCCCAGATCCACTCCCCCAAAAGAAAAGCCAAGTGCAGTCCCTGTTGTTACCTCTGCCTTACACATCTTAGCTTGCTGTACAAGGATTTCCAGAAGAATAGTCAATCTACTGTTTCTGGTTCTACCATGAGGAGAACCTCTTTTTGTCTGTTTTCTGGTATCTTTCAGGTATCTCATATTAACCAACAGTTGTACTTCGCTGATCTTGAACTGCAGCTGTTAAATTCTGAAATTCCTGCTCTGCTCTCTCACAGCTTTATTTGGGGCTATGTCTACAGTTCAGAGTGCAGGGGTGGGAATAGTTGTGTGCACCAGTGCTGCTTGAAAAGGCCGACATTAAGGCGAACTACGGACCTCTAAGTTTGCATCTGCAACATCCAAATGGGGGAGTTACAGCACAGCATGTTGGGCGCGTGCTGCTATTCGCACCTCTGTAGTCTGAACTGCTGGGCAAGGTAGACATGCCCTTAGATTTCAAACGCTGTTTGTCAAGGTGACCATGGAGTTTCATGGTCTGTGCTCCACAACACAAAAGTTCTGATCTCAAGTCCTCCTCCTGCCTAAGGGTCCAATACAGCACTAAACTATGCATGCCTTGCGCCAAAAATTGGAACACTCCATGCATTTGAGGCACTAAGGGCTAATTCCACAAAAATACTTGGGTGTTGAAATGGCTAACCCCTAAATGTCCTGCATCTAGTGGAATTCATAGAACCAGAGTTAGGTGTGCAGGCTCCCACACAGTGTATGGGGCGCCTAAATAGATTCTCAGAAGCCAACAAATTGAGCAGGGAGCTGTCCAAACTAGCCAGGAATGAAATGCAAAGGAATGGTTTGGGGTTCGAGGGGTAGGCCCATAAAGGTACTTACATGGGTAATTCCTACTGACCTGAGGAGCTTGTAGGCACCTCTCTCTGCTCAGAATTCTCAGCCATGAATTGTCTCCTGCTGTTAGATGGCTAAGTGAGTCATAGCCTGTCCTAGCAGGCAAAATCCCAGACCTTCCTCACGTTAAACCAGAGAGGGAAACCCACCCCATTATATGCAATAGCCCAGAAGTTAGGGCAGGGAATTGAGCCTCACTCACCTACATCCTGGATTCCTGTCTTAACTACAGGGATATGGAGTCTCTCTCACTCCAGTCCAATTACCATGTAATAATCTATACAAAGTGAAACAGCTTCAATAGGAGAAATTGAGACAGTCCTACCCTACAGCACACAAAACTCTGGTGGTTAGGGCACTCCCCTGTAATGTGAGAGAGACCTGAGTTCAAGTTGCCCCTTTATGTCAGAGAAAACAGAGATTTGAACCCAGGTCTACTAACCCTCAAAAAATTCCCAACTTACTCACCCTCGGCTGCCTTTTGAGTCAGGTATCAAGTCTCAGACATGATCTGAGCATGTCTATGGGATCAAGTCCCACTGGGAAGCTGGGGGGGGAAACCACTCCTTTGAGAATCCTGCTTTAGGGCTGCTGCAGTTTTGGCTTCAGCTACAAGCAGCTGTGAACTGCAGGGCCATCTCAGTGCTTAGGCAGCTTTGTGCATGCCAACTGACGGAAGCTTAGGTATGACAAGGACTTAGGTGCCTATGGGGTTAGATAGCACCTGAGCAATGGTTTGAGAATGTCAGTGGCACCTAAATCATGGTCTAAGGTGTTTACATTGGCAGTGAGGTGCCTAAGCACCTTGTGGATCTAGCCCTAACTGCATGTCATATACCTTTTCCCTCAGATTCCCTGATCCCACCTCTTTTACATACTCCCCTTTATGACAA
>ML675614.1:13090592-13326072 GCA_007922155.1 Mesoclemmys tuberculata | reverse complement strand
GGAAGTCAGGCCATAGCAAGTGTGAGAAGAAAGACCAAGCCCATGGCTTTCCTTATTTAAACATGTTTAGCCCATCCCAGCTGCTTTCTGGGGCAATGGCTGGCAGTTCCTCACTTCATATAATTCACAGGTGGGTTTCAAAATTTACTCACTGGTTCATCCCAGTGGATTCCCTCCCATTTCTTCTCCACCCTTTGCTGGCAGTTTCTCCCTCACCATTTTGTGTGGGGCAATGTCATAATGAATTGAAATCCTGGTACATCTCAAGACAATGGCAAAACTCCCAGTGACTTCAATGGGAGCAGACCTTGGTCTATTGCCTCCAAACGTGATATAATTAATGTCTCTTTCTTTCTCACGAATTGAATCCAAGGTTTGCATGGAATGTACTGAGCCATTACACTTTCATCAATTAAAGCTTAACCTTTTCCTATTAATGTAAATTTCATTTTTCCATCCTCAGGAGTAATGAAATATAAATATTACAAGCATAAGGAAAATAAAGCCAAAAATGTCTTAGTTCGTCACCAGTGAACTTCCTGCAGGGTTCTTATCTTTCCCTCAAACTGCTTTTGTAACACAAATATACACTACAACAGGTGCTATTTCTCCCCTAAGTCCTCTAAACCCAAGTGGGTGGATGCTAGGGCATCTCTTCACCTTGTTGAAATCCAATTGCTGGAATATCCCCTTGGAATTCCAGGTTGCCTTTCAGATGCTTTGACTAGCACATATACGAAGGCTATGGAGCCAAGCAGATTTATACCTGCTGAAGATCTGGCCCAATACGTTCCTAGTCAGAAAGATCAAGTAAACAGGCTTCAAAAAAGGCCTTCCTCTTCTCCTGAGCATTATATAGCATCCCTTGTATTTTACACAAGAGGTTGGTTGGCCCAGAACACTTCCATTACACAACAGCCAGTCCTCAACACATTTTGTATATTTACAGTTTTGTGTTTTCTTGTATCTGTGTTTTAATTTTTGAAAGTTCCTTCTTTGATGCTTGAGAAATCTATAATGCAGCTAACTGTTTCCTACATTTTTGCTACTAATAGAAATTATACACTATTTCAGTTGCCAACTGCAGGAATAAGCAAATAATTTGGATTTTAAGCAATTAATTTGTTCTATAGTCTTTCCTCTATGTTTTTTCAAGTAACTTTTCTGATCATGGAGTTATGTGGCTTTGTGACTGTCGCGTTGTCTGGAGTGGCTCACAACTGGGAGTGCTGACATTAGGGCAGACTGTCATAAAATAGGGCAGACACCTGAAACTGGGGTGTGTTCTATAATTAGAATTCATCAAGACAGTAACAAATGTGAACACCTGGATCATTAGACTTGTCTTACCATATAGAATCACAGACACCCCTCTCAGATTCTCCAGTCTATCTTGCCACCCAGACAAACTTGACTTTGTGATAAAAGGTCACAAACCAGAAATCACACCACATCAGGTTGCTCCCAGTCCCTAGAGACCAGGCACTTTCCCCATATCAGCTGCTACTCTAGATCTTACACCAAAGACAATGCTGACAGCCAATTCTATAGTAAACTAACTAAACATTTATTAGCTCAGAAAGGAAAGTAAGTGATTGAGAGGTTAAAGCAGGTAAAATATATGCACAGATGAGTCACAATCTAAAATTCCAAATGGTAGCTGAAATGTAGTAATCTGCCAGCTTTCCAAAAGTCTCTCTGACTACCCAAAATAACTCTGGGGCTCTCCATCTTCTTGTTCATTTATTCTTGCTATTTAGAATCCAAACAGTCCAGAAATGTAGGATCTTTACCTGAATCTATAGCTTCTTCTCACAGAAAACAAGCTGCCAGGTTCACTATCCATGTGGGCCTTTCCTTTGATGATGGACAGTGAGGAATGCATTTAGAGTCTTTGACCTCTGATCATCACTTAATGACCCATTACTTTGAAATTAGCACTTTTCTCTTAAAGTTCTTCATTTGCATTCCACAAGGCTTCTTCCTTGTTTGATGACTTAGTTAGTTACAGGGGTACACACAATACAAATGTTTGCTACTCCATTACAACAGGACACAGATAAGTAAAACCAATGCATGTAACATCCCATTAGCTTCCATTAAGTTGAAACACCAAATATGCTCACATATATTTAACAATTACTTTGATCTATACTAACACACAAGTGAATTGACCTGGGGCTTAACAACAAGCTGGCAACTAGTTGGCCAGCATCACAGTGACATTTTCCCAAACAAGCAGAATGCATTGTTTTGGGGTCCACTGATGATACTTGCCAATGTTTGAAATCAGGTGGGAGCTCCTTTACAATGACATCTGTGCTGCAAACAGTCAGATGCTGGGATGGCAAAAAAATAACACAGGTTGCCATTAAACAACAATTTAGCTTACTAACATTTAAAGGGGAAAACATGTATTACAAGGTCAGCGATGTCTACTTTCAGTTCTCCTGGAATCTGGCTTCTCTTTGTCACGGAGACAAAAACTATGATCACGGAGCAACTGCTACCTTTTTTGGTTCCAACCTCACCATTCATGAGCTATTTAACAGCCATGTGTGGTTAGTTAAGGACACCTCACTTTCTTTTACAATGTAGGCACTCTCCAAAAGCCACCATTCTGGCAGTCCATGATAGTAAACCTTCCTAGGACTTTTAGTTTTTGGTGTAGCAGATGAGGCGGTAAAGAAAATGTCTCTTGGGGCAGCCTCCAATCCTTCAGCTACTCATTGCAAGAGACTAACGTAATTCACAAAAGTTGGAGTCATTGAGAGCACTTGACCCATTCCTTGATCCCTGTATTACTGCTACAAATAACCAGAAACAGCCCATTCTGCCTCAGTTACCCTAATAGCTGACGTTTTAGCTAACTGATAATGTTCTTCTGGGCCCAATACCATCACACAATGCACACACCACAACTCGCAAGCTTTATGACCAGTTTTACATTTCCCCTTTTGTGCTCCCCATTGCTTCTTTTGTTCTTGACCCAAAGTTGACTAAAGTCAATGGAAATCTTTCCTCCCACTTCAACAGTCAATTCCTTAGGAAAAAAACAAAACAAAACTTCCTTAACACATTTGTAAACAAATTCCATTTATCATATAACCCACCCCCACTCTGCATTTGACAAAGTGCGAGCAGGGAGACTGAACATTCAGGTCTAATGGGATTTGGTTCCAACTTCAAAACCACCACATGGCTCCACTGTCGCTTCAACTTCTCACTGCAGTTCTATCTTTTTCCCCCCCTCACAGCAATTTTCCTTCCTTTGCGATGATACCCTACATTAGCTATGCTGGCAAACCTCCCGGGCGAAATGCAGCTTTTAATAACAAAAATGGTCTTTGCCTGGTACAGCTTATACCGGTTCCCCAGACAAATAAATTATACCAGGAAAAAGACACTTTGGCGCTATAACTGTGTCTACAATAGGGCTTTTACTGGCATAGCTGCAATGGCTATGCGTGATTCACGCTGGTAAAAGTTTTAGGTGTAGACCAGGCCTTAAGGAAACTCAGTGCTCAGCTGCATTTTTTCCTTGGTCCTCATCCCTTCTGTCTTCATACTCAATGGAATCTAGGATGTTCCAAACCCTGGATGCACCACTTTCCATAAGGCATGACTTTGGAACACCATGGTCACAATTAAAATCTGCCATTGTAATTTTTTCATAACACAAATAAAAAGGACTTGATACCCCATCTCTCCAGAGTCATATGAAAACACAAGATCTTAATACACAGCTCAATAGTTTAGAACTAAATGTCATGTCCCAGTATGTATTTAATCAGCACATCATTTTATATTATTATTTATTATTTACATGACAGTCATTTCTAAAGGCACCATTATGCTATGCCTGGTCCAGACACATGTAAGACAGTTCCAGCCCTAGCTTACAATTTAAATAGACTACACAGACAAGTGGTGGGAGAAAGGAAGAATTATCATCTGTGGTTTACAGATGGGGAAATGAGCTACAGGGAGTAAAATCCTGGCCCCACTGAAATCAGTGGCAAAATTCCCACTGACATCAATGGGGCCATGATTTCCCTTTATGGGATGTATTTACCCAGTGTATTCACTATTTTCATGAACACCCTGCATTGATTTATTTTATTATTACTATCACGGAACCGCAGAACCACAACAGACAGAAGAAAACCACATACATAAATCAAATTAAACACATGCTTCAATTCTTTGCTGACTAGGAATACATCTCTACAAATACTGTAAATTTAGAACATCCTATGCTGAATCAGGACCACGTTGATACTAATTAGCAAATAAATCATTGAGAATAATTTGCAAATCATTTATCATTTGGACTTAAAATATTTTATTGCATTTATTTTGTTAATTATTGTTAATTGCACTGCCAACATAAAAAACTTTATAAGGAAAAGAAACCATTTACCTCAATCAGTTGGCCTCTTTCCTTTATCTTGTTACTAGTTTCTTACTTTTTTTTATTTGCCCTGTGTTAGAAACTTACCTCCTCGCATATGCATCTTGATGTTCCTTATTGAAGTTTCCCCTTTCAGAAACAAGACACTGCTCTCTTAAGTTTTTAAGCACTGAAATTCAATAGGAGTAGAGTACTTAACTGCCTTACGTCCCTTTAAAAACTCAGCTTTAGGCCCTAACCATTTGTTAATTATTTTCTATATATTCCCATTCTCGTGTTCTTTGCTTATTGGAAGAATAGTTATACCTGGCCTCTATAATTTAGTCTAGCCTTTAATTTACTGACGGTATTTTAAACTTTAAAGCCGATCTTGGGTTAATCCTTTATCCTCATAACCTCCTAATTTTCAGGATATTGATCTGGTGCTTTATTCCGATGGTTTTTTTGGTGTTGCTTTAATTATTTTTTAAAGTTAATTCATTGTGCTTGCAATACTATTATGTCTTAATAAAAATACCTGAACACTAAAAAAAGATTTGGGGTGGGGGAGAAGGGAAGGAAAAAAAATCAATTTCCAATTCCCATAACCTCAGCTTCCCTGTTGGGAAAGTGTCACTACTCAATTTTTCCAGCTCTTCCCCATAACTTTAAGCTCTGAGTTTGAGACACTGAACTGTCCCTGTGGTTTTTTCATCTCCATTGTATCATCAAAGGATATCTCCCTTCTTTTAAAGTCTACTGACTGGTACTGTATATAGCACTCTTGTGTAATTCTCATCCTCAGTATCTTTCACGGTAACAATATTGTTTCCTTTGATTTGTACTCTTGTTCTCTCAACAACTGAGCCCAACTTTCTATTGCTTTTGGCTGGTTACAGTGGCATTCCCAGGATAAGCAATAAGTCAGTTCTTCTTCTGAGTTAGTGTACTGCAGATGTTTTCTCTTTTACCAAACCCTTTTCTTTTTTAAATTTCATTACTTGGACTAACCTTTGACTGTCCACATTCAGTGTCCTTTGCTCACTGAACCTCTGGTATCAGGCTGTCTAATTCCTCATTCTTGGAGCTGCCTCAAATGTAATGTACTTACAAATCCATCATTGTGGATATTTGTCAAAATATGTTGAGACCAGATTTGAATCTTGGGGAAAGCAGTGTTAAATCCTCCATTCATCTGGAACAATCATAATTATTGCTAAGTCTTTCACTTTCACTTTTTATTTGACTAATGCTGAGCTTTTACCCAGAATACTCTGAAAGGAGCTGATCCCAACTCCACTAGTGGGGGGTTGGGCCCAAAATGCTTGAAAGATTGCAGGCCAAATTCATCTCTGGTCTATCAAGTGGAGATAGACTATGGAGGAATTCAGCCCTTTATGCACATAAGAGACTCTGTGTGGTTAGAGAGCAATCTGTGTGCATGAATTAAATACTTTGAACCAGCTTCTCAGCTGGCATAAGTTGGCGGCTCCCCATTGATGTTAGACTGCTGCCTGTTTACAGCTGCTTAAGATCGCTTTGATTCCAAGCCTGTAAAAATGTTCCAAGTCTTCAGCTAACATCTGTACTAGTAATAGTGTAACCCGTTTGATGATCGCTGGATCATCTGCTTTTCAGCATCACCGCCTCACCCTTTCTAGCACCCTGCACCTCCAACTTTTTTGCTTCTTCTTAAGAACTTTTATGGCATATTTTTCTTCTACTCTTTCAACCATTCTCCCATTTCTAATTCTTTTATAGATTCTCCCTTTCATTTTTTCAGTTTTCTTCTGTGTCACTTGCCAGGTGACAATATCTGGCCCTTATATTCCATATCTATCATATTTTCTCTTAGTTTTATTCTCTCCTTTCCTGCTTTGCCACGAGTCCTCTCTGAACACTGCCTTTCAGTTATCTCACTGCTGCTATTTTTTTCCCCAGGCATCAGCACTACAGTTGCTTGAAAAATGCAGAAAAAAAGTTAGTGAATGCCTTTCAGAATATTTTTGCTAATATTTTTCATTGAACGTTCAAATTAAAAAAAGACAACTGACCTCGCTATAAGACGGTTGAAAAATAGTATTTTTAATTAACATTTTTAATGAAAAAATAATTTTAACAGAAATTTTTTAACCATCACTACGTTTATGTACATGAGTCATTTTTTCTGGTGAAGAAGGTAACAGTTATTCTGCACCAACACAAATTCCATCAGCAGAATTTTTAGGAAAAGTAGGGAGAAATAATCCAGCTAATAAGGGGGACATGAGAAAGTTAGGTAGGCAGAATGTAATTACATGATTTGGAATTTTAAAGGAGACTGGAGAACTTTTATCCTTATGTAAAAGTCTTAGGGGACCTTTGATGACCACAAGTATATGAAACTTCAGTTATATTTCACTCTCAAGATGGTACCTCCACCAGCAAAATGTCCATTAGCAGTATCTTTGGGAAGAGGATTAGCACTGATGAATAGGGACGTGCCTGAATCACTGACACCACGTTATGTATCACCTAGCTTGTTTTTTGGAGGACTTCTATCCCAATTCTAATCAGACCCAGTGCTCTTGAAAGTTTCCTGATCAGCTCCACTAGGCAATGATGTAATAATATCAGCAGGAGTGAAATAGCATGTGGCCCACTGTGATGATCTGGATCTTAATGCATGCATCAGCAGAAAAGGACAACCAGGAGTCTAATGGAGGTGCTGAAATTCAAGGAGAAAGAAAAAAAGGTGATGAAGGATATTTTAAGAATGATGATTGCATTCACAATTGTTGCAGGTTGCGCAGGCCGGAAAGGAGCACAGTGGGAATAAAAAGCTAGAACAGTTTGAACAAACGACGCAATTGACTGTTTTTGCATAGCCATTCAGAGACAGAACGAAACACATCAGAAATATAAAACATTATAGAAGAGCGGGAATGATTAAAAGGGCTACAGCAGAGAAATAAGTAAGTGTAAATATTTGATAAAGGTTGCTGGTGTAGGAGATGGAACAAATGGAAATAAAGGCAAAAGTAGATCAGAGCTCTTAAAGTACATGAGAAGCAAGCAGTTAGACAATGTATCTTTGTAGCTATTGTGGACCAAGGAAAGGAAAGTTGGTGATAAATGAGGATGATATTGCACTGAGCTAGAATTAATTCTCTCATGCAGTATTCAAAGGAGAAGCTGAAAGCTACATCCCCATGATAAGGATAAACTTTTCAGAAGGATGGGGGAAGGTGAAGGCAAGGATGGAAGTGTTAATGGTTTTCCTAGAGGTGGTAGCCATACAATTAGAACTATTAAAAAACACTAGAGAACAGGCCCCAAAGTAGGTCATGTGTCAGCCCACTCACATAAATGGAAAGATTCCACTGATTTCAATGGATCAGACCATAAGATAACATGCAGTCACTGATGGCAAAACATTACTGAATGATTCTCAGTTGTCTCAGTAGCTATGAGAGGCTGGAAGGAGTCCATATTGCTAGTTGCCTAATGTAGCAAAACCCCTACAGTCAGGCTGTCTCAAAGAACTCTAGCCCAGAAATTCAAGGAAACACAGTAACTAAATGAGCAGGAAAGCCATGAAGATTGTTTGTTTGCTTCTTTGTTTGCTAACCAATTGTCTGATGGAACAGAGGACTAGTGAGTGGCTAATGCAATGACCACATTTTGCATAAGACTCAAAACATTTTGAGAATCTCTTGGGATGAAATCCTGGCCCCGTTGAAATCAATGGAGGTTTGACTTTAATAGAGCCAGGATTTCATCCTGAGTGTGTGTGATATGCATGAAGTATGCGCAGTTCTGAAGGAACCAACTATTCCCACAAACATATTGTGTTAATAAAAAATTTCCAAAGCTCGAGGCTATGAGCCATATCTTCAGTTGGTGTGTATTGGCACTGCTCTATTGGCTCCAGTGGAGCTATGCCAATTCACAAATTCACACCAGCTGAAGGTCTGGCTCCATAGCCATAGGGTATGGCTATCAACTAGTCCATATGTTGTTCAATCTGGTTTGCTTGACACACGAGATGCTGTACACTAACAAAGGCAGTAGGAGATGTAAGCAGGGTTAATTGGTCCAAGTTGGATAGCTCGGTACAGTTTTAGATCATAGACAGCTTTCTGAGGAACCAAAAGTCACTAGGAGTCTTTCAGTTGGTTTCAACAGACTTTGGATCAGGATCCAAGGACCAGATCGTCAAATCTGTTAAGGAACTGGGCTTAGTCATTTAAAATAGTTTCCAGTGAATGTCAGACTGACTGATAATTTCTGTTCTGCATGTAAAAATTCAATGCAAATAATACCCGTGAGATCGTTTTTTTAAACTGAGCAAATTTGCCTCCTTTCCATTGTCATTCCCTCTAGATCTCATAATTGTATGAGATTTAGATCCTGCACTGGAGTAATTTCAAGAGCCTCTAGCCTCTTCATAAATATTTCTTACATCACTCCCTACTTTTCCATCCTTCATCCTTGCTCCCTCAAGCTATCCACTCATTCAAGCAGAAGAGTTTATTAAAGAGAGGTCTCTTTGGGGCAGTGCCATTTCACCATTTGCCCTTACAGACTCACAAGCCAAATGTTAAAGGACTAGATCTGAGTGAAAATGTGAAGCTTAAAAGTTAAAATATAATTGAAAATGTGCCTAGTTTCACCAGAAGGGAGCCTCTGTAATCTAGTCGGTTGAAAAAACAGCATCCAATCAGCAGAACACATATGGTGTAAGTGTTTGAAAAGTAAGCAGCGCCACTCCACTCTCATCCAAGTTTGCAGCAAACAGAATGGTCCATCTGTGAGCTAAGTCCTTGTTGGTTTTTTGTAATAAGTTACAATGTTTCAGGAAGACAGTGCAGACAGCATGATCAGATTGATAGCATTTCCACTATCTGCTTCTCATTAATATTGATTTTTGCATATTTCATCTCTTAGTGCAGACATGGTGCTTTAAATTCCTCTCTTTTCTTTCCAGCTTCTCCTAAATGAGAGAGAGATGTGCTTTATGTATCCTAAGAAAGCATTTGTTGCTCCTCTACATAATTAATTACTGCTTATCACACAATTACTTTATTAGGTGGCACCACTAAAGAATTGCTTGAAGTTTATATGCAAATTCTAGTATTAAGAAAATAATTTTGAGTCAGAATTACCTTTATTAAGGCTTGGTCTATACTACAGAGGCAGGGCGACTTAAGAAAGCTTACATCGACCTAATTATGTCAGTGTACACACTACAGCCTTGGTCTTGCCAATGTAAGTGAACTACTACACAAACATAACTCCCCCTCCACGAGAGGCATACAGCTTACATCAGTGTAGTTAGGGTGACAGTGTCCCTGTAGACAATCCAGGTTACTTACATCAGCTGTTGGTTATTCTGTTCAATTAAACATCTCCCTGCTGGAGCCATGAAATGGACAAGGAAGCCAGGGTGGTGGGGTATCCAGCTAAAGCCTGGCTGCCCCCAGGCTCCCGGCTCCATGCACCGATGCTCTCTTTTTGTTAATGTCTACTTAATGCAAATGCCCTATAAACTCTTGGGAGAACAGAGTAGGGTGTTATCAATTCAGCATCTGAGATGCCCCAAGAAGATCTCCATCAACACCAGGGAAGGCCAGAAGCATTTCTGCCCTTTCTGTCATTTAAAACAAAACAAAAAAAACCACAAGTAGGGGGTGACAGTACCCACCCAAGAAACCTCTTCAAAAACTACCCCCCACTCCCCCCCACACACACAATAAAATAAAACAACATTTTCAGTCCTTTAGACAACCAACATAATTGTTCTCTCCTTTGCAGGTCACCTTTAGTCACATATACAAATGAGTAACTACTGTTGTGGTTCACCTGGAGCTCCATTGTGCACATAGACACAGCTAGAAGAGGGCTAAACTACCCCAAGAGTGGCCCAATGAGGTACTGTGACACTGAGACCCACACTTCCTTCCTAGCACTGCAGGATAACAATTTACAGCAGCCTTTGAAAAGTTGCAACATAATTCCTCTTTGCACCCAGTCAAGTCCCCTGGTGGTGAGTGGTGGGGGAATAAGGCTCTATCCACAATCAGCTGGTCCTTGTCTCCCCCTCATCTGCTTGCATCCAAGGGAACAGTGGAGACACTTGTTCTGCCATCTAGCTCTTATGCAGCCTTTATTTGCTCCCCCTTGCTCCCATGCTTGGCTATGTTAGGGTTAGTGACTGTCTAGCCCTGTGTCAGGGCAAGGCTAAACTATGGAGACTATGGGATTCTCTACACTTGGAATGCTACAACAGCACAACTGCAGCTCTGTAGCATAGACTAACGGGAGAGGATTTTCCTGTTGCTGTAGTTAATCCAAATCCCTGAGAGGCGGTAGCTAGCTAGGAATTCTCCTGTCAACCTCGCCCTGTTACACTGGGGGTATGGTTGAATTAATCATGCAGCTCGGGGGCATGGTTTTGTCACATCCTTGAGTGATGCAGCAGGGTCCACCTACCTTTTATATAGAGAGCAGGTCAAAACTATGCCAGCACTGCCCCATAGTGTAGTAGGGTTTTCTCTTTTAGTGTAAGAACACCACCTCCCGGAAGGACGTTGGCTTGTAGATAGAAGTCCGTTGCCATCAGCATAGCTACAACTAGCCTGGGGGTTAGGTCAGCATAGCTACGTCAGTCCAGGGTTTGGGTTTTTTTCCCCCTGCTCCTCTGAGTATGCCAGTGTAACTTCTGAGGAGACCAGGCCGCAGGAACATTCATGATGTTCCAGCTAATTTGTTATTTTTGTCCGTGGTTATTACAGATTTAAAAACAAAACAAAGAAAAAAAAGGGGAACCTGATTAGACTGAGACAGGCCACACTACCAAGCCCCTTGTAATACCATCTGTAGCGTTAGGTTTAGTAGAATGCCTTCTGTGCACTGGAACATCCATCCCAGTTATTTGTCTTTCTAAAGCTGCTTAAACGCTGCTTAACATTGCCATTGTATCCCCTCCATCCCCGTATAGGCAATGGCTCTAAGCACTACGGTTTTGTGAAAATTACTGAGGCCAGGCCTATACTACAAACTGACGTGGGCATAACCACATTGCTCAGGGTGTGGAAAATCCACATGTAGTTACACTAACCCCTGGAATAGACAGTGCTATGTCAATGGAAGCTTTTCTCCCATTGATATAGCTACTGCCCCTTGCTGAAGTAGACAAACTATGCTGATGAGAGGAATTCTCCCATTCCCATCAACCTAGCTACTGCCCCTTGCTGAGGTAGACGAACTATTCCAATGGGAGATGCTCTCCTGTTCCCATCAACCTAGCTACTGCCCCTCACTGAGGTAGACGAACTATTCCATCGGGAAAAGCTCTCCCGTCAATTTAGTAGCATCTTTGCTATAGTGCTATATTGGCGCAGCAGCACTGCTGCAGCTTTTTCAGTAGACCTGCCCCAAGGCCAAAGAACTGAACAAGCTATTTTTTAAAAATCCCCTTTTGGTAAGTGAACTGTTTAAAATGGAGTCTTTCCATACCAGATAATGTATTGAATGGCCATTCATTTGTCCACAGCACAAGTCACGAGCCTTGTTGGGAAATACATTTATTATCTCCCCACATTGGAGAGAGCTGATTTGGCATTCCGTACTTTCTAATGCAAAACTGATTAAGAAATTCTGCCAAGAACAGCTGGTGACTGAAGATTGGAATTCTGGTATTGACACCCCTTCAACTGCTGGATTATTTGTAAGATTCTTAGAAACATAAAATTATCAATCGTTTTCAGGGACATTGTCTGCGCTTATTGCTTTGCGAACAGGCAGGAACTTTACTTTGGAATGATTGATTGGTTACAGAGCAAGCTGTAATCGATATGGCGCATTTGAAGGAATATTGCAGCTTTATACTTAATTAGAGGTGACTTAGTTAGTTAGTATTTAGAGTCAGTAAAACGATCAAGATCGGCTCTGTAATTTGCTAACAATGGAAATAGTGCTTCATTTTGTGGTCTTTGTTTCATTTTATGCTTATGCATCACAATTTCTGTATTTGCTTTTGCTGTTTATTTTATGAAAAGAGAGTCACGTTTTTGGTGTTCTGTAGAGTAAGACTGAGGAGGATTTGTCCTTGAGTGAAACTTGCAAAAAAAACCTAATCTGCAGCTGAAGAGCTTATTTTTCTTCTTACTGGCTGAGACATAAAATGAAAGCAATGCAACTTTATGTTATATTGTAATTGTAAGTAACTCCAGACATCTGCATAAGCTATTATCGGCCAGTATGCTTTACCAGATCTTTCTCGGTGGCCTTCTGAGAGAATTTAAAATATCATTTAAAAAAAAAGTTTTTAATTCTTATAGGAGCAAAGAAAACGTTCTGAATGTGCACTGATGCACCATTTTACTAGATCAATCTAGAGATTATTCCAGTCTGTTGTCAGTTGCATGTGGGCTGGGTGCTCTCTCTGAAGCCTAATGACAAGAACTTAAATAACAACTTCATTAATGATTTCAGTGTTGATTGTTTTAACAGAAACATCGTTACTCAGGGATTGTAAACCAAGCATGTGATTGCGAGTGGTGCTTGAGTATCATATTTACGTAGTAATCTGACCTCTAAACAACAAGAAAGGATGCATGTAGGCCGGTGGCACAGTCCAGCCAGCGGCATTGTGACCCTTCCTCAGGCCCAGGCTCCAAGGAAGGCCACAGCGCGTCTGTTGAGTCCCTTTTGATGAATTTGTAGCCCCGGCTCCTAGGTGGGGCAGGCTTCTCTGGCAGTCTGTAGCCCCCTGGTCCTCACGTAGGGCAGGGCTGGTAAGGGGTTTGCGGCCCTCCAGCCTTCCAATAGGCAGGGTGGGTCTGTAGTCTATTGCCACGGCCCTCAGATGGGGCACGGCAGGCAACGGAGTCTGTAGCCCCCCAGCTCACAAGCGGGGCTGGTAGGCAGTCTGGTGCCCTGGCCCTCCAACAGGGCAGGGCAGGCGAAGCAGTTTATAGCTCCCGGCCTGCCAACGGGCAGGGTAGTTATGTAGTCTGTAGCCCCAACCTCCCAATAGGTGGGCCGAGTACTGGTTTACAGCCCCCGGCCTTTAAGCCGGGCAGGGCTGGTGAGGGAGTCAATAGCCCCCAGCCCTCAAGCAGGTGGGGCAGGTAAAATAGTCTAAGGCCCCCAACCTTACAGTCCCATGGGGCTGAAAAAGCTTGGGCCCTCTGGCCAGTGGTGCAGAGGACGGCAAGCACTCCCCAGGTGGTTAGGGAAGGGGGACGCAGGCCCACCCGACTCCACTTTGCCACTGAGTCAGCAGGGCTCCAGCACGCTGAGGGGGTTCCACCCCAACTCAGCCACTTGCTATGGCTGTCCCTGGGCTTCTTCCTCCCACCCAATCCCTGGGTACCTGCATCCACGTCAGGCCCTCCAGGTCACTGGGGGAAGATGGTGAGCAGGCGTCTGGCGAGTCCCTGACCATCAACTGGTGGTAGGTCCAGGAACTCCTGCTGAAGGTAGTGCCTCCAGGTCACAGGGCCCCAGGGGTTCCTCCGGTCCACAGGCGTCAGTCCACGCTGGTGGGTTCTCCACACCGGGTGGCTTCTCCAGGTCAGGGCCGGCCTCTGGGGGTTTCTCCCACCCAGCAGGCTTGGGGAGGTGCTCCCAGCTACTAAGGTCTGGTGGCCCTACCCTGTCACTCAAGCCTGGCAGCCCTCTCCAGTCACTCGGGTCGGGCAGCTGCCTCAAGTCACTCAAGTCTGGCAAATCAGGCAAATTTTGGAGACTCCAGTCAGCAGGGCAGCTGTGCCACACACTCACAGAGCCCGGGTCAGGTCTAGGCAGCAGCATCCAGAGAGACACATCTACCTCCAGCAGCAGCTTCTCCTCAACTGAGCTGCTGGGTCTGTCTTTTATACTTCCTGTCCTGGCCCTGGCTCCACCCCTCTGCTTCTGAATGGCTGGGACTGCAGGGCCAGGTTCCGTCCAGCGGGGGCAGAGTGGCCCAGGACAAGGAAGGCCACAGTGCCTTGCTACAATGCATTTTGAATATAAACATTTTTTAAGAATTATAGAAGGGCTTTGGCAATATACTCAGAGATTAAATCCATCAGTGGGACTCAGATGTTGGCCCTGTACAAGAATAGGGCCCCTGTTAAATGAATCATTTGCCCCTGCCCTTTCCAATAAGAAGTTGTGTGGGTCCAGTTGATAGATTTCACCTGCCTGTTATTGCTTATATACTTGTAGCACACTATTAATTGTGCTATAGCTGAAGCTGAGTTCTGCTGCAGGAATATTAGATTCGAGTGCACCGGTTACCAATTGGAATTGTACTGTATGATTTGTGGCATCTGACGAAGTGAGTTTCTGCCCACAAAAGCTTATGCCCAAGTAAATGTTAATCTTTAAAGTGCCACAGAACTCTCATTGGTTTACTGTATGATAGTTTGTTACATTAGCTGGTGCCCCAACACAGTTGCCGTCCCTGCAGATTAACAGAAATGTCTGCACACTCTGTCCCACTCACAGTAGCAGTGGGAGGTGGCATGACTCAGAGGAGGCTCTTGGGGGACAAGCTAAGGAAAGCCTACCCTGAGCTATGGGTTATATGGTAGGACCCTCATAACCCCCAATTAAATGTCTGGTGTGGGAGGGTGATGGGTGGCAGCACCTCTCCTCTGTGTTAAAGTTTAATAAAAGCTGTGCCCTGCCACTTAATATACATGTGTCAGGCCTCGTTTCACTGCGGTGTCTGCGTCAATTTACCATCCTAGGTATGAGATCCAAAAGGCTAAAATTTTCATTTAGGACAAGCTAATACAATCAGCCACCATTGCAATAAGATAGGCTCATAGCTGAATCCAACATTGAACTACATAAATCCTAGCTTAAGCAAAGGCTTCCTTTGACTACAAGAGGTGCTTTCAGTATGAGTTCCTTTTCAGAAAGAAACTTACATAGCATATATAAAAATAAGCTTTTCTAAACTTTATATATAAATATATTTGTAGGCTTTTCGTTAGTGTGTGACAACTGGTAGCTTTTATTAGGCCCAGCAGGTGGGCTTTTCTATCTAGACTTAATATATATATATATATATATATATATATAAAATTACTTGGTAGTCAATGGGTCAAAGAGTGGCCAACTATTGTGCCTTCTCATCCATCAATGCAATATTCCTTTGCCCTGTTCAAGTTTAGAGTGCACTTCCAGGGATACCAGCTATGAGATAGCAAATGACATATAAAGATAAATGCATTCCATGATACTTCGCCTACCCTTTCCCTCTTTATCAGTAATATAGAACGCTTTAACCTGCAACAAGTGCAATCTATGCCAGGGTTCAAAAGCAGCCCAAGAATAAACAGCAGCCTAGATTAGGTATGCATCTAGCACACGAAGATGCAAGTGTGTGCCACGTGCATGTGTATGTGTATGTGTTTGTTAGCACACAGACATGGGGTATCTTTTGAAATGTGTGTAGGAGCTGCTTACCTACTGTGTCCCATTTCAGAGCCCGGTGTTGCCACACTAAACCATGATGTTTGTTCTTTCAACTGTGCACCATGGTGCGTGAAATTTGCAGCTAAAAAACTTTCCCCCACACTGTAAATTGGTGCTCGTCTGACTGTGAAAACTTACAACATCTTCCATGATATTTTAGGCTCATTGTTAGTGTGTGACAGTTGGTAGCTTTTATTAGGCCCAGCAGGTGAGCTTTTCTAGACTTTCTGGCGCTATGATTGCTCAGCACTCTCAATGATTCTCCCAAGAGATTACTGAATTGCTCATCTGCAGGATGGAGGGCAGCAGGAGGAACAGGAGAAATAATACATTGCTAAATTGTAACCGGGGCATCTTGGGAGCATCTCAGTAGCTTCTTATTTTCCATCCCACAGTGAGTGGAAATTAAATTCAGAAGTTCCCCAACCTACCATTTTGTTTGTTGAATGATTCCCTACACAGCCTGATCAGCCATCACAGACACCTACTTTAAGTGGACTGATTGTCAAGCTTGCTTAGCAACCAGCATTTTCCACTGGTCAGCCCTAGAGCTGGTTGAAAATAAGGAAAATATTTCACTATCTTTTAAAGAAAAATCCCCACTTGTTTAAAAAGTCAAAAGATTTTTTTTTAAATTATTTTAAAAATTGACCAGGTCTAACACAGGAAATTTCTCACAAAAATGTCAATAAATATTTTCCTGCTTTAAAACAAAAAATTGTCAACACTTCAAAATTCAAAACATTTGGTTTAAATCTAGTCAGCACATTTGAAAAATCAGGCCACTTAGATAGCTGCCTAAATAAGAATTTAGGAGCCTAATTTTAGGCTCCCATTTTTGACAATGTTCACCTAGGTTGCTAAGTTACCTTAAGTATCCTTTGAATCAATCGTCCTTGGGTGACAGAAAAATCTTTGTGATAAAAAAATAAATATGGCTGGCATCAGGATGATAAGATGGGGCTCCCATCATTTCCTGAGATGATAGATGTGGCTGCTATTAAATCAAGCTTATTTTGACACTGAAATTACTTTTCTGTTCGATGGAACTGAGTTTGGAACAGTGAGCGATTGGGTAGGATAACCATGCTAAGCAGCTAACGCCTGAGGTTTTGTTTGATCACACTGGTCCCTTCGTCATAATGGTCCCTTTTAGCCTTAAAAGCTATGATTTTCTTGCAGTATGGAGACCAGTTTGAATTTCATACAGATGTAGTTGCTTCTATCCTTGGGGAATAGAATCATAGAATCCTAGTGTTAGAAGGGACACCCAGGGTCATCTAGCTATGCTGTAGTTTGAACCCATTGCCTCTTTTCCTGCCCTCTCTGGTGAGAGAGAACAACTTTTCTCCATCTTTTTTATGGCAGACGTTTAAATTTTTGAAGACTGCTTTCATGTCCCCCCTTAATCTTCTCTTTTCCAGACTAGATATACCTAGTTCCTTCAGCCTTTGCTCATAGAGTTTGCATTCCAACCCTTTGATCATCTTTGTCACTCACCTCTGGATCCTTTTCAGTTATTCTAATCTTTTCTGTATATTGGTGATCAAAATTGGACACCCTGCTCCAGTGGAGGTCTAACAGGCACTGGGTAGAGAGGTGCTACCACCTCCTGTGAATTGCATGCTATGCCTCTATTAATGTAACCTAAAATTGCTTCATGTTGATATTGTTATCCATCACAACTTGCAGAGCCTTCTCTGGAGTGCAGCTGCCAAGCCAGTTACTCATTACCTTTCTTTTATGATTGAGGTCCTCTCTATGTTTTGGACATCAAAACAGCAATTTCAGGGTGGTCAGCTTTACATATTTGTCCCCACAAACCCAGGATGTGGAAAGCCCGCATCCACTCAATTTCTCCTCCCTTCTCACAGTCTTGTTCTTCTGCTTCCTTTATCCTCCCCCACAAGGTTGGCTAGATTTTCCCTACATCGTACTGTTTGCATAGTGGTTGGGAGGAGAGAGGAGATTTGTCTGATGGGTCTTTTCCAAGAACAATCACCTCCAAAGACTTAAGCACAACTATCACTCAGTGCACACAGGTAGCACCAGACATCTTCATCTCACACTTCCCAAGCCCCTATTGGGAGTGGCAGGTTTCAAAGGTTACAGAAGCAAGATCTTATAGCGGCTATAGGGAATCAGTAAGAAACAAAATGGGTTTAATTTTACCAGCAGATATGCTTTTTATTTATCTCCATTCCTCCTCCCTAGCAAACTGCTAAGTCTCCTGAAATGCAGCAATTCCAGCTTGGAGGAACTGGTTGTGGGCTACTGCCTGTAACCAATGTTATAGGCAAGTATTGCCTGCCATCAATGTTCATACCTGATCAATGATTTGGGTATGGGGGCCTCAGGGTCCACAGGTCTCGAATGTTGGTCCAAAGGGCTCTTAGGAGCTAGTAGATACTAACTTGCCACCCAGTGAACTGCTAATAGTTGCTAGGTTAGCAGCTGAACCCTGACAGAGGACTTCAGTCCAGGAATCCAACTGGCAGAATGCTGGGAGTCCTGATTGGTCCAGAGCTTCTACATAACCCAGCACTGGAACAGGATGTTGTCCATGCAACTAGATCCACCTTGCTCTGGACTGTGAGACTTGTGCTTCCCACTCCCCAGGCTTGATTTTAATTGCTGATTTGTGGTTCTGCTGTCAGGTTTATCTCCTGCTTCTGATCTCCTGGTAACCTGATCCTACCTGACACTTGACTTCTGGTTTGCCCTTGAGCCTGTCTTGGACTTCGACCTTCTGGTATCTGACCCGGCCTGACTCCTGAATTCTGCTCTGACCACTAGGTCAAACTGCCCTCATCCAGGTTGTGACAAGTGGGTGATCATCGCATAATACTGGATTTAATTTTTATCATCTTTTGCAGGCAACTTCTCTTAGTATCACCAGGAGAGCCATTCAGCCAGCATGATCAAGATTCAGAAACTCATTATAATCATCAGTTTAAGTTCCTGATTAAGACTTGAACTGGCAGCGATGCAAGCAAGGGATGAACACACTTAGAGATGGCTCCTTCAAATGTGTCAAGGCCACACTTCACTTTCAACTAAAGATCTTTCAGATACTGGCATTTTTTGTTAGAGAATTAAGATGAATTAATTCTAACAGTTTCATTTGCATGTATTGATTCAGTGAAAGTCAGGAAGTTTAGATTGGAATGATTGATTGGTAGAGAGTTAGCTGTAATCAATATGGCACTTTTGAATGAATATAGTCATTTTACACTTAATTAGAGGTGGTTATTTCACAGAGCACTTCAGTTCAGGAGAGTGGTCAAATATAATTGTTTAATTTGTTGCAAAGGGAAACATTGCCATAAATCACACAAAGAAATAAAAGTAAACATCTGACAGAACACACAGTTTCCTTTTATATCTGATCCCCCTCTAAAGTCCCCCTCCACAGCAGTCCAGGCTAATAGATGCATATTGCTTCACCCTCTGAAAGTCAACAGACATAGGTGATTTTAGAATGGGGAGACGTGGGCCTACAGGACTAGAACTTCATGATCTACTGTTACCTGGCAGCTCTGTGTTCTTGGGGAACCAGGGTGAAAAACCCCTATTCTATCTCTGGCTCACCTGAATCCCCCCAGCCTCTGCTTGCACCAGAAACAAAAGCTATGAAAAGGCTGTGGGAGACACACCTAAAACCCTCCCAACAAGGGTGATAGGATTAAGACAACTCCCCATGCCTCATCTACATGGAAGATGTAAAAAGAGGCATCTCAATTAGCACATGGAATGGAGAACTGGATCCTCATTTACATCGAAGATGGAACAAGAATTAGCATGAGGAATGGAGAACCAAGCTCCAAAGCAGGAATCACACTGACTTCTGGGATTGGCAAGGCAGGGACACACTGCATTATGGGAGATCTCTGCTCTTGATGTAAATGAATCACACCTACACCCATCCAGCTCCGCAGTTATCAGACCATTCGAGTATTGACATGCAAAACACTGAATCTGCCTGGTTGCATTGTGAGCTCCCCCAAGGAACATTGACCATAGCTGGGAGTGATCAGCTCCTATTGTCTAGCATAAAGAAAACCTCCCTGGGGTACTTCATTGAGACATTGTTTACCCACAAACAAACCTGGTTCTACAAAAAACCCCTACCCAAGTTCAAACCCTCTCTTGCTCTCCTCCTCTGATGCCTGGACCCAAATGCTTTCCTGACTGATCCTGTTGTGGGATTTACCTCTCCCTCAAGTGTTCCTGACCCTAAGATGAACAGCCTATCTCCTGGGAACTTCTGAGCTGCAAGGAGTGGTGAGATCCCCCCCCCATCTTTCCCAATTCTCTCTCTCTCTCTCTAATCCAGGTATAACTTTCTACTTTTGTAATCAAACCTGGGCTAGTCTTTCTCCAATACCCCTACTGTAATTTTGTTGTATTGTAAGTGTTAGATTGTTTTTCTCTCCTTGTATGGCATCACTATTAGTATCATAAGTTTTATATACCTGGCAATAAACTAACTATTGTAATCAAGCTAGTTGCCAGTTTCTCTCTCTCTAAATGCATTTACTCCTTTGTGTTCTTGGCTTCCCTACCTTGCTCTGCAGCAACGCTTCTTTTACCTAAGCCAAAGATCCCTGGAATGCCCAAAATCCTATGGGGTTTGCTTATCAAGGGGGTTACTGCTAGAACAATTGTGTTGCAAAGAGGCATATAAAGGGGGTAGCTGAAAAGTGCTGCTCTGCCTAGCCTACGGAGTCCAGAGGCGCATAAGGGTGACAGCTGAAAGTGCTGTTTGACCCAGCCTGATTGAGTCCAGGGGGCACATAAGGGGAACAGCAGAAAAGTGCTGTTTGGACCCAGCCTGCTCATAAGTGTGCTCCATTCTGGTGCGGTGCAACGGGCACATGAGGGTGACAGCTGACAGTGCTGTGTCACCAGCCTGCTGAGTTCAGGGACGTATAAGGGGTCAGCTGAGAGTGCTGATAGCCTGGTCTGCTCAGACGCACTCAGTTAATCTGGAATGGTTGTGTGTCTCTGTGGGGGGTTTATCTGAATCTGAAAACCTTAGGTCCTGCAGGATAGCTCCATTGGGAGGGGACTTGTAACCATATGAACACACAAGTAACACAAGCAGCACACTAATAGAATCACACCCCCTTTTCCAGGAAAGTAACCCTAATAAATAAGCATACCCCAAAGTGACGGGCAAATCTGGTAACACTACCAGCAGTCCTCTCTCCTTCCAGCTCGAGCATCTCAGCTGATTGTGGCAGCAAGGAATGAGAAAAAAGGAAACTCTCAAGCCATTTAGAACTGCACAGCTCAAAGCTAACACCTTCAATTTAATTTGGGAACCAACAGGCGACCAATGCAGATCATAGGACACAACAGAATTAGATCAATTGATAGCTGTGTAATATCATGAAGTAGAAATTCACTGTTTGCACAGGATGTCCAATTCACTTCACCATATCCCACTGAAAGACCCTTAACGTACACACACTGAGGACATTTCAGTGCCTATGGGGGAACATGCAATGTAATCTTCTCTGCAGTAACAGTGACAAAATTGCAACCCCAAGGTGAAATAACAAAATGCCATCACAGCCTTGCAGACATGGAAAAGGACTCTCTGTGAGGGTTAGGTAGGAACCTGTTTACCCAACCTAATGAGTAGTTTTTAAACAATCCACAGATATATGTCTAAATGGACAAAAATAATTGTCCATGTGGTAGGATACAGCAGAGGTGCGCCACTGAGAAATGGAGCTGATAGGTAGATAAATTAAAGCTTCCGGCAACACTTGCATACTCTTCAGTCACATAGGAATCCACAATACTTTACCAAAATAGATAAGCATTACTTTTCCCATTTTACAGATGGGACAGCTGAAGAATGAAGAGATTAAGTGATTTACCCAAGGTCCCATGGCAAGTTCAAAATAGAACTGCTGTCTCCTGACTCTCCATCCCATGCTCAATTCACTTCATTCATTCATTATTTAGGGCCAAATATTCAGATATGGATGCCAAACTTGCATGTGCAAAACATGTAAGCATTCATTATACATGCAAATCAATTATTTGCATATAAATACTCAAACAGAATATATAAATGTAGGCTTTGCAAACATTTCAAGTGCATGCAACATTTTTGAAGGCTCAGCTTAAAGTCTGTTGTCTGAAAATGTCCCGTACCTGGCTAGAAACACCACAGAATACCAAAGGGCTTTTCCTTCCCTGGGGTAAGAAGATAGCTAAGTAATTGAACACAAACAAGTACATTTTCACCTAGGAAGGGCTTACTAAAAAAATGGCTGGGGAAACTAAAGCATACTTTACACAGGTCCACAGTACGGTTGGAGAGTGTGTGAAGAGAAAACCAAAATAGTCTTCAAATGACACAAAGTAGTTTCTGAAACACATTTCATGATCCATGATTTCATTGCAAATAATTTAGTTCTAGGTTTCCAAATGTCCTCATTCTTTTTCCCAAATGCATGTTTCCTGGAGCTTTTCCAATGAAGTTTAATTATTAAAATGTTTCCTTTTTATCCCATTCTCCTTTTAGCTATCATCACCCCATGATAACTCTGTTGCTTTGGTACAGTCACACAGGCATTTTTTTTTCTCCAGGAATACTCCATATCATGGAGAAATAATTGATCTCAAACTCTCTCTGATTCAAGACTTCTCAGAAGCAAATTACAGCTTTCTTTCATATGCAGACATAAACCCACACCAGAGTCCAACTGCTTTAAGTCATCTGCAGTGTAATGTAACTGGATGTTAATTTAACTGCTCAGGAGACTTTCACAAATTCAAACTATATGCGATACTGACACTTGAGCTTAGTAACTCTCTGACACTTCTTTATCTCTCCCACATTCCATGTTGAAAAAATAATTGTGGTGCGAACATTACTCATCAGTTTACAGAATTAATGAAGATTATATCTGCCAAGCCTACTCCGATAAAATGTAGCTCCCTAGTGCATTAGAACATGCAGCAAGCATGTATGGACATAAAATGGCATAATGAGCAGAATAGTCTGGCATGCTCCTTCCTGAAACCACTGAATTCCATCTCATACTCCTGCACCAGAACACAAGAAGGAAGGCTATTCATATCAGACATTGCTGCTTCAGAAAAGCCCCCAGCTTCCTATAACACTGTGCCCACCAAATCCCATATGTAAAACTCACACAGGGGAAACACATGGCAAACAGCTTCTTGGGGACAATAGTGTTTTCATCTGTTCCAAGAGCTAGAGAGAAAAAATAGGAAGCAACCAACATAGTGGTTTTAGAAGAGTACAAGGGGAAACAGGTAAGAGGTTCTAATTTCCCACACACCTGTTGTGTGACCTTGAGCAACTTACTAATGCCAGATTTTGAAAAGTGCTCAGCACTTTGTTATTGTCAGTGGAAGAGGCTGGGTGCTGAGCATGTTTGAAAAGTTGGCCATTTAACCTCTGTGCACCTCATCTCCATCACCGTTAAAATGGGGTAATACTTCTTACACACCATTGTAAAGTTACTTGAGAGCCTCCGATGGAAAGTTCTGTATGAGAGCAAAATATTATTCATTGGTATAGAAAGAGGGACAGAGGAATGCAAAGACCCAGAGGAGGCTAAACTCACATCAAATGATTTCCATGAAGCTTGATTTTAAGTATGTTGGGGAGTCATTTTTCTCACGCAGAGACTAGGAGAAAACCTGTGTTAGAAGAGTGAAATGGATTCAAGACTAAACCCCGGGAATGGTTAATAGGGTGGGTCTAAATTCAATTTTGAGCAGTATTTGTGGTCCAAGTGCTTTGTTATGGTGCCCCATGCTCTGTCTGGTTGTGTCCTTGTCACTAATTTGTTACGCATTTCAAATATGCAGGAGAGGGAGCAAGCATTTTACTTCCTCTCCTCACTGTGGGTGCAGTGACCAGGACATGGAGACATCAAGCATAGTCTCAGCTATGGAAAGAGAAAGCTTAGAAGAGGCCTACTCTGCAGTCCCCTCTCCTCAGAAAGCAGGGAGGAAAACCAGGCTGGTGTGCATTCTGAGATGCATTGGCAATCAAGGATGTCTTGACCCAGGGGAGCAGAAAAGGGGAAACAGCATCAACCTTTGAGTGATCTGTCAACCTGAAAAATCATGAGATTAAAAACAAGTCAGTTCAAACGACTCCAGCATCTGGCGCAATGAATGAAATCCCAAGTACTGTGGATAAAATTCCAAGCCCTGGTAATGCTAGAGCAGTGTTTCTCAACCAGGAGGGTTATGACCCCCAGGGTGGATCACAAAAGGCTTTGAAAATGGTCTTACAATCTAAATCAAAGGAAACTTAGCTTCCACACACACTTGCTTTCCAGGTCAAGTAAGCTCTGTCAACTTCATGAAACACACAAATAGAGGGTGAGCGTTCTTATCACTTACTCTTAGAGTAAATGTAAGGGGGGGAGAGTCATGAAAATTTTGCCTTGGAATAAGAGGTTGCCAACCTGAAAAGACTGAGAAACATCTTGTCCTACATCAGTAAGTCCAGCTGACCTTCTTCGTTATTAAACCCCATTCCCCAAATCCTTCCTCCTTCCCATCAGACAAACCCACTCCCCTCGTTAGCAAAAATTAATTCAAACAACCCAAGTCCCCCACTACTCCTGACCTCCGAGAACCTCATATTCCCTGTCATGTGGTATAAGGAGTGGGACAGGGGAAAGTGGGTCAAGTTCTGGAGGAAACTTGTGGTGTCACACCAGGAAGCTCAGGAGTGTAAGCTGGGTGTGGATGCTACCAGAAGAGTGCTGTCTCCTCAGCACGTAACACTGGCCCAGTGCTGCCAACCCCAAACTTTCTAAATCTATCAATCAGGCATTAAAAAAAAAAAATCATGAGATTGGCTTAAAGAATCATGAAATTCTGTTTCTTTTTATTTGCTTTTTGTTTCTAAAGGTTCTCCCAGCAACCGGGAAGGCTAGAAATTTACTTTTTTCTTTTTTTTTTAAATGAAGACTGAGATGTTGCTCTCCTAACAACACTAACTTCGGGAGCAGGGGCTTTAAAAACAAACAAACCTCCAACTATTGCAAGACCAGCTTCTGAGCCTGCTCAATAAAGTTCTCTGTCCTACAACTTTGCCCACTTACCACTCACACGCTATGGTATACGGCACTCTTTGACAAGGTTGAACGGCATCACTGTTCTGAGAAGCTGTCACCGAGGCAGCGGGCAGGCACTGAGAACCAGCTGTACTGTAAGTGAATGCATTTGTAGTGCTGCAGGGGGTAACAAAGAAGCATTCCAGGGACATGAATTTTCATTTCCCTTCCTTTTTCAGGAGATAGGACACACATTGCCTGACACAACCTGCAGATGGCTGCACTGAGATATGTAAACCTGCGTTCCAAGCTGCTCTATTCTCTAGTGTTCAGAGGGATCGTGATACAGAGGGTCCTTGGCAAAGGGTGCCTTGTTCTTTGCCCACAGCGCTCACATCAGACCTGACAAACTAACTACACCAAACATATGTTTTAAGGGAGGAGATTTGTCCATAAAGAACAACATGTAAGGGACCTAGAGATAGCCTGAATTATGTCAAGATTCATATTCATTGTGTATTATCTGTACAGGTAATGTTTAAGGAATAATGTATTTATATGGAAAATATGCTTTGTGGACTTGGAGTTGATCACCGGGGGCGATCTCTTGATGGGCCATTCAAGCAGGAGGGTGTTGTTACCCCTCCTTGATTAGCCACAGAAGTCCTGCAAGACCCAATTATCTAGCTTTGCTTCATCCCAAGGCTTTCTATGTAAAACTGCCAGAAACAACTGCAAACCATCAAAGCCACTTGAAGGTGAAAAGGAATATTACAACAGACAGAGAATCACACTGCCTATGAATAAAGACAAAAGGAGGTTTTAGTATAAAGGCAGTCAGCATCCATTCACTGAAGAGACATCTTGGGGAATGGAGATTTTTCTCTTGAAAAATTGGATCCTGGGGCCTGTGAAGCCAGACAGCTCTTCAAGACTGAAGATTTCGTGTGGGGGGGGGGGATAGTGCCTACTTTATTAAATGGGAAGGGTAACTATTAATAAGTGAAGAAACACATTTGTATTTTATGATTTTGTTTCATATTGTAACCATTTGTTTGCAGCACTCTGTCTTGTTGCTCATTAACTCTCCATTCTTTCTTTAATAAATCTACTTTTGCTTTATAATAAGTGCTTACGAGTGCTGTGTATTTTTACAGGAGCAGTGATTTAAGGTAAAACTATTAACTGGGGTACATTGCTGCTGTAGGAGCAAAGGATCTGGGATTTCTGTGTGTAGCCCGTATCAGGGGGCTGGATATCACAGAACAATTCAAAGGGATTCACAGATTGGGATGTAACTGTTGTTAACCTGTAAGCCTTCCTCCCCCACAGTCAAAGGTCTGGCATAGCCTGGAGGAGAGTGGTTAACAGGCAGTAGCATGCCATGACAATTTTAGTGAGGCATGCAACAACTTACTTGCATGCCTTAGATGGTCCAAAATGGTGTCCTCCATGAGGCAAGAGCAAGATCACACTCCATGTAGGTTTGTTCTACAAAATGGCATCCTCCAATGGTGAGAACAAGGTCTGCATGGAGGTTTGTTCTACAAAATGGCATCCTCCAATGATGAGAGCAAAGTCACTTTGAATGGTGGCTTGTTCTACAAAATGGTGTCCTCCATGGAGGCTGGACAGATGCCATGACTTTCATATGTAGACAGCACGCCACTGCAGACAAGCTGGTGTTGTTAGGAAGCTAACAATCAGTTGCCAAAGTCAAGACTCCCTCTCGCAGGAGAAGATAATACTGTGACAGTAGTCCTGGGTATTCTGAGAACCGATACAGGTATAATAGATAGTTACCCTCTGGCTTTGGGATGTAAGGGGATAGGAGGAGGAGGAGGAGAAAAAGTGACAGAGTGTCCAGGGATTCTTAAAAACAGAAGGGGGAGGGAGAGGAATTTAGAACAGACAAAATATATTCAGAGTAGTAGGGAAAAGGTGTTATTAAACCCTTTTTCCTCCTCTTATTCTTTTATAAGGAGCTATTTATCATAGACGAAGGTGTTGTGTAAACCCCACCTCGAATGTTTTAAAGTATTTTTTTAATCTGAAGTTTAAACTCAAGGAGCTATTTTCTTTAATAGCAATGAATCTTCTGAAGCTGTTCATTAGTGGGCTTTTGGGAACATTTCTTGGGTGGCTGAAGTTACTCAGCCTTTGGCTTCATGCCTCACAAGACGCCCAAGGTGTTCACTAAAGCCAGTATTTTCAGAAATGGCGAGTTGTCCCGGTTTGCTGGATTGGGCCTACCTATCAGAAAGAGTGAGCATCAACATCTCCCTTTGTCTTCAATGGCTATTGCAGGTACGTAGCTCCTCTGAAAATCAGTCCTGGGTTTCTAGCTAGGCATCCTAAATTAGTGGCCACTTTTTCCAAAATGTGGGTCTAATACAGAGTGTGTTGTATCTTAATGCTACAATAGATGGTTGCTGGGCATAGAAAACTGAGATGCAACAGATAAGAAACTGTAAGAAATCCCCCTTTTTGTTTTCCTTCTGAAAACATGAAATGGAGACCTGAAAGATCAGTACAGTAGTTTGACTGAATCTTTTGCATGAGGTCTTCCCTATCTGCTGATTACACCAAGTAATGAGGCTGGTCCCAACCTCAGGTGACATGCACAAGGAGACCTTTTAACCTCTTTATACAGATTTTGTTCACTTTGATCTCCCATGTATTTCAGATGTATTTATCTTGGATTAAAGAGATCACAGCCTCTTTCTTCATCCTCTCAAGAAAGCCTGTAACACAATAAACTCATATTAAGATGCTTTCTGTAAAAGACTCCCTCTTCTAGAGGTACCTAGACATCAGTCCAAACCTCTCTCATCCCCACTAAGAGCTGTTGCACCCCTCACTGAAGACAGAGCACACTCCTAGCTATATGCTCCTTGGAGAAAAGGAATAAGTTTTTTTCCAACTCGGAGAGGTGAAGGGCAGGAGAAATCATGCCCATTGCATTCTCTTGTGCTATACTTTGGCCTGGAACCTTGGCTGACACAATTATGCTTTGAGCCAGCAAAATCTGTTTGTCTACTTGCCTAAATACTTCATAATTGATGTCTCCAGAGCATGGCTTATACCCTGGAATTTACTGTCTATATTATTATCTAAGTTCCTTACTGTTTCTCTCTAAATTGGATTCCTGGATCTGACAGACAATTGCATTGACCCTGGACCTGCCTGTGTGACTTGGGCTGGAACTTCTGCTATAATGAACAAATACATTTAACTTCCTACGAACAGCTCAAAAGGGTGCAATGACTCCTCTCTCAGTGAGCTGAGCTCACAATAATGAAAACGTCCACATTTCACCAGCCATTCACCGGGACTGTCAGAAATGAATCATATTTAATATCCGTTTAATTATTCACAGTGGGCGTGGCTTTCCTGGAGAGGTACAATGGGAGGGGGCGTGTGAGTCTTTGCTGCTACAATATCGATTGGTTTGACTGCCAGCGTTGGATTTTAGAAGAGTCTCCCTATACCGCATATAGCACGAAACTGGAGCAGTCCAGATGCAGATGGGAGCAAGTGGGCACTCAAGCAATCTTCTGATGGTTTGCCACCTTCTTCCTCCTGCAAGCAAATTGCCAAAAAAGGGGGTCAGAAGGATGTAGGGCCCTGGCTTCCACCCCTTGCTCTACACTGGCCCTTGGATAGCAAAGCCAATGCACTCAGTGGAGCAATCTATTCCACCCTACTGGATGAAAACAGAGGGATGACCCGTGGCATGCCGCATGATGCTGTCTCTCTCAGTGCTCCTCACACCCTAGGCCTATGTGCTTTAAGCTCCCTGAGTAGGCTCCAGTATCAGCTCTTTCTTCTGCCCCTGTGGCACACTTCCTGAGTACAAAATCTGTCAATCCTTCATGGAAACTTGACCTTACGGTCCCATTGTCCTAGGCCCCCAGGATCAGTCCTGATCTCTCAAATACACCCCAGTTAATTAAGCACACCCTTTCTCAGAGCTCTAACATTGTGAGCACTATGGCTTACAGTTCACCTCTTCAGGGATATGTGGTAGTGAAACAACCTGATGCAGATTGTGCAAGGGTTCCAAAAGCCAACCACTCTTTACTTTAGCTCTCACAAGCATAACGATCTAGACAAAACACCTATATGCATTTCCTTGCATCAGTTTCCTCACACCACTCTGGAGCATTCTTCAGGCTTTGATCAGATTTCTGTAATGTATCCAAGATCCTTCATCTCCTGCACATGGCTTCTCTTCTGCATCATGGAGTCTCGCTCTCTCCTTACTCCAGCCAGCTTCTGTCTTCCTCAGCTGGCCCCTCAGTTAGAAAAGGATTCCTCTACCTCAAAAGCATGTCAGTCTGTTCTTCTCTACAGCTCAAGCTTCCTTCATTTCTGTGAGTCCCTCTGCTAGCACTGGCACCTGATTTCACTGGTTTCCTGTCTGAGAATTTTCTACTCCTCAAACCCCTCTCCCTTCACACCACCTGGATAGAACAGGTTCTCTCAGCTCAAGCACCCTCCTTAGCATCTCCATTGTTCAGCCAGAGACCTGCTATTAAGGCTAAGAACTTCTTTTGTTTGTGCTTCAGCTTTTTCCAGACACTAGACATGATACATGACAAGGAACCTGGCAGCCAACTGGTTACACATTAAGGCAGTCAACGGTACAGCAATTTGATGACATTAACCAGAATTCCTAACTCATACACAGACAGATTCCTAAATCATCATCTTAGAATTAACCTGGGACAAGACTGCCACACTGGTGTGACTAAAGCTAGGCTCCTAAAAAGTAGCCTGATGAAAAGTCTATTGAAGTCGATAGGACTTTCATTGACTTCAGTGGGCTTGAAAGCCTTTGCATAGTCAGCACTTTTGAAAATCAGGCCATTTATTTAGGCATCTGAATATACGACTTTTGGAGATTATTTAGGCACACGGATGTGAAAGTCTTGGCCCTGGTCTCTGCACACTCCAGCAAATTTTTAAGGACTCCTCTGGCCGATCGTGTTTCACACTAATCTAGGTTTCCACACAACTACAGCCTCCTTTGCCACCTGTCCCACTACCAGCTCGTTGTGTTTTGTCCCTGCAGCTGACCGGGCTGTGGCTGGTTAGGCCTAGTGGGGGAAGCGAGAGTCCACCATCCCAGTGAGAGTTGGGTCCAGGGTGGGCAGAGTACAGGGAAAGAATTGAGGGTCAGAACTGGTGGAATAGTAACCAAATGCCAGAGCTGGAAGGTCAACCAAAGTCATAAGCCAGAGGCAGAGCCAGGGACGAAGCCAGAAGTCTGATGCCATGGGGGAGCAGGGGAGGGGCTGAAACAAGAGGCAAGAGCAGCTGTGGGCATGGTCGGTGTTGAGCAGCCACTGATCTGCTGAGGGGGCCTGGTTTAGACAGGGCTGCTAAACCAACAGCCAGTCAGAGCTGTGGCAACTCTGGCAGTGCCTCTGGGTGCATTGGTTGCCTAGCAGCAAAGTTAGTCAGGGAGCAGGCCAGCAGCTGGTCCAGCCCCTGACCGTTCCTTACCGTGCTCTGTACAGTGGAGGTGAGTGAATAAGTTAAAGGCTGTAGTTATTTTTGGCTCAGCTCTCTGTCCCTGATGGACAACGAGCCAAGGACAAGCTCAGCCAGATACAAGGCTGGCTGTTTAAAGGCCTTGAGATCCTGCAGCACATGCTGCTATTGTCAGCGGCCTTTTCTGAATCATTGCAGGACACCCCCCAGTCCTCCCGCTGGCACTACGATGCCTCGGTATTTTTCCTCTGGTTTTGTTCATTCTTGGCTCATCCATCTTTAGACTCCCCTGCTTGCCCAGCTCCTGCTCTGTCAACAAAGCCAGCCTCTGTCTGCTGGTCACAGTCCCTCCCTCCTGCTCTTTCTGAAAGTGCCTCATTGTAGAGAGCGACTCAGAGCCAGTCTCTGAAATAACCACGATCATGAATTCCCTTGAAGCAGCACTGAACAGAAGAGAGCAGCCGTACAGTGGCCAGGAGTGGAAGCAGAACAGAGACAGCGTAAGAAGTGGATGGAATCTGACCAGAGGTTAGAGGCAAGAGGCTTCTTCAGTATCCTTTTTTTTTCATCCGCTCTTGAGCAGACACAATCAAATCAAGCTGTCATTATGATGATCTTTTTTTTCCCTTCCCATCTGCACTTGCACTTGGGTTTGCAGCAGCTCACGGGGAATGTTAAGGAAAATCTTTGCTGGGCTATGTTACATATTTTTGATGGCATAGTTCATTCCCAAGAAGCAGTCTGTTGGGTCTGAACCAACCTCCTTCCCATGCTGCCCAAATCCAACCATCACCTGCCCCCAGACTTTGGGGAAGTGTAAACGAAACCTGGGTATGCAGTGCTAATCTGCCAAACTACAATCCCAGCTTTAAAAAAATCCCCAGTCTGGCTCCAGAGCTGCATTCAAAGTTGTGATTGCATCATCTCTGGAGCTTTCAGCCTGAACTGCTTCTCTCTATTATCTCCCAACACAAAGACCCACTTGTGCCCTGTCCAGTGCTGTGAGGAAACAGGAATGCTGGATCATGTGCCCTTTGCTCATGGGATCCAGCGGAGGGGCGGAGGGAAGCGATATGGGGGGGATGGGGCATGTTGCAAGTCACTTGAAAAGAAGCAATGTGTACTCTTAGCTAGCTGAGTCTGCAGATAGGCTGACCACACCCCATAGTGGCTTACACCATGCTTTGGGGCTTTGCCAGCCATTGTGACAGCCCGTGCTGCTCGAGAGCACTCGTATGAGCACCTGGTTGGAATTCTACCCTTGAAATATGGCTGGATAAAAGGCTCTTTGCATTGTCTTTAACACTTACAAAGAGCTCGTCACCATTGTACCCGCAGCAGTGCATGGGTGGTGGAAAGGACAGGGCCACACACAGAGAAGTACCGTCTCCTCTTGATGCCAAATACTCAAATGATACCTCAGACAACTGCCTCAAAAAGAAAGAGCCACATGGTCACCCTGGCACCCATCATCCCCTCTTTGGATCCTGGAGACTGATATGCCGCTCTCGATTTAAGAGACACCTGTTTTCATGTTTCGGTATACCAAGAAAACGTAGTTACTTACCAGTAACTGTTGTTCTTCGAGATGTGTTGCTCATATCCATTCCACTTAGGTGTGTGCGCGCCCTCGTGCACAGCCCTCCGGAGAACTTTTCCTAGCAGCCCCTGCAGGGGCCGGTCTCAGCGCCCCCTGGAGTCCCGCCCTTATGTGGCGGTACATATAGCGGGACCGGCCCCTCCCCTCCTCAGTCCCTTCTTTCTGCCGACTCCGACAGCGGGGACGGAGGGTGGGTGTGGAATGGATCTGAGCAACACATCTCGAAGAACAACAGTTACTGGTAAGTAACTACGTTTTCTCCTTCGAGTGGTTGCTCAGATGCATTCCACTTAGGTGATTCCCGAGCCATACCTTGGAGGTGGGTAGGAGTCAGCGGCGAGCTGCCCTCAGCACGGCCCTGCCGACTCGCGCGTCGTCCCTTGACTGCTGGACGACAGCGTAGTGCGCAGCAAAGGTGTGCACCGAAGACCAGGTGGCAGCCCTGCAGATGTCATCCAGGGGGACCCTTTCCAGGAAGGCCGCCGACGCGGCCTGGGCCCTCGTCGAGTGGGCCGTCACCACTCCTGGGAGCTGGACGCCTGCACGCTCGTAGCAGAGCCGGATGCAGGCGGTGATCCACCTGGCGATGCACTGGGAGGTGACCGGGGAGCCTCTCATCCTCTCTGCCACCGCGACGAAGAGCTGCGTGGTCTTTCGGAGCGGCCTCGTCCTGTCCAGGTAGAACGCCAGCGCCCTCCTCACATCGAGGGTGTGCAGTCTCCTCTCGTCCTCGGACCCGTGCGGTTTAGGAAAAAACACGGGGAGGAAAATATCTTGGTTACAATGGAACCGGGAGACTACCTTAGGCAGGAACGCCGGGTGAGGCCTAAGCTGAACCTTGTCCTTATAGAACACGGTATAGGGGGGCTCCGAGGTTAAGGCCCTTAGCTCAGAGACCCTCCTGGCCGAGGTAATGGCCACGAGAAAAGCCACCTTCCAGGAAAGGATCATCATTGGACAGGTGGCTAGGGGCTCAAAGGGGGGACCCGTTAGCCTATCTAAAACCAGGTTCAAATCCCAGGGAGGCACCGGGTCACGGACCTGCGGGTAAAGCCTCTCTACACCCCTGAGGAACCTCACCGACATGGGGTGGGAGAACAGGGAACGTCCCCCCACCGGCTGGTGGAACGCCGATATGGCCGCCAGGTGTACTCTGAGGGAGGCCAACGCTAACCCCTGTAGCCTAAGCTGCAGCAGGTAGTCCAGGACCACCTGCACGGGGGACGTACCGGGGTTTTCGCCCCGCGACTCCGACCAGCAGGTGAACCTCCTCCACTTCGCCCTGTAGGCGAGCTGCGTGGAGGGCCTCCTGCTTCCCAACAGCACGCGTTGGACCTGCTCCGAGCAGGTTCTCTCCTCCTCCGTCAGCCAGAGAGCCTCCAGGCCATCAGGTGCAGGGAGTCCAGGTTGGGATGCAGTAGCCGGCCGTGGTCCTGGGAGAGCAGGTCCGGTCTCCTCGGGAGCTCGATCGGGGGAGCGACAGACAGGTCCAGGAGCAGGCAAAACCAGTACTGCCTCGGCCACGCCGGGGCGATCAGAATCACATCCGCTCTGTCCCTCTTGATTTTCAAGAGGACCCTGGGCAAGAGCGGGAAGGGGGGAAACGCATACAGGAGGGCCCCCGTCCATTCGAGGAGGAATGCGTCCGAAAGAGAGCCCGGCTCGCGACCCCTGAGCGAGCAGAACCTCGGGCACTTCGCGTTCTGCGCTGACGCAAAGAGGTCCAGATGGGGAACACCCCACACGCGGAAAATCCTGTCCACCACCTCTGGGTGGAGAGACCATTCGTATTGAGGTAGGAATGACCTGCTGAGGCGGTCCGCCTCGTCGTTCCTGACCCCAGGCAGGTGAGAGGCGGTTAAACAGAAATTGCATCTCACCGCCAAGTCCCAGAGTCGGAGCGCCTCCTGACACAACACCGAGGAGCGCGCCCCCCCTTGCTTGTTGATGTAATACATTGCAGTGGTATTGTCTGTTAACACCTGCACCATTCTCCCCAATAAAGAGTGGCGAAACACCTCGCATGCCAGTCTGACCGCCCTCAATTCTTTCACATTGATATGGAGGGCCAATTCCCCCCGGGACCAGCGACCCTGCGTGGTCAGACCACCGGTGATATGGGCTCCCCACCCCCGGTCCGATGCGTCCGTGATCAGGGTGACCGAGGGGGTGGAGGCCCTGAAGGGAATCCCTTCCAACACAGTCCTGGGGTCCAGCCACCAAGTCAGTGACCCCAACACCCAAGGGGGCACCGTTACCACCTTGCTCAAAGCATGCCTGCTGGGCATGTAAACCCTGGACAGCCAACCTTGGAGGGGCCTGAGCCTGAGGCGGGCCAACCTCACCACATAGGTGCACGAGGCCATGTGGCCTAACAGCTGCAGGCAGTGCCTGGCTGTAGTCGTGGGGCACCTCTGAAGCTGCGATATTATCGCTGTCATGGCTTCGAACCTCGAACGTGGGAGGGAGGCCTTCGCCTGCACCGAGTCCAGGTGGGCCCCTATGAAGTCTATGCGTTGCACCGGACGCAGCGTCGACTTCTGCTCGTTTATGAGCAGCCCCAGAGCATGGCAGGTGGACTGGACGAGAGAGACCGCCTCGCACACTTGCGACCTGGTCTTGCCCCTGATTAACCAGTCGTCCAGGTAGGGGAATATCTGGACCCCCCTGCGCCGCAGGAAGGCCGCCACCACCGCCATACACTTGGTGAACACTCTGGGGGAGGAAGACAGGCCAAAGGGCAAGGCCGTAAACTGGTAGTGGCCACCAGCTACCACAAACCTTAGGTACCGCCTGTGGGCGGGAAGGATGGAGACGTGAAAGTACGCATCCTTCAGGTCGAGGGCGGCAAACCAGTCCCCTGGGTTTAGAACGGGAATGATGGACGCTAGGGATACCATGCGGAACTTCAGCTTTCTTATGAACCTGTTGAGCCTGCGCAGGTCCAATATAGGCCTGAGGCCTCCGTTGGCCTTGGGAACGAGGAAGTACCTCGAATAGAATCCCCTCCCCACCTCGAGTGGTGGAACCACTTCTATGGCTCCTTTGACTAGGAGGGATTGAACCTCCTGAAGGAGTAATTGCTCGTGAGATGGGTCCCTGAAGAGGGACGGGGGGGGTGGGGAGTGGGGAGGGGAGGCCAGGAGCTGAAGGGCATATCCCCAGCGCACGATATCGAGGACCCACTGGTCCGATGTTACCTCCCGCCACAGGCCGAGATACGGCTTGAGCCTGTCCAGGAAAGGCGGGGAACCCAGGGAACATGAGACGGTGCCACCCTCGGAGACACCGTCAAAATTGTCTCTTCCCCTTAGGCCCTTGAGAGGGTCCTTTAAAGGAAGAGGAGGACGGCGGCGGGCGATCGCGCCGTCCAGAGCCCTTGGTCCTATCCCTGCCCCTTGCGGTGGGGAAGGGCCTAGGCTGCGGCCTAGACTGCTGCCGCTGACGTTGCGGCGGTTGCTGCGGCTGCTGGCGACTCTGCAGTCTAGCCGCCTGGGGCGTGTACAGGCCCAAGGAGCGCAACGTTGCCCTCGAGTCCTTGAGAGCGTGCAGCTTCTCGTCCGTCCTCTCCGAAAAGAGGGCGGCTCCATCGAAGGGTAGGTCCTGGATGGACTGCTGCACCTCCAACGACAAGTCTGTGGACTGCAGCCACGCTGCCCGCCTCATTGCAACGGCGGAGGCCATAGCCCTGCTGGCTGTGTCTGCGGCGTCCGATGCAGACTGCAGGGCCGCACTTGCCACAGACAACCCTTCCTCCAGCACCAACCCAAAGTCCACTGCCTGGTCTGGAGGGAGAGACTCCGAAAACCTCCTTAAGGAGTCCCACAGGTTCAAATTGTACCTGCCGAGGAGGGCCTGATGATTGGCCACCCTCAGCTGAAGCGCCCCAGTAGAATAGACCTTCCTACCGTAAAGGTCCAGCCTCCTGCCTTCCTTATTTTTAGGGGAGGCAGTCTGAGCACCCTGCCTGTCTTTTTGGTTGGCGGCATCCACCACCAAAGTACCCGCGGCAGGGTGCGCATACAAGTACTCGTGCCCCTCGGCTGGCACGTAGTACTTCTTCTCGGCGCCCTTAGAGGTCGGGGCAACCGAGGCAGGGGTCTGCCAGACTGACTTAGCCAGGCGCAGGACCCTCTCATGTACGGGAAGGGCCACCCTCGTTGGTCCCTGGGCCCCCACACGGCCGAAGAGGGGGTCCACCTCTTCCTCTAACACCTTGACCTCAAGGCCAAGGTTCAAAGCCACCCGCTTTAGAAGCTCCTGGTGGGCTTTAAAATCAATGAGCGGGGCTCCTTGGTCTCTTACCGCCGCCTCATCCGGCGATGAGGAGTAGGAAGGGCGGCGGGGCCCAGTGGAGGGGCCCTCCCCAGGGTCCTCCTCCACCTCCTCTTCCCCAGAGGAGCGGTCACCCTCCTGCACCGAAGGTGCTTGCTGAGTTTGGGTGACAGAGGCAGGGGCCGACATAGTTCCCTGCCCCATCTGGGCCGCCCACTGGGCCCATAACGGCCACTGCCAGGGTCCCTGTGGCCAGCTCAAAGGCGGCACCGGTGCCGAGGGCAAAGCCGGTGCCGCAACAGTCGGTGCCGGTGCCGGTAACAGTATTGGGTCCGGTGCCGGCTGCGGTGCCGGCTGCGGTGCCGGCTGCGGTGCCGGCTGCGGTGCCGACGACCATATACGTTCCTGACGTCGGGTCCGGGACCCCGAGTCAGGAGAACGCAGGCGGTGATGACGCCGGGAAGGAGCGCTCCGAGACCCGCCACGCGACGATCTCGAGGAGCGACTCTGACTTCGGTGCCGACGAGGCGACGCCGAAGAAGAAGGCGACCGGTACCGGGAAGTCTTTCGCCGCTTTGATGCTGGGGAGCGGTGCCGAGAACGCCGTCTCGGTGCCGAGTCAGAGCTCGACGACGAGGAGAGGTGCCGCGACGAAGAGCGATGTCCGGAGCGGTGCCGGGACCTGGAACGGTGCCGGGAGCGGTGCCGGGACCTGGAGCGGTGCCGGGAACGGTGCCGCGACGCGTCGTCCGAGGACGAAGATGGAGAGGAGCTTCCGAGCTCGACTCTCCTGCGTCGGGTGGTGGGCGGCCTGTCCACCGGTGCCGGGGCCGCCCACCCTTCGGGGCCCCCCATCGCGGGTTTGCCCCGGGAAACGGGCCCTGGCTCTCTCCGGTGAGAGAGTGCCGGAGGCGTAGGCAGCTCCAACAAAGCCTGAGCCGCCTCGATAGCCTCCGGCGTCGAAGGGTCCCGTATAGGGGGTCCCCCACTTCCAGGAGTCGGGGGAGCCTCCCTAGTAAGTGCCGGTGCCGGGGCCGGTGCCGGAGCAGGGGCCGGTGCCGGAGCAGATGCCGGCGGCACGTCCATGAGGAGGAGCACCTCCGAACTCGACCCCGGCCGCTCCTGCGGTGCGGGGGAGCGCTGCAAGCGTGGATGGCGCTTCTTCCTCTTCGGCACCGAGACCCCCGGTGCCGGAGGTGCACTCCGCACCGAAGACACACTCGGTGCCGGAGTAGTCCGCGATGGCTCGGACGCCGGACTTAACGCGGACTCCATCAGAAAAGCCCTAAGCCTCACTTCACGCTCCCTCTGAGTCCGAGGCTTAAAGGACTTACAGATACTGCACCGATCTCTCCGGTGCAGTTCCCCCAAACACCGCAAACAACGGTCATGGGGGTCGCTAGCTGGGAAGGCCTTGCCGCAGCTAGCACATGGCTTGAAGCCCGGCGAACCCGGCATAGCCGGGACGCCTTGAGCCCGAAGGCTCCCTAACTAACTAAAAACCCTCACTAACTAAAAACTAACTTAGTTCAGGGTGAACTGATAAACTATCTACTCACTTTTTAAGGAGAAACAAAAACTGTTGAAGAGCAGGGGTAGTTCTCAACTGGCCGTCACGGGCGGAAAGAAGGAACTGAGGAGGGGAGGGGCCGGTCCCGCTATATGTACCGCCACATAAGGGCGGGACTCCAGGGGGCGCTGAGACCGGCCCCTGCAGGGGCTGCTAGGAAAAGTTCTCCGGAGGGCTGTGCACGAGGGCGCGCACACACCTAAGTGGAATGCATCTGAGCAACCACTCGAAGGAGAACACAGAAGTTTCCTCAGATTCACAGTGAACTACTCACACTACCCATTCATCATACTCCCATTCGGTCTCTCTGCAACTCCGCAGGGTTCACAACATTTATGACGATAGTGTCGGTTTTCCTGAGGAGTTTAGGAGTAGAGGTCTACCTTTATCTACACTACTGGCTAGTCAAGGGCCGGTCCAGGGCTCAGGAAATGTTCAGCTTTCAACTCATCCAGTTGACATTCAAGGACTTCTGATAAATGCAGAAAAGTCTACCCTCACTTCAGGGAACAGGACAGAGTCTGTTGGGGGTGGTGCAGGCCAGGCTCTACCAACCAGAGGTACAATTCCAATCAATCTGATCTCTGATAACACACCTCAAGTATCATCCAATCAGAACTGCCCAAAATTGTATGAGGCTCTTAGGTCACATGGCCTCATGCACATACATGGCACAACTCGCAACGCTGCATCTTGCACCTCCAGACTTGATTGGCCTTAGTGGACGCATCAAGCTATCTCAATCTGGACACTGTGCATAGTATCTCCATTCATTCTCATCTCTCTAAATTGGTGGTTGGATCCTCTCACTGTTTGTGTGGGTGTTCCCTTTATACGCTCTTAATGCCAATGACTCTTGTCTCAGATGTGCCAACACTTGGTGGGAATTCAGGGCCTTTGGTTTCTGCTGGAACTTTTTCTTCACATAAATGTCAGGGCACTCAGAATGGTTTGCATTGCTTGTGAGGCCGTTCTGCCCCACATCAGGGGCAGAAACTTGTTTGTTCTAACAGACAACACTGCAGCCATGTTTAATCTCAACAGGCAAAGAGGAGCATGCTCTTCCCTCCTTTGTTAGGAAGCAATGCAGCTATGGAAGTTTTGCATAGCCCACTCAATCAATCTTGAGGCCTCTTACCTTCCAGGGGTGCAGAACAACCTGACAGGTCCCTCAGCAGGTCTTTCTTTAGTCACCATGAGAGGTCTCTTTGTCCAGATATGGTGAGATATTTTCCAGCACTGGAGGATTCCTGGAATAGATCTATTTGCAAACAGGTGCAACTGAAAATGTCACCAAATCTGCTTCTAGAAGGATGCCTTCCTGCAACCTTAGATGGGAGACCTTTATTATACTTCTCCCAGCATCTCACTCATGCACAGAGCACTGCTAAAGATCAAGAGGGACCAGGACCAGATTAGTCTGAGAGCCCCAGCATGGCCTTGACAGCACTGGTTCTCCACTCTGCTAGACCTCTCAGTGGCAATTCCAATTCTATTTCTGTTGACCCAAACCTTATCTCACAGGACCATAGTTGGCTGCTCCACCCAAACCTGAATTCCCTTCATCTGACAACCTGGAAGCTTCATGGATAAATCCCAGAGAGCAGGCTTGCTCAGAGCAAGTTCGTCAGGTCCTATTAGCTAGTAGAAAGCTCTCCACCAGGTCTACTTACCTCTCAAAATGGAAGTAGTTTTCAATATGGGCATCCCCATGTGGCGTCTTGCCCATACGGTCATCCATACAAAACATGAATATTTATTGCACCTGAAAAAGCAAGGCTTAGCAATTTCCTTTATCAAGATTCATCTGGCAGCAATATCAGCATTCCACCCTTGGATGGCTAACTGGTTTGTTTTTTCAAATGACATGTCAGTCAGATTCCTCAAAGGCCTAGAAAAGTTATGCCCTCAAGAAAGGGAGCCCATTTCTCCTTGGAACCTGAACTTGCTCTTGTCAAAACTTGATCACTGTTTGAGCTTTTAGCAATGTGTTCTCTATTGTACCTCTCCTGATGCTGGGTTTCTCCACTTACCATTACATTGGCCAGAACAGTCTTGGAATTCCATGTCCTCATTTTGGAGCCACCATACACAGTCTTTTTTAAAGATAAGATGTATTTACATCTTCATTCCAGTTTCCTCCTGAAAGCGTTTTTGCAATTTCATAGCAATCAAGCAATTTACCTACTTGGCTTTTACCCAAACTCTCAAGAAAATAGGTATGAACAACATTGCCACTCATTGGATGTTAGACAGGCTCTAGCTCTCTACATAGCAAGACCTAAACCATTCTGAAAGTCTACTCATCTGTTCGTGGCTATAGCAGACAAGATGATAGGTCTCCAAATCGCTTCATAGATAATGTCATCCTGGATAATTTCATATATTTGAACGTGTTATAATCAGGCAGGCATTTTGCTGCCAACTAACCGAACTGCCCGTTCCACAAGATTGCAAGCATTCTTAGCATAGATCCCTAGTCAGGACATTTTTAAAGCGGCAACCTAGTAATGGGTGCACACATTCTCCTCCCGTTACACCATCACTCAGCATTCAAGAATTGATTTCAAATTTGTTCTAGCTGTACTTCAGTCTGTGTGTACATGAACTTCAATCCCTCCACCTATTTAACTGCTTGGGAGTCCCCTAAAGTGGAATGCACATTTGCAACCACGCAAAGAAGAAAAAATGGTCACTAACCTTCCATAACTGTTTCTCTGAGATGTGTTGCACATATCTATTCCATGACCCACCCTCCTACCATGCTATGTTGGGGTTTTTTGGAAAGAAGGACCTGTCAGTGTGTGGGGTCGGCTGCACGTTTTATACCAGCACTAACCAATGGGTACCACTGAGGGAAAAATTTCCAGTGCCTATGTGCAGGGAGCATGCACATCTAGAGTGGAATGGATATGTGCAACACATTTTGAAGAAGAACAGTTACGGAAGGTTAGTAACTTTTTTATTTGATACAGTGAGTATATGTACTGTTACAAATATTGTATCTATGATTTCTTTTCAATTAATCCATCCCACTTGTTCCACCTTTCCTTCAATGCTTCTGTCATTAACTTAATACAATCAGTGAGCCATTCCACTTCACTTAATTCTGCTATTCTTATGAACCATGTTTCTATAGTCTAACCATGAAATACAGTTATGGTCTGCAGATACAAGGATTCTAAATTCACAACTGTCCTTATTTATTTCAGTAAATCAGGCCATTTCTCTAACCTCTTTGAGTAGATGTAAGTTACCATTACAGACCCTCAGATAGTATGAACTGGTGTAACTCCATCGGCTATGCTGAATTTGCCCTGCTGGGGATCTGGTTCATCATCTATAGAGTGTCTGATTTCATAATCGACACACTAATGATGACCCTTTTATTACTAATACGGTGTTTTGCCAATTTTTTTGCACTCCCCCACCACTCCTGCAGTGTTTGCAGCTAGCATATAAAGTTTAGTTGAATATACTTGTTTAGCAGTTTCTCTGTTTGGATACATTTTTTGCTATTGTGAAAATACGACCCAGTAGTCAGATCCTGGCATACTGTTGGCTCCAGTCTATCAAAAATTTAGGAATTTTACTGTTATTGAATGTAATCAACTTGCTTTAAGGGGTAATAAATCTCCCCCTTCTTCCTCGCCGCCAATACACACACATTATTTAGAACAGTGAGATGAACCTGATGGCTTTTTCTTATGACAGACTCTCCAAAATGACCGGAATGCAGGACAGACCCCTTGCTACTCAACTCCATTATTAAAGCAACATTTTATGTTTGGTCATTGAATCTGATCTGATGCGGCACTGGAATCCTTTAGTTCAAAGTCATACCATAAAACATGCTGAATTTGCCTGGCTGTCCTACTGATAAAAGAGTGCTGTGAATCTGCCTAGCAACTACAGTGTTGGTTCAGCATGCTGTCATAGACGACCAGTTGTCTACCCCGTTAGATGGGACTCTGATTCCACATGGAACAGAGAGTGACAGGTTTTGTGCTGCATAAGTGCCGCATGCTGGCACGTGTAGCAAGCAACATTGGGACTGTAGAGATGTGCTTGTGGAAGATTGTAATTTAGAGACACTCCCTAGCATGGGACAGTGTTGTGTGATTTGGGAGATGTGCCCTCCCTCCGCTCTAACATGGCTGCTCCCAGCTGCACACCTGGGAGGCACTCCCGTCTGTGTTATTAAAGTTCTAGTCATTACTCATTCAATAGTTTTTTCTTTAATGACCCCTCAAGATTGTTACAGGAACCAGTCTTGGAGAAGGCTCCCATTCAATGGCCTCTTTTCTAAAAGAGAAGCCCAGAGATGCCCTTTGTTCATTAGAAACGAGAGCAGAGAGAGGAGAGGGTAAATGTGTTAAAGGAGCAGAATTGGTGCATGAGGAAGTAAAGGAAAAAATGAAATCCTACTGCTCTGTCTGGACTGGCCTTTGGGTGCAGACTAGTGGCAGTGTGTGTTTGTGAAGGTGACATTGCAAACATGGGATACACAGATTAACTTTTGACCTGGCTGTTGTATACTTACCTCCTAACTCGAATCAGCTGAAACAAACAAACAAAACCCTCAAAATCCAGCTCAAGACCCTCTGTGCTGCTGCCATTCTGTCTCTGAATGCTGCTTTTCCATTCGTGAGCAGTTTTCAGTACAGCATTGATGGCGTTCCTGTTAAAAGCTCTTGGCAAACTTTTAGTGGTTTCCTGACGGGAAGGAAGTTTTTAAGGGTGGGACCTGCCGCTTTATTGAACATGCTGAAATACTCCTGCCAGTGTTACCAAAAAAGGCTTTATTGCCTTGCCTGATATAGGCTACATTGCACATGCACACACATATAAAGAGCCACCAAGGGCTTTGTTAGGAGCCGGAAGCTCTTGCATTAGAAACCAAGAGATGCCGCTCAGGAATAACTACATTTAAAAGAATGTAGTGAAAGCTGCCTTCCCTGGTGACCTTACCCCAGCACTGCTTATCACAGCCATAAACCTGACTCTTTAATTAATGCTGCCCTCCAACTGGTGCTACTTCAAAAAACGATTGTTTGGAGTAGTGGGGGCCTGGTGAGGAGCAGACAGGGCACCAAGAGAACAACAACCAAAAAGCTAATATCATTCTACACCTGTGCTATCAGCAGCCGCTAAGCCTCTTGTTTTCCTGTGTCAAGGTCTATAAATACCATTTAAGCTCCAGGAACACTCAACCTCAGTGGATTGCATTTATGCCTTTTGTGTATTGACCCAGAGGAATTTCTAATGCAGCAGTGGAACTATGCTGCGATCCAGCCGGTTTATCATGCCCTTTATAGAACTAGCTGAACACGAATAACCCGAAGGCTGCCACAGAACAGAGAGAGAAAGAAAGAGAGGGAATGACTGCAGAGATTGGAAAGAATACTCAGGTAAAGTTTCATGCCTAGGGAAGGGAACACATTCTGTACCAGAAGACTGAATAATGGTAGGAGCCAGTCTCCATTTTCTCTATTATTCTTTCATTAGCTAGTTAAATTTTTGTAGGAGCTCCTGGCATCTGAGTATTTATTCACTATTGTAAGCAAGGGCATATGGCAGTGGAGCTTCACCTCTCAGAGGTAACGACTTCTTTGAGCAGCGATGCTGATATGTGTGGGGGTCCTACAACTTTCATCTATTATATCATTTTCAACTGCTGTTTTCCCTGTGTGTCCCCACTCACATTAGGTGCATAATAGATTCCTGACTCCCAGCACACCTCCTTCTTTTAATATGTTTACACCGATGGCCAGAGACCCAGAGAGCCAAAGAACAAGGGGCTAGTCAATTAACAGCAAGCTGGCAAATTCAAAAGCAAACAAAGGAAATGCTTTGCACAATTACCTGTGGAACTTGTTGCGACAGGATTGCGTTGAGGCCAAGAGCTTAGCAGGATGCAAAAAGGAAGTCAATATTTATAGGGAGAACAAGAATATTCAGAGATATTATGGTAAACGTTTAAAAAAACAAACAAAACAAAAAAACAACCAAACAAATACGAGCTTGGAGAGGGAAATAAATCCTCAACCTCTAAATGCTTGGATTGAGGAGACAACTCTCTCTAGGGGCAGATTGGCCCTGTTGCAGGGTTTCTTGCATTTCCTCTGAAACATCTGGTTCAGGCCATGCTCAGAGATAGGACAACGGGCTAGTATCTGATCTCAGCCAGCCTGGCAATTCTGGCAGTTCCTAATACCACACCAGCCAAGCAGTGGAAGCCTTGAGGCTGATCCAGAGCCTGGCAACTCAGTGCAGTAATAGGTTGTGCAAACAGCTAAAACCTTCAACTGGTAATATTTCCCATTGGATATGTGGCCCCCTTCAGGAGAACCCTGCTCCCCCAAGTTTGGTAGAGCTCCCCTACTGAGGCACTCAATGACCCACCTCACAGCCAACTGGCCCTGGTTTCCTTGCACTCAGTCCCTCCACTGTGTGGCAAGTGCATAAACAGACAGCCAGTATGACCTCTATGAGATTACAGACTATAGTTACAAGGAATCAAGGAAGAACAGATGATAAGGACAGAAAAACTTTAGTCCTGGGAAAGATGAGGTAAATTAAAAAAGGTAACGGGCACAGCGACAAAGGAAACAGGAAGGGGAATCAAATAAACAAGTAGCCAATGACTCTCACAGAAATAATTAAACACACCCTCCCTCAAAGACTTACGATGGTAACTGAAGAAGATGGAGATCAGTGTTTTTCCCAGTTAACTTTTGTCTCAGGGGAACCAGATAGTAAGACAAATATAACAGAGATACCGAATTTTAAGTATAGCTGTTGAAATTATGTCAGGTTTCTGCCCCAGTTGTCCAAGAAGGAACTCTTGTAATTTCGTGATGGCAACTTAGAAAATGGGTCTCCTTAGCTATGGAAGATAGATTCCAGCACTGACTCTAGGTTCTTGATGCTCATGAACCTCAACCACAAGTTGATGGCATAGATGCAAGAATCACTGAGTAAAATCTGTGTCCAGGAGCTGAGACTAGATGATGTAATAAGTTCCTCCTTTCCTTTAAAATTTATGAAAGTCTAAATCTGTCTACCTTTCCTAGAGATTCAGTAGCTTACCTCATCTGCTTTGTTAACAAAAATTTAGTTTATATTGTTACCCATTTTGATCTGAACAGTTAGCCAATATTCAAGATCTTGTAGATTATTTCCATTAAGAGGAGAAATTTATGATGGAGACAGGTATTTCTGTGATGCAAGCCTGTTTAGTTACAAAGAACGTACATAAAAGTCCTGTTCCCCTGAACACAATAGCAATGAAACAACAGGAGACAGTTTTGTTGCTCACAATCCTAAGCCTCTCTCCAGCCAACACTCTGCCCAAACGCTAACACCCTTAGATTTTTATTCATGGTCATACTACGTGTTTCTTTGGCTGTCTCTGGAGCTTCTTTGCTGCCTTCTGTATCTGGTCCTGTGGTGTTTCTGCTGTTTTTCTCACACGTACACAGTTCCATTAAATAATACTCATACAGTTCCCTGCACTGCATTCATCTCCCATTGAAGCCTATCCACTCACATAGTTCAGACTCATGACAAGCCTTTGCACATGGGTTATATTTTGGGTGATGGCTCCCATTGTTTCAGCTACCTATTCCATAAAAGAGCGTAAGTAAGAAAGGGTGGCTGTAATGTTCACCAGCTTCAATAACGGTTCACCCAACACCAGGCATAATAACTATATCATTTTTTCACCCCAGGCAAATAAATATACTTTATGCAGGAAAAATGTGTTCATTGCTCTCAGTCCACAATACAAGGTGAAAGACATACATAGGAATTACCTGAACCTGTTTCCCTTTCATAGGGCTCCACAGTAACAGTGTCCAGAATTTTTCCCAATTAAAGCAAAATTCTGGTTTTATATTTCATTCTTGGTGGAAGAGTTGACAAAAAACAAAACAAACAAGCCGCTCAGTTTTCTTTCAAGAGTCTTCACTTTTGTTGGTCACATTTCAGCTTAGCTGCATGGAGTCAGATTTTTATCTCATTTACATAGCTTTAAATCAACACTATTGACTTTACTGACTGAACACCTGGATGAGATCAGAACGTGTGCTATCTTCTCTAATCCAGCCAGTGAAATGGACAGAATTTAAAGAAACACACCACGAACAATATTTATTAATATTCTACCTCAGTGCTGTCAGATCACTTTTGCTGTCTTTACTGTTCTTTATAATGTTGAAATTGCATTTTTTTCATCTGACCAAAAAAGAACCAAAACAAACAAACAAAAAAAAACCTGAGCTAAATATGAAGCTAGAAAGTAATATTCTGTAAGGAAAAGGAGCAAGTTAGACAGAGGTTGACCTTTGGAGGGCAAAGCTAAGAGGAACTGATTTCTGCATATGCTCTGCAGATCATCATCTTGACAGGTAACATGGCCATCAGGCAGGAGGACAATCTGGCCAGCTGAGGTCACCAGAATGTGAATTTGCTGCCTTGTGAAAGTGAAGGTAGTCATTGGAATGGGTCAGACCAGAGCTGCAGCAAGAAATGGAGAAATTTAAGTGAATTTTACTATGAAATAGCCATCACTATGTAAGAATTAAAATTCAGGGAAGTGAACTGAGCTGAGAAATGATAAATGATAAAAAAGTGAATGCTGGCATCTGCCCAACAAGGTCACCTTGAAACTTTGCAGGAAGGGAGTCACACCACAATGAAGTGTTTTTCTGTTTGGTCAGGGGATGGAGTGGAAGCTCCATGACAATGTGCCAAAGACTATATTGATGAACTGTTCTGAGCTGATGTATTTAAGAATAACTTCTGGATGAGAAAGCTCCCACTGGGTCTGTCAGCAAAAGGCTTTCCTTGAGCTCACCTGGTTGGGCTGTAGCATGAGATCATGAGGTTCCTAGATGGAATCTTGTCTCCCCGTGCATGTTGTTGGCACAGAGAATCCAGTAGTGGGGCCTTTGGTTGTAAGTAGTCAAGTCATTTTAGTGCCTAGACACCCATTGAACAAAACGCTGTGGGTGCAAGAAAGCTGCTGGTCTTTTGAAGGACCAGTTCTGATACCAGTTGCCCATTATCTCTACAGTGGCATATTATCGAATCAAGGACAGACTGGTCTGTGTTTGAAGACAGACTAATGGCGTTATTTACTACTAGTGTGGATTTACATATATACCTGCATCAAATATGTGAGAATTAAAAAAAGGTCTTCTAGCAAAATATCCATATCTCAGAGCTGTTATGGAAAAAGGACACACACACACACAGACAACATCTGTTGCCACAAACACATTTGGCTTATGCTGAGTGGACTTTATCACCAAAGCAAGCACACAGTTTTATCTCAAATCACGTATTATCACCTCTGAAAAGCTAGGAGGCAGGTATAAGCACTTATGATGTGGTTTGGCATCTTTTAAATAGTACTCTTTGAACACAGAGAGCGCTTTGAATGAGCCATATTGGTGAACGTCCCGCCTAAGCCTCAGCATTTCCATGCCCAGCTGGCACGTTAGCGTTCCCGCTGAGCCGTCTTGAATTCGTTAGCTCCATGTGCAATTGTACAGTTGAAGAGCCGGCCCAGGATGCTGGCTACCTGGCTGTCTTGTAACTTGGCACAGGGAGTCAGGAATTTCATGTTGCTTAAATGCTTGCCAATGTACAGTGTATTAGCTCTGTGCAGTAGGCGCTCTGAACCAGATTGCACCACTGAGCGAAGTGTAGCTGCTCTCACTCATTTTGACTGGTCTCTACCCCACTTCCAACTGGGCCAAGTGATGTCGACAAGTACCATTTTTAGATTTAGATTTTGCTGCTGATTTGTGCAAATGCTTGGTGAACAGATTTTGAGGAGGAAGTTAAAACACAGCCACTGAGTGTTCTTTCTACACATTTATATGTAAAGAACCAAGTGTCCTGTTTCTATAGCCACTGAAATTGCAAAACAATCTGGCACCCTTTTATATGAATCTAGCCATCCATGTTATATTACTCTTGGAATATTTATAGGATTCTTCCCCTGTATCAGTTACTACCTGCTCACTACTCCACACAGGTCTTTCTTGGTTTTCATTGTATCCTGTTTGCAGTTAGATAAAAATAACATTGCACTAACTGTATATAGCTTCTTTCCACTGTGAAGGATTCCAAAACTACTGCAGACCTAAACCGAGTCATGCACAAATGACATGTAACCACCTCCAGGGTGGAGTCAATGAATAATTTTTTGTAAAACTTTTTATTGATGGAAACTGCCTTTTTTCCCTAAATGGACACTTTCATTAAAAAAAAACCAAAAAAACCAAAACAAAAAACCCTTCCTTTTTCATCAGAAACTTTCGGGTTTTTGTAGATAAACTGAAAATGTTAATGGTCATAAATTGAATTGCTGGCAACTAGACCCTCCCAACATTTTCAACTGACATCTTTCAGTTTTCAGTTGCTGAAAATGGATTTGTGTGTGTGTGTTTGGGGGTTTTAGTCAAATGCCTGCAAAACTTAGGCCAAAAAAGGAAAATGTATGTTTTTGTTAAGTTTTTGTTGTTGCTATCTTACCAGCTTTAGCACATTGTACAATAGAGTGAGAAGGACTCTGAACTCTTCAGATGCCACTTATAGAGGTAATCTTGGCAAGAGGTTTTGAGGTGAGATAGCATCTAATTAGAAAGAATGGCTATGGGACCCTGTCATATAATAAAAACACCAAGAGTCCCGTAGCACCTTAAAGACTAAGTAACCAGAAATTTGTTAGTCTTTAAGGTGCTGCAGGACTCTCGTTGTTTTTGCTGTATACAGACTAACATGGCGACCCCTCTGGAACTTGTGCTATAATACAGTTCAGAGTGATTCTGAAGAATGGAGGAGCACAACATTGCTTTTGGTGCAAGAAAATGAAGAGTTAGATTAGCAGCTGACACAGTTTTTGTATATACGGTAATTAACCGCCCAGAGTTCAGAAAAATCTCAGTAATATGTCTTTTTAAGAATATGGGAAATATACATGCCATACTCCCAAGTGTTCCTTATGAAGTCATACTAAATAAGAGTTAGAATTTATAAAAGCCTTATGTTTTTACTGTATTCAAGACAATTATCCCTCTACTGAAGTGAAACCAATGCAAGAAAATGACAGAGATTCCTAAATAAACTCTCCTGGGTTAGTTTTACTTAGATATTGGTACAACGCCTTATCCACACAGGATTTCATAGTCGTTGCTAGGCTGCAAGCCATGACCACTCAAAACTTCACAGCAGCAGTGGAAACAGAACACAATTCTTCTCATTCTAAAACACCATAGCCCCAAGGAAGTGTCTCGGTAGGGGTACACTGCAATTAAAAACCCGGACCAGCTGACTCTGGCTTGCAGGACTTATCCTGTGGGGGCCGTTTAATTGCAATGCAGACTTCCAGGCTTGGACTGCAGCCTGAGCTCTGGGACCCTCCCACCTCGCAGGACAGCCCCCTCAGCCCAAACCCCATGAGCCTGATTCAGCTAGCACAGGTCAGCCAAGGGCGTCTAATTGCTGTGTAAACATACCCTATTTGACCTATGAGTAGGGCCTTACCAAATTCATGGTTGTAGAAAAGGCATCACGGATCGTGAAATTTGGTCTTCCCCATGAAATCTGGTCTTGTATGTACTTCTACCCTATGCTAATATAAAAGTATACAAAAGTATCCCTTATTCAGGGTGGCTGTCAAACCTACAGTACAGTACTTGCTGTATATAAACCGTATGTACAGATTGGCGAAATTTGCTATTTATGCTGTGACCAACCTGTGAAAAATGTGTGATTCCTCCTTAACTTAAGTAGACCTTACCTATGACATGCAGCTGAGCATTTCTGGTTCCAGCCAGAAGAGGGCACACTCATGACTTCAACAACTTCAAGTAATGTGCCCATTCCAGAACTATGCCAATGACACCTTTTATATATCACATAGACCGGCAGTTAATTACTACCTGGCAGGGACAAGGGAGACAATTGTGTCCCTGAGGGGTGCAGTCATGTCAACATACACCCTTTATCAAGAAGTGCTCGTCCACCATATGAACCTCAGCAGTATAATGCAGGGTTCCATATTTTGACAGGTATAGGAGCTCAGCCCCCAGTTTAAGCTCTTGTCCAAAGAAAGCACATTTTGACAGGTCTGGCTCTCAAATGATGCTTGGGGGAGGGGAGGGAGGTGTGTGGAAATGGACAAACAAATTTGACGGGCTCTCAATACCCATCGGCATGTATCCTCTTCAGGGCCTGATTCCATATCCTTGAGAAGATGAAACACTCACAGAAAGTGAAGACAAAGGGTCTGGACTTTGCTCACACACCCTGCATGTACTTGCTAGGCTTGGTCAGAGAACAGTGCGCACATACAGTAGCAAAAAGGGCACATTGTGACATCAGTGTCTCTGAGGGACCCAATTGGTACAGCTTACACCCGCCCTTAGTTCAAGGCTGTGCCTAAAATTCCATCCGCGCCCTTTAATGGTTAAAATATTGCCAGGAATACATTAATAATTATAAATTTTGCAATGTACCAAGCGTGCATAAGTGGAGCAAACACACAGCATGCAAGACTGGCTGGCAAACAAGAACTCTGTTTTGAGAAAAATGTCAAAGCTGCAACATTTGCTTTCACTCCACAATGAAACAAAAAAAATCAGAGCTGTCATGAAAAAGAGAGACCCTATTGATACTGGTTAGCTGTAGGAGACCCAGGTTCATGTCCCTTCTCTGCCTGAATCAAACAAGTGCCCTACCTTCCAGGCAATAGAGCCAGGCTCTTGTGTTTCAAACTGTTCCACTTAGTATAAATAACTAAATATTCAGTAGGCCAGAAAAGAGATGATGGCTGTATGGCCTGGGGCTTTAAGACACTTGTGGGAGACCCAGCTTCAAAGCCCTGCTCTGCTCTGCTCTGACCCCTGGGCTACAGTCCTTCTTTCAGGTTTGACCAGAAAGTCCATCTTGGAGCTGAGAAAACTTCCTGGTGAAAATTTTGTCAAAACAGAGATTATGCCGCACAAAGTTTTGGTTCTGCTGAATCAGCATTTTCTGATGAAAGTTAAACATCCCCAGTCAGTTGTAATTGTAAGGCAGGGGCTGTCTTTTTGTTCTGTTTCTACAGTGAATAGCACAAGAGGGTCCCGGTCCATGACCAGGGCTCATATGCGCTAGGATAATAAATAATAATTGCAACATATAAAAACTTTAATTAGAAACTGTGAGGTGGTCGCATAACTGATTTCAGTATATAAGGACCTGACAGGTCACATGTGAATGCAAAGTAATGCAAGCACTAGTTACATGCCAGGTACCATAAAATATAACATTTCCAAGAACTGTAGCTAGATGGTAAATTGTTTTAATATTGGAAGTATGGAAGCTGAACAAGCTAGTGGTAGGTTAGGAATGAGCAGTGTCTAAAATTATTAGACCTTGCTTGCTAATTGGGAGGGCGTTTGTTAGGGATATTGTGATATTTGCCTAGAAACAAGATCCCGAGTTTTATTAAGCATAAGAAATAAAAGGAAATCCAAACCCTCATTTTTAATTTAAAAAAGAAAAAAACAAACAGAAAAGGTTTAGGAATGTAATAAGCAGAAGCTACCTTACAGATCAAACCAATCATGGTTCTTATGTCTTCCCAGTCCCAGCTGTGCTGCAATGTAGGCTGGCAATGTAATGGAATATAATTTATATCGAGACTGCTTCGCAGTGCTAACTGTATCTACCCAACCTTTGCCTCGCTTCCTCTTTGTTCCCCTCACCTTACCACTCCATCGTAACTATTTTATTGCAAAAGAAAGCATTTTTTGTGCATGATTGAAAAGGCTGATTTATGTGCAGTCAAATTCATCTTCTATGTCTCATTTTGTTTTAGTCTTTTAATTTAAATGGTAGTTACTCATGGAAGATTAATTTCTCTCTCTAGGAATAGCCTTTTTCAAACAGCTAAGGAACCTGGTGGTTGTATTTTAAAAAGGAGCTAGTGCTAAATGCTATGGATTGATTTCCTTGGCAGTTTTATCCATCACACCATTTTTAACAGGACAATTAAAAAAAAACACAAAAAACCCTCAAAATAAAGACAGAGCTTAAAATCATGTAGGGTGGCTGCCAGTATAGAGGGCAATAGATCATTAAGCAATGCAAAAATAAGTGGTATGGGAGACACTAAATATATTTCTATAATGCCTTTAATTTATATGGTGGTTTTTATCTTGACTTTGTTTCTTGACCTACATTTATCAGCAACTTTCCATCATGCCTACCTCGGGTCCCATTACCTCTGTTATATGTGAGAGACCTCGTGATAAATGTTGTGAGGCATCCTTATCCTGGATCAAGAATCACCATAAGGATTCTGGAAAGCTCCTGTAGTTCTGCCATCTCTTCCTCTGTCGTCTTTTCTGATGGCCACTGCTGTACTTATAACCGTATAAACCACCTGGCACAGTTAAAAAAAAAATTATGCCTTCAAAACTATAATTGCATATCCAGGTCTGTGCATGAATGCATGTTGTAGTGTTACAGAGGTAAGGCAAACTGTGTAGAGGATCTGATCTACAGCCCATTGAAGGCATTAAGGCCTAGATCCCAAAAGGGATTTTGGCACCTAACTCCCACATTTAGGGATGACTGCATCCACAAAACATTCGCTCAGCTGCTGCCTAAACCTATAAGCACCTAACCTTACTCAGTGCCTGAATTTTCAATGTAAAACTTCCCTTCGTGCCTAAGTTTCTGCCTGAGGGCATGTGCACTACTGTCATACAGATGCATCTGGATGCCTCTCTCCTTACCCCAGTGCAATCCTCAAACCATGGGAAGATAGGGGTTGACCAGGCCTGATCTGCTAGGTGTGATCTCAGCACAGCTAATGCTGCAAAGTAATTCGAGTTTTCACCTGGGATGTGGGAGACCCCAATTCAATTTCCCCTCCTCCCTCAACAAGATGGAATTTGAACAGTGTTCTCCCAAATCTCAGAGGAGTGTCCTACCCATGGACCATGAGCATTCTGATATGACTCAATGTCTTTTTTTTAAGTCATTCCTCTTTGTATTTAATATTAATCACTGAAGTCTCCATCTTCCCACCTCAGAAACAGTAGAGACATCTGAGGCCTGATTTTTCAAGTGTGCACAATTTCCAATAAAATCAACAATGAACACTTACAGTAATCACAGGTCTAAACCCATTTTGGGCACACACACTAAGCACATTTTCTGCCTTGGGCTGGGCTTTGTACCTCCTTAACCAGCTGCATGTTAATAGGGACCTTTTTTTTCCCCAGAGCAGTTCATTATGATTAATGTTTTATCAGTGAATTCCAAAGAAATTAACAGTGATTTGCCACTTACTATAAAGTGTTGCTGATCATTCTAATGGAACACGATATCTGGGACAAATTGCAGATTCACATAATAAAATGCAGACATGATAAAGTGCATTTATCATACGTGTTTCCCTGCTTCACCTGCTCTCTGCCCAGCAATCCATCTCCATTGGAAGACTCTGTATGAGTCTAAACCTCTAAACAGCTTCAAATGTGTGCCATTAAAAAAAATTATCTTGCTAGAGGAATGTTTCCTTCTGACTTTTCCAAAAATTGAGCTTCTTTCCCAACATTATACCGGCCAAACATACAGGATGGATGATATTTGGTTCTACATGAATGATGGATTTAAAATCCTTTTTCTTTTTTCCAAAAATATGACTTCATAACAACTTTTCATTCATATCACTGAAAAGATAGGATTTCCAGCTACATAATAATGGTGCTTCCTTCTAGATTTTGAAGTTTCTGAGATAAAGGGCACAGAAATGACAAAATCTTTATGCACTGAAAACTATATTTCAGCAAACTATATTTTATCTCATTGTTACTCAATCAATGCTTATGGGTACAAAAAAATAGTCCAAGAACAGTAACTTTATAAAACATTTCTATAGTAGCTCCTTTCTGTAAAATATGTGGCATAAAGAATACATGAAAATGCCAATCAGGCCATTAAAGGTTTATACCACACTATCAAGCAGTCTCTCGCTTTCCATTCTCTTCTATACCCTTGACTAGTGATTTTGGTGCCTGATTTCAGACACCTTAAAGTGGTCTGATTTTAAGAAAATGTTGAGCATCAGTGCTCTCAAATCAAGCCTTTAGAATCACTAGTCAGTAATTAAAATCTTGGACACCCCCCCCCCCCCGATTCTCCATTACTCTGTACCTTGTGTTGACATTTACACTAGTGCGAAATGGGTGTGAAATGCTACCATTATGATTTTGCAGCTCTTTGCATCCAGTATGCATTCACTCTGAATTGATGTAAACAATTACATAAGGTGCAGAGCGACAGAGAATCAGGTTCAGTATATCTGCCAGGATTTTTATAGTCTCTAGTTTAGCAGTGTGACTAACTGATCAACTTTTCCCCTTTTAAGCTGAAAAGCTTTCATTCATTCCACTGTCGATTATTGCCTTCCAAAAATAAAATCCTTCAGTTTTATCTGCTTCTAACAAGAAATAACTAGCAGATGACAGATACATTTAAATGAGGAATCTGAAGTGCACACTTACAACCAGATTCAAAATCTGAAATGAGCATTATTAACTACAAAACTGACTGTTGTATAATCAGCAAAATTAGAAAAACACAAGTAATGCAGTCTTGTCCTCAGACCAAGTTTTATTAATATTTTACTTTAACAAACATTGTAGTATGAAGGCATCATTAGTTTAATTTTTCAGATGTATGGCACAGACAAAAGAAAAAATAACAGATTCATAAGCAAATTCAGCATTTAAATGTCAGATTAACAAAAGAGGCATGTGTTAACCTATTTAGCCATTATACCACAGATTTTGCAAGCAACAGACTACATGTATTTGCATTTAAGTAAAAACATATTTTTGATCAAGAAAATTACATTTTTCTGACTTTCCTTTATATCACAAATGTCAGGGTAAGGCAAATCCTTGATGAATCGTATGATAAAAATCCCTATTCCCCAAGAAAATATATCCAACATATTTTGCTAATTTTGTAATTTTAAAAGCAAAGCAGACATGCACTGCATATAGAGAAATATCTTTTTAATCAAATGCATAAAGCAGAACAGTGTTAATTCACAAAGAGGCTTTTCAGTGCGTCATAGAAAGATTTACAATTAGCTGTAGTGAATAATATGTGACCCAATATTACAGACAGTGTCTCAGACATCTCCTTTGTAAGCCTGTATGAAAGAAAACATGTCCATCATCAGAGCAATCACTAGCTGGAGGAACAATTGACTGTTGCTCCTAATTGTAGAATGAGCACTTTTTAAAATTGGAACACTGAAAGCATATCCTGATACTTTATATGCAAACACCACTAATTTACGGCTTCTATTTTCTACACGGCACATACTGTGATCCACTTTTAGTTGTTAACCAAAACCCGTGTTATAGTGGCATTAATCCAGTACTGTTATTTGTTCGTCTACAGAGCCTGCTCTCTACTTCTGTAGCTCCAGCAAAATCAATAGTGGCTGCATTCAGGGTGCACTGGTCCAGCAAACGAAGGAGCCCAGAATCATATTGCCTAAATGTGCGTACATCATTTTATTTGTTTTTTATTAAAAAATCCTAAACAAATGCAGCCGCTAAGCCACATCAACACAAGAGAAAGAAAACCAAGCCACACAGTCAGGACTGAAAATTGGACTGCTAAGATTTAATCAACTCATATGTTTTCTTACTCTCCGCTTCCTGCCTGTGCTTCACACTTGCTTCAGTGTCCTCGGGCTAAAGTTCCACAGCTTCAAAGACTCACTGCAGTTAAAGCGAACCAAGGTTAAATGAGAATGGCAATGAAATTACTGTTATAAGGAGAGCCTCTAACCTGAAGGATTTTTGTAGTTAATTATTTTTAATATCAGTCAATATTGACAAGGAGTTTAAGGATTGTCTTGTCTCTCTGTATTTTTTAAACACATCTCTTTATTCAGTCTCTCATGGAAATCTTTCTCGTCTGCTCCTTGCTGAACCTGAATCTCACTAATGTTTGAGGGGCACAGGATACATGGCTAGCAGCATCCTGCAGTTCTCTAGTGTTGTACGTGGAAGACTGTGACAATCACACATGCACAACTTTAGAATTAAATACATAGGACCAGATCCACAATGTGTCGTACCTCAGCTGAAGTCAATGGAGCTGTGACAATTTATATTAGCTGAGGATCTGGCCAACAGAGTTTTCCACAATGCATTAGAAAGCTTACACCAATTGACTTTCCAAGTGCTTAATGAAGAAGTTTCCCTCGCTCTGCCAGACAAAGGGAGCCCTTCAATCCTTGTCTTTGTTAAAAGAACACACAAACAGAGGATTAACATTATAGTTATCTAAAATATCTTTTCCCCCAGAGACATCATCAGTTCTATTATGACAGGCTATTTAAAGAGAAATCATTTGATAATGAAACATACTGTATGTGCATCATGCAGATACACAATCTGCTAGTCCTTCGACTGCGACAATTGGAATCTGCCAGAAACAAATGTAGGGACAGCAGGAAAATAACATTTGGGGTGGGGTCCATGTGGGGGCCTGAAGATACCTTCTGTCAACAGGAATGGGAAAGGAAGGAGGAATAGAAGGTTGCTAAGGACAGAGGAAGGGGAGAAAAAAATGCATTCTGACACAACACTGCAAATATCCTATGACCCTGGCATTGTTTTAACAGTAATTAGCAGGATTAATAGAATCTGAAAACTAGTTTCTTTCAAAGCTGATCATGCTAAAAGTTAAATATCTACTAGCCTCCAAACAGAAATTCAAAAGTCTTGGAAGCCCCTCCCCATGTTCCCTAACAATGCCACAGGAAGTGACTTCAGACCATGTCCCCCACACTCATCAAGCAGCAAACACAAAAGCAACTTATTGGAAGATGTCTGGCTCTGCTAGTGGCCATGATCCCAAATCTGAGGTTTTGTTTTACTCTCTGATCCCTGTTTGTCCCGTCATTATTTCTAATCAACCTGCAAATGCCGGCAGGTATCAAGCTGTTTAAATACATTTAGGCCTCACAGTTATATCAATGTGAATTTGTCATAAATCTATTGATCAAAATAGGCCAACATATTTCAGTTTCCTTTCACTTTTCTTTGAAAACTAGTCAGTTATAATTTCAGGATTGGGGGTGAAGGGAGTGTGCATATTCTAGCAAAACCAGAATCCTGGGAATACTTTTTTTTTAAAAAAAAGCTCTAATTGTTTTTAATACAATTGTATTTTTCAGGACATCAAACCCTGGACATGTGCTGTGTCTTCCTTGAGTCTTGTGTATCAATTTAATTTCCAGTACCATTGAAAAAAAGTACATAAGCCCTCTTTTTTATCTGAGTGAAGCACTAGCTGGTAGAACAAATGACATATGGTGAAACATTCCTAACGAAATAACTGCTAATTGCATTTTTAAAAAGCATGCATATGCGGTAGAAAATATAATGAGGGCTGACCCAAGGTACAGTGAAGTCGTTAGAGCCATAAACTATATTTAAAGATGTGCTGGTTGCAGAATGCCTTTTATCCTCCATTACTCACAGGCTGTGCAAAATATTACTTTCCCACTGTACTTTAAGTACTCACTTAAAATAATTATTTATTTTTGGAAGTGCAGATTCACTGGATGAGAACAGAATCTATGCACTAACGGTATGTGGCATTACTTAGCATCACGTGCTGTGCTACGAGCAGATACAACGCAAAGCATATGCTAATCATATTCGAGATTTAAAGAGATCAGCAATGGGCAACAGACATCTCCATTCTCCCTGCAAGCAACAGAGCAATATCACATCCTAAAATATCCAGATTTCCAAGATTACAGTGTTAAAGCATTAATTGGATTTTACCATGCACCAAAAAAGCATTCCCTCTATCTCTTTTACTGTCTCCACAGTGGCAGGGGTCAGTGCTCTAAAAGTACTAAAAATTTTGCACTGGCACTTGCAGTCAGGAATTCCTGACTGCTGTTGCTGGAGGAGGGCACTGTGCAATAACTTCCCTATCAATATCAATAGATTAGAACTGTTGTTCTTAATATTCCTAAAATACAGAGTTTTCTATGGTTTATGATGCTTTGTGGCAGTCCACATCCTCAAAATAAACCCACAAATTTATCTTAGAGAATACAAAAAAAAAATCCGTTTCCCACCAGTTGCTTGGATGATGTACCCTCATTGGGGGAAATGAGATTAAGAGGCTAGTGATAGAAGGAAAAAATAAGCATCTCCAATATTACACAGGACAGAGAAGTTGCTGTAATTGCCAGGATAGTGCAAAAGATTGTTTAAAGTGGGACATCACAACCAAAGTAGGGAAGCTTTTTCTTTAAACAGGTTTACAGAACAAAATGCAACTGAGAATTAAGAGGAATTAAAATGAAGATTCTTTTTCCCTTATCTCCCTGCCCCTCCCATCCCAGTGGCATCTTCGATGCTCTTTCTGCGGATAATTAGAATGATTCCACACAATGCTAATGACCGCCATTTGTGTTTCGCCCCATTGTTCTCTTCTCTCATATTGTTCCTCTGTGATGGGGAGAGAAAAAAATGATATGTTCATTAAATCAAAATCATAAGTTTTCAGGGACCCAAATGACGAGTTGGGTCTTTTTAATACAGTTTCCTAATATCTCCGGTTCCAAACGCACAGGCAAAAGACTGGAGGCATGTAACATCCATGAAATAAGACACTATCATTTCTCTAGCATCACATGGGTGGACAGCATTTTATAAACACATAGGCAGGTAAGCCTCATCACTGCTCAGAAATACTTGACAAGTTCAATACTTACTACTGCTCTATGAACTAATTACTAAATCACTCTTTCCAAGCCATCCTCCATATAGGAAATTAGCATATGTAGTAAATTTGGTGCCCACTGCTACATACATACACTAACTCACAAGGTATTAGACTAGGTGAACCATTGGTCTGATTCTCTTTGGCAGCTCCTCTTGCCACCTCTTCCAAATCACTGGATAGAAATGATGGCCTCCTCTTATCCTTCCATATTTATTCCACTAGACAGTCAAAGATAGCAAGTTTCCTCCATGGCACTGAAAGCAAACAGGTAAGAAGCAGCAGCAGCTTTTCTTTTCTCCATCCTGCAATACCCACAAGGACACTGCCTCCTCTTCTCTCATCTTGTGTCTGTCAATGTTACACTGAAACAAAACTGACCACACAGGCACACACTTTTCAGCCACAAAGCCAGCCCCTCACTGTCCCCTCCCCCTTGTGCAGAGGCCATAGAACTGCAAACGTAAGTAGTGGTTTACATTCATTGTAAAAATCATCGTGGTTTTCCTGCATAAACCCCCCACCTGCCATTGTAAGCACGGCAGCATTAATTCCTCATGCCAGTGCCCTGGAGGTATTTGATAACACAGTCCTTAAGCGGAGTTAAAATAAAGGGGCACAAATAATTTGTGATTTTGGCACCAGTGACAACAAAGCCTGCAGGAACCAACCACGGAGATATCATGGCTGTATTCCCAAGCATACCTGTATGCATAGGTACTATGATTAATGGTGCTGCCTGCGGCTTTATTGGATAACAGTGATTATAAATTTAAAAATTCCATGGTTTCCAAGGCTAGAAGGAACCATTGTGCTCATCTAGTCTGACATTCCGTATAGCACAGGCCACGGAACTCCCCCAAAATAATTCTTTTTTTTTAAACAAAATGCTGAATAATGTTTCTTCACATCAATGGCATAGTAATCAGCAATAGATTTATATGCATTTTGGGAATAGTCTATAGAACAATCTTGAAATAACTGTAAACCACTGTACCAAAGATATCTGCTTGGTCCTAAAGATTCTGGACAGTTCAGCACCTTTAAAGTTTAACAAGTTGATCGATTTTTCTCTGTGTGGGCCTGGCTGCTTGCAATTAAAGCAGAGAAGCAGTATGATCTGGGGAACTGAGCAAAGAGCTGAGAGTAATTCACACCTTAGTTCTAATCCTGGATCTGTCATTAAAATACTACAGAGACTGGACACATCACTTTTTGGCTCAATTTCCTTCTCTGTGAAATGGGGGTAGTACTGCAGTACCTCACATCGGAATTGAGAAGATTAATTAGTTGAGTGCTAAATATTGTATTATTATTAATGCAAGATTCATTTTCATAGAGCAGAGTTTAAATTATCTCATCCCCCAAACATACGCAGGTACTAATTTTAATGAGAAAATAATGCGTGAAAGACAAATTCCTTTAAATTTATTTCAAATCAGTTATAGCTGTTAAAAATATTTTTTTAAATCAATGACGGTATTAACCTTTTAATCCATTTTTTAAGTGGTAAGTGTTTTAACAGAATAGACAATAAAAGTATGAAAATATAAAATAATTGTAAAATAAAATAATTATAAAATAATGCTAATAAAGGGAAAAAGAAAAGAAGAACTGCAAAAGTAATACTCTGATTGTACAGGTGTTTTTTATTTTTGCTTCACTACTTTTTAATGGGGACCCTATTGGACATATTTCTCTCTGTCTTCTGCAGCATGGCAGCATATTGTCAATATACTGACAAGGACAAAGGGGTATACGCAGTAACAAGACCTTGCTTTTTAAATCTCTGTGACACAGCTGCCACTATAAAGCTTCTATATTTGGTCTTGGGCTACCTGAAATCCCATTACGAGCATAAATAACACATCTTGGTGTATATGATATTGGCATCTTATAATACCCTACACAGGGGGAGAGGTATGTATTAATGCTTTGAAACAACGTATCTTCGGCAGGGATCAACATTTGCTTTTGTAATTGGGGTGTGCCATAGACTTTTGTATCTCTAGCAGATTACTCATTTTTAATCCAGGAGGCAGACTGTTTCTTGTCTATGAACATAAATATTCGTTTCCATTTCTGCTGCAGTAACAATTGTGCACTCTTGCAATGGCACCATCGTTCAGTATATAAAGCAGTAAAGCTCAAAAAGGCAGCTCACTGACTTCAGTCTTGTTTTACAGCAGTCTAGTGAGAAGTGACATTAGGCATTGCAGAACCAAAGACATAAAAGCCTCATGACACAAACCTGTTGTTCCCAGAATACAGATTTCAGAGAACTGAACTTAATTCCAACCAGTAGAAATTGCTTTTTATTTTCCAAGCAATGACAAAAAAACTTGCACTTCATTACTCTTCCATTGTTAATATTGTTGCTATCTGGGTTCTGCTGATCTATGACCATACACAGTCTAAATACGTTACAGTTGCAGAATGCTATTATATTATTTATGTGACAATTAATGTCACATAATTAATATTTTTCTCCAGTAATCGGTTTCTTTTTCCAATTCTGTATATTCTAGTTGAGGGTGACACCAGATAGCAAGTGTGAAAAATAAGGACCCTCTCCCCCCTCCCCGAGTGTGGGGAGGGTAATAGTTGTCTATGTAAAACAAAGCTCCTAATATTCAGATATCTGGTCACCCTAATTTAATTATCAAATTAGATCTGATGTAATAATTGGGTCTAAAATTGTGATCTTAACTGTAAAAATATGCAAAAGTTCATAAAATGGCACAATAACCTATTATAATAAATGTTGATGGGAAAAAGTACAAAAAGGAGACAAAAACTAAATTAGTCTAAACAAAAGGGCCTACTGATATGGTTAAAGCACTATGTTAAAATCATTCTTGGTTAAAATAGAAAATATGGAACTGAAATAAATGAACCAAACTTGGTGTGTCTAATATTATATTAATTGGTGGACAAAATAAAGAGAGTATGGGCTGTTCTACCCATCACTCACTTTTTGGGTCCCGAAAGAAAGAGACTTTTATGGGGAGAATATGGAAGAACAGACGGAAGCTGCTGGAGAAAGCTTTACCATCACGCTGCCACCCCACTGGGTAGCACATTGCACCTTTTTTATCCTAATCCTGAGGGATGTCCTGACCAGACCGGGCCAGAGAGATGGACCCAGATGACAGCACCATCCCTACCAGCTCCAGCTGAATCCCAAACACCCCCTAGAAGGAAATAGGATTGGACTTTAACAGCAGCAGCTCATCTCAGTGAACATCTCTCTTCCCCAATAGGACAATTATTGCAATCTTTGATACCATCTAAGAGACCGTCAAACAAGGAGGGGGAGGGTTCCTTCTAAAATCTCTCCAGCTAAAGGGAAAGGGAACAAGAAACCTTGTTAAAATTAAAGCCTCTCAATACTTTACATTTCAAATGCTTTAACTGTTTTTTCTTCTTCTCTGTATCTTTAGTAAAAAGTTAAAAGGATTTTTAATGGTGTATTTGCCATTGTACTAAGAAGGCTGAAGTCTCTGTACACCAAATCCCAGACCTTATTTAACACTGTTTAATGTTAGACAGTGATTGGGTCATGTTAACACCTTTGGCCCATTAATACAACAGAACCTTTTTTCAAATGGAATCTGCATAGCTAATGCATTCTTGCAGTGAAAAACTGGTCAGAGGAGACTTACCTGTTAGTTAATCTTCCGACTGCATTTCTGAAAGTTCGTCTATACTTTCAACCTGACTATTCATTTCAGCTGAAAATAAAACAATAAGGTTGTCAAACTTCAGTCAAATTCATCTTGGCAAGTAATAGCTACTCCTAACCTAAGGGAATAGTGAACTAAAAACTCCTTGCTGTAAGTCTTTGAAGCTTTCTATTATATAAGACCTTCTTAATCTACATTAACAATGAAACCATTATGAACAGTTCTGTATTCAGATTCACTTCAAAATTACTAGAGAAGCTCTGAATTTAGATTCCCCCAGATTTTTGGTCTAGATCTGAATTTTCACAAAGTTTCTCTAACAGACCAAACAGAACATTTACATTTCAACACCTCAAACTTTGAGAAAAGTTTTGGGTCTAGATTCTGACCTGAACTTCAGACTTTGGACCCATCTCTAATAATATCACAATTAAATACTGATCTCCCATTTTTTGTGGTTTAATTAATGGAATATTCAATAATGAAAAACATCTTACATTTTTCATTAAATATAAAAAAACAAGGTATAATTCCAAAAGATGGCTGACTCACTCTCTGTCTCTCTCTCTCTCTCTCAATGCCAGAGGAATCACAGAATCATATAGCACATGAGATTTGCTCATGAGGTTAGCTATACCTAAATAAAATGGGTTCATTTCAAGAAACATGCTGAACCTTTGTTCTGAATGGCCTTATTTTTGTGGGTTTTTAGGAGACTCTTTACAGTAAACCCATTTTGGTAGTTTATTTTTAGGGTAATACTAAGTGTTTGGTATGGGCATTTTTGTGCATCCATTGCAGCTAGCTGGAGTCTCTCTGGGACAACTGTAGCATCCAAATGAAAGCTTTGAAATATGAGCAAAAAAGGACAAAAATGTGCTGCTTCTATGCCAGGGGGTGTGAATCTCCTTCTGACTCAATATCATGTCAACACACCTGGTAGGATTTTGAGTAGTTATTTGTGAATGATTCATCATGCATATTCAGAACAGACCTGGTAATGACTCCTTTGGTGTATGGAATGAATGTGTAATAGGAAAAGTATCCACTCCAGATTATGGAGATATGATGTTACATGTGTTTAGCTCTGTTTTGTGGGTTATTCTTAATAGGCATTTGCATAGCAGAAATGGAATGCTTAATAAAAAACCATTAAGGAGAGGCGTCACTGTGCATGTGCAGAAGCAGCTTTTCAAAACCTCAAAATGTCAGCCAATTAAATGGGGTTGTTTTTCTGAGACTATCAAAAGACTTAGCTCATATTCTAGACTAATTACTTATGAAATTTAATTCATTTCATTTTTAATTAAATGGATGTTTAGCTGTATCAGACCAAAGCATCAAAAACTGGTAAGCCTGCCTTCATTTTTTTTTCCGTGACAAGCGGCCAATCACCACCATATGGACGGTGCAATCCTGCTCAGATGCAGTGTGTATGTTTGGGGGTGCTGTTGGGGAGATACACTTCACATTTATCAGCAACTTCTTTGTCCAGTTATGGAGCATCACAGCAGGCTTTAAGGACAGTTCCATTCAATCCTGCAAAGACTGAACTGGAGGTTTCAACAAGGACTCCAGGGTTACAGTGTAGAACAACTGGGGAGTTCCACAGCATTTCATTTGGGGTATAGCACAGCCACCAGTGAGGAAAAACCAAACGCTGCAAGAACACAGTTCAGAAACTGTGTAAATTAATGTCACTCTCAGCCAGAAATCTCGAACGGTGGTTCTGAGCCAGAAGTGGAAATTATCAATCCCCTGGAGAAAGAGGATGCAGTGGAGATACTAATGCAAGGGCAAATTCTGAGAAGTGCTAAGCACCTGTAAATCTCATTGAAGTCTACTCATGCAGTGGTGCTAGTGAACACTGCTGTAGTAGCAAGAGGGCTATCCCAGTTCCCTTGAAGTTACTGGGAATTTTGCCATTGACTTCAATTGGGCCAGGATTTCACCCAAGTTTGAAGAGCTTCTAAAACAATCAATGGTTCATACTACAGTAACATAACCTTAACATAAGTGTTGTCGAGGGATAGGTTAAGGGCCTAGGGCTTTTTGTTCTACATGCCAAAAGGACCATCCCATAAATCTGAGGCGCAGCCTCACTGGACAGCAAAAGAATTTCAGTGAGGTTGGACAAACTGAATGAACATTAACTTGGAAGGAGATTTAAAAAAAAAAAAGATGGGAATTTCCCTACAGTGTTTCTCTGTTCTGTTTCTCCACAATTATCCTTTTACCTTTTTGTGCTTTTGGGTTACTTTTCTGAGTCACTAACTTCTCCCTCCAGCTGTGGGCTCCTTGGTGGCTCTCAACATTACTAGAGAAAGATTTACCCCCGACTGAAGAACTGAATGCATTCCCAGTAAGAGGAGAGGGAAGGTTTCAGAATAATCAAGTTTACAGCCCATATTACTGAAAGCAGGGCAAACTACAATGGCTATGTTAGTATACCCTAGGGGTGGAGCATCCTCTCACAAGGAATGAAACTATTTGCTATAAGTCAACTAGTCAGGAGTGGCAGCCTGCAATCTAAATGGAGAAGATTGATAAAAGGGGAGGAAGAGAAACCTGCTGGTTGTTTTTATTTATTTATTTTTCCAGAAAGACTTTGTGTTGTGTTAAATTCCCAGATTACGATGAAAAAAAGATATTGAATTAAGCCACTAATTCCAAACATCAACAATTTCTTCTGATATTTTCTAATAAATATTTAATCCTTTTTATATTTTTTACTTATAGCCCCCGATTATTGAGGAAACAGGGCATTTATTTTTGGTCAGAGTTCAACTTGTTGTGTTGTGACAAAATATTCATTTATTTTTACTTGACAGTAACTTGCTTATGCTCTTCAGAGGGACAGTAAAATTTGTGATGTCATTAACTGTTCATTTCCTTGCTTTTAATGGCAAGGCTTTTGCAAATGATGTGACAGGGAAGTAAACTGCTGTCTTTTATAAACTTTAACTGGTCATTGAACCAAAGTCGTTGGTTTTTGGAATTTCCTAAGGTATCTTTTCATCTTTTTCTTATTCCTACTGGATCAGTAAATGAAGATGCAGGGTTTTTTTTAAATTGAAGTAAAAGGAATGGTATTGTCACCACATTATTAAAGGAGTGAAGAGGGTGTATAAGCTAATAATTGCTGGAAAGCAACATCCCTGCACTCCTAGTAAGCTTTGAAACAATGATGGAAAAAAGCAAAAATCAGTGTCTCTGTGAGAAATAGAACACCTGAGGTGTTTTCAGGAGTTGTTAAAATACTAATTAGTGAGAGTGCAGTGGATATAAGCAATCCATCACCCCAATACCTTTGCATTGCTTGCTGGCCGAATTTGCCAATGATAGGATCTCCATACATTTATACACACATACTTCCCCCCTCTTCCTCTCCCCCTCCCCTCCCGGTCAGCTTTAATGAAGGAGAATCAGGTCTAGGTTTCAAATAATGGTAATTTCTTAAATATATTACAATTCACCAGTCAAAAATGGCTCATTGGATGAGCCAGTATTGAAAGTTATCTGATCTGTATATCTAAATTATCAGAATTTATAAAGCACTCATCACTGTGGCACTGTACATGAAATAAAAAAAAAATCCAGAGTACCTGGGGCCACATACTAAAATCTTCATATGTTTTGAATTTTCTGAAGCAATGGGACAAGAAACATTAGACACTTTACAATTTTTTTTAAAAGGAGCCATTTTTAAGCCTTTACTCCCAACTAGCAATTAATTTATTCAGAATTTTCAAAACAAATTAGAGATTTCAGTGAGCCTTGATCCTAAAAAAAGATTGAAGCATGTGGTTTTGTGGGTATTTGAACTCTTGGTGTATGTGTTTGTGAAAAACAGTTCTATAACATGACCCTGGTTGCAACATTGGTTATGGAGAAGCTACCACTTCTCCCATTATCACAAATTCTTTTCTACACCCTCACATGTGCACAAGAGACACCTTGTCCTCTCCTTCCTGCAGGCCATAGGAAGCACACAGTAGACAAACAATTTACAAGATTAGAAGGAGCTTAAATGAAGGGTCCTGTTGAGATCATGTACATCTTCAGCAAACCTTTTTGTATACAGCATGCAGCTAAATCCACTGTGCTTTGCAACAGCTTGTAACACATTCACAAAATGATTATGTCTGACTCTGGTGGGCAATGCCAGGAAATCATTTCACCAGATCTTAGTTTCCTTTCATGTGCGGAATGTAGCCCTGGTTATTTCAGAGATAAGCAAATATAAGTATTTTATCATTGTCATGATTTGGGCTTCATGTGTCTAATATTTAAATAACAGCAAGATCTTACACATTTTACTATTCCTGTGCTAGCAAACTATCTCTTGCACGATCCAGGATCAAAATCTACCAGTGCTTCAAATGTTGCAATGTCATGTGGTTTCATGAGCTGATAAAAAGACACAAAGAAATATCAGATGCCTTACAAAAAAAAATCAAAATGAAATCATTTTTTGATCTTTGAATCTCAAAAATGTACATACTGAGTTTATTTTTAAAAATGATTGTGGGGAAAACAGGTTTAAAAAGGGAATTAAAAAAAAATCGGCCTTAACTATAAGAGGTTTCCAAGTCTTCATTATAAACTGCAATGCCATATGCAGCCTCTGTATGCAGCTTCAAAAACCCTTCGTCTTCCAGCACTGGTGGTGTATTTGCTTTTAGCCACTGAAGGATCTTTATGTCTTTATTAAGCTACAGTGAGCCACTACAGAACAACATGCTAATGTGCATATATAGGGCTTGATCCCGCAAAGTTCATTGGACCAGGACCCTGATTCAACACAGCACTCACTTAATGCTAGAAGTCAATGGAACTTATAGTTAACTAATTACTCAATTGCTTAGCTGGTGTTCAGCACTTTGCAAGATTAAGTCCAAAGTGCCTGATTTTGCTGTTACTCAAATCAATGACAAAAAGTCCTACTAACATCCAAGAGGGCATGTTGGGCCCATCATGCTGATTGAAGGGAACAGGAGCCTGGATTGGGCTCCAAACTATCCACAGCAACAGTCATTCATCACTTTCTTTTGCTAACAGCAGCTTTCTTGAGACACAGCATCTGTTTCCAGTGGGATTTGAGGATATGGACATTTGAAGAAGCAGTAGAGTGACATTTTTGAGCTAGAGGGAGACAAACTTTAGTCAAAGGTCAAAACTGAAACTCAGGATACTTATGTAATAAGCTGTCAGCCAAAAATGGTGTGAGAAATTTTCTTCAGATTTTGCAGAGCCATTCACTTATCACTACTGAGTGAATACCTCCAGGCCGAGCCAGTTTTCCAAACCAGAGTTACAGGGGGTTCTAACATAAGGCCCTATTTCAACGGAAGCTGATTACCATTCTAGATCAACTGTGGCATACAAGCTTCTGGACTGTTAGGAAAAGTAAATATTGAAAAGGTTTGTAAATGAAGTCCTGTGACATTCCAGTTTCATGAGAAATTAACTATATCCATAAAATAGTATAAGTGCAATGTGATGCCCTGAGTGGGCCACTGAGAACAGAGATCAACATCCAGACCTCTGGATCTAAAACTATGGATCTCAATGGCCTAAGCGAAAAGATCCGCACTTGTTAGGTCAAAGGCTGTAGAGACTCATAAACCTCTACGCAGCACAGCCACTAGCAAGAAACAGAACCACACTGAATTAAACCTGGGTGGTATAAGCATTTTTGTAGATTTGCTAGAATGTTATTAACTGATTAAAAGGATCAATTCATTTAGTAGAAGAAATTCTTGTCTAATATTTCACTAATTTAAATGGAAATTTTTATATATATATATTTTTTTCAGTTTAAATTATACATATATGCCTTAGATAGGCATCTCCTCCAGTTCTATCTATTTAGTCACCATGCTAGACTTGTTTTGTATGCTATTAAGACACCAAAGAACCATACCATCATTACTTGAAATGTTTTCTGTGTCACATGGATTTTCAACTTTCATCGGCTCTGCAGCTGGATTCTCTTTCCCTTGTGCTGCTCCTAAAAAAACACCAAAGGGGAGAAAACAACATGTACACTATCTGATTAGTGTGTAACTTTTTTTTTTTTTTTTTTGGTAATCCACTGATATGCTATTAGCTGTATAGACTCTGATGTTATGTAGTCATAGCCATTAGAGAAAAGGGCAGGGGATGTAGGAGGAGGACATGGTTTAAAAGGAATTGCTTATAAGTCTATATGGATCAGTGTTTTTTTTTTTTTTTTTTTTTTTTTTAAGTGGGATTGTTAAAACCACATCATAATGTATGATTTTGCCTCCCTGCCATTCTTTTCTGATGATTTTTGAAGAACCCTTCTGTTAATAAAATATACTGTAGGATAGGAACCCAATCATATATTTAATGTTTATCTACCTAGTGGGGTAAAAATAGATACACTGCGAGTTTGTGTATGCTGAATAGTCATACACAACCTAGAATTTAAATGTACAAAAATGAATTTTATGGCTGGCACTCAAACATTTTCATCTCTTCTGCCTCAGGCTTGTCTGGAAGCTCAGATTCAATCTCCTAGAAATACTATAAAAGAAAAACATAGAAGAATTGCTCATGTTACTCCATACATGGCTCTCTCAAAATTCTACCATTTAGTATTGCGGAGAGACCAATTTTTAGTTAATTTCCATTGTGGCACTTTGGTATTTTGTGGCAACTATAAAGCTTGTTATACCAGCCCTGTGGCTGAGCTACAAGATTTCAAACTATTGGTTGCTAAGCAATCAAGAGAATTTGGTAGTTATTATGAGACAGCGAAGCCTAGGGAGGATTGATACATTTCAAAATAGAACACTTTTAAGTGCGAACAATTTATCTTTTCAACAACAGAGACAGAGAAAACATTCTAGAATCACATACACAGCATCTCCCTCTCCACACCCCACCTCCTGCTATCGACAGAAGTCTAGGGAGGGTTTTTTGTATTTATGAACTCTGAGGTTATATGTTTATTCTGTCCATAGACATATATCTACAACTAAGGCTGCTTCTATGAATTTGCTTTGCCACAGTACCTCCCAGACACAGTGCATTGTTATGGACATTTTACTGTCCTGTGCAATGCCTGCGGTGACAATGCTAATCTTTTAAGTAGCCCTAATTGCACTATTTATGGCTGTACTGTGAATAAATAAAAAAGCAACAAACAATGAACCAGAGAATACAAAACAAGTAAACATATCCAAGAAGCAGCTTGACAGGGATAGACTCAATTAGCCATTTGGATGGGGAAACAGGCAGCATATAAGCCTGCATGATTGAGCTGTCACTGACTACATTGGTAGAATCCTCCTTAACTTAAAAACCCTTCAGTGAACCATAATTTTAGCACTTCCTCCTCCTTATTTGTGTAAATTAGTCCCCCTCCTTGATAAATGAAATGGCTGTAAACATCTGTGAGTTTATAGTTTGCATGTCAGAGAAGTCCTGAAGTGACAACTTTGTATGCATGTTAAAATATCAAGCCTTTCGCCTGAGAATTCTGGATAGCAAAAGAAAGTTTTCCCCTTGCGGGTTGTTATACACCAATGAGCCTAAACTTCCCACACATTGCACCCATTTCTGTCTTTTACACACATGAAGGACGAAACCATGTCATTCCAATGTTGAAGCACATACACATTTTGCCAGGGCTTTGTTTTGTGCGAGACTGAAGGTGCACGTTCAAAGTCACTAACCAATTTTCTCCTAACTTCTAATTTCAAGGTGAAATTTGGATGAGCACGAAAATACTGACGGATCAATGAAGATACACTGAATGGGCTTAATAGGGTTCTGCTGCATTTTTGAACAGCTTGGGGAAATGTCTTCTTAAAAAACAAAAAACTCAAAAAAACAATCATTCTGCAGTGAAAGCATCATACAGATTTCAGATGTTTCCTATCGAGACATTCCCAACATCTGATGTGTGTGTTTGAGTTCCCTGCTAAATATCAGCACATTCTGACTGACAGTCGACGCTTCATGCATCAGACTCTTCCTCCTTTAAAAGACTGTCTATTAACCACATAAACTAGACATGATATGACAGGCTATGCCTTGGCTCCCGATTTCCATAACAGTTGGAGATATCTAGTTGTGCTGGTATTGTCAGGGACTAAAGATGTCTGTGTGAAGTTCACAGGCTCTTTCCCAAGAACTCCCATTAACTAGCCAGCACGTCTGACTTCACTACACTGAAGAAGGGTTTCTCTGTTTGAATTTCAGAAATTCTCCTGTGCAGCTGGCAGGCATACACCATTACTGGCAGTGTGCTGGGAGAAAAGACAGAGCTAAATTAAAGGAAAGACTTTGCTAATTAGGGCCTGGTCCAGCATGGGAGAAACCAATGAAAGTTGAGGGCACTCAGAACCTCCGAGCTGGCACTCTGCATCTTGCTAGACTAGGAGCAATAGCACCAAATCAAAAAGCCAAGAACCACTTACGTGTTGTCTTTTTAATCTACTTATTTCACGACAGAGTTTTCAAGGAGTTTTGGGTCATGCATTATATTGCCAGTGGTGAAAATCATTGTCAGAAGCAATGTTAGGACTCAGTAGTCCACAGAGGAAAAGCTAAACAGGAATTCAGAGCCTTTAACACATACAGCGATTCTGCTGCAGGACAGCAAAGGGGCTTTGTCTATTAGATCAGCAGGTTTTCCAAAGAATTGTAAAGCTCGGTTTATGTAAATCTTCATTTTGTTCAAATTATATTGCTAGTGTGGTGGAGAGGAGAGAGGGGCAAATGGTAGCATTCATTACACTGACACGCATGTGGAACAGGCATTATCCCAAACTGCTTATTTCCTGCTGTGCAATAAAACTGAGTGCAACGGAGAAACGAGTCCATTTCACATAAACAGCTGATCAAAACAAGAACCACCTCGACAAGCAATTTGTTCTATAGTTGTTTTTTTCATCCTTCCCCATTTTGATTGCTACTGCTTGGAACACAAACAAGAGGTGTATTTCAGGGCTTCTAGCAGGAGATGAGAGATACTAAAATGGAGGGAGCTTGGAAGATACTACTTTCAATTTCAATTGCCGTTCCAATTCTACTACTGACAGACTAGATCATCATAACTCTTTGTAGGTTGGTTATATTACTAGAAAAGCAGTAAATGAAGGCAGGCATACAGTACAGGAAGGATGCTAGGATGTCTGCAAAATGCCTCTAGCCAGCTTTTAAATACACAAGGCAAATGTTTGCTAAGAATTTGGAAAATCCCATGGGTGTTATTTAAAAAATGTTCCTTGTGGTTATGATATGTCAATAGCTCCAAGCAGCTGCAGTTAAATACAATTATTTCTTTGAATATATAAAGTCTTAAATTCACCTGAAGTTCACTACATTAAACTGGAGATCTGATGCATGTAGGAGAGTACCCATTAGTACAGTTTTTACGAGTGCCTGGGAACAGAAAAGAGACACCTAAGCTGATTTTTCTTGTTGTCCTGATAATCTAATAATTAAAAGGAGTAATAGACCTCTTCACCCAAGGTATTAAGAACTATACGTAATTTTGCATCCATATACACTGAAGATATTAGGGAACTATATATTCTTACAGCCCATTATATAGTGGAAACCCATGAAAATCATTATCAGATGTGGATAGCTCAATTAGCCTCTGTTATGCTGACAATTAATCAAAGTTCTGCTGTGCTATTCATCAAATCATAGATGGAGGAGAATTTACAAACGAAATCAAATCAATTAGGCAAGCGTCATGATCACTACTCACACACTATGGGTTTGATCCAAGGGCCACTAACGTCACTAAGCTGATTGATTTGGGATCACTGACTGAAACCTCAGTCCTGCAAAGACCTCTGTGAAGGCAGACAGTTGCACCCATCCACTGCTCATTAGAGGGTTATGGACTAAGTTAATTAAAACAAACTTTTTAAACAATTGCTTACATTATTAAACAAATTAATTCCAAGCTCAGTGCCCCCACTCCGAGGTCAAAGAAATAACATGATGCCTTGCTCCTCCATTATGAGAACACTGCCCCTTCCTGGAGAAACATTTCATATGTGTTAAATAAACACATCAACCTCTCCACATTTTTTATTGTTTTTTAAAATTTCCTAGTCCTGTTAGACATTTATCCAAGGCAGCATTCAGAGAAGTGCTTGTTCCTTCCTCATCCACATTCTCTAGCGGTTTACTCATGTGGTGAATAAATTGGACCAATTCCTGACATCGCCAGCAATTTAGCTTTGTAATCCTGCCCCTCCCAAATTCACACAATGCACTCTGGCAGCTCTGGCCATGGATAGGCATTAGGAGGTGGGCTTGGGATTGGGCCTGTGTCTTTCAGTGTATGCCGTCCCTTTTTCCTGACCCACCTGCTTCTTCTTTCTTGGATTCTGTGCACCCCTGGAATATGTGGTTTAGACAGGTGAACATGCAGGCATGGGCTTCAAGATAATAGTACTCTGGGGAAATTATTTGGAGTCTGTTTTGGGAGCAAGAGAAAAGATGGCGAGAACAGAATGCATAGATTTGAATTTATGAAACTACATTGATTGAAATGATCAGATATTATAATTATAATATTACGAACATAGGATCATGATTTAAATTTGTTCCAAATCAAGACAAAAAGTCAAAATCTCAGAAATGTTCATGAACCACAAAGAAAAGAAAAAGAAATCAGCTCATGTACATTCATACATTTTGTTCTGATCATTTAAAATGAAATATTTTAATTTTAATTTTTTATTTTTTTTCTCTACTTTGTGTAAAATTCTAAAAGGAATGTCACTTCAAACTGAAAAAACACATTTTCATTTGGAGAATACTGAAATGGGATGTTTTGACCATTCTGAATTTTTTTTTCCAAAAATGTTTTTTTGACTCAAGAAATTTGTTGGAAACTAACTTTCCCCTGTGAAAGATTTCATTTTCACTAATTAACATTTTTCAACGAAAAAATGTTTGTTTGAAAATTCCTGACCAATTCTGAAAACGTAGTTACTTACCAGTAACTGTTGTTCTTCGAGATGTGTTGCTCAGATCCATTCCACTTAGGTGTGTGCGCGCCCTCGTGCACAGCCTTCCGGAGAACTTTTCCTAGCAGCCCCTGCAGGGGCCGGTCTCAGCGCCCCCTGGAGTCCCGCCCTTATGTGGCGGTACATATAGCGGGACCGGCCCCTCCCCTCCTCAGTCCCTTCTTTCTGCCGACTCCGACAGCGGGGACGGAGGGTGGGTGTGGAATGGATCTGAGCAACACATCTCGAAGAACAACAGTTACTGGTAAGTAACTACGTTTTCTCCTTCGAGTGGTTGCTCAGATGCATTCCACTTAGGTGATTCCCGAGCCTTACCTTGGAGGTGGGTAGGAGTCAGCGGCGAGCTGCCCTCAGCACGGCCCTGCCGACTCGCGCGTCGTCCCTTGACTGCTGGACGACAGCGTAGTGCGCAGCAAAGGTGTGCACCGAAGACCAGGTGGCAGCCCTGCAGATGTCATCCAGGGGGACCCTTTCCAGGAAGGCCGCCGACGCGGCCTGGGCCCTCGTCGAGTGGGCCGTCACCACTCCTGGGAGCTGGACGCCTGCACGCTCGTAGCAGAGCCGGATGCAGGCGGTGATCCACCTGGCGATGCACTGGGAGGTGACCGGGGAGCCTCTCATCCTCTCTGCCACCGCGACGAAGAGCTGCGTGGTCTTTCGGAGCGGCCTCGTCCTGTCCAGGTAGAACGCCAGCGCCCTCCTCACATCGAGGGTGTGCAGTCTCCTCTCGTCCTCGGACCCGTGCGGTTTAGGAAAAAACACGGGGAGGAAAATATCTTGGTTACAATGGAACCGGGAGACTACCTTAGGCAGGAACGCCGGGTGAGGCCTAAGCTGAACCTTGTCCTTATAGAACACGGTATAGGGGGGCTCCGAGGTTAAGGCCCTTAGCTCAGAGACCCTCCTGGCCGAGGTAATGGCCACGAGAAAAGCCACCTTCCAGGAAAGGATCATCATTGGACAGGTGGCTAAGGGCTCAAAGGGGGGACCCGTTAGCCTATCTAAGACCAGGTTCAAATCCCAGGGAGGCACCGGGTCACGGACCTGCGGGTAAAGCCTCTCTACACCCCTGAGGAACCTCACCGACATGGGGTGGGAGAACAGGGAACGTCCCCCCACCGGCTGGTGGAACGCCGATATGGCCGCCAGGTGTACCCTGAGGGAGGCCAACGCTAACCCCTGTAGCCTAAGCTGCAGCAGGTAGTCCAGGACCGCCTGCACGGGGGACGTACCGGGGTTTTCGCCCCGCGACTCCGACCAGCAGGTGAACCTCCTCCACTTGGCCCTGTAGGCGAGCTGCGTGGAGGGCCTCCTGCTTCCCAACAGCACGCGTTGGACCTGCTCCGAGCAGGTTCTCTCCTCCTCCGTCAGCCAGAGAGCCTCCAGGCCATCAGGTGCAGGGAGTCCAGGTTGGGATGCAGCAGCCGGCCGTGGTCCTGGGAGAGCAGGTCCGGTCTCCTCGGGAGCTCGATCGGGGGAGCGACAGACAGGTCCAGGAGCAGGCAAAACCAGTACTGCCTCGGCCACGCCGGGGCGATCAGAATCACATCCGCTCTGTCCCTCTTGATTTTCAAGAGGACCCTGGGCAAGAGCGGGAAGGGGGGAAACGCATACAGGAGGGCCCCCGTCCATTCGAGGAGGAATGCGTCCGAAAGAGAGCCCGGCTCGCGACCCCTGAGCGAGCAGAACCTCGGGCACTTCGCGTTCTGCGCTGACGCAAAGAGGTCCAGATGGGGAACACCCCACACGCGGAAAATCCTGTCCACCACCTCTGGGTGGAGAGACCATTCGTATTGAGGTAGGAATGACCTGCTGAGGCGGTCCGCCTCGTCGTTCCTGACCCCAGGCAGGTGAGAGGCGGTTAAACAGAAATTGCATCTCACCGCCAAGTCCCTGAGTCGGAGCGCCTCCTGACACAACACCGAGGAGCGCGCCCCCCCTTGCCTGTTGATGTAATACATTGCAGTGGTATTGTCTGTTAACACCTGCACCATTCTCCCCAATAAAGAGTGGCGAAACACCTCGCATGCCAGTCTGACCGCCCTCAATTCTTTCACATTGATATGGAGGGCCAATTCCCCCCGGGACCAGCGACCCTGCGTGGTCAGACCACCGGTGATATGGGCTCCCCACCCCCGGTCCGATGCGTCCGTGATCAGGGTGACCGAGGGGGTGGAGGCCCTGAAGGGAATCCCTTCCAACACAGTCCTGGGGTCCAGCCACCAAGTCAGTGACCCCAACACCCAAGGGGGCACCGTTACCACCTTGCTCAAAGCATGCCTGCTGGGCATGTAAACCCTGGACAGCCAACCTTGGAGGGGCCTGAGCCTGAGGCGGGCCAACCTCACCACATAGGTGCACGAGGCCATGTGGCCTAACAGCTGCAGGCAGTGCCTGGCTGTAGTCGTGGGGCACCTCTGAAGCTGCGATATTATCGCTGTCATGGCTTCGAACCTCGAACGTGGGAGGGAGGCTTTTGCCTGCACCGAGTCCAGGTGGGCCCCTATGAAGTCTATGCGTTGCACCGGACGCAGCGTCGACTTCTGCTCGTTTATGAGCAGCCCCAGAGCATGGCAGGTGGACTGGACGAGAAAGACCGCCTCGCACACTTGCGACTTGGTCTTGCCCCTGATTAACCAGTCGTCCAGGTAGGGGAATATCTGGACCCCCCTGCGCCGCAGGAAGGCCGCCACCACCGCCATACACTTGGTGAACACTCTGGGGGAGGAAGACAGGCCAAAGGGCAAGGCCGTAAACTGGTAGTGGCCACCAGCTACCACAAACCTTAGGTACCGCCTGTGGGCGGGAAGGATGGAGACGTGAAAGTACGCATCCTTCAGGTCGAGGGCGGCAAACCAGTCCCCTGGGTTTAGAACGGGAATGATGGACGCTAGGGATACCATGCGGAACTTCAGCTTTCTTATGAACCTGTTGAGCCTGCGCAGGTCCAATATAGGCCTGAGGCCTCCGTTGGCCTTGGGAACGAGGAAGTACCTCGAATAGAATCCCCTCCCCACCTCGAGTGGTGGAACCACTTCTATGGCTCCTTTGACTAGGAGGGATTGAACCTCCTGAAGGAGTAATTGCTCGTGAGATGGGTCCCTGAAGAGGGACGGGGGGGGTGGGGAGTGGGGAGGGGAGGCCAGGAGCTGAAGGGCATATCCCCAGCGCACGATATCGAGGACCCACTGGTCCGATGTTACCTCCCGCCACAGGCCGAGATACGGCTTGAGCCTGTCCAGGAAAGGCGGGGAACCCAGGGAACATGAGACGGTGCCACCCTCGGAGACACCGTCAAAATTGTCTCTTCCCCTTAGGGCCCTGAGAGGGTCCTTTAAAGGAAGAGGAGGACGGCGGCGGGCGATCGCGCCGTCCAGAGCCCTTGGTCCTATCCCTGCCCCTTGCGGTGGGGAAGGGCCTAGGCTGCGGCCTAGACTGCTGCCGCTGACGTTGCGGCGGTTGCTGCGGCTGCTGGCGACTCTGCAGTCTAGCCGCCTGGGGCGTGTACAGGCCCAAGGAGCGCAACGTTGCCCTCGAGTCCTTGAGAGCGTGCAGCTTCTCGTCCGTCCTCTCCGAAAAGAGGGCGGCTCCATCGAAGGGTAGGTCCTGGATGGACTGCTGCACCTCCAACGACAAGTCTGTGGACTGCAGCCACGCTGCCCGCCTCATTGCAACGGCGGAGGCCATAGCCCTGCTGGCTGTGTCTGCGGCGTCCGATGCAGACTGCAGGGCCGCACTTGCCACAGACAACCCTTCCTCCAGCACCAACCCAAAGTCCACTGCCTGGTCTGGAGGGAGAGACTCCGAAAACCTCCTTAAGGAGTCCCATAGGTTCAAATTGTACCTGCCGAGGAGGGCCTGATGATTGGCCACCCTCAGCTGAAGCGCCCCAGTAGAATAGACCTTTCTACCGTAAAGGTCCAGCCTCCTGCCTTCCTTATTTTTAGGGGAGGCAGTCTGAGCACCCTGCCTGTCTTTTTGGTTGGCGGCATCCACCACCAAAGTACCCGCGGCAGGGTGCGCATACAAGTACTCGTGCCCCTCGGCTGGCACGTAGTACTTCTTCTCGGCGCCCTTAGAGGTCGGGGCAACCGAGGCAGGGGTCTGCCAGACTGACTTAGCCAGGCGCAGGACCCTCTCATGTACGGGAAGGGCCACCCTCGTTGGTCCCTGGGCCCCCACACGGCCGAAGAGGGGGTCCACCTCTTCCTCTAAGACCTTGACCTCAAGGCCAAGGTTCAAAGCCACCCGCTTTAGAAGCTCTTGGTGGGCTTTAAAATCAATGAGCGGGGCTCCTTGGTCTCTTACCGCCGCCTCATCAGGCGATGAGGAGTAAGAAGGGCGGCGGGGCCCAGTGGAGGGTCCCTCCCCAGGGTCCTCCTCCACCTCCTCTTCCCCAGAGGAGCGGTCACCCTCCTGCACCGAAGGTGCTTGCTGAGTTTGGGTGACAGAGGCAGGGGCCGACATAGTTCCCTGCCCCATCTGGGCCGCCCACTGGGCCCATAACGGCCACTGCCAGGGTCCCTGTGGCCAGCTCAAAGGCGGCACCGGTGCCGAGGGCAAAGCCGGTGCCGCAACAGTCGGTGCCGGTGCCGGTAGCAGTATTGGGTCCGGTGCCGGCTGCGGTGCCGGCTGCGGTGCCGGCTGCGGTGCCGGTTGCGGTGCCGGTTGCGGTGCCGGCTGCGGTGCCGACGACCATACACGTTCCTGACGTCGGGTCCGGGACCCCGAGTCAGGAGAACGCAGGCGGTGATGACGCCGGGAAGGAGCGCTCCGAGATCCGCCACGCGATGACCTCGAGGAGCGACTCTGACTTCGGTGCCGACGAGGCGACGCCGAAGAAGAAGGCGACCGGTACCGGGAAGTCTTTCGCCGCTTTGATGCTGGGGAGCGGTGCCGAGAACGCCGTCTCGGTGCCGAGTCAGAACTCGACGACGAGGAGAGGTGCCGCGACGAAGAGCGATGTCCGGAGCGGTGCCGGGACCTGGAACGGTGCCGGGAGCGGTGCCGGGACCTGGAGCGGTGCCGGGAACGGTGCCGCGACGCGTCGTCCGAGGACGAAGATGGAGAGGAGCTTCCGAGCTCGACTCTCCTGCGTCGGGTGGTGGGCGGCCTGTCCACCGGTGCCGGGGCCGCCCACCCTTCGGGGCCCCCCATCGCGGGTTTGCCCCGGGAAACGGGCCCTGGCTCTCTCCGGTGAGAGAGTGCCGGAGGCGTAGGCAGCTCCAACAAAGCCTGAGCCGCCTCGATAGCCTCCGGCGTCGAAGGGTCCCGTATAGGGGGTCCCCCACTTCCAGGAGTCGGGGGAGCCTCCCTAGTAAGTGTCGGTGCCGGGGCCGGTGCCGGAGCAGGGGCCGGTGCCGGAGCAGATGCCGGCGGCACGTCCATGAGGAGGAGCACCTCCGAACTCGACCCCGGCCGCTCCTGCGGTGCGGGGGAGCGCTGCAAGCGTGGATGGCGCTTCTTCCTCTTCGGCACCGAGACCCCCGGTGCCGGAGGCGCACTCCGCACCGAAGACACACTCGGTGCCGGAGTAGTCCGCGATGGCTCGGACGCCGGACTTAACGCGGACTCCATCAGAAAAGCCCTAAGCCTCACTTCACGCTCCCTCTGAGTCCGAGGCTTAAAGGACTTACAGATACTGCACCGGTCTCTCCGGTGCAGTTCCCCCAAACACCGCAAACAACGGTCATGGGGGTCGCTAGCTGGGAAGGCCTTGCCGCAGCTAGCACATGGCTTGAAGCCCGGCGAACCCGGCATAGCCGGGACGCCTTGAGCCCGAAGGCTCCCTAACTAACTAAAAACCCTCACTAACTAAAAACTAACTTAGTTCAGGGTGAACTGATAAACTAACTACTCACTTTTAAAGGAGAAACACAAACTGTTGAAGAGCAGGGGTAGTTCTCAACTGGCCGTCACGGGCGGAAAGAAGGAACTGAGGAGGGGAGGGGCCGGTCCCGCTATATGTACCGCCACATAAGGGCGGGACTCCAGGGGGCGCTGAGACCGGCCCCTGCAGGGGCTGCTAGGAAAAGTTCTCCGGAAGGCTGTGCACGAGGGCGCGCACACACCTAAGTGGAATGCATCTGAGCAACCACTCGAAGGAGAAGAACAAGTTAACTAGAGCTGAGTGAACACTGCTTACATTTGCCATGAATAATCATTTAGATTTCTAATAATTTTGTTACAGCTGTGTTCAGTCCCCTTTCTGAGGTCCCTTTCTATAAACATCTCAATTGATAAGTTGTTTCCAGTCATACATGCTGACAGAAACAGCAAATTTTAAACATATTTTGCAGCATACTTGTGGGAAAGCGAATTTCCAATTGGTAACCATGAGTTATCAACAAGAACGTTGTTTCTAAGAGTTCCATTGATTGCACCAGGGAAGAGAAATATACCATGTGATCTGCACATCCAATCAAATAGCTCACATTTAAAATTCTGAATACTGCGGGTTAAATCTGGTTCCGGTGACATCAAGGGCAGTGGGGCCAGGATTTAACCCTGAATATTTGCAAAATCACACTTATTAACGAGCAGAGCTGACTGGGAATTTGACACCAACCCCCCCCCTCTTTTTTTTAAAATGAAAAATGTTGATTCATCAAAAGGACTCAGGGTCTGGGATGGAATTCTGGTCCAGAAGAGACATCTACCTCAGTTGGTTAGGGTACTCCCTTGGCATAGGGGATACTCAGTTTCAAATCACTTTTCCATCTGATTGGAAGCAGAGACTTGAAACTGGGTCTCAAATATCCTAGGTTAGTGCCCTAGGTGCTAGGCTACTGAGTCAGTCTCTCTCTCTGGTCCAATTAACATTTAATTATTCATATAAAGTGGAACAACTCAAATAGGAAAGATTGAGGCTGACTCCATAGTCTGCTGCTTGCCATGTATGTGAGGGATCCAGGTTCAAGTTCCCTCTTTGAGTCAGGGAGAACAGAGATTTGAACCTGGGTCTCCCACATTCCAGCTGAGTGCCCTAAAAGATATCATTTGTGTTCTGATGCAGGGAAAAACAAGCAAATTCCAAAAACCTCAGTTTTCCCCCGTGAATTCAGCTATCCCTATTGGATCTACTTGGATGTTGCAAAAGTCACAGAATTATTCACAAAATCTTTCCAACCCATATTTTTGGGTAATGAAAACAGTAATTCTGAGAAAGTATCATATTCAGTTCATGGAAAATTTGAGGAAAAAATAAAATTCATTATTTGTTATATATTTGCCCAGCTCTAAAAAATAGCAAACCAATTTTTATCCTTTTTGGAAACACATCTTTAAAACCTCAAATTTTGTTTACATAAATATGAAACCTGTGTTGTAATTATCCTGCATGACCTACTTTCCACCCTACTTACTATATAAAACTTAATAGCTTAACTTTAGATGTAAAAATACTTCTCCTAATTAGGTAAAACACTGAATAAAGGGGTCTTTATTCTTCTGGCTAAAAGCGAATAGCACAATTCTTCATCCACAGTCACAAAAAATACAACACAAACTCTTCCGGTCCCCAGCTGCATTGTCTTGTCTGTCAAAAACAATTCCATTTTTCTTAGTCTTGCAAGTAGGCTGATTTTTTTCCCAGTCATTTCACTGTGGCTGTTTGCTAATGTTACTGTCAAGCCTTCATGTACTTTGTTTACTGCTGTGTTTTTAGTAGCATTATAAATGCTGCCTCACTTAGAAATTGAAGCTCTCCATGGCACAAGAGTGATTTTGCGCCATTAGACTAGTTTGATACATCCTTTCCTGATGACGTACCTTTCCTTGACCAAACCAAAATTATAACTCACAGAAGTTTACACTAATTACTTATATATCATCAACCAGAATACTGGCAGGACCTTGGGATTGAGGACAGATACCAATACCCGTTTTGTTATCATTTTGAGAAATTCTCTGGGTGGATACTCTCTCTTCACTCACCTACCATAGGTCAGGTAACAAGCAGCTGAACCCACAGGAGCTGGACCACTGCAAATTGACTTGCTGCTGGTGAACGCAGCTTCATTAGCGACAAACCTCTCCATCTGCTAATCGGGAGTGTTTTACCTTGATCAAAACCTCACACTTAGGCATCGCAGGATGAAAAGAAAGGAAAGCATGCGGATTTCACAGGAGTTTGAACTTGCTGTGACGCAAGCCCGTCTGTTCCTTTGAAAAAGGCGAGCACTGTCCCTTGGTGCCGGGTTCTGGATGTCAAGACTAGTGACATTCACACAGCAGCTCCTTAGTATTGAAATAGACTGTTTACCTGCACTCTCAGTGTGCTGACTCTGTCATTAGGCTCCCTCTACATCCACTACAGCGGACATCAAGCCAGCGGTGTGTGTTTGTGCACGTGAATGTACCTACAGCCACAGCACTGTGCTGACATTTATAAAAGGGGTGACTGCTGCTCCCAATCACTGTTATGAATCATGGAAATAGGCACTTTCAAAGTCACATTTTAAAAATTGCCAAGATGAGCTGCTCCCCCTTCCCTTCCAGTCTTTGATCAAACACATTCTTGGTAAATCTCATTATGCCTCCCTTCTTCTAAGGTGCTGGCAGTAATGGGAGGGCAATGGGGGCTGCGTCTCATCAATATGCTCCCGGAGGATCCGCACAAATTGGGTGATTCTAAGCTCAGTAATATCCATCAGGAACTCTTTGTACCTTTTGTCTCTCTTTAGCAACAGAATAAATCTATATACACAGCAGGCTCTTAACGAATACAGGGACATATAATTTTAAGAAAAGCCCTTTTCAAGTTTTCACTCTAATGGGGTCTTAGCTGCATAAGGGGCCATGGTAGCACCAGCTTTAGTTTTCTTCAATAGTCCTTGATATGAAATCTCTCATCAGAAAAGCACTTTTCTTTAAGGAATAAGTAAAATGGAGCTCTCTGAAGCTTTTGTTACATGCCTAAATTGCTTGTCTGTGAACATTACTAAAACGTTGTCTGTTAGTATTAAAAATAGTCGAATTAAGACACGTTATCTACCCAGAAGAGCTTTCAATTTAAGGACCCAGTGCTGCAAGCCTTTCTCCTGATGGTAGTCCGTATGATTTCATTGGATTTAATAGAAAGAGGTGACATGGAGAGGATGCAATATGAGCCATTAGAAAGGATGTGACAATAGGAGTCAGGGACCTTGGAGTCTATTCCAAGCTCTGCCACTGATTTGCTGTGTGACCTTGAGTAAATCATTTTACTTGTCAGCTTCTGCTTTTCCGTGTGTAAAATGGGGGTAATAATACTTACCAACTTCACAGGGACGATATTAATGTTTGTTCGAATAAAGTACTACAAACGTACTAGGACTGTTTCCCTTTCCTATGGTTGTTAAGCTGGATGAAAGCACACAATATGCATTTAATAGTGCTAAATGTAAAGGTATACATCTGGGAACAAAGAATGCAGGCCATATTTACAGGCCTATCCTGAGAAGCAATGACTGTGAAAAAGATTTGGGGGTCGTGGTGGATAATGAGCTGAGCATGAGCTCCCAGGGAAAGGGTGATGCCCAAAGAGTTAATGTGATCCTCGGATGCATTAACAGGGGAATCTCAAGTAGGAATAGAGAGTTTATTTTACCTCTGTATTTGGCATTGGTGAGACTGCTGCTGCAGTACCAGGTCCATTGCTGGTGTCCACAATTCAAGAAGGATGTTGCTAAATTGGCAAGAGTTCAGAGAAGAGCCATGAAAATGATTAAAGGATTAGAAAACATGCCTTATAGTGATGGAATGAGGTCCTCAAGTCTATTTAGTTTCACAAGGAGAAGATTAAGGGGTGACTTCATTGGACTGTAAATTCCTACACGGGGAACAAATATTTGATAATGGGCCCTCTGATCTAGAAGAGATAGGTATAACATAGTTGAATGGCTGGAAGTTGGACAAATTCAGACTAGGAATGAGGCGTAAATTTTTAGTGATGGTAATTCACAATTTACTAAGGATCGTGGTGCATTCTCCATTACTGACCATTTTTAAATCAAGATTGAATGTTTTTCTAAAACACATGTTATAGGAATTGTGTTGGAAATGTTTTATGGTTTGTGTTTTACGGGAGGTCAGACTAGATGATCTTACCAGTCCCTTATAACTTGAAATTTATGAATTCCCCCTTTTCCTCTTTTTTTTTTTTTTTTGGTGCCGCTTGTGACCTTTTGCTAGGTTTTCAAAACATTTGGGCCAGATCCTGATCCTAAAAACCAATGAAATGGCACCAAATTACACCATCTGGGGATCTGGTCCCTTTCAGTTTAAACAACTCTATATTTCTACCCATGACTATATTTACCTCCTCTGTTATAAAGAGGAGAAACCACCAGTGCGACAATGTGTTGAACACAGGACATTCATTTTCAAAATGTATCACTTGTTTGTAGCTTTGAATGGGTACAAACCATAGGAATAAGGGGTGTGTGTATTTTCTCTCTCTCTCCAGGGTATGCCCACACCTGAAATACTGTGTGCAGTTATGATCACCCTATCTCAAAAAAGAGATATTAGAAATGGAAAAGGTACAGAGGAGGGCAACGAAAATAATTAGGGGTATGGAAAAGGATCCATACGAGCAGAGATTAAAAAGACTGGGACTGTTTATCATATCCCTTCCCTTTAGTCATCTCTTTTCTAAAATAGAGTTCTGTAAAATCATGAATGGTGTGGAGAATGTGAATAGGAAAGTGTTATTTTCCCCTTCATGTAACTCAAGAAGCTGGGGTCACCCAATGAAATTAATAGCCAGCAGGTTGGCTTAAAACAAACATACGGAAGTTCTTCTTCACACAACATACAATCAACCTGAAGAACTCTCTGCTATGGGATGTTGTGAAGGCCAAAAGTATACATGAGTTTAAAAAAGTATTAGATAAATTCATGGAAGGTAGGTTCATCAATGCCTATTAGTCAAGATGGTTAGGAATGCAACCCCATGCTCCGGGTGTTGCTAAACGTCTGACTGCCAGAAGCTGGGACAGGAAGACAAGGGATGGATTACTCAATAATTGCCCTGTTCTGTTCATTCTTTCTGAAGCATCTAGCACTGGCCACTGTCAAAAGATGGATACTGGGCTAGATGGACCACTGGGCTGACCCTATATGGCCATTCTTATATCATTTTTATATGGCCATTCTTACATAAAATGAGAACAGACCTGAAGTTTCAGTCAGACTAGAGTCTGGCCCTGCCTGCTGATTCTACCCTACTTGGGGCTCAAAATTTCAGCTGTGCTGAACTCATGTTTGGTGCTTATCATATTTGGAGCTCCCTCATCTGGAGGGAGGCAAAGAAGGGTCTAAGCCACCTTCCTACCTCCCCTGAGCACATGGCATGCTGGTGACTAAACTGGTCCCTGATGTTTCTAAGAGTGGCTACAGGACAGTCTGCTCTGATTTATGCTGGCTGGAATAGTCCCTTAAGGTCAGTTCTACTTGCTCAAGATTTGCAGAGCACAGCATACTCAAGCAGCAACCCTATCACATTCTCTGCCATACTCCTGGCCCGCTTCATAAGGGAATCCCCAGTGGCCTCTTTAGGGCAGGTTTAATTCCCCTTTACACCATAGAAGTGGCACAAAGAGGTCTTAAACTGGGCTGAAGAACTCGTTTTTAATTTTGAATTGCTAGTCAAGCTACCCAATAAGTCTGGCAGGCCTCCTGTACACCACTCTTACTGTTTCTTCAAAACCTGGAATCATTTGTGGATTTCCTTTAGTTATTTCCCTGAGTGCACAATGTGCCTCAAGAGAACCAAATCCAACCCAGTCTTGTATACACTACACTTTCAAGGTGTTTTAGACACTCTTCGGTGCAACAACAGGAAAGCTGCAGAGTGCTAGAGCATATAAAGAAAGCAGCAGAAAGGTCCTGGTCTCATAGCTAAGCCAGATGACAAAGAGGGCCTTATTATTCCACAGAGGGAAAATGACCTTCCTGGACTTCTCAAAAGGAGCAGGTAGAAAAGAAAGGTCTGTTTACACACTCCATTCTGTGTAACTCCCTGAAGAGTGAGCATCAGTTGAAGGGGGTCAAACTACAGAGATGGGAAAACTGGACTTACTGGGTGGGGATTTTGTGGGGAGACAGACACTATGGTTTGGCTAAGAACTGGAGGGGGGGAAAGTCCTTTCAGATAGTGGTAAAATTTAGTTCCGTATGGGATAAACATACAAATCTTTTGGGATTCATCAACCACTACTAACACTGAGGCACACTGGAGAAATTTGGCATGAGGGTACAAGTTATAATGCAAAAGGTGGACTATGCCTGAATTATTAGACAGAACAGGCAGGGCTGCTTGGCATTCTGAGTGCAACAGTACATTTCTGGGGTCATTGCTTTCACTGAGAGATTATGGCCGAGTCAAAGAACAGCACTGGAAAACATTCAGCTGGATTCCTTGTTAAGGGAACAATTGCTGAGTATAACAAGGGGCTCAAAAGTGACAGAGAAAGCAGCAAAAGGAGGAAGATAAATAGGGTAGATATACAGTTTAGGACAGTAACAGAAATTAATAATTTATGTGCTCTGATGAGATACGTGGTTATTGTTTTCAGCATTACAGAAACACCCAGACCAAACTTTGCAAAATTCAAAGAGAATAAAATATTGTAATCCAGGAAGCAAAAGAAACTTAAGGCAGAACGTAAAGAGCTATATATATATATATATATATATGGGTGTGTGTGACCTTTCAAGTACACTGTAGATTTTCATTTATTTTTGTTTAATACAAGGATATAGAAGACAGCACGTGAAAGCCAAATAGAGAAACCTTAATAAGAACTTGAATAATCAGAATTAGAATGCAGGAAACACCAGGCTGAAATGACTTTGTATTTAAACTTGGTATTACCAGATGGCGGGGTTTCTGTGAATGTATACATAGAGAAAAACTGTTTCCATCCCTAATGACTAGTCAGGTACAATATAAGCACTCTGTTTGAAGTCTGCAACTATGTAGTGTTCACAGAGCCACTGTGGGCAGGGAGTGACATTCTCTTGCTTTAAAAGAAGCAGTGACTGGCCCACAGAGAGTCAAGAACTTCCACATGTTCAACACCATTTGATTAAAAAAAAATAAGTGACCGTTCTGCACCTGTTAAAAAGAGAACGTTCCTCCGTCCTAATCAACCCCCCATCTTTAATTGCTGCTTTAGCTTTGTTAGTTAATGCACTGCAGCTGGTAAACACAGATCTGTTCTAAATCAGCACACAAGAATTGTGCTGTTATGGTCCTGATCCTGATCCCGCAAACAGGATACCTTTGGGAGGAAAGGCCCACCTTTGTACAACTGACTGCAGGACTGGAAATACTCAGAATAGAACATTTTTTTAAAAGTAGAGACAAGTCCATATAGTATATATGGGACCATTAAAAAAAATATATATATATATATATATAGGGCAGTACTGGAATGCTTTATAAATAAAATGTTGGGCTTCATTTTCTTTTCTATCATGAAGTGTGTAGAAATGAAGGAAATTCTTCCTTCTCCGTTGAAGAAACTTTAAATGACCTATATAGGGAAAAAAAAAAAAACCCACTCGCTGAATTGTGGCTTCTTGACATTTGTGCTGCTTTCACAGACATGGTATTTTGCCTACTGATTTCTGCTCCAGTTAATCTGGTCAGAGTTTGGTTTCCTTCACCAGAGCAGTGACTGAATAAATACTAGTCGGCCTCAGAGGAAGATGGGAAGCATGCACACCTGTCGTTCGAGCCTCCTATAAATATGGCTGCAGCTTTTAACTTCTATCAGTAGCCTAATGATTTAAGAAACAAACTCCTGAGCCAAGCAAACTGATTAAGATCTCTCCCAAAAATCAATATCAAAGTTCAAGAATAGCTATAAACACCTGACACAGCATGTGCTGCTCTAATTAAGGGCTCGAGGCCAACTCATAAGCTTTGCGTAACACCAACTGCCACTAAACTTCAGAGTCAGTCAGCACTTTCCTGTTCAACCCTCACATTCAGGGATTTATGACCCAGTCAGAAAAATTCACACTCAGAAGAAACGTATTATGCTCAATGTTTGATTCTGCAATGTTTTCTTTTCAACCCAAGGATTATTATACATTCACAGAAGATATTCTATACTACATTCAGCCTGCGAGATGGACCAAAAACATGTGCCTAATTGCATATACGACACTTGCAGTTGCACACAAGATGTAGATTGTGACTTGGACTTAATGTATGCTCGGGGACGGAAAGAATGGAAGAACCCCCCTTATAACCACTATACCACCCTGCTTTGGAGCAGGTGGGTAAGGAATTGGCTGGAAAGGGTTAGAAATTATGGACTGTTGGCTCCTCAATATGCTGACTAGCACAGCTAAGCCAATGCAGATGGCATTATAATTTTCCACTGGTCTATACCAGCAACAAATTACTACAACCTTTCACTGACCCAGAAAAAGGAAGTGGGGGGATGGGTTGGGTAGAAATGGTATCTCTGGGGAGTGTCTAAGTTAAAATGCATCCTGGACTAAGTCCTGAAATGGTTCACTTTATATACCACCCTTTACTGGGGGCAGTGTCTAAAAGTCATTTAATTACAAAGTATGTACATCCCCCCTCTCTACTGGAAGTATAAACTGTGTATCCATATTACTGTAAGACATAACAGAAAAGATGATCACGCAAATGAGTGAAATCACACATTTACTCAAGTGTTTGCAGGATCAGTTTATGAGTTCTGAATTCAATCATCGCATAATGAATGACTTTGGTTGGTATTTGCGGGCAAGGCTGGAGATCAGATTCATAAAGTAGGTGAAGTCTATTTGCCATATCTGAAGGAGAAAACTTTAGGGCAAAATTCAATATTTACATTGCTGATCAGAAAAGAGACGAGAATTTTGCCCTTGGTGCTGCTGCTGGAAATCCAATATGGCAAGACATAGAAAAGCAAGACTCGATATGGCTCTTGAAAAGCGCTATTATGCAATGTTTCCTAAAATTGTAAATGTTCTTTCTGCCTCACAATGGGAAGTTAAACTAATATGCATGGCAGTGTTTGAAATAAATGTGCTGTGTGCCGCTGTTAGTCTTTGATTTCCCTTCCTTTTATACGCTGTCAGTAAGAGTTGCATAAAGACGTGACTGCAAGTTCCTTTTCTCCAAAAGACTTTTTCAAACTTGGTTCTTTGATTTGTGACTTTTGGGCTCTAATGAATTAGTATCCATGGAATGTTACACCATAGATGAAAACTTCAAATTAGTCACACTATCAGCAAAGTGTTTGTAAAATGATAATTATCCTTTGCTTCAAATAGCTGGAGATTTCTTCCCCGCTAACCTTAGCTTTGTAGTACAATGCTGGTCACACTTAACGATTGACCTATCTTGGTCTAAGTTTTAAGGGTTTTTTAAATATTAAATGTTACTTCCTTTGGGAATCACCCCGCAACTTAGTTTTTTGCTTTCTTCTAGGCAAAAGCTGTCTCCCTGCTCCTGGGCATTCCTTATCATCAGCAATGGGGATACATCTCTTGGCAGCGAAGCAGCTACAGAAAGAAATTCAGCAGGAGGAAGATGGGGGGGGCTGGGGGAGGAATCAAAACAGTAGGGGATTTCTTGCAAGTAACCTGGAAAGCAAGAGACAAGTCACCCCTGGCACCCTAAAAGGCCTGCTTTCTTGGGGACGATCTGAAAAGACTAGAAGCAAGCCTGATAGACTATGAACAAGCAAAAATCCAGCCTGGTGGAGCCAAGCGATTAGCCCCCGGGGTGGTCCAGAGGCCACTTTCACCAGCTCATAAACCTGCCCTGAGGGTGATTTCCCAATGCCGCTGGAGAGCTTGTCCTCACTCGCTAGAATTGCTGCTGGTCTATAAGGAGGAAAGAGGGATGCAAATGTTGGGTTTTGGCCCTCTAGGTAGGAAGATCTCTTTGGGGTTGGGTAACTTTGTTTCCAGCCGCACCAAATTGCGTCACGTGTTTATTCCAGATGTCCACAGAGGTTCTTTGCTGATGAAGAATTTCTTTGTTTGATGGACTGGTGACATCACAGAACAAGGGAGAGGAGGGCTCACTCTAGAATTCAGATTATTAAAATTTAGCATAGACCCCTCAGAAAGTAATATTTAAAATAGAAATTGCTGTTATAAAGCCAAGGTTCATCTGACTAGGCCTGATCATCACCGTTTTACAAAACCAGGTTCAGTGAATAGCAGCCAAGCTTCATGCTATTAAACGGAAGTGGAACTTCTTCTGAACCGTCTTGCCTTTACCCTGAATTATTAGAGATTCCTCAATGCAGGTAACATTTCAGGGGCACCAAAAAGAACACTGGAGGCCAAGAATACAAACATTAGAAAACAGCCTGAAACAGCCTGCAAGAAAAATGAAACCTGCTGTTCTGTCTTTATGCAATTCTTAAAATAGAACAAAAATAGACAAAGATTCTTCCTTTCTCCATTGGAGGGCATGTCCCTTCTTCCCATGAAAGGCTACTTTATCACACAGACCTTTCCAGATGCCAGCAGACCTAGGTCAAGCTTTTCAAAAATAGGTGCCTAAAGTGAAGATCCTAAATTCATTTTTGGTGCCCCTGATTTTCAAAATGCTTAGCACCCAGCAGTTCCCACTGACTTCAAAAAGTCTGGCTTCAAAGTGGGTGCTTAGCACATTAAAACATCTGGCCATTTATATAAGAACTTAAATATTTATTTGAAAACCTTGGCCCAAGTGACAGTATTTTTATAATTACATGATTGTACTACTGAAACATAGCCTGAAACTTTAAGTGGGGTTCAGTGAACTCAGGGACATTTTACACTAACCAAAGCAAATAAATAAATCTCTGTGCAAACTTGGGCTTTTCCCTTCTTTACACCAAATCTAGTTTATATAGCTCCACATGAGATATCAAAGAATGGTTGACCAACAAAACTAGGGACCATCATGTAAGCTGTCAGACGCTTGGGCTCACCAAGATGACTCCTTTGTATTGAATATAATCTGGAATGTTTGTGAAATCACCTGCTGGCCTGAGTTATGAACAGGTTGACAAGATTCTGGACCAGGTGAGGTCACAGGCCTGACCAGGGCCAGCTGGCAAAGGGCTAATGGATTTGTGAAATACTTTGAAATTCCACCTTTAATTTTTAGTCAATGGCCAAATTTTAATCAAAGGCCAAATTCAGTAATGTTTGGCACTTCAACGATGCCTCCCGCACATCTGTGGATTGTCAGCAGGGCTTCAACCTAGGACTTCCAGCACCAAATCCCTGACCTCTACCAAATGAGCTGGAAGAGTAACTCTATTAACTAGCAGCAATAGTAGGCTTCTATCCCACTAGAGAAGAATGAGGCACACACTTAACAGCATGTTACACTTCCTCAGGCTACAGCCCCTGCTAAAGAAGAACTGCAGAGTCTGGACCAGAATTCATGATTTATGTGTAAAGGAGGCCTGACGTTTTCCTTTAGCATACATTTCCACTACACAAGTTTTAAAAAGATCAACCTGAAAAAGTGACTCCAAGCAATGTTTTTTTTTCAGATTACCCATACGAACAGTTCATGTCAACTCCTAAGAAGCCTCCAATGGCACAGGGAGCACAGGTCAGAATTAGCCTCTAACAGTTCTAGCAGCATATTAATTCTTCTGGTAAAGGTTGGAAAGCACTTGTAAATCTGTGTGAGTATTGCCATCTTCCATGGAGTCTCCCCAAATCCCTTAGCATCTTTTACTTTCATGGGAACTACAAAAGCTTTCAAAAGACTGCACAGACTGCTAATCTCTTGGTGCAAGGGACTTCAGCCTTGGCAGACGTTTTCTCAGGGTCACAGATAAAAGTGATTCAGTCATAAGGATTAGGAGTGATGTCAGAACTAAGGCACTGGCGTCTAACCACGATTACTCTACGTTCAGCTCGGTCAAAGGTGGATTTTAGTTAAGTCTTACCATCCAGTTTTATTAGTTTTTAGTTTCATTTTGTATTATTATGACTATATCTTGATTTCCTCTCTGGGTTTAAAACGCTGTGCAATTTGTTATGTTGTTTACAGTTTTCATTTTTCTGCGCTGCACTGGTTTAAATAAAAACTATGAACAACAAAGAAACTTCCCTTCAAGAACTATATCCATTGTATATATGCAGTGAATGCTGGCCAAAGGTCAACGTTTGCTAGCTGTCAGCATAGATATTCTATTCTGGGTATTCTTATTTGCATTATGGCACAACGTATAGTGAGGTGCAGGATGTATACATAGTAAGAGGCAGCCACTAGCCTGAAGAGCTTACAATTTAAACAGCAAAGATACATAAAGTGTGGCTTTCTTATTTAGCTTCTGACATCTCTTTAGGCATCTAAATATAGTCAAATAATATTTTCAAAGTGCTCTGCTCCCATTTAGGCATTAAATGAGGTGGACCAGATTAGCTAAATGCTAAGAATTCATTGCTGTTAATGGGAATTCCTAGGTACTGATAACTTGGGAAAATCATGGTGGTGATGGGAACTGAACAGAAATGTCCTGAGCCCTCGTCTGGTTACTTCAGCACAGAGCATCCTTGCTCCTTCTCAACCTGCAGTAATTATAGATATCACTATATGGTAATGCCAGCTAATGAGAATTCCTTAATGATAATCTGTGTGCACAGATTTATACATTATATACAGTGATTACTCTCTCACCCTTTTCTTTTATCCCATGAATTTCACCTCTTCCTCTTCCCACATCATATCACCATCTCCATCTTCTACCTCATCTAGAATCCCTTCCCTATAAAATAAAGCACAGCCAACAACTTAAAATCATAGAAACATACAAACACAAAACCAAAACAAACCCAGAACATTTCTGCCTTGTACAGAACTACGTGAAGCAACCAGAGCATCTCTTGTGTTATAACCCTGGCCTCAGCTTCTGCTTTTCCCTCCCCAGTTTTGCAGTCTTATGCATCTAGTCTTTGCCTAGACTGTAAGCGTAACTCAGATACTGGAGCAAATATGTACAACTACTCCTACCACCATTGTTTGCCTCCTCAGATATGACTGGCTCAGCTCTTTGTCTGAGGCCATGTGAGCCATATACGGCTGCACACCCTTCTTATGATAGTTGATAGCAGCTACTGCCCCTGCTTTATGACATCACAGTGTCGGGCACAATTATTTAGAGTAACTGCTGTCAGAGTGTAATTATTCATTGGAAGGGAGTGGTGTCTTTGGCTGCTTAGCTAATTTCATTTTATACTGAAAGAAAAATCACCTCAAGGTACACTAAAATAGCTTTGTTTCACCGGTGGTGACGGCTTTGCTCATATTAGTAGATTAGGAAAAAAAAAATCTATGTTCTTTCACCTGAGAAATGTATTATCTCATCTTATTACCAAAATACTGTAGAATATGTTACTGTGGGCTAAATTGCGGCATTGCCACAAGTTCCAAGTGAGGACCAGCTCATAGTGGCAAGACCCCATGGACAGATCACGGGGTGAGTCAAAGATACATAGGTACTCTGGCCTCCTGTTGCAGAAGGTGGGAGGGAAGTGAACTGTGCTAGCTCTGCATCCAGTGCAGGTTGTTTCTCCTTCCTCTCTGGCTCAGCTGCGCTAAGTGTTGTGCTGGAGAAAAAAAGCCAATGGCCTGCCCCACTCTCCAGCCACAGATGGAAAGGCCATGTGGCGGAGTAAGAGGATGCCTTATGCCTTTTTACTCTCCTGTTTGTATGCATAAGGCAAGTGAAAATCTCATCTTTAATTAGGCTTCTAATAGGGCTTTGATGTTTGCATGTAGTGTAAACTGGATTGAGTCCTAGTTACTTCTGACATTATTTATCTCCCAGATGTGACATGCCAATTCGGCTGAGATTTTCTGAGGCTCTTGGGCCAGCTGCCCTCTGGTTTAATCAGATGGGGTTGGAAGCAGGGTATTCTCAGTAAGAAGTCCTTGGTGCTTCATGCTTTGCTTTACCATTGGTTGAGCATCACATCACACTGCAAGATCCTTTTGTTCTCCTGAGCTTTTTTCTATGTGGTAGGGAATGGGCAGTTGGGAGATGTGGGACTGTTAGGGCTTTGGGAGAACCTGGGAAAGATCAGTAAGATGGACTGAATTAATGTCATGTTTCTAGTGGTGCATGTGGACCCAGGGCAATCATTAAGTACATGATGAAAAATCAACATAAATAATAAACATCAGTATTTTTTTTCCATAGCTGAAAAGAGCATAGCACATCAACCTTCCACTATGACTCCAAAGTTCAGACACTGACACCACTGTGTAATCACTGTGAACTAGACTGACTTTCCGAGTATTGGCTAAAAACGAATACAACAAAAATTCCACTTGCTTTGAGAATTTGATTACTCAAAACCTTTCTGTACCCAGCCTACTGAGTGGGGTACAAATGCTCTTTCCAGAAGAGGGAAACAGGAAAAATAAAGCAAAGCTCCACAAATGGGGCTGAAGAACTGACCTTGCTCATTAATGCAACTTCCTGAAAAAAGTAAGGCTGCACTGACCAGAAGGTGTCTCCTGTCAATGCAGTGCAGTGAAGACGTTGTGGTATGGCAACTCAAGTAAGTCGATAGGAGATTTCCTGTCAACCACCAGTGGCAATGTAGACCAAGTTTAAGACTTTGAGATATCAAATTAAAAAGTCTGATATTGGCCTATAACTATTAGCCAAGATACAGGATATTTATCAATAATAACCTGTAGTAGGTCAGATACATGGTGAATATCTAGGGGGGAAAAACTGTAGAAACAGTAGACTACAGTTTTTCCTACTATCTAACCTAAATCTCCCTTGCTGCAGGTTAAGCCCATTACTTCCTGTCCTACCTTCATTGGAAATGAAGAACAATTGATCACTATACTCTTTATAACAGCCCTTATCGTATTTGAAGAGTGATATCAGGTACCCTCCCGCACCCAATCTTCTTTTCTCAAGACTGCACATGTCCAGTTTTTTAAACTTTCCTCACAGGCCAGGTTTTCAAAACTTTTAGTCATTTTTGTTGTTCTCCTCTGGATCCTCTCCATTTTGACCAAATCTTTCTTAAAGTGTGACATTCAGAACTGGACAGAGTAGTCCAGCTGAGGTCTTTCCGGTGTAGAGTAGACTGGGACAATTACCTCCCATGTCTTACTAATGACACTACTGTTAATATAGCCCAGAATGATATTAGGCTTTTTTTGAAGTTGTATCACTTTGCTGACTCATATTTAGTTTGTGATACCGCTGTAACCCCCAGATCTTTTTCAGCAGTACTACTATCTGGCCAGTTAGTCCCATTTTGAGGTTGTACATTTGATTTTTCATTCCTAAGTGTAGTAATTTGTACTTGTCTCATTTGAATGTAATCTTGTTGATTTCAGACTAGTTTTCCAGTTTGTCAAGATCATTTTGAATTCTAATCCTAACCTCAAAAGTATTAGCAATGCCTCCCAGCCTGGTGTCATCTGCATATTTTATAAACTTACTCTCCATACCATTGAGATGGAATTAGGAGACAGATTTGTTGAAAGTCTCTGGGTAAAGATAAAAGTGGCAAAAAACAAGAGTGGGGGTCTACTACAGACCACCTAACTAGGAAGAAGAGATGGATGAGGATTTTTTTAAACCAACAAAATCATTTAAAACACAGGACTTGGTTGGAGGGGAGGGGGCAGGTACTTCAAATACCCAGACATCTGTTAGGAAAATAATACAGCAGGCCATAGATTATGCAACAAGTTCTTGGAATGCTTTAGAGACAATATTTTATTTCAGAAGGTGGAGAAGTCAAGTATGAGAGACGCTGTTCCAGATTTGATTGACAAAACAGGGAGAAACTGGTTGAGAATTTGAAAGTAGAAGGCAACTTGGGTGAAAGTAATCATGAAATGATAGAGTTCATGATTCTAAGTAGTGGTAAGAGGGAAAACAGCAGAATAAAGACAATGGATTTCAAGAAGGCAGACCTTAGCAAACTCAAAGTGTTGGTAGGTAAGATCCTATGGAAAGCAAGTCTAAGGGAAAAACAGTTTGAGAGAGTTGGCAATTTTTCAAAGAGATACAAGGGTACAAAAGCAAACTATTACACTGCATAGGAAAGATAAGAAGAATGGCAAGAGACCACCCTGACTTAACTAGGAAGTCTTCAATTATCTGAAACTCAAAAGAGAGTCCTACAAAAAGTGGAAATTAGGTCAAATTGAATGAATGAATGAATGAATGAATATAAAAAAATCACAAGCATGGAGGGACAAAATTAGAAATGCCAAGGCACAAAATGAGATTAAATTATTTAGAGACATAAAGGGTAACAAGAAAACATTCTACAGGTACATTAGATGCAATAAGATGACCAAGGACAGAATAGGCCCATTACTCAAAGAGAGAGGAAAAACAATAACAAAAGATGTGGAAGTGCTAAATGACTTTTTTGTTTCTGTTTTCACCAAAAAGGTTGGTAGCAACTGGATGTCTAACACAGTGAACACCAGTGAAAATGAGATAGGATCTGAGGCTAAAATAGGGAAAGAACAAGTTAAAAATTACTTAGACAAGTTGGATGTATTTCCTCAGGCCCTGATGACTTGAATACTCAAGGAGCAGACTGAAGAGATATCTGAGCCATTAGCGATTATCTTCAAAAACTCATGGAAGACAGGAGAGATTCAAGAGAATTGAAAGAGGGCAAATAGAGTGTCCTTTTATAAAATGGGGAATAAGGATAACCTAGGGAATTACACACCAGTCATCTTAACTTCAGTACCTCAAAAGATAATGGAGCAAATAATCACACAATCAATTTGCAGCCAATGAGGTACCTGTCCTGTGGATAAACAAAGGACTGTAGCCTTCAGAAACACCAGCTCAATATCTTACAAAAGCCCTAGAGTCCATGATTTTTTTTCTGAAAACCCGACATATATGCTGCTTAGGTTTTAATAATGCTATAGCAAAGCATGTTGGTCCAAATGCTCTTCTCCGGTACAATGGAAAAACAAAGGTAGTCTAAATATAACTGAGAAGAGACTTGCATATTTTGATTAGTTAAAACTAGTTTTTCCAAATTTTGGTTATGCTACTTCAACAAAAGGAGACTCATCACATTGCAGCATCCTGGGTATAGGGTCTCTCTCTCTAGTCTGAGTTCTCCAAGAATCTGCATTTATTAAGAAACTAAATTTCCTGTTGCCCTGAATGGGAGCTTTAGTTTGCAAGAAATGTAGAATTGTGCCCTGAGTCTTTATAAATGTGTCCATCACACAAGCACAAATTAAGGGCTATTTCATGATCTTAAGCCACATGAAAATTTCACCGCTAGCATAAATGGGTGCAACTCAGTAGATATTGATGGCGTTCCATCCTTTTAGCATGGAAGTGAATTTTGGCTTGTGTGGGATACTCATGGCTGCAATAACAGCTTTGTGTGTGCATAGAGGGCATTTTCTGGTCCTAGACCATCAGGAGAATTGCTGGGGTGTCTCTTTCCCACTACAGTGTCAGCAGTACTTTTCATGATAAAAACCTGTTTTCAAGGTTTATGACCCACTTGTTATAATATTCTTCTGGGCTAAAACTTGGCAAGGACAGACTCATCCCAGAAGGAAATGGTTTCACTTGTTACCTCCTTTCACACACTTTCTAACCACCAAAATAACATTTGCCCTTATTCTTAGGGTGGGATTTTCAACAGTGCTCCACACTGCCTGACCTCTGCTCCCACTGACATGAATACTAGTCTGGCACCTGTGTTGTATTCTTCTAAATCAAGGAGGATTTCCTGTTTTCAAATGAATCTTTGGTTTGCTGATATTGAGGGCCAGATTTTCAAAGGAGCTCATCTGTATTTAGGCACCAAAATCAATGAACACATTTCCAAAAAATCTCAGCCCCTTAGGTACATACCAGATGTTGAGCTGTTTAGACAATATGGCCAGAGATGTCTGTAACAAACCTACATTGTCATCGGGTCTGTGTGTGCTGCAAGTGGGAGGTGTGATTGCAGCACATGTAGCCATCTTGTAGCTAGGGCTCATGTACTGCAGCAGCATGGGCTCCCGCACAACCTGTCTCCAGGACCTGGGGTAATTACCAACGCCTGTGCTACTATTAGTATATGAGCTAGCTAGATTAAAGGGAGCTCACTGATGACTACATGTGCTGCAATCACACCCTGCTCTGTAGATACACCCAGAGCATCATAGTGGGCTGCTGGGTGCCAAGCGCTACTGGAAATATGGCTCCTCTTTATGTTCATGTAAGGAAGCTGAGCTCTTCTGAAAACGAGGGCCTCCCCATTTAGCCATTTGAGAAAAACACCAAAAGGAATGATTAACAGAATGTTGAGCTATGAGCAGATTATCCCCTCATGCTTGGTCCAACTCCCATCTAAAACTGTGGGAGCCTTCCTATTAGTTCCAGTGGGCTTTGGATTCAGCCCAGAAGGCACACAAGTCTACTCATTCTGCAATCATTTCATAACATCCTGGATTTTCACATCTGTATTGACACTGTGGCAGCCTGTGGAATAGGCCTCCTTGGTGAAAAATACAGAATTGCTTGATAAACTGAAATGGCAGCTATGGTGGAAGAAGAAAGTGGCACCTATTTTCCTCAGTGCAAGGATTTGAACTGATGGATTTATTGACAAATGCAAACCATTGGGTCCAATCATGGAATCTTTCTCCAAGCAAAGCTCCCATCCCTATTAATTGAGGTCTCACCTGAATAGGTCAGCCCCTGTGACAAAATCTTAACACAAATCTTGCTGAAAAAAAAAAGGGCAGCAATTCAGATCAAATATTAGATTTAAATGTGAAAAGCCCACATTTTTCTATAATCTAAAAGCTGATTTTTTTGTATTTACATCTAGTAATTTTAATTATATCCAAATATTTATCTCTAGAGTGGCTAAATTAGTAGGTACTTAATTGTACTGATACACAAAACCTGACGCTTGGGTCCTCTCACTTATCTGCACGTGCAAAGCACAAAGTATATAATTCAATTATATGGCAAATGTCCGCAAGGCATCTGTGATGTATCTGACATCCCACATAAAATCTGTGCTTCACACATTTAAGCAGCTTCTCAGTCTTAGTTTCGAGAAAAAATGTTTCTAAAAAATCCCTTGCCCAATTAGATAATTAGATATATGGATAATAGTTTAAGATTAATAATAAAAGTACATATGTGACTATGCAAAACAAATGCTGTTCACTGTAAAATACAAAGCAGGATGCAAATTTTTTTTCTGTTAATTAATCTAGCTTTCATCTCAAATGCTCTGATCTGTAAATAAAGCTCACAAGCTACTTTCAAACAACTCAGTAATAAATAATAATAATAATAATAAATACCTAACAGATTCTTATAGAGCTGTCTAGCTAATTGTGTTTGCGGTTTTCTGTTACTCAAGGGTGCCTACCCAGCACCTCATGATTGAAATCAGTTAAAAGCATCTGAACTCTGACCTAGCCTGCGGTCAGAGTCCTCAGTTAAATACTGCCACCTATCAAATACACACAAACATGGATAGAAACTCAGGAGGGTTCATGAATACTGTGGAAATTAAAAAGGGGGAGGGGGAAGAGAAGAGAGAGAACAAATGGTTTCTGCCACTAAATAATGTTGTGCTTTCTTGCAGATATGCCTAACCTTTCAGGATTTGCTTTTCAAGCTCTTTATTGAAATTGGTCAGGTCTTTCACTCATCTCCTATGGGGGCTGAAAAGCCTTAAGCTAATTAAGCACAGCTGAGACATGCTTGATGAGATGGGAAAAACATGAAGCTTTTGAAAGGGTGAAAAATCTCTGACCATCTGCTAGTGGTGTTGTAGAGAGAACAATGAGGAAGAATAAAGGGGGCAGCTAGCCTGAGTGGAAAGGTACAGGATTCCTTTAATTACTGGGTCAATGAGAACATTACTGCTTGGAATGAAACAAGCCTAGAAGGCGCAGCAAAAACAGCAGCTTTTAGCAAAAAACAATTTGAAAGAGAGTGAATTGGGTCAGCTTTCCCCAAGAAATGTCTGTTAATTAAAAACCATAGGTAATCTATGAGGGAGGGAAGGCCCTTAATTGGAATTAGGTTGTTGAATTACTTCATACGTCTATCCATTTATTTGTGCTTCTCAGAGGCCCTTTGGATGAAGCTCTGTTTGAATGAATACCGCACAGCCAGCCAGAGAGGCGCTTCTGTTGTATTTGGCAGTACAGGTGAACAGCCTGCATTTAGGTTCTAAATGAATGCCCCAGGTGTTTATTCAATACAGCAAACAGCTCAGGTCTACAGCCTCCAAAGATCCATCTGTGTTTTTCAGTCTTTTACAATGCACTGGATAAATTGGCAGAGTTTAGAAGGACACTTTTTTAACATGCAGCACCAGAAATCAAATCTGAACTATCAGAAGTGACTTTGTCAGCCATGAACTGTAAAAAATCACATTGTGATCTAAACGAAGAACACAATAACGCTCTCTCTTCTCACAAATTTTCTGTGTGAGAGATATAGTTTGACTATGGCTGCATGCGAGGGATGAATAAGCAGCAAACTAACCTTTGCCAAAACCCAGAATTATAGTAACACCTTTATAGAAATGCGAATATGTACAGATCATCTTTTCCCCATTATTTCTGTTTGGTGTAGTTAAATCATGTTCTGCTGTGAGGCAGTCACATTTCACAAGCTTAAACAGGATTAGGCAAGGTCAGAGCTTGGATAGGAGACTCTTTGAAGGATTAGTTAGGTGCAGCCAGAAGTGGAAATAACACGCCATCATTGGAAGGTGCTGTCTTTAAGATGAGACATAAAAACAAGGCCCTGACTACTTGTGGTCATTAAAAATGCATGCCAATTTTTGCAAAAGCAATGGCATTAACCCCAATATTGTGATCAAATTTCAACTTTTATTCCTCCTCCCCAAATTACTCTTGCAGTTTTATTTTGAAAAGGCACTCTGCACTTTGTGTTTTAAACTGTTACACATTCATATAGCATTGTTAAATAATTGTGGTGTTTGATACCAGTGGGTGACTGCATTTCAAAGGTCAATAATGTGATCCCTGTATATATCAGTTTGTAAAACAATTTGGGATCCTTCAGATGGGTGTCGTATATATCTATTTCTTATTATTTTTTCATTCTTATGCACTTCCAGCCGGGACCTGAAGCTGAAATACAGCTAGAAACTCTGTTCTCTCATAATTTTAGGATCAACCCAAGGCAGGTAATACTAGAAATATTGTTTAAAAGAGTTTTCTTGCAAAATGTCCAGCTCAATGCTGCAGACCCAAGAAGGTCAGATAGTTTTAACAAGCATTCAAACTTTTGAATGCTTATCTGAACAGACGCCGGAGTGTTTAAGTCTGGGCCTTGGCTATTGTGGTGCACTGGGCTGGTGTCAGTATGGGTGGTTATGGGGTCCTCTCTCATTAACAATGTTGCTTGATACCCTTCAGATTTGTAAGTGAAAGAAGGTTTGTGAAAAAAGAAATACATCAATTGCATAAAATGGAGATAGCCAACTGGCAGCAATATTTTGCAGCAACTGCAAACTGCAGAGGTGTTACTTGGAAGACCAAGAGGCAGGATAAACAAAAACCACTGAGGGTACTGGTTTAGCAGAGCTGGACTCTAAGGGGAAGTTGTTCACTATGCCCACTTACCACTGTTTTAGTGTAGAAGAATCCCAGAGACCTGTGATGGGATTCCTGCAGGCTGTATCTCACCCTAAGGTGGCCCTGCAAGTCAGACAGTGGCCAGACAATGAGTTTAATTTGGGTTAATTCCCATCAGGGTTTTAGTAGTTTTGGGCACACTCCCTGAGCTGATGAAGTCAGGTGCAGCTCAACACAGCTGTGCTTAAGACAATCAATAGAGGAGAGGAGACTGGATTTGCTGACCTGAACCTAAGCCAAGAAATTCCGGAGATAGAAGCTTTGTCCCAGTTATATTCTCTTGCTTGGTTCTGGATTGTAGGATTGGTGTCCTCACAAACACCAAATCACACCAAGGAAATGTGTTATTTTGATTGAATAAGAGGCCTGTAAATAAACTGGAAACCCAGCAGATTTTGACTTATGCTAGGCCTCCCGTGAACTCTTTCCAGCCACTCAGGCCCTGGTTCTATCACACTGATCTGTGACCTCACCTTTTTGCGATTCAGGTCAGGTGGTATTGAGGAAAGGCCAATTCTTTCCCTGCAAAATACAATACATGTTTTAACCGGTTTAACTTATTTTTTAAATCCATGTGAGAAAGGTGTAACTTGTAAGTGTTCATTTATTTATTCCACTGAGAAAATGCTGGACCTATAAGCATGTCCCCTTGAGAGCTGACAGGTAAAATAGATAATGAGTGTTTTTTGAGAGGCTCCTCTAAATGTAATAAAGATGGATTTGGTCTGTTCATGTCAGCTAGCAAGCCCTGTACATTGAGCAGGAAAATCATTTCTGTGACACCTGATTATTAGAGAAACCGTACACTTCACACCAATGATTGCAAAGAACAAGAAAATGTTCACACTTTCTGGAACAAAGACTGGAGCAAAGACATCAATGCCCAGCATTTCAGGATAAAGACCCCATTCCACTGAAACAATAATTTAAGTGGTTTTGTGGTTTTCCTTTGTACACTAAGAAAGACAATGGAAGCCAAAGCATTTAGGGCTGAAAATTATGAATGACTTCTAAGCACATGAGAAGAATACTGTCAAGACGCTGAAATGTTTCAACAGAGAGTTAAGTGTTAGCTATGGAACAATTGCAGTAGCAAGCATCCTGCTAAATCTGAAAAAGGGAGGAGAAAAAAGCCACATGGTGCAATTCATGTTTGTCTAGTGCCTTTCATACAAAAAAGTCACAGAACATTTTGCAGCTTATTATAGTTCTATCTAAAGAATGTGCAAACTATGCTGGTTGCAACCGTGTGCAGGCTCTGTAGCATCTGTAAGTATAGCAGGACAGGAAGAAAGGGGGGGAATGGCCAAATTTCATCAGAAAGGATAAGCATGGGCTCCGCATGTTGGTTCTGATAGTTTTATTAGAGGGAAAGGTTAGAAGAAGGTATTGATGAAAGGAAGAAATGTTGAACACTTCTGATGACTCCTGGAAGAGGGAGTGGGTCCCACAGCTTCATGCAGTTGCAGCCTTGGGGGCAGAGTGTGTGTGAGTAGAAAGGAAGAATGAGAGATGCACTCAAACCCCGGTCCCTGCCTTTGCTGGCAGATTATTCACAATAATTGGAAACAGAGGCATTATAGGTTTCTTCCCTAGGAAGGTCTAGGGATCAGGCATACCGATGGTGATCTCACAAACTCATCCTGAGGTGAGAGTTGAAGAGAGTCAACCAAGTGCAGGGAAGCTGTTCCAGATGGTGTGTATGACTGAATACTCAACTGTATTAAGAAAAGGTATGGGGAGACAACGTTAACTAGTGGAGAAGAATGAGTAAAAGGCAGAATAATAAAAAGAAGTTCAAAAAAATGAGAAGAGGACAACACCACAGAAGATCTGAGTGAGGACGTAATATTTCCACTGCTTTCCTTGCTTGAGGTTTATACTAGTTAGAGGCAGTTTTTGTTTTTACCACGGTGCCACAGAAGCCCTGCTCCCAGAGACTGCTGCAGGGATGGACTAAATCAGTGCATTCCCCAGCTTAGTTGTCCCGGGCCACATCTCCTCCTCAGCTAGAATTGCCCATTCTTTGGATGGTGCTGGTCCTCCCCCCGTAAATCTCTCATGCAAGGGAGGTTGTGCCTGCTTTGTGACACCACAGCTCGGGGCTGTGAAGAAGCAGGCATAAATTGGGGGAGAATCTGGCCCTTGGTCTTTAAAGAGGCAAGCTGAACAAAGAGCCTAGAACAGAATCACAGATAAACCCAGTGGGAGAGGAGAGAGCAGGATCCAGAAAGGAAGGGATAACTGAGAGGATATTTTCGGACAGCTCGTCCCACGATTGCATTATTCTTATGGAATGCTTTCTTGTTCTACATTTGAGACAAGAGGGACCCATCCAGTCTTCCCCTCCACTTCTTGGTTTCCTCTATCTATTCCCTATTCTGTAGCCACGAAAGCATCCCACAGAATTTATTTAATGAATATTAGTTAGCTGTGTAGTGTCTCTTTCTCCACTGTCTAGCACCTTGTGTGGTCACTCACTTGTGCAAGGGGGGTGTAAAATGCTACAATCACTTGCATGGCATGTAGAATTCTGATTTGTTAGCATTTTACCCCCACTTTGCACAGGTGTAGATGATTACACAAGATGCAAGGCAGTGGAGGAGCATCTATATAGAGAGCAATTATAAAGCCAATTGATTTGGATCCATACATGTAAATCCATTCCCTGTCCTAGACTAATTCTATCCATGGGATTCACTAAAAATAACATGAATTTTCACTTCTTGACTGTTAAGACACACAAAAATATACACATTCTGGACCAAATTCTTCTCCTTTTGGATCTATTTTAATATGCACATGAAGCTCCTGTTATCATTAATGGGAGTTAAGCTCACCATTCAGTTGAAAGAATAGACTCCAATATAATGTAATACGTTTGCTGTAGGCATAAAAAAGTCGTGCCATAATTCTTATGTGTTCAAGCTAATTTCCAGATGTGTTATAAACCATTCAGGCTTTATTCATTAATCCCTATTTCTTCAATATGTTAGGCAGGGAAATTTTCTAAGATAAATTTATAAAGCCCTCCTGTATAATTTTCACTATGTACTTGGATGCCATTTGATATGTTTTAAAACAGGTATGTGTTTCAGTTGCATGAGCTACTGCTGATTCTCTGGAGATTTATGCTAAAACCAAAGACTGGTAATCTTCAACACAATGTGAAATACGGAGTTCATTATCTACCTGTTTTTTATGTTAAAAGGGCATTATCACTATTTTAAAACTCTTTAAACCATGTATGTCACACATACAAAACATCATAAAATAATATTGTGGGATATTACATAGTCTTATATTTTTATTGGCACTGTTACTTTTGGTAAATAAATATTTAAATGTCGTTCAAAATATTTCTTGAAAAATATCCACAGTCTCCTTAGGTTTCTCAGAGTTTTTCTTTTCTTTCAAAGATTCCTGAACAATTGTTGTATTAGATTCAATGTTTTTTTATTCATTACAATGTATTAGATTCAATTCAATTAGATTCAATGTGTTTTTATTCATTACAAAAAATGAATTAGCTGAACAAAACAAAACCACATTGCAAACATTTCAGAATTAACAGTATCTTTTAAGTGGAGAAAAAGTAGCTAATGCATTTTGATAGCATTTCTGTTCTCCTTGCTTGCAATGATATGAAAAAACAATGAAACACTAGAAACTTTAAACTACCATTACTGTAAAAATATTTGCCTGTCTTTTCTATCTTTCTTTTTTGTTCCCTACTATCAAAGCAGATGTCATAAAATGACTGTGGTAAAATGTTTAAGCTGCAAGATTCCCTAATTATTTCTATTTTTATTAGAAAAGCACACAAAGGCGAAATCCTCCCAGGGAAAGAAATGAAAAAATAATTAAAATTTAAAATAGAGCTTGGACCACCTGTTCTTTACATATACTTATTCTAGCCTGAGTGTATCTGATACAGGAAGAAGAATTAAAACAAAATGAAATTCTTTCAGTTGTTGAGAAGAATATCACGTTATTTTTTCTTAGGGGGTTGTTGTCCAAACCAGGCCACTGACAGAGTAATAACCAGACGACACTGTTCAACATAACTGAGGATTCCTCCTGTAGAGTAGCTATGATTTTGGAATCTTGTAGTAATAGTCTATTCCATTGTGATGATATAGCACTTCACTGTTATTGATGCATGTATTGACACTACTATATTTTTGCTGATACATAGCAGCTACAGTCTTTGTAAAGCCTGATATACCACTGTCTGTGGGTACATCTATACTGACAGTGGCAAAGTCGCCGCCCTCAGATCAAGCTTTCTGGATCGACTGACCGGTCAATGTAGACTCGCTTAATCAATCAGGACATTGAAGCAGTAAATCCACCCTCTCAAGAAGCGTAGCGCTGCATCGACGGGAACGTGGTTCCTGTTGGCGCAGTGCAGTGACGATGGTGCGCAGAAGGGTAGCACAGCAGTCGACGGGAGTTACGCAAGCTACTCTGCGTGGCTTGTGTAACTTCCGTCGACTGCCACCGAATTTCCAGGTAAGTGTAGACCAGGGCCGTGTTTAGGTTCTTCAGCATCAGCAAAGTTATAGAATATGTAGCAGAATCACTGGGCGGGGAGGGAGCAAGAAGCTACTGCTGACTTTCCTCTTTTAGTTGCTACAGAGTCCAGAATAGAGCACTGTAACCTGCAGAACTTACAGACTTTAAAAAGCAACTCATGAACACATCACCCTCAGCCACTGGAGGATGCTACCCGAATCTAACAGAAATCCAAATCTATGAAATATATTTCTTCTAATCTCATAAAAACAGAAGCTCTATCTACAGTGCCAGCGAAATTCAGCGGCAATCAACGGGAGATATGTAAGCTACATTGTAGCTTTCATATCTCCCATCAACCTCCTAACTTCTACTTAATGCAGTGTCCCCACTAGCCTGTGCCAGTGGGAAATGTCCTCCCATCGACGCAGCATAGCTCTTTTTCGTGGGGGTGGATTAGCAGAATCAACTTCCGGATTGATTGAGCAGGTCTCCACTGCCGTTCAATTGATCCTGCAGAATTGATCCTGCAGCACCGCCGTTGCTGCTGTCAATGTAGACATAGGCAGAGTTAATGTACGAACTTCAGCAATAAGGACAATAATGAAACTATACTACTTTTCTACCCCAGCTATGGCTCCTCCAAAAGAGATGAGAGATACGCCCGGAAACTAAAGATTGCACTGCCATTGACCATAGTGGACCTATTCATTGGATATTGAAATTCCACTTTCAAAGTTCTTTTAGTAGCTCATATCACAAACATAAAAGTCACTCGAATCTTTTTTAAAAGGTTGTGTAGAAAATAGCAGCACACAAAATGATTCATGTTGCCAGGGGGAAGACTCTGCACGGATTTCTACAGAGAACTCTGTTTTCAAAACATCTGCAGCTACATCCAGCATTTCTGCTGTTGTGAAAGTCTACTTCTCCATAAAGCTAGGAATCAGACCTTTGCAAAATATGCTGTACAATTCACTGGTTTTTGACTTCACAGAATTTCTCTCAGCATGTAAAGTGTTCAAAGTTGGGCATAATATTTTGTGTGTGTTTTCTGGATAGCAGCAGAATTCTGAAGCAAATTTTTGTGCTGCATTTCAAATTTAAAGCTAGAAAAGAGTCACTGTGCAGCTGTGCTGCCTTGGGTGCACTCTCGGGAAGGAATTGTGCATCTTTGAACCACACTTCATTCCCCTCTTCCTCCTTGCTCCTAGGGGTAATTATCTATTACTGCCTTGTATCAGCAGAAGATTATCATATCCATATGATCTTGGATTACAAAGGATTAAAAGTATGTAAGGGGTTTAAACCATCATGCACTGGGACATAACTCATAGGAATTAGGAACAAACTTCTCTTATGGAAAGGCTATAGCATTTCATTTTGGGGCTTTTTGCATTTCATCTGAAGCATCTGACATGGGCCATTGTCAAACACTAGACAAACCAATGGTCTGATTCAGTACAATAATCCCTTTCTTCCTAGGACAACTCAATACACACATTTGGACTTTCTAATTTAAGATATTTCAGATATATGAAATTCCACAATCGTTGAGGAGATTTTTTCAAAAAACAAAAACATCTCACCTCTCCAGAAGTCATGGCCAGTTCATCTCTTTGGAGAAGGTGTTGGAGGTGAAGAGAAATTGGTTTATAATAGAACGATAGTTACAAGTACTGTGACTCAATAATAAAGATGTCAGTCTTGTTTCCAGTCTTTCTGAGATTTATTTTGTTTCTTTATAACTGCAAACAATGGCATGGCAAGGAATGTATGACTTCTGTCAATATCTACAAATGCATCTATGTATATGAAAATCCTTGAAACAAGTATTAGTGAAATTTTAGAAAAATTGAGTCATCTTCCTCACCAGATTTCAAGGATATTTAATTGTCTCATAGTTTATATAGCAAAGGCACCTCTTCATTTCTAAAGAATTTCTGGATGAAAGACCTGGAATTCAGCTAGTTAAATAAAGAGTGGATCAAATGAAGGATAAGCAGTTACTTTCCCACTGACTAGTAGAAATATTGGGAACTTTGGATCAAAATTACAGGTAGCTTCTACACGGATTCATTACAGCACTTTAAAAAGTATCCTTTGGTGGTGGGCTGTGTCTGACTATTCAAGTGAAGTTCTGTGCCTGCTCTTTTGCAGTCCCCTATAGGGACTAGAGACTATACAGTCTAGGCAGTGAACAGCTATCCCAAATGGATCCTTCATCTGTAAGAGTTATTCCATGAAATTAGCAGCTGTGTGTTGTGCACACAGCAGAGGGGAAGGTACAGTTATTTTACCTTTTCTGAGGGGGGGTGGGGCAGAATCCCAGGTGTCACAGTAATAGAGCCTCCACTGAGGATCTTCACCTCAAACTGATGAGGTGATGTTGGGGAAATGACACTGGTCTCCAGGAGTGCATAGACTAGAACCAAGAGACAATAATGGCTGACAGAAGTGCTTTGAGAAGAGAGGAGACTATAAACATGTTTTTGAGCTACCCAAAAACCCAATAATTGTAGGGCAACATCATGGTGACAATAAGATAACAGCCCATGTTCTAGCCAGCATACAGAAAAGGGACACAACAGCCAAATAATGGGCACTTCTGTTCACATAATACTATCCTCCAAGGCGTAGAGAAGATTCTAAGGGTGACAGATGAGAGAAATTATCAGAGCTAACATCTCTATATAAAGAGAGACTGATGTAAATGGGGATAGTAGGCTCAGAGTGGAGAACAGTTATATATTCATATATATATATAGAGTAACATGAATTTCAATTTCATGTTATAAATTATTAGCCCAGTAAAAAAACTGATCTAATTCAAAATATCACTAACCCCTGCATGTCCATCCATTAGAAAAGTAGGGCAATATTTCCAAGCGTATATATAAGAAGTGCCAAACTTAATATTAAAAACATTTGTATGCTGTTTCCCATATGTCCTGTTTGGTCAGCCAATGGGTCAGCAATCATTACTTACTCTGATTTTTAATAAAGGGATTTGGGATTATTCCCTAATTTTATGAGAAATGCAGGTTTTCATTATTGTTTTGTAGACCAGAATTGAGTGGATTCTAATACCTGAAAAAAAGTGAATCTAGAACGCATCTTACTTTGTCTCTCTCTTTTTCCTTCCTCGCTCCCAGCAATATATTTCCTTTTAGCTAAAGTAGGACAAAATGATCTCTCTAAAATATTAATCCTGACTTTTAATTAGAGTTTCAGAAAATAAAATTTTTGTTTTTGTAGAACAGACACCAAGTGTTTTTCACTGTAAAATACTTTGAGAGAAACCAAACTTACAACACAAAATACAAATGTACTAAGCTTAACATACAAAGTATTCAACCTCAACCAATGAAATCTACCTTAATATATGAGATGGAAATGAAAGATCTAATTTTTATAAAGTACCATAATTGTACCAAAAAATGTGTGTTTGGATACATCACTGCATAAGCCTAGATTCACACTCACTAGCACAAGGAAATGCAAACTGCTGACTCAATACATCCCAGGGAAAGGCAAATGGCATTTCATAATAAAGGGTTTCATAATAAACCTGTCAGCAGAGGTTACTGAAGGCATACACTGATTCAATGCTGCTTCATCCAGCCATTTTGAACATGCCCTCTCTCTGACTAGTGGCCATCATGTTTCAGGTTGTGGAGGAAAGGTTGTGAGTACACAGATGTCCTTCCACCAGGGTCTGCACTGGCAAGGGGAATCTGAGCCATATTATCCATTTAGTGGGTTCCATACTTCCAGTGACGGATGCGCCATGGTCACAGACAACTCCCATTAATCCAGTCACTCCTCTGAGGGTGGCACAGTACATGCCATCCCTCTGAGTTGAGCCTAGGGTCTCAGCCTAGCCCAAAGACAGCACTGATATTGAGCAGCAAGAACGGGATTTGCACTTCTTTAAACTGGAATATGCATACAGCTTCACCACAGATCAAAAGCACTATTTTTATATCAGAACAAAGCAATATGACTGGATTTTATTTAATCGGAATAACACTGAGTAGGATCTTCTTTTTAAGTGTTATTAGGCTAAAATACGCTATTTTGTTCTACTTCAATTGTACTGGAGATGCTGCTGGAAAACACTTAACTGAACTGGTTTATGAGGTTGCCGTTTGCTTACATGAGATAGTTATATATAAAATCTGCTTTGTGCCAGGTGAACTCTTGCCATTAGAAGTCTCTCTGGGACATACAGGAGAACCTCAAAGATACGAACACCTCAGGAATGGAGATTGTTCATAGCTCTGAACAGAACATTATGGTACCGTGCCCTGCAGTCAGTGTCTTCCAGCTGAGGATAGGAAAGATCTCTGAAAAGGTGGCACCTGGCAGCACTGCCTGGTTTGCAAGTAGCTCCCTGCCCTATTCCTGTGTTTTGCCTTTGGGCTGCACACCTTTGGCACACCCCACACCTTTGGCACTACAAGACCCGGCCCTCAGCTGCCTCTCCCCAGAGCTCGCCCTGCTCAGTGCATTGCGTGCCATGCTCCAGAGGCAGCATGTGGCAGGGGTTTGGTGCCAGCCGCCTACCAGCGCCCCTCCTTCCCCTGCCCCTTGCACTCCCAGAGGTGCTGGCAGGATCCAGGAGTGCAGCCACGGGCAAAGCTTGGGCCAAATCAGTGCACAGACTGTGGCCCTTTAAAACTTTTTCAGAGCGCAGCAGACTCTCACTCCAGCTCCAGCCCAGGCTTTGGCTGCAACCTTCAATTTCTTGCAGAAGCATCAACAGGGAGCTTTCTTCCCACGGGCTCTGGAGCTGGGGGGGGAAGGAGGGGGTAGGCGGTGGTGAAAACAGCTTCTCCCTCCCAGTGGAATAGGGTGGGAGGGGGTGAAAGAGCACCCTTGGCTTACAGGAACAGCACAAACCCCAGACTGTTTCTGCTCTGTATCCCAACCTTGCAACACAGAAACAGTATTTGCTTTCTTCCCCCCTCTGTCCCCTCCGCTGCTGGCTGATGGCTTAATTCCGGTTTCACGAGTGTTCTGTTGACCAGTCAGTTCATAACTCTGGTGTTCGGATCTCTGAGGTTCTCCTGTACTCATTGTACTATTTTATCAGCATGAACTGCTGTTCAATTATTCCCCCCTTCTTTCCAAGATCTATCTTACAATATGACTAACTTTGAAACCCAATGTTGCAACATCTGTGCACATCAAACCTGACAGCAGCTTACAAGATGTTTTGTGAAGATTATCTACACATTTTTATACCCATTAGAATTAAATAAAACAAGGGGAAAGCCTTATTTTCCTTCCCTTGTCTGATTTTTTAAAAAACATTGATTTATTTCCCCAAGCTTAGGTGTTTTAAAGGATGGTGCATTTCAAAACAAGTTATAAGGAACATTTATAGGTTTAGCTGAGTGCAGTTTACCCCATTAGTAGAGTCAACACAGTATTTCCTCTTGTTATGGTCCCAATCCAAAACCCACTGAAGTCAATGGGAGTCTTTCCATGAACTTCAATGAGCTTTGGATATATGTAAGTACCATTAATATGCCTAAGCCACCATGCTCCGAACCGTTCAGAATGATCTTTTAACTTATTGCATTGCTCATGCATCTGACGAAGTTTCTCCCCACGAAAGCTCATGCCCAAATAAATTTGTTAGTCTTTAAGGTGCCACAGAACTCTTGCTATTTTGCTAAAAACAGACTTGCATGGCTACCCCTCTGGAACATTTAACTCAGTTGATCTCCGAACCTTTTAAATAAGGGACAGGAACCAGAAAAGTGCTAAGAACAACTCTTTTCTGACATTACCTTCCTTAATGCTACATAGGTTAATACTAGATAGAGCAGATGGTGGAATCTAATTTATCCATTGAGAGTTAAACGACAGTCACTAGCCGTAGGGGACAGTAAAGTATTAAAGAGAAGGAAACGTGCAAATATGATAGTACACTTTTTACAAGTTGCTTTTGATGAGGCATAAAACAAAATGTAAATAATTTCTGTTAGGAGGTAATTAACATAATGGATTTGGTATTTGCAATTAGAATGAGTCTGTATTATGGAATCTGGATTTGAAGTTGAAGGAGAGGAATATCATTTACCTGGATTTGAAGTAACTATTACATTGATTGTATTATGTCAGTAATAACACACAACACAGATACCATTAACATTACTTATAATAAAGAGGTGTGATTAGTCTCAACTTGGATGTGCATTAAAAAGAAAAGACAGAAAGAGAAGGTGCTGTTAAGCTAGATATAAGCAAAGAGGAGTGTAACCTGGGTTTACAGTGAAGAAAAGCGTCAATACTACTAACATGGCTTTGCAACTAAGTCAGTGTCAATGTGGCTGACTAAAGGAGTTCATAATTAAGAAGCTCTAGTTAGTATTGACCTGGATTTCCAGTAAAGATCATGTCTGGGTTTTAATATAGAGCCGTAATTGATCTTGGTGTTCTACTAAGAAAGGTCATATAATTGCATTTGCTTTACAATTAGAGAATGATTTACATAATATATTGTTTTTTTATGTGAGCATGTGACTTTTATAAATGATTGGCTGGATGTAGGACTCCCACAAGAATTCCTAAAACTCTGAAAATTGAACTTATGTGTTTCTTAACAATAGAATAAATAGCGATTTAAATACTCTACTCTCAGACAAGATTACTTCTTCAGCAGAACGCTATGCGTATGTATTCTTAATATTGGGGTTTTGATTAGAATTACTAGTTTTAATTAATTACTTGTTAAATCTCTATTTATGACCTCACAAAACATTTTCATATCCAGTTATTGTAACTACACTCAGTATTGTACTTCCAATTAACATAAGAGAAAGGGTATTTAAATATAGGTAAATTGCTCCTTTAATCAGCCGTTTTCAAAGGTAAATGTAAAAAACCCACAATAAACAGTTCATGTGTTCATTTCAAAGCCATTTTGAAAATGTACGTCACTTTCCTGGCCCTTATATTTTCTTGTGCGGCTTCAAGCCAAATATATAACATTTTAATACCACCTGGAAAAAAAAGACTTAAAATATCATCTTCATTTGCTATTTCTGTTTCTTTCATTTAAGAAAATTGTTGTAATAGTAAATTTTGTTGTAGAAAAAACCAATAGCTTACCAACACAAAACACAGCTTCCAAGAGAACCTGAGTTCCACACAGCAGCCTACTTCAACTCTCTGCCTACCTCTAATGTATAGAAAGTCTTACCTTTCTCTTCTTCTTTATCTTCATCTACTACAGGAATCATTGGTTTCTCAGCCTTCATTGCATCATCTTTGTTCAACAGGGGCTCTGAATAGGAGGTGATAGGGAACAGAAGATAGACAGTTCTCTGTTTAGAATTATGTTGAATAAAAGAATTCATATATGCTACAGTGATCATCAATAAAAACATCGACACAGAATCATAGTGTAGAATCCTCACACTGGTGAGTATTCATGTAAGCAGTCCCAGTGAGGCTGAGGGACTATTCCTGTGAGCATGGGTTCGATCTTGCAGGGGCTGAGCACTCTGGCTCCACTCCACTGAAGCACATACTTAAATTTAAGATTAATGAGCCCCGCTGAAGTCACATGCTTATACTTAGGCATGTGCTTAAGAATTTTACTGGGCTGGGGCCGGAGTGCTCATCAGGATATGGACCTAAATGCTCTCTGTCATGAGTAGAGATTTCACAATCTAGCCCCTAACTTTTTGCTGTTATAGTGGATGCCACTAAAAAGTCAACATTTACCACCGAGAGCCATTGATGATACCACCGTTATTTCATATTCCGAGCCAAATTCAGATCTGGCAAAAGGAAGGGCAATTCAATGAATGTATGAATTCAATGTAGGCATAGAGAAAAAACTCTGATACTTCAATACCATAGTATGCTTCTGTAGATAATTCGTCACAAGTCACTCGTATCTTACTTGTTTATATAGCATTTCTCATACCTTCTGTTTCCATGCAGGAGCTCTGGGAATCTGATTGAGTTTTCATTTCATCGATTGTGGAAACACCCTGTAGCTCTGTTAACATCAAAGAATGGAAAGAACATCAATTGATATACAGAAGAGAGAACACCAAAATTGGGTTCAAAACCAATATGCAGCATATTTCTCTGAAGCCAGGTTTCTTTCTTTCTCTCTTTCTTTCAGTATAATTAGCAATTATAACATTGGGGTCACTTTATAAAAGTTAAAAACAAATAGCTTTAAAATGTATTAAAGTCCTCCCAATATTAAGTACGGTATGCAGTAGCAGTCAAAACAAACCACACTTAATAGAAACTCTGGACTATAGTGTTATAATTTTGTGAGCATACTGATTTTGATGGTTCAACCATGATGAGCTGTTTATCATTTGGAGCACTCTAACATTCTCTGACAAAATTTTTTGGTTGTTAGCAGAATATGGAGTAGTAGCTGTTCCAACACATCTTAACTTGACACTCAAGTTATATAAAGAAATGAAACCCATGCAGCAGACTTTTGGTAACAAAAACATAAAGCTCTGGGGTGACCCAGAGTCAGCATGGCTAAAATAAGTTATTTGGATGACTGCTTTTTTCCAGAAGCACTAGAGACTATAATATCATGATTGATTGGCATATAACATCTACTAGTTGAAGCCTATAAACATTTTCCTGAGGCAACAAAGGTCGCAGGAGAAAAGTTGAATGCTATAACTAAAATAACTTAAGTTCTCAACTGATTCACTATTTGCATTTTAAAGAATTTCAATTACCTTCATCTTGATCTTCTTCACACATTGCATGATGTGCTGGGTCATTCTCTTCTGTGGCTTTGGAGTCTTTTGAGGACTCTGATAAAAACAACAAACAAAAAACCTAGAAGTGGTTTTCTGGTGGCAAAATCTGATAGCTACTTAGGACACCTGAATCCAACACTTAAAAATACTGGATTCATATTTGTTATTAAATTACTCTGATAGCATTTCTTCTTGTTTAAACATTAAATATACTTTTTTAAAAAACCGCACAGCTGTAAATTGCTCAAATTAATTTCAGAAACTGTACAGTTATTAAGTGTTATCTTCTCTGCATGACTGATTTCTAACAAGGAGCTAAGTGAAAAGAAAATATAAAAAAATTAGAGTGTAATCACAAAATTAATTTCTAAAAGTTAAATACAAAGATATGTCCAATAACAGGAAAAATAACCCCTCTATTTGATTAATTACAGTATCCATTTTTTTTTCAGGATAGCAATAGCACTTTTCATGTATGGATCTCAAAGCACTTAAAAACATTAATGCCTATATCATCTTAGGTGAAATCCTAGCCATATTAAAGTCAGTAACAAAAGTCCTATTAACATCAACGCTCCTAGACTTCACTCTTTTTGAGGATGATATTACACTTCCTTTATACATGAGGAAACTGAGACCCAGACTAGCTAAGTGAATTGTCCAAGGTCATACACTGTGCCAGTGTCTTAAGAACGACTAGACCAAGATTCCTAACGCCCATTCTTCTGCACTAGTGGCAGATCTCATTAACATAAAAATAAAGCATAATGTTAATAAGATCTGATGGAAGATGTGCGGCAACACAGCTCACATCATTAGTATTTAATTTACAGTGATGAAAATAACATTATACAAATATATGGAGAAAGTATATTATTCAACTAGGGCCATAAAGTCTACTTATATTTTTTACATTCCACCCATCAATATGGCATCTTAGGATCAGTGTCTGCACGGCTTTGTATTCGTCCGTTGCTAGCAAAGGCCACAGTATCAAAAGTGAATGGAAATTTTCCCAAACTTTATGGACAAATACTCCTCTTGAGATAACATTAATACCAGTGATAGTAATAATAATAGGTGATGTGTGTGTACATATACATCAAGAGGATATAAGTGAAAGTATATAACTGAAAGTGTGTGGCTTTAATTATCTGCAAATAATTCCCCAAGGAAAATATTTAATTACCTGCACAGCTGCTCATTTCATTCATGGAATGACAGTAAGTTTATAAATCCAAGTGTGGAAGTAGAATGGAACATGTATAGATTTTTCAAATTATCTCACTGGTGTAAAATTTGCCCAAACTAGCCCTTGATGAACTTTTTTTGGTCTTAGTTTGGACTTAAATTGCTACATACTGGTATCACTTGGACTGCAGTTTGTGTGCTCCTTTCATATTAGTACTGTACATTTTGCTATGATTTCAAAGGGATTACTCAGGTCAACCTGAATCAAGAGTTAAAATAAATTAGAATTGCACCAAATTGTAAATTTAATCAAAATATGAGTACTTGACATTTAAAGCATTTCTCCAGTAATTGGGGCTGGCAATACAAATCTACATGGAAATTGTCAAAATTTAAACCAAAGTGTAATCACACTGGGTTGAATTCTGACCCCCACTGAAGTAAATGACAAAGATGTCAAGAGGGCCAGGATTTCACCCATTGTGTCTTTGTTTATGATCAGGACATATTCTTTTTTCTGTGTGCTTTAATTCAATATTCATAAAATGTGTTGCGCTGACAGTGCTGGAGAAGGAAGTCCTCTCTTTACCTACAGAACTGACATGGCCCAAGCATAGAAAGTTGAAGTGCAAACTTCCCCACCAGTACACCCCAGAAATCTGCCTTTACCCTTACTACAAAGTACCACGCGTAGGTGTGAGAAAATAGCCTCTCTGACATATTCAGTACTACATCTGTGCTGAGAACACCAACAAGAGTACCATTTAATGCCAGTTGTCAGGATGTGGACACCTGGTGGGAGACCAGCAAATTTATTTCATATTGGCCTTCAAACAGTCAAAAAAGGGTAACAACTTTAAATTACTACTGATCCTGGCTGGATTAGAACTAGTGATAGAAGTGAAGGACACTATGTTCCATTTGCAATCAGCTGAGCAATCCAGTCCCATATCTAGTGTATTCCTCCTCATACTTCAATATTCAATCTGTGACTTCAATCTTAGTTTTATTGGCCCATCTTTCTCCAAGTATGAGGAATGATTCCAATTTCATGTCAAATCAATTCAAGGTATCCAAAGCAACAATTACAAACATTGGTCAATAACAACAAATGGAGTTTTGGAGCCAAATTCACACCTAACGTAAGTGGGTACATCTCTGTCGTTTTCAATGGAGTATCAAACAGCTTACCTCAGACCGATATTTGGCCTATTGTCTAGGGGTGTTCACTCTATGCCACTGTCCAATGAAAATATAGCTGCAAACTAATATCATAAGACTCTCAATCATGCCGAACCACAGCTCACTTCAGTACCACAGCTAGAGACCCCTTTGCTATTTGGCACAGTTTTCAGATTTTAATATAACATAACTGGCTGTGCATGACTGACTGATGTGGCATTGCTATTATGATATAATTTAATTTTTTTCATTAAACAGTTTTTCATTTCTGAGTTGTAGAAAGCAATATAATAATGTAGGATTCTAAATTATTCTAGACAATCTGCAGTGAGGATTTTGTATTACTTTTTTTTTCCCGCAAAGAAAGTAACACGGACAAGAATTATTGCCTAATTGTGAGAGTCAGTCGATGTTATTTCAGCAGCAGAGATCAAGCATTACATTGATATGCAGATTTTGACTTTCAAAATCTTTAAGGTCAAGACCATATCAAAGATTTTTTTTTCCAAATGCAAATATTACATCAAATATTCAAGGTAAAGGGGCCAAAGATAGATTTACTTTTAGGATTAACACAAATAAAATACACGAAAGAAGTAATTCCAGATTTATTAAGGAAATCCAGTTCATTGAAAACGTATGACAAGAGTAAAATATAAGATGAAAAGCACAGGACACAAAATGCTGTTCCTAAAATGGATATGAGAACAGCTCTTCATTTCAATGGGGCAAAGCAGCCATAAACTCATAGTAAGGGAATCCCTAGGCTGTATACAGATACTGTGGTGATTCTACACTGCTGTCTCCTCACAGTTCTAGTGTAGGGGCATTCCTTGGGGAACACAGTGCTCTGGTGATCCCTGGCTGTTGAAGGCTGTTTAGGGCCATGGGCAGCTGGGCATAAATTAAAGCACCTCTGAATTTGCTCTAAATTATGCCAGGAACTGGGACCATCCTGGCTAGCTCCATGATTCCGGAGCCATGAAGATGACATAAAGGCATAGTTGTTTCTCCAGCCACTTAGCTGCACTGAGCATACCTCAGCGGCCAGCTCATGATAGCCATTTAAACTGTAGCACGCTTGATTCTGATTACACGCATTGGTCATCGTTTACTCACAGTTACCACATAGTGGTGTCTGAGACACTACAGTTTTGTTCCTTTACAGAGTACTGAAAATAACTGTGCGGTTTTAATTGTGAGAGAGTGTTGACTTTCCAATGGTGACTTCTGTTGGTGGCCACACTCACATGCAAATATAAATGGACAAATGACAAGCCATTGTCATTTACTTGAATACAAAGCTGCAAGGATGTTGATGACATACACCATGAGGATGATACCTGGGGAGGGATCACATCATCCCAGTTCACAGCTTTTGGATGATTATTTTGAACAACATATGGATCTCTCCCGGCATCACAACCTTCTTTCTTGGTGCTGTTGTTCCCTCCACACTTCCTTCTTGCTGATGTTGTCCCCTCACCATCTTTACCCCTTGTACTAAGTTTGCCAGGCAAATAACTGCAAACCATTCGGTGCTGTGTCATTACATACAGTCGTGATGCTATGGCAGAAGGCTGAAGTCATGGTGCAACATGAGGATATCATGACAGTCAGACCACAGCATCCTGAACATCAGAAGAGGAGGAAATGATTCGCTAACTAAGATTCATTTCTTTTCCTACTTGTGGTTCAGTTGGGATTTTTTTTTTATATTACAGAAAGCAAGAAAGTAGAGACTGTCCTTCAAGTGACATGCTCTGGCCTGTCCGCCTTATAGCCATTCCACACACTTTTGTCCTGCTCTGGGGGCTCTGAGCATCCTGGCTGTGACCCAGCAACGCACTTAAGCACCTGCTTCACTGAAATGACATGAGCACTCACATTGAAGTCTATGGGACTACTCACACTCTAAAAGTTAAGCAGGTATTTAAGTGCTTTGCTGGATCAAAGCCAGGGCGCTTAGCACCCGGTAGGATCAAGCCCCTTGTCCTCTTTATGATTCCTTTACTTTGAGTCTTTCTGTTTGCTTAGCCTGCTTTGCTAGATTTTGTTGCATAGCCCTTCTCTTTAGATACATAGGGCTGCCTATAGACACACCGCAGTGGTGGTGTAAAGGAGCCACAATGGGACATGCAACTGTCATTTACGCCCACTTTCTCTCAGGTCCCTTTAAATTCCCAGAGATATGAGAAGGAACCTTTGTATAAATAAAAATCAGGCCCTTAGTCTTCATTTAAAAATCAAACCACCACCAGCAATTTCCAATAGCAATTAACTTCGGATCTGCAACTGTAACATTTAATTTTTAAGAATAAGAGAGAGCTAAACCAGGGTCATGTATAGGGCTCTATTAAGTTTAAGGGGTTTATTTTATATTTTTCTTAAGAGCAAGAGTGGCTTTGTGGTATTTAGACCAGCAGCAATGTGATTTTCTCTCTCTCTCTCTCTCTTTGAATATAGCCAGTCCTCTTCCCATTTGTGCTAATGAGAATAGTTTTGATTTAATCTTTTAATGCATTAGTGGTTGTACCTAACAGCTGATACCTCTCATCCAGGAATTGCAAGGTTCAGACTAACAGCTCATGGATGTGCATATGCCACATGTATGATATACAAACTTTTAGAACACTACCTATTTGTGCGATACAGCCCCAGGGGAGGTATGAGATTGCAATAAACTATCCCCACTACTCTTACTGTAAATAGGTATACATTACTTTATCTTAACACTGTACAAAAAAGCATCCTTCTCCTTGTCTTTCATACCATCTCAGACTATATATGGCAACATTGCTCAAACATAAAATTTGCAAATACTCAGGAAGAGGGGGAATGGTGAGATCTGAATGTTAAGTGGTTTTAATGATCTTTTAAGATTTACTTTCACTGCATGGCTGATTTACTTGTTATTTGTAATGTGCAACACACCTGGTTCTTGCATATATCCTAGAAAAATCACAAGGTTTTAGAAGACTGAAGAGGGAAAAAGCAGGCCACTATGAATGAAAAAGGTTCATTACATTTTATTTTTAAGCGTGATCCTGTGAAAAATGACTGGAATATTTTAGAGTGAAAGAAATCAAGCAGGCATCCAAAACTACAGGTAATGGTGTGCATGGAAGCTGATACATGATTAGGGTATTCTTATGCCTCATAAATTGAGAAAAATTTGTTAAAATGGAATATTATAAAATGGTGATGTATAAGAATTTAGGGAGATATTCTCGAGCTTTGACTTTAAAATGTTATTTTTATATCCACCAAGTTTTCATTTTAATCCATCTTTATGGATCCTAATCTTTTTCAAAGTGAAATGGAGGGAAATCTCAGGGAGTTTCCCAGAGGAGAGACCACTTCCTACCCACAACAGAACCAGAGTACAGATCATCCATTAATTATTTATATTATGGGAGCATCTAGAGGCTCCAGGCAGAATCAGAGCACCATCGTGCTACACATAATGCTAGGCACTGCACAAAAACAATGCGAAAGATGGTCCCCTGCACTGAAGAGCTTGCAATATTATTAAAACAAGATGCAACAAACGGGTGTACTACAACCAGATGGCATGGGAAAGGGAGGCCAATGGAATCATGTTTTCATAGGCTAGATATGATTTTTGCTAGATGCTTTCCACTCAGTGAACATTGAAAAAATTAAGAAGATATATAAATTAATCAATAAAATAGATAAATGCCAGAAAGTCCAACTGCCCATGCTAACGATTAGCACTATGGGAGGCCCTAGTGGCTATAGTTAGTTCAGTAAAAGGTCCGTGACCACAACAGTGATTAGCACCGTGGAAAGCTCTAATGGCCGTGATGGTGTTAGTAGCAAGGAAGGCTCTACTAATCACGCTAGCAATTAGAAGGCCTGAGTAGGCTTCCTAGTAACCATGGAACTGAGTAGGCTTGCTAACGATTAGTAAAATAGGAAGCCCTACTGGCTATGCTGGCGATTAGCACTGTGAAAGCCCTAGTTGCCAAGCTACTGATTAGCATCGTGGAAGGCCCTGCTGCCCATGCTAACAGCTGGTACCATAGAAAGCCATGCTGACCATGTGACTGTTAGCACAGTACAGGGCCCTAGTGGCTATGCTAGTGATTAGCACAAAAAAGGCCCTCATGACCACATTAGCAATTAGTAACATAAAAGGCCTGTAATGGGGTTTACAAACCCCAGACTGACCATAGGCAGTCTTTTCTGGTACAGGCGATCAGGCAGATCACACCCCCATGCAGTTTCCAGGACTGCCAATAGCGGAGACACGCATCCTGTGACCAGTAGAGAAATCAAGCCCAACTATGAAGGAGGGAGAACAGAAAGGGAAAAGGAGGCAGAAGGCCTGGGATAGCACAAGGGCAACAGCGCCATGCAAGGCTGCTTCTGGGGCTGGGTCCACACTGACGGCAGCAAATTTGCTGTCATCACATCGATTGCTCTGGATCAACTGAGCGGTCTGTGTAGATCCGCTCAGTCGATCCAGGAAGCAACGCAGGAAAACCACCTCAGTAAGTGGTGTAGTGCTGCATCGAAGGAAGCGCTGTTCCCTTCAACGCAGCACAGTGTGGACGCCGCACAGAGGAGATGCTGCAAAGTCTACGGGAGATACGCAAGTGATTTACGTCACTTGCGTATCTCCCATCGACTGCCGCCGAATCGCAAAGGTAAGTGTAGACCAGGCCTCAGAAACCCACAAGGAGACATAAGGAGACTGCAAACACTGGAACTGAAGGGCTGACTGACTCAATTTTAGTGAAGAATTTACGGACCGGTCTAATTGCAGATAAATTGAAAGAGACCGCTTAGGAAAAAGCTGAGATCCGTAGAGAGAGTGAACCAAGAGCAGCTGACAAGGCCTTACTGATCATGCTAGTGATTAGCACTGTGGAAGGCCTTACTAGCCATGATAGCACTTAGCACTGTCGAAGGCCCTCATGGCCACACTGGCGATTAGCACCACGGAAGGCCCTAGTGACCATACTACTGATTAGCACTGTGGAAGACTCTAGTAGCCACGTGTAAACCCGGCTTGACATAAGTAACTTGCCTCATTTCTTAGTGGGCATAGTTGGAAAGGTGAATGGAAGGCTAAGCTGTAAATAGGGTCTTGACAAACATGATGCTGAAGTCAGGATGTCCGTTGTTGTTGGTACTCCATTACTGATGATGACTTTGTATTGTCAGAATTCTCATCTATGGCTACACATAGAACTCTGATATCCGAACCCGGATGCACAGGTTCAGCCGCACTAAGGGCATGGGAAGTCTCTGTCTATGACATTTGATGATGCAGCTCTGTGATGCCTTTCACGTGCACCCGGAGATGATTTCGTCAACCCCGCTCAAATCAGTTACATGCTGATCTTGTCAGAGACCGCTGGTGAGTCCTGTTCTGAGCCATTTGCTTGAGTTCTTTGAGATTGATGCCAGTCCACCAAAGTCTACTCTTTAGGTTATCTTTGAAGCACTTATACGGACTACTCTTCTTTCTTTTGTCCAGCCTCAGCTTTCAGTACAAGATCAGTTTTGAGAGATGGTGGTCTTCCATTCTGATGACATCTGATCCACTTAAGTTGTCTTCTCAAAAGCATGTTCTCAGTACTGATTGTATTAGCTCTTTCAAAGACCTTAACATTGGTGACTGTCCTGCCTGCAAATGTTCATTATTGAGTGGAGGAAGGGCATGTGAAATTGCTTAAGCTTGATAATGTGCCATCTATAGAGAGTCCATGTCTCAGATCCATACAGGAGAGATGTTGGAACAAAAACTGTGCTAACTAAGACAAGCAGCAACACCCTGATGCTAGGGACTATGGACAAGTTAAACCTGGAAGGTAAGGATCAGGGTCCACGTGAACAGCACATGGATAGAGCATGCTGTACAGGAATCGGTTCCTGCAAAGTAACCAGGCCAATCAAAAATATGTGGTGTAATGTGTAGCTAATGCAATATCATGCGTAAATGTACATAAAAGAGGAAGTTGTCTGTGTAAATTTGGATGTGTAGTATGCCCTATACCCAACCCCAATGCTTGAGTCTGATCAACTCAGCGTAGCTTTGCTGTATGCCAAATAAAGGAATCTGAGCAATGAAATCCAGAGTCGAACTGAGTGTTTTGGATCCCAAAGAACTCAATAAAGTGTTCTCCCCGAACGGAACAAGGTGGATTGGATAAACCAAATGGAAAAGGTCTCATAGGAAATCCCAATCCCATGCTAATAGTCAGCAACATGGAGGACCCTCCTGAACACGCTAGAATTTTGGGACCTACTGACTATACTAATGATTAGCACTGTGAAAGGCCACATTCGCAATTAGCATTGTAGAAGTGGGTCTTCAATCACTTCACAGATGAGTTTAGGGAGGTTGTCCAATGTATAAGGGATGATAAAGAATATAGTACTAATCTCTTTATGGGAGAAGTGGACAAACAGGCATTGGAGGCTGATAACATTAGCAGATTACATCTTTGCAGTGACACAATATGATACAAGAGTGGAGAGGTAAGGAGGAGCTGAAATGTGAATGGGCTTTAAAAGATAAGGACCAGAAGCCTGCATCTTCTGCAATGGAAAGTCAGAGAAGGGACACGGAGGGGCTAAAGATGACATATTCAGATTGACTGGGCAGGAAGATTATTTAGGCAGCACATTTTAAATGGATCAAGGATTGATACCAAGAAGGACAGACAGGAGGAGGTTGCAGAAGTCAAGACAGATGAAGACCCAGGTAAGACTTTTAGCTGTGTGGACAGAAAGAAAAGACCAAATCTTAGAGATTTTATGGAGGATAGAGTGACAGGACATACAGGGCATGGGAGAGGGCAGACTCAAAGACAAAGTTAGTAATGAACCTCCTGTATTTCTAACAATGATAGGTGTAAGGGGCACTCTGAAAAGAAACGTATGGCGGGCTGCTGATGACAGGGTATCCAGACTGGTTTGTGCTAGCCTGGCTTCCTAGAAATCTTTATACCTACCAAAGAGAGAATATGCTCATTGCAACTGGAACAAATGATTCCAGGTATAGTTCAGGCCGTTGAAGCTTTTCCATCTAAAAGGTACTTTTTCGTATAACTGAAAACTTTCCAGGCCTGATCATAGCCCCTGGGTGAAATTTTGAAAAAAATCAACAGTAAGCCGCAGGGTGCTCTGCACTTTTGAAAATCAGGTCGCTCCTTTAGATGCCTACATATGGATTTAGGAGCCTAATTTTAGGCACCTATTTTTTAAAATCTCGTCTTTTGATTCAGGTCTTTTTCACCCACTATTGACGTGCAATTTATGCCACCTTACACAACACACCTGAATTTGGCCTGTTCTATCTTTTAGTGGGTTATTTATCCTCTGTTGACTCTTGAGTCTTTAGGACATCTGGACGCTTCCCACAGTGAGAACTACAGCTGACCAAACAGGACCTTTAAGATCCATGAGCATTTATATAGCCCCAGGATGCTTATAGATCTCTGTATTACATGCGCGGAGTTCGTTAGAATCATAGAGCTGGAAAGGCCCTCAAGAAGTTATCAAGTCCAGCCCTCTCCCAGTGGCAGGATTAAGTGAACCTGGACCATCCCTGGCAGTTGTATGCTCAACATGTTTTTAAAAGCCTCCAATAATGGGGTTCCACAATTTCCTTTGGATACACATTCCAGAGCCTAACTACCCTTGGGAAAGATTTTCCAGTAATCTAACCCAAGTCCCCCTTGCTGCAGATTAAGCCCATTACTCCTTGTCCTATCTGCAGTGGACATGGAGAACAATTTATCACCATCCTCTTTATAACAGCCCTTAACATATTTGAGACTATCATCAGGTCCCCCATCAGTCTTTTTTTCTCAAGACTACACATGCCCAGGTTTTTTAATCTTTACTCATAGGTCATGCTTTCTAGAACTTTAATAATTTTTATTGCTTTCCTCTGGATTCTCTCCAGTTTGTCCACATCTTTCTTTTAGTGTGGCACTGAGAATTGGACACAATACTCCAGCGGAGGCCTCACCAGTGCTGATTAGACCAGGACAATTACCTCCAGGGTCTTACATAAGACACATCTGTTAATACAGCCGAAAACATATTCCTAAATCCAATATTACAGATAAAAAACATCCTCTGGCTGGCTGACATTTTAACTGAAATTCAATGAATGCAGAAAAATAGCAACTTGTTTTCTATGGTATATGGTTCCCAAAGGAACACAGGCTTCCACGAACACACCTGGAAATACATTAATTGATATTTTATTTTTAAAGTTAATTAACATATGATTTATTTAGTTGACCTTCAAATGTAAATTAAATTCTTATTAAGTGTAAATGAATTAAAATTGGCACAGTATGTACAGAAACTCTGATAGGGTTACATAATGCAAAGTATACTTCTTAGTTAAGCCTACAGCTTCATTTTTATTTTTGCTGCAGCACAAAACCATTGCTAAATCAGGGCAGAGGGGAATTGATGGGGCAGGTGAATTGTAATGGGATACAGAACCTCTCTCCTCAAAGTCAGAGATTCAAAACCAGCAGAAACCAGTATTGGAGGAAAATCATTATTATACAATGGCTGTTTAATGGCCTATTTGTAATGAGCTGGTAGTCCTGGTACAATTCTAAGTGGGCAGGCATAATAGACTGTGTGCAGGCTCTTTTATATGTATTTAACCTGCAGTATAAACACTAAGCATTTTAATCACTGTGTTCTGTGTTTATAAATAAAATTGTCTCCAAATTGAGATATACTGTGTATAAAAAATCTACTTCAATGTGGATGTTAGTAATGAAGTGCTACCAAAGGTGTTGCATAGAGTTGCTACCACACAAAGAATGAGCTAATAGCTATGCATGCAAGATTTCAACCATAAAACAGCAACACTTCTTTGTGGTGTCATCCGTATTTGAAATATTACTCAGTGGGAAAAGGCAATGTTCCAGATGCCAGTACGATGGAAATGGAGAGCTAGTACAAATTGCAGTAAAAGCATACTTCCAGAGAACAATACTAATATCCATGTATGCTTGTAACAGGAAAAAATACACATTGTTTAACAGAACTGGATACCTAAAACTGAACATGATGTTTATATGAATATATGGCTTTGTGTGTGTGTGTGTGTGTCTCTCTCTTTCTCTCTCTCTCTCACACACACACGAATATATTGTTTTATAAATATATCTAAAACTGAATATGCTAATGACTGAGGCTCCAATTCAAGAAAGTACTTACACATGTGCTTACATCCATCCCTATTCAGGACAGAATGTAGTGATGTGTTTCAAACCATTGAAGTCAGTGGGATATAAGCATGTGCTCAGAAGTTCTATCCTGAATAGGGGATGTGTTCTTGAATCAAGACCTGAGTTGGCATGGAAACTGAACAACCCTTTTGCTTCTAGTGATGGGACCTACAGAAAAGGGTGGATTCATGCTGGTATGGGAGTTAACAAAAGGTAGATTTGTTGCAATATAGGCTTTATCGGTCATTATCTATCCAGGGCTATCAATATGGCATATTTCATAAGCAGGAAGTTAAATTCAGATTTATGTAATTATATATATTTGCATATATAAAAACAATAAAGGAATGATTCAGTTTTTTTTCTCATTTTTCTGATTCCCACAGTGCACTAACAATGAAATAGAAAAAAAGAGAATTAAAGACTTAACTGGAATTATGACATCTGTTCTATTATGAAATTGCTATCAACCAATCTAACGTACTGAAAGATGCTTTTCTATTTTCATAGAATGGGGATGGAAGACCTGATAATCTCAGTAGTTCAAGCTGTGCATATCTCTCTCTTTGAAGCTGTGTGGCATGGGACTTATTTGCCACATACCTTCCTTCATATTAATAAGGTGAAAGAACTGGAAAAAATACAATTGCTTAAAACATTTTCCATTCATTTCAGTTAGCAGATGATAAATTATAAAGTTTAATAAGTCCATGATCTGGCAGTTTTTAGCTGCTGTTATTTCAGTGGGCAAATCGTTAGAAGGCTGCTTTTAGAAATGCCAGGACTTCACAGAGGTGCCATTTTCCCATCTGCTAATAAGCTTTTAGAAAAAATATTATTTTTAAAGGGACCAAAATTTGCAAATATAGAACATAAATGTTAAATTTCCAATGTATAAGTAGAATTAAAAGGCCTTGATCCTGCAAAGAGTTCTGTGTGGGGGCAGAGATCTGCCCATGCAAAGCCAAGTTACAGGATCGGAGCCTTAATTATATTAAAAAATGTATGTGAAAAACAGCTCATCCGTCACTCTGTGTTTCTCTTGCAACTGCTGTTATTTCACAAACATCTCGACTGGCACACAGAGCATCACTTCTTTTCCCCAAAGAGATGCCTGTGATGATATCTGTTGAAAGTGAAACACAACCTACTCCCTCCCTGAGCACTGGTGTTCCCAGATAAGGGTAGAAGAACTGATTTGAATTTATTTCATTTTAGAATGCATTTATCTGTCAGTTCTAACTCCTTACATATACTGAGGATTGGCAGAAAGCAATTTTTATTTTTTATAATTTGGACGGATAATCCTGATGTTTACTTTTAAGCATTTTTTTCTGTTTTTTTCAATTTACATTTTCACAGCTATAGGCAATCAGGCAATTATTTAATGACAGAAGACATTGAGATTCATACAGTTCAAGCTTTACAACTGTTAAAACACAAACTGCCAACAGCGTGAATCCAAATATATAAAGTAAATGTCCTTAAAATATCAAACTTCAATCAGTTCTCAAACAGCATTTTTCTTATTTTGACTATCTGTAAATTTTTATCATCAGTGGAAATATTTTTTCATCGGTTTGTGTGTGTACAGTAAAATTGATGTTTACTGACATTTACTGACAAAAATCAAATCCTTCCAAGCCTACATATATTGTATGGTTAATAGTTTGGGACCTTAATTACACTTTTAAATTGTGTCCACTTATTTTACGTCTTCAGAAATTTTGGCCCCATGCTCTCTCCAGCCACGCATTCTGTCTCACGGAGTTACCCCAGTTCTTCTATCAGGGATGTGCTTTGTCTCCCCTCCTTCTCCAGTGAAACTGAAAGGATGGAGAAGCACTCAAATCTGAAAAATCTGCATGATCCACAGGCACCGGTGGAGTATGGTTCTTCTATGAGCTCCCTCTTGAATCTCTCCATGGTAGCTCCCCTAACAGAAGGGGAAGGCATGCACTTTGTCAGCACTGAATTGCATGAGGCTGGGACTGGTGGGGAACAATTCTGTGAGGTGCAGAGAGGGTGGGATGAATTAGGAGAGCATGCCTTAGGCCCCCTGGGCCAAACCTACAGATTAGTGCTCCCCTGCACTTCTAGAAGTGGGAGGGACTATCAGAGCGCTAGTATTTTTGGAATAATAGTCTTTAAAAAATTCATTTCTCAAATAGGTGCCATTCCTCTTCAGGTCGTACCAACGTTAACACCAGGCTGGTTGAAAGGCAACTTCTCACATAGCCCCACACATCAGCGCCAGACATTTGAATCTCCCCGAACCAGTGAAATACAAAATCCTACATTCCTCAAATTATTGGGTGTTGTATGGGATTTTTAAAGGCACATATGGATCAAAAATATATTATGATTATAACACAGTATAAAACAGTCTTTTCTCTATTACATATACCCACAGGGCTGGATTTTCAGTGATTCTAAGGACCTCTTACACTGTTCCAGCAGCACAAAGGAGTCTCAGAGAGAGTGGAATCAGTCCCCTGACAACACCCACTGCACAAAGTGCCTCACTGACTGTGTAGGTTAGCAGTATGAGTTCTACACTAGCTGCTGGCCTAGGTAAAAGTGAGGGCTGTTGCCAGCCTGCGCTGCAATATGACTATTCTCTGCTTCCCAGAGGCCATGGAAGCAGAGCATGGGCTGCTTTACCTTACACCATGGGCCAAGTAGGCTCTGCATTGCCCCACAATCTGGAGGCTTTATGCTATCTTTGCTTCACCCCATCCATCCTGCACCATCCTCACAGACTGATTAACTAGGAATCTGGTCCTTGGAATCTTGTGTGTGAGAGGCCACCATAATGTAATACATTTCTTTGTGAGATGTCAGATTTTAATCATAATTTCCTAACTTCAGTTGTCATATCAACATGAAGCAAATAAACTATTTTTCCCATTCACATTGTCCTCAAGGAGAAGAGCTGTTCCGTGTTTTCCAGACAAGAGTACACTACTACTATAGGTAAAGTAAGAAGAATGGTTACACACAAAGACGATAGGTAATTTCTATGGAAAATAAATCAGCATGCGTTCACTTCACAATTTAACACCCACCTAGGAGGTACAAAATCAGGATCAAGGACTCAAAGTTATATCTAAATTTCAAGACCTCCATTAACATCCAAGAAAGCAAAAAACATTCTGCCACTCACGATACAGACAGTAATAAACATTTCCAGAGGAGATGTTATAGATGTGGACCTCATAAATAGGTCACATACTGGTAAAGAGGAGGCATGAATGAAGGTTAATCACCAACTATGCTTAGAATGAACCCTCACTATTTCTGACTGCTGTTAGTCTTGCTGTGACCTTAATCTTGGAGGATTTCAGTGGCACAGTATTTGGGCCAGGTTTTTTGTAAACCTCTATACACAGTTTATATCAGCCATTTGAGAGAGCAGTTAAATCAGCCTAAACTGAGCTTTGAACCCTTACTCAGGTAAGGACGGTGAGCCCCTTAATATGCTATTTTGGAACAAAAGAACGAGATCTTACACTCACTTCCCCACACTATCCAAAAAAAAAAAAAAGCGTGAGAGAGAGTAAAGTGGTGGCATTGAATTAAATATTAACTTTAAAACAAATAAGTTAATGGATTGTTAATAATTATGTTATCTCAGTAAAATGCATTAAAATTCTCTATTAGTCTTACTTGAAGCCTGTACTGATAGACTGTATTTATTATAGATAACATAACTCCTGTTTTGAATTACCAGCAGCAAAGGTTTTATAAATCACCACGGTTGGCTGTTTTTTTTGTTTTTTTTTAAACACATACCAAAAAGAAATCTAAGATTAGCATGAGCAATTAATGGTGTGAGGCCACAAAAAGGATGAAGAACAGTATGTCTGTGTGCTGGTCTCCCATCTGTAAACCAAACAACGAAATGGGGAAAAATCCCAGCTTGAAGCATTAGATCTCCTCTCTGTCTTGTTTCCTAAACTCTCTGTCATTTGGCCCTGTGACACTTTTAAATATTTATCACAAGCTAAATGATCTGAGTGTCCAGCACAATCTGCACAAAATAAACATTATTTTCTCTCTCTCAGTAATGACTTTTCTCCTTTTGCTTCCCCATGATGTGCTTATAGTTCCTGTTTTTACTTTTTTTCCATCAGGACAGAACTAATTAGGGCCTTGATACTTCAAAGATTTATGCCTGCATTTAACTTACACACGAGTCAGCCTGTTGATGTCAGGATTGGGTTCTATATCTGATGGGTCAAAGCACGGCATTTTTATATTAACTCCATAATGCTGAGAGCTAAGATTTCCTGGTATCTCTCATACCAGGACAATAGCTGGTGCCGAGTCTTGTATTAAAAAGTCTTTTTAAAATGAAAATCTAAGCTCGTAGCTGATTTCTGATTTTTTAAGTCTCAGCCTGGTTTTTTTTCAGACATAAAGGAAAATACGGCCTTGTGAAGCATCCTCTTGGGATTGTATATTTTGAGATACATCTTGCTATCTGTACCTTTATCCTTGCGCGGCTCTGGTCCTTCTTCTGATGGTGGGCTGGGAACAACTGTAGGTTTTGCCTCATCTGTAAAAACAGAGAAAACGAAAGAGAAATAGTGGTTATTTATTAGATAATAGGCTAGGTGGACTGGTACACTTTATGCATCCTAGGGCCTTGGTGGTGAGAAGACAAGACTGGGGAGTCAGCACATCTGAGCACCTTCTTTGCCATGGGCTTCCTCTGTGATTCTTGGCCTGATCCTGTTCCCATCAATGGCGGTGATAAATTTCAGTGGTGCTGGAATAAGCCCTAAATCTCCACTCTGCTTCCCTGCCTGTTAGACAGGGATGATGAAAATACCTGCCCACCTCATGGGTGGGTTGTGCTGCGAGATCCTCACTTGGCAAGCATTAAAGCGGCCTGATTCTGCAAGCAATCTGGACCCAATCCAGGGAGCACTAACACATCTGCATAATCCATCTGTATGAGAAGAGCAGGTAAACCTATACTTTAAGCATGTGTTTGATTCCCATTGACTTCAATTGGATTTAACACATATGCGTAAGTGCGCTCCTGAATTGGGGCCTAAGAGCTTTGGTATCACCTTGAGGGATCAAGGTATAAATGCACAAAATATTAATATTATTTTTAATAAGAATCTGGTTAGAGGAGTCATATGCAAAAACTCCACAGGACAATGTAATGTATCCACTACTAGAGCTGAATGAAACGTTGTCATTCATAGTGGCAATTCAAATTTGTTTATGACGACAATGAATACTCATTGCACGAGGGACAGAGTAAGAATGGTGGTCAGGGCACGCACCTAGGATTTAGAAGACCCAAGTTCATGCCCTTGCTCTAGTGACTAATTATTTATAAAAAGTGGAACAGCTTCATCAGGAGAATTGTTGTTTTAGGCTATCTTAGAAAGCACTATGTCATTTTGTAGCCTTTAGCACAGAGGTTAGAGAAGTCACATGGAGTGCATGAGACCCAGGTTTAATTCAATATTCTAGTAGCTAGGACGCTATTCTGCAACATAGGAGACCCAAGTTAAATGTGTGAACCCAAAGTTCAATTGAACCTGAGTCTCCCACATGAGTTCCCAAACCAGTGTGCTAAAGACTACAAAGATTGCCTGAAACCACAATTCTGACAGGGATGGACTGCCCCATTCATTCCCCTGTGTGTTAACGCTGATATTTAGTGATGATAGTTTAGATTCTTTTGGAATTTTAAAAGTAATAAATTTGGGATCTGTTTGTTATTACCCTCTGAAAGATCTCCCTTTTGATTTGCAACATACAGCTTCCTGAGGAACAGAGACTTTTGCATTTGAAATGCTGTTAAAAAGTTGCTCCTTACCAACTTCCTAATAAGAAGCATATTCATAATATTAGAAATTTTCTGTGTGCATCTGACTATATTTCCTACATTTTGCAAACCATTGCATCAACTGTGTATGAAAATCAGGTAATTTCACATGTATATTGCCAAGTAAACAATTGACAGAAATAGAAGTTGTCTTAAAAGTTCCATTCATTATTTCCCCCTACTGAATAATGCTGAATGCAACAATAACTCTATGATCTCAAAGTACCAATATTATAAATGATATTAAAAGAATGTATATCATGTTTCTTATAAACTGAGTATGACAGTTTGCAATAATAATGAAATGTCATAATGGCATTTCTGAAAGAAACAAGCTTTTAGACAACCAAGAAAGCTAGTAATAGTTTATAAAGGTAAACTATTCACGGTTACTTCCCATGGGCAAGATGAAATGCAGCTCATTGTGTCATGGGTTAATAAACACAGAAAATATGAATCCTATCAAAAGATAGAGCTAAAATATTTGAATGTCTAGTGGGCCACTCAGGATACTTTAAGGTAATATATCTAGGTTAAGCAGAAACCTCGGGAGTTTGGACTGCTTTAAACTACAAGCAAAGCCCTATTTTCTAAGGTTAAAAGATGAATAATGACCTAATGGCTCATCAGGAAAAGGTGATGCAGAATTTTCAAAGAATCTACATGCTGGTAGTACAACTTGTTACTACACAAAAGACCCAAATTCAGTTATCTCATGACTCTTGCCCTTTGGCTGCTGAAACTTATGAGCACTGCAGAGGTGAAGCTGTTAAATAAGGAAGGGAAGGGTGGTTGGTGACTGGCATTGTTCTAAATCTCTTGTATGATACTGTACTCTACAAGGAAGCTACTTCCCAATCTGGGATAAAAGGAGAGTCCAGTGCTCAGGAGGCTGGATCCAAGATCCACTGAAGTCAATGGAGTCTTTCCATTGCCTTCAGGCTTCTGGATCCTGCCCCTGAAGAGTACGAAGTAGTATAGGTGTGTGTTTGTTGTGGGAAGATTAAAGGTAGTAAGAACAGGAAGGAGAGATCAGTGGAAGAAATGAGCTAAATTGCAAGCATGGCCTCAGTTTAACAGAGAATGGAATAAAATTAGAGTGGAATGCAGAGGAGGACAGGGAAAGAAAGCTTTTTATACAGTGTCTCCTCTACAGACCGGAACAAAGAGGGAAAGAAGTATATAACAACACATATTTCTCTCTTCACAAGGAGCCTCCATGTAGTCAACAGACCAGATAACAGTAATGTGTAGGCCTCACTCTACTGCATTTACTGACTGACCCTTTCTATCTTGTAGGTAATAATAAAAGCTTTCAGAGCGGATCAAAAAGTTCTAAGTATAGATGTTTCATGCTACCTGAATTCAGTATGTGGAGGCAACACACTGTTCCACTATATTAGTGGGTATCAATCAGACATAGCACAACATTAAAAAAAAACAACACTTTAATATGTGACAGTGGATTGCAAATCCAAAGGAATAAGGATATTTATAGTAGTTTTGATTTATCACTTCAGTTATTTTGAAAACTGCTTAATTCTGTTTGTCATTCCTGTTTTCTGCATGGAAAAAAAAATATAACCAAGAAGAGAGAAAAACCATAGGTAGGAATCCCTTTGGAACAGAGGACCATTTTATTTTAAAATATCCAATTTGACTTGTAACATACATTTATAAACACACCATTTGCAAATCTAGCACTTTATGAACTCTGACTTTGACTTGCAGGTTTTGATTTTCACATGTAGGCTCTTTCTGTTTGGATGTAAATCTTAATAATCCAATTTTCTGGGATCAGCAGAGAAATTGCTGGAAAAAAATAGTTATTACCATCTAGAAGTACCCTTAAAGTCTTGAAAGACCAGTTTTAGAGCTCTCCCTCATCTCCCCAAACTTATTTTTCTCATTATTCTTTCTTACCGAGTGCTACACTGATGTAAACATGCATGGAAAATTATTTTTTCTACTTAGAGGATTAACGAGATATAGTCCAATTTAAAGAGGGAATGTAGAGCTAGTAACAAACAGGAAAGTCTGCATTCCTGCACTGAACACCCTCATTCATAATGAATGGAGCTGTCGTCTCCAATGGGAGAACTGCACAAGCCCTGGGTTAATCTGGTGAAAACTTACAAACATTTTCAGTCAATAGCATTGACTAAGGTATTGTTCACCACCGTGGATAAAGCCTGGGAGAATGCTTTAAAGAGCACAGCACAAACCTGCTTCTTCGCTCTGGCCCTCAGTTTCTTCAGTACTTTGCTTTTCTTCTTTGCTACTATCATCTATCAAGAAACCCACACAAAAGTTATTTATGAAGTATCTTTTTATTGGTAACAGGCAGCACTGAAATTAATTGTAACCAATGTAGCATAAACTGTTAATTTATGATAGAGCCCTGTGATAAAGCAGGGAGACATACAGGTGGAGGGGAATTGAAAAATTACAAACATAAATAGCTACATTTAAAACACTCACTTTTCAAACCGTCTGGCAGATTAAAGGTTTTATAGCACTAGGAAGAATTATCCCATAACCCTGGAAACATCTAAATATTCAGCAGTTGTTTTTGCTTATACAACATCTACAGTGGATATGTTTATTGGTTGATTGTGTTTTACTGGTTCTGTTAAAAGAGATTATTTTTCCAGTCACATTTATATAGAAGAACTTTGAAGTATCTAGATCTTACACTTGAGCAACCTATTTTAATCAGCGATATGCAGGGTGACTGTAACTTTAATCAATATTGCGCAGGGTGACCATAGCAGGGAGAAAAGTGCCTGAATTTTACTTTTAAATGTAAAGCCTTGAAGAAACTGAATGCAGAGATATTGAGTATATCTTAAAAAATGGATGACAAATGACTAAAAGGGATATAAGAAAACTGGAGGGGATGAGGGAAGAAGAATGCAAAGGTTTATTGTTGGCTTTTTTGGATGCACATTCATTCTCTATTGACCTTCTGGCATCAGTTTTCTCTCCCCCCAGCTCCTTGTAGAAGACAGGTACGAAACAGTGAATTACCCAGGGAAAGATATACAACAGAGGGAGGCCGAGACAGAGCACCAAGCTCCCTTTGCCTGGTTCCTAATCAGTTGATTCACAAGGCTCTGTATTTTCAACACCAGAGAACCCAATTTTACACTTGTAATAATCATAAAGACTGCAGTGTATCACACTGTGTCTGAGTGGTTATTCGGATTCCTTTCAGAAGGGAGACAGAGTCAATAATTAGTTATCATATTTAATGAGAAATTCTAGGATCTGTTTTGAGAATGTATAAATAAATAGAAAATAAATTAATTTCTGGATTGTGGAAAAGGCCTCATAATGATAAACATGAACTATCTCATCCTGCTACTTGATTTTCTCTTTTATAACTTATATACCCTATTGCTTTAGCATTCCCCATCTTGGACTCCTTACATTTCCTTAACATATTGGAGTCCGCTGCAGAGACCAGTGATAGCAGAAATGCATCTTGGTTAATGGAATTAAAAACTGAAAAAAACTAAAGAGCATATATTTTTCATAAGTAAATACCATACAACTTATTATAGCATATTTGATTTAGCGAACATCCATTCAGACATATTGTTTTCCTAGTTCTTGCCAGGTATTACATCTTAGAATCCAGTAGGTGGAACTAGTGTAGAAGTATTTTCTTTCTAAGCCATAACACACAGAGTTACATTCTTAGCCGATCAGATTAACATGTGTTTTACACAGTTTCTGCGACATTTGGAGCCACATTCTCAGCTGGTGTAAATCGGTGTAGTTGCATTGACCTCCATGGAACTACACTGATTTTTATCAGCTGAAAAGCTAACCTATTAGTTGTTTTGAAACTTTTCATACTGATTTTAAATGGACAGCGAGTTCACTAGTGGGCTTCAACCTGTAAATGTTACGTTACATGGATGACCAGAAGCATTTGATAACACCAGCTTTTTATTTATCACCCAGCTACAATATGGGGAGCAGACAAAAAAATGGAAAGTTAACTACATTAGAATTGAAACTTTTTTTTTAAATATGGCTTTTGCAAGGCTTGCAGCAAACAGCTAATACATTTGGGGAGAATTATTTGCTATTAAGAGATAGTTTTCACCAAGATAAAGTTGTTTAGGTCAGGCACTGTGACATGAGACCATATATCAAGGGTTGTGGTAAAACAACACTGAAATGGTCACCAGTAAACTCCAAACAAGAGCACTGTGTATCCTGAAAGATTGTCTCTTTCACCAACAGTAGTTAGTCCAATAAAAGATATTACCTCACCTATCGAGTGTCTCTATATTCTGGGACCAATGCAGCCACAGCAACACTGCTGCCAATTCGTACAATTAACATTTGCAGGTAATTACCAGGAATGTCTACATGGAATATTGCAGGACTACTAACTCAGCAAGAAACAAAACTGTAAGGATTTCACTGTGACCACGGTATTTCTAAATGTGTAATGCATCAAGCTTAGTTTTGCACATACAAAAAACAGGTCAGGTTGTAATGGTAACCGCTGTGATATTTATTGTTGAAAACTATTTCAGCAGCTAAATTACTGCAGAACAAACAACAATTCTAGCCAACATTTATTTCTGTAATCAGTAAAAGCAACTCAAGTACCAATATGACAATTATTTATTTTGCTAAAAATCTTATTTTAAAAAAAAATCTCATTTGTTTCCATGTTATTCAATTTCTTATGAATTCAAATTCAGAGTAAATTTATATTAAAAAAAGGAAGTTTAAAATAATCTGAGTCTGGCTCATCAATATGTTACTCCAGTTTTAAACTGGTGTAACTCCAGTGATTTCACTGAAGTTAAACTGGCTTAAAACTGGAGTAATGTAGTGGTGAATAAGGTTCTAAACATTAAATTCTTATGAATGCAAAGAAAATCAAAACCAGAAAAGTGCAAGAGATTTTAAATAAAAGCTTTATTTCTTGTATTCCTCCCTCCCAGCAAAGTCTCTGGATCATATATGTATACAATGCAAATTTTGTCTAACACACAAGGAGCAGTAATTTGTGAAGGCTGTTTTGTGTCTTCAATGGAGTGAAGTTTGTATTTGCTTTAGTAGAAATGGGGGTGTGACAACATTAAAATCCTTTTCCTTAACACTTGAATGAAAAGTTAGTAATTAAGGGCTTATCTACATGCACTTTTGTAGCAAGATTGGGTGTGAACCTACCCTGCGCTAATCTGCAGGGTACTAACAGTCTATGTAGCCTCTGTTGACATGCCCAACAGTTTCTTAGCACATGCTGATCTACACTCCTTTGAAACAAGACTAGATCAATGTGCACTAAGGAACTGTTAGTGCACATCGGCAGGATCCACATCGACACTTAATGCCTGGTGGTCTGGTGTGGTGTAGATTCACACTCCAGTTTGCCATGAACTAAATGTTTGTGTAGACAATCTCAAAGAGTGAATAAGTGATTCTAAGCTAAATGACATACAGACTTGGAGGGCTAGATTCTTTCCTGTGGCCAAGCTCTGTTTGGCATGGAGTGATTGGAGCATCAGGCAGACTATTACAGTCTGCACTGACCATGGCTTTGACCTTGGCAATGCTGAGAGCAGCTCAGATGAATAATACATTCCAGGAAACATGGTTGTTTGACAACCTCAGATGCTTGAGAACTTTGCCCTCCTTCCTCATAACTGTTCCCCTTGGCTATGTTGTCAGCTCTCTTATAAGAACTGCATACCATTCCTAAACATCAGGAAGACAAAAAAAATTCCAACAAAATTATCATGTTCTGTAATTATCTAGAACAAGATAATTATATGGCTAAACAAACATTGAAATGGTGCATGCAGAAACTTCTCTGAAGCCCCTCCGCTCTATCAAGTACAGTAAAAAATTAGGACAACATTTTTCAGATAGTGTAAAAGTAATAGAGCTCCACTGATTTAAATGAAATGCTACTGATTTATGACATCAGAAAATTTGGCCCATAATTCAAAACAGTGGGGAGTCTATCATACCTAAGGCAATTTTCAAACATGGATGTCAAAAGGTAGGAATATTAGGCACCTAAATAAAAGATTTCCACAACTGTGACCTGAAGCACCCAAATTTTGGCCAAAGTTTATTACATTAGCACTGTCATGTGCAAATATATACACACAATGTACCATCAACACAAGGCCTGATCCACAGCCCTCTGAAATCAATGGAAATAGATCACTGGTCAATTTTTTAAAAATCACTTAGGAGCAGAGTTGGTTGGGAATTTTTCAATGAAATGGTTTTTCAATAGAACATAAGAACGGCCATACTAGGTCAGATCAATGGTCCATCTAGCCCTGTATCCTGTCTTCCAACAGTGGCCAGTGCCAGGTGCTTCAGGGGGAATGAACAGAACAGAGCAATTTATTGAGTGATCCATCCCGTGTCATCTAGTCCCAGCTTCTGGCAATCAGAGGTTTAGGGACACCCAGAGAATAGGGTTGCATTCTTGACCATTTTGCCTAACAGTCATTGATGGACCTAGCCTCCACGAACTTATCTAATTTTTTTTTTAGCCCAGTTTTACTTTTAGCCTTCACAGCTTCCCCTGGCAATGAGTTTCACAGGTTGACAGTGTGTGTGTTGCGTGAAGAAGTACTTCCTAATGTTTTAGAACTGCTGCCTATTAATTAAATTGGGTGACCCCTGGTTCTTGTGTTATGTGAAGGGGCAAATAGCACATCCTTATTCACTTTCTCCATACCATTCATGAGTTTATAGACCTCTATCATGTTCCCTCTTAATTGTCTCTTAGAACGGACCAAGTCTTTCTAAGCTCCCCTCATATGGAAGCTGTTCCATACTCCCTATTAGTTTTGTTGTCCTTCCCTGTACCCTTTCCATTTCTAATATATCTTTTTTGAAATGGGGCAACATCTGCCCACAGAATTCAAGGTATGGCGTACCATGGATTTATTTACTGGCATTATATTTACTGTCTTTTTAGCTATCCCTTTCCTAATATTGTTAGCTTTTTTGAATAACAATACACTACATAGAACAGATGTTTTCAGAGAACTATCCACAATGACTGCAAGATTTCTCTCGAGTATTAACAGGTAATTTAGATCCCATCATTTTCTATGTATAGTTGGGATTATTTTTTCCAGTGTGCATTACTTTGCATTTATCAACATTGAATTTCATTTGCCATTTTGTTGCCCAGCCACCCAGTTTTGTGAGATCCCTTTGTAGTTCTTCTCAGTCAGCTTTGGACTTAATTACTTTGAGTAATTTTGTATCACCTGCGAACTTTGCCACCTCACTGTTTACCCCTTTTTTCCAGACCGTTTATGAATATGTTGAACAGCACCAGTCCTGGTACAGATCCCTGGGGCACCCCACTGTTTACCTCTCTCCTTTCTGAAAACTTGCCAGAGTTTATGCTAATTTATGCTAATACTAAATATAAATACTCAGTAGGATTTGACTTCAAATTTTTAAAGGATTCCTTTTTACCTCTTACCATATCATTTATTCTCTTGTTTAGCCAGGGTGGAATTTTTTTTTTTTTTGGTCCTCTTAATATTTTTTAAATTGGGGGTATATATTTAATTTGAGCTTCTATTATGATATATTTTTTTAAGTTTCTATGAAGCTTGCAGATATTTTACTCTTGTTACTGTTCCTTTTAATGACAGTTTCCTCATTTCTGTGTAGCTCTCCTTTGAAGATAAAGGCTACTCTGGTCAGCTTCTTTGATATCCCCCCTCTCATGCCCAAGGATGAAAAATGCCAATTTGTTGAACCCAAAACTTTTCCCCAGAAGTGTATGAATTAAAAGTTAACTTTGCTACATTAACATGAACTAGGGAACTTTTAGGCTAAATCTACACTTATGGAGGCATGTAGAGCGCAGCCATTACACATTGTACCCTATAGGTATATGCTACGTAAGCTATAGACGCAAGTTAAGGAGGTAAAGCAATAAGCCGATGGACCTCAGGCCTGTAAGACAATAACTTAGCTAAACAAGACATAAGGACCCAAAGCCTTAGCATATGCAGTTAATCAGGCATAATTTAGATGATGATAAATTCTCACAAGATAGAATGCTGTAATGACTAAATTACTGACAGGTAACCACAAGATGCTAGTTTATAGCAGCCTGGGATATTTTAAGTTAGGAATTCCAGCAGATGTCTGTTCACAAGAGTGCCAGAGTAACTAACTGACATATATGTTAATAAGACTGGAGTAAAAGGCCTAGTAACCTATGGGAGAAGGGCACCACAACATTAGTAGGGTGAAGAAATACAAATAAGGAAAAGGGGATGAAACCCCTACTAAATAATATGCATTAGTGACATCAGCCTAACACATTATAAAATGTATATCCCGGCCTCTGTGCCTTGAAAGATATAACTCTTGGGAGATGCCAGGAGGATGAGGACCACTGGTTATGATGATAACGGTAAAGATGATGATGATGTATGACTAACATTTTGGGTCCTTTTGCAAGGGATGGTGAGAGTATATGGATGCTCAGATGCACTTTTTACTTTAACTGTATCTACCTTGCTGGGTTGGCGCGTTTGTAACTTTGCTAGCTACGCTAGGAAAAACCTTCTATATCTGTAATAGTTTTATTAAGTGTGAGTGTTGCAAAAGTGTGCATGGCAGGATTCCCAACTAATCTTTAATTTTAATACTTGCCTGCTGTTGGAAAAGAAACCTACTAAAACTCTGTGCTGCTTGGGAATTCGTAAGTAATCAATGTAATCAATACACAACCAATTGATCAGGCAACAGCAGTGAAAGGCAGGCTGTGTCTATGCTTGTCCCTGTGGCGTGTAACTACATGGTGCACTGAAAGGCTCCAGCAGTGGGGAGGCAATGGGGAAAGTGTCCAGGAGCTCCCTACTGCAGAGCCTTTCACTACAGCAGAAGGTTCTGGCCATGGGACATGACAATACTAAAAATAGCAGTGTCGATGTGGGAGTCACTGCTTGGGCATGCAAAGAGCCATGGAGAGTTCATACACTGGGTGTTCAGCATGAAGACCACTCTACTCACCTTTGCCATGTCTCGCTGTCTACACTGCTGTTTATACCCGTATTACTCTAAGCTTAGATATAGCCTTAGTGTGCGCCAGCAGGGTCTACATGGGCCTTTTAGTGTGGACCACATTGGAGTGCTCTGGAATTTTCACCCCTCCTGTACACATTGCCACATCGTGTAAGCAAGCCAGCTTTGAAAATGAGATTTAGGTGCTTTGAAATTGTTTACTGCAGGTCCCCAGTAGGCCAAATTCAACCCTGATGCCACCCCATATACTTCAGTGCAGTTATACCACGGATGACATTGGCACATTATATTTAACATAAAAACCAAAACCAAAACACATGGTGAGTGTCATAGAAGAATGGGAGGAGGTAAAGCAGAAAAAAATGGGCAGGAAAGAAGAACAAACACAAAATGGAAATACTAAATAGCACTTAAACTTTTGATAAACATTTTTAGCACATTTCTGATGAGTTTCTCACACTGAGCATCTTTTCTTGATGAGATGCCTTTTGGTAATTACTGCTCTCCATCAAAATTGGGAGCTGAGCAAATGGAAAGGTTTTAAATAGTGTACGAAAGAGGCAAAAACATAGTTCAAAAGGGTAGCAGCTATCTCTTCCCCATATTTGTACTGACTCTCTCTCTCTAGTAGTAAAGGCAAGGCCTAATGTATTTCTTATAAGTCATCCCTATGACACTATGAATAATAAAATGTTTTTCTTTGGATGGTCTCAGATATCTGCCATCCTTCTCCTTCCACTACAACAGCAGTTGGTAATTATATTGCCTTTAGGTGACAACTGTCCTCAGAATATCTACTTTTCCATTATGCTAATAATTGAGTAGCAATCTGTCACTCAATCCAAAAATGACAGAAAAAGTGGTGTGTGTGATTTTGTATTATTTTAGGCCAGTAAATGTAAATGGTTTTGAGCCACATCAAAAGACAAAATAGGAACATCTGCTTCTTTTCCCACAGAATGGCAAGCAGTCAAAAAATCAGGAGTACATGAATTAAAGCAGCGTAACGTGGACAAAACAAACACAGTCACTAAAGTATAGATTTTTGGCAGTGTATTTTTGTTTTCTCATGCCAAACTGGCTACTTGATTGGAAGGAGCTTATTCTCGTCTCGTTCATGTCTTTGATGACAGTAAGGAAATTCTAAAAATGATACACACCTTCATTTTATATCTGGTAATAAACAGATTAGCTAATGATTAATAAGCAGGAAAAGTAAGAAACAATAAACTAAAACTAGTAAATATGAAAATCTGCAAGTGTCTGCCCACTTTGTGCTAAAGAGAGATATTTTGGATGCAGGTTCATATGCCAGCTGTAAAAGCATCCCCAGAACGAAGCTGCTGAGACAATAATAACCAGACAGTCATAAGAGAGAGGAATGAAACAAGAACTCTAGGAAAAAAAGAGGAGATAATCTCACAACTGGAGCATGAGAGAGATTTTAGCATTTTCCATTTTCTCTGTAATTGTTCTCTGGAGAATGGCTTGCTACATCATTTACTGTTCTAGTTCAAACAGAAATTAATTCAGGGAAGTCCTCTGGTCTGTGTTATGCTGGAGGTTAGACTAGATGATCACAATGGTCTATTCTGACTTCAAAAAAATCTATGAATCTAAGGGTGTCAGAATCTAACCCTAAAACAGCAGCAGAAGAGCTGGAATATTTTTTCCAGGGAAACACAGAATGTCAAAGAGTCAAAATTGTACCACATTTTTTCGCCAAAGGGCTACATTCTGGTTGACCAGAGAAACTGGTATTGACGCCATCCTCCAAAGAGGATAATAAATGCCCTGAAAAAGCAACATTTATACTGCACATATTTTGGCAACAAACAGCCTGAGACATGCTTCTGCTACGCAATCTGTTCCTTCTTAGACTAGAAACAGAGAAGAATCCACTGCAACCCTTTAGTACAGTGTTCCAGTGGTTCACCAAGATAATCCAGGATTTGGTCCATAAGGTAAAACAGGATTATTGATCTTTTTAACATAACAATAATAATATTAATATTATAAAGGTCCTCCTGAGCTATTCAGGAGGATAAACTCAAGGGTAAATTAAAATAATAGGCCCCAATCCTTTAAAAAGTCATACCTATCATTAATTCCCTGTTGACTTCAGTGGGATTGCTTACATGCAACAAGGTATGCATAAATGTTTGGATCAAGATCAGCACCTCAGGCAATATTTCATTTCATAGTATCCCAGTGGCAACAGGACATCAAAATTAAAACAAAAACCACACACACAAACCCCATTATTACAAACCTACAAATGCATTAAAATGAAATCATTAGGGTGGTGGCCTCAGGTTACTGAACATTTTCAATCTGCATTTTAATTTCCTTAATTAAATTATGATTTAGGTCAGTTTTAATCACCATTTGTGTATAAGCCTGTGGGGTAAACTTGAACAGGGGTTAAAGAAGAATTAGTTCCAGTTATTGTTTAATGGAGTTATGAGACTTATTCCCTACTCACTGTTCTAACAATTTACCTCAGTTCAGAGCCAGGATTTAACACCCTGCTATTAGTTTGCCATTCCAGCTAAGTACTGACTAGGAGCACATTGTTACTTTTTCGTTTGCCTGTGGCACTTTAGTCAGCAAATGCAAGGTGCTGTGGAGAAGAAGGAGAGAATAGTCTAGTGCAGGAGGGTTATCTGAAAGATTAAATAGCTCTGGTAATGTAATGTACTTTATATATTCCAGCACTAAGCAAACATTAAGGGATTGATCTGAAGGCCACTGAAGTCATGGGGAGGTCTCCCATTGATTTCACTAGACTTTGGATCAGGCTTTGAGTAACTAAGCCTCACAAGTCTTGTGAGCTAAGTAAATGTTGGGTCAGGTAGGATGAGCCACTAGACAAGCCACAAGGTTGGTACTCAGAAGAGATGAATTGTGAGGTCTATTCTGAGCTCTGCCACTGACCCTGAGTAAGTTACTGGGACCAACTTTTTCACAAACGTGCCCTAGGCTTGAGTGTCTCGGCAGAGCTGACGCACGGGGGGAGGGCAGGTGAGGTCACGTGCCTCTCCCCTCCGACTGGAACGTTTATGGGGGCGAACTGTGATGCCGGCCCCGCACGGTGGGGCTCGGGGAGAAAGCGCCACCTCCACTCAGTGGCGAGCGCTGCTTCTCAGCTTATCCAGAGTCCGAGCACTAGCACAGCTGGGCTCCATCCTGGTCGTTAGTGACAATCGCCGTCACTTGCTGTGTGGTGTCCCCCCCACCCCTCCAGCCCCTGCCCACCTGGTCCTGCTTTGCCAAGAGGAGGGCGATACCTTTAGGCAGGGTCCAGCACTGCATGCACGGAAATGCCATCCGCAGGCACATGACTAAACTCCGTCACAGTTTCACCGCTGTGGGGCTGGCTGAGAGCCACGGCCCCACGGGGAGCAAAGGTGGGGAGGGAGAACGAGGCCTCACTGGGGCTCTAGAAAGTGATGGGGGACAATAGGGCAAATAGGTGGGAATGTGCCCATCCTTCCCTGCCCTCCCCGCCACACACCCTGCAGAGGCGACATATGGGGCAGTCACATGCCCCCACAACCTCTAAATCGTTCCCCTCACTAGCAGCAGTTACACATCGGTTCTGTGACTTGGTTTATGGTTATCGGGGTTGACACATCCAAAAGCTGATTTTCAGAGGTGCTGAGTGCCCAGGCTTCCATCCACATTAACTGAAATTCAGGGCGTTTGGCACACGTGAAAAACCAAGCAATCGGTGTCTCATGCTGTGCGCTCAGAAACTGAGGCACTCAAAATTAGCAGACACTTCTAAGCATTTCGGCCTTCACCTCAGCACCTCATGTGTTCCTCAGCTGGATGATGGAAATAATAATACAAGGCTTTGTCAAAGCACTTAAAATCTACAATAGTGGTGTGCAATGTGTTCTTACTGCCATTTCAAGTTCATAAATAGAGGAACAAAGCTCCCCTTTTTCCCCCCCCCCAAAAAGTCAAGTGACTCGATCAGGGGCAAACAGCAAAGCAATGGTACAGCTGGGAACAGAACTCAAGCAATCCTGATTCCCAATGCACTGTGTCTATACTTCTAAGTAATGCTGCCTCTGATTGACTGGTTGGTGGGTAAATAGATATAATTCAGTTCAGAAACAATGAGGATTATTTCTTCACGATCAGTGATTTTACGTTGATTTTGTATTGCATGATCATGTATATGTAATACAATGTATTTTTGTGATGAAGTCATTAATATATTGTTAACAATGTCCTGCTAATAAGCAGAACACAATGTATGGGTTTTTTCCCTCAGAATCACGGCCAAATAAAGCCTCCAGTGACATATGATTGCTCAGATAGAGTGAATGCAATTATGTGGGTGCAGGGGTGTAACAGGACGAAGAGAAGGTCAGAGAAAGCAATGTATGAGATTAGGTATGCTGAATACAACAGAACCTACTTAATTAAACACTGAGAGAAAGAGCAGGACCTTCTTCACTACACGTATATATTACTCCTTTGTTGTGTTAAAATTTTATAGGCAATGGGGCCAGTGCTGCCACTATGCACTGAGTTTGAACAATCATGGTGGTTTATTGTTATTCACATAATGGATAGAAATGTGAAATGAGTTCCTTGATAGATGAGTACCCTGGAGGAACCCTGGCATGTCACTGTATATAATTCTTCTTTGACAACATTACATTAGTCACTTTAGGGACTTAGCATTTTGCACCTTATACCATATCGATAGTGGGAAAATCTATTTTAAAATTATTTATAGTGAAAACAGCACTCTCAGCTGTTTACCTGTTAATGGGTGTATATAAAAGTGTATGAAAAACCCAAGAGGGTACTAAAAAGAGATATAGGAGGACTGTTCAGGCCTAGCAACAGATTAAAATAGGATGCATTTTCAAAGCTGTATTAGGCTTTGCACTGTAGCTCTGAGTGATGCAACAATTTAATGAAATGCTAGTAGCCACCAAAACACAATAAAGAACCTTTTAAGAAGTGTTCACTTTAGAAGCAGGAAGAAAAAGAAAAAGATGCTGTCAATATTTTTTGCTAGCCAAGTGGAAACCGATCATCTGATATGCTTAGTGTTGTAATCAGTCAAGACAGATGGCAGACTTCAAAATAAAAATGAAGTAACAAGCGCTCAGAGTAGAAAGGGGTTAATAGCATCCTTTAAATATAACTATTCTACATTAAGGAGAAATGTTTCACAGCCACGTTTTCTGCTTTGTATCCCCAAAAGAACTTCTTCTATGGTACTTTATCTTCATTTAAAATATTCTTTTCAGTGGCTACATGGAACACACTGTATTTAGCATATTTAATACATCATGACTGTAGTTCAAGTTTATAGCTGAACATTATTGCCCTGTGGGGTATGACAGACAAATACAATTGACACTTTTCAACTGAAAGGGCAAAACAATTATTCTCTACACATTTTTAAGACATCCTGAAACTTGGACCGAAGGGATCTGTGAGAGACTAATTAAAGTTGGGTCCATATTTTAAGAAGGAGGGAGATTGCCAACTGGGTGTAGAATTGGAAGACATTTAAGGATATGTTTAATAGAGTTAATGATCACCCATGTCTCTCTATTGGAGAATAGGAAGTACCAATAGTTCCTAGATGGACTTTAAGGCCAAGATTCAGCAAAGCCCTTAAACCTCAATTATTTCAAGGGATTTAAGCATGTGCTTAAGTATTCTGTTGACTAGGGATGGGATTATTCACATCTTTAAAATTAAGCATGTGCTTGAGTGCTTTGCTGAGTCAGAAACTAGAGGAAAAATAAATCAGACTTCACTTCTAACCAGATATAGTTCTACAAGATACTAGGAATAAGGCAAATGTGAGTCATTAGTTCCTAATTGAGAAACCACTGACTCTACATGTGGGTGTAATAAATGTGTTTGTCTCTGGAAAAAAACCCCAAAAAACAACTCTTTTTATAGAAAAAAATTGCCTGTTTACCAGATGTCCTGAGTCAAAAGAGCTATCAAAATTAGATGCACTTCAACTCTCAACTTTCTGTATATGCCAAGCAAAAGAGAACACAGATAAAACGTACAATTCGCTCTGTCTGAGTGAGGCAAGGACTTCCATCAGTCAGTGAACCTAGGTCCCTGCCCACTCTTGAATAACATTTCAGCTGTATGATGTTAGACTTGAAAGCTAAGAGGCCTATAGTCAGATCACCTCATCAGACACAGGAACTCTCCTCAACCTAGTGTTTTGAATCTGATTTGTGGCACATCTTGACTCTTGTGAGTTGGATCATCCATCAAACAGTTTTCTTTGTCAGCCAGGTGAAGAGAAAATAGAAATAATTTATCCAAGATGCACAATTCCCACAGACAAGTTACATCCTCACATGAGGGTTAGGCCTCTGTTCGAATTCCCATCTCTTGATGCTAACAGTCTGTCCATCTATCAAACAAACAAACAGTATCTAATCTTTTGTTTTTCATAAAGATTATGGAAAAGGCTTCAGCAGGACAACTCTCAGAGCACGTGTATACCTTCAAATTCTCTGTGTAATCAGGATTATGACCAGGGTATGGCACCCAAAAGGTTCTTCTTGCATGGGTAATTATCTTCTCCTGGTAATGGAGAAAGATCAGGGGTCCACGATGCTACTGTTAGAGCTATCTGTTGCCTTTGATACTATAAGATCACGTTGATACATCTAAGGTCCCTGGCAGGAGTGAATGAGGCTGCTCTTCAGTGGTTTTGCTCTGTTTTTGCTTAGAGATTCCAGATGGATATGATAAGCAACTGCTCTTCCTCCTTGCTGTACCAGAAGCAACTATTATTTCACCCTTATTATTCACAGTGTACATAAGTCCATTAGCAGAGCTAGAGAGGAGAAACAGGGAAGTTTTTGTTTTTGCTGTGTGGGAAAGAGTGATGGGACAACCTGCCCTGTAATGTGTGTGCTGACTGGTGATAGTTATGTAGTAACATGTGTAGTTTTATCAATGTATTTATTTTTGCATTGTGTTTTTAAATGGATGAAAAGAGCACCTATAGCTTTGGATAGGCATACCTTTAAGTGTTGGTTAATTCCAAATATATAAATAAAGCAAAAAACTCCTGTGTCTTTCAGGGTATTTTGATTTTCATTATCTTGGCTGTCTACAATGTCATTTAAAAATTTTTATGTTTATGAAACCACTAAGATAGGAAATACCACTTTTTGCAGTGGCAAACTTGATTGTCATACTTCAGGCTTTTTCAGACTGTCAATCCCAGAGTGCATTTGAGTGATGATAAAATCCAAATTATGACTGGCTGATTTTACCCCTCAGTGCTTTGTAATATTATAATACTTCTGGTATGGCAAGGACAGCTGCTCATCAGTTCTATGTGGAATTTCTAGGCAAAAACAGAGCAAATTTTATATATATGTGTGTATATACACATATATACATAAACAGCAAGTTTGCAAACAATACCTGAAATATTGTAGGGAATTCAAGAATAAAGAATGCCCCTTCTCTTCCTACACTACCAAATAACATAGTATACTGCATTATAACACATATACAATGTAATAAATGGCTGATAGCAAAATCCGTCATGCAGTTCACACTTTGTGTCTCTCTCAATGCTTCAGATACATAAACCAATACTTTTAGTAGCATAACAAGAGAGACCATCAATACTTTAGAGGTTCAGTAAAAAATTACTTTCATTAGCATATCAGGTGTATATTTTAGCTTACTAGAAAACAAACTCCCTACATTCAACCATTTATTTGACATTCCTTGATTGTAAAGGGGATAGCAATGCAGGAATCAATTTCCCATGATCTTCTGAAGAGATTTAAGATGCACTGAAAAGGTACTACTACATTATCTCAAACCAGGAAAGCAGCTGAGCATATTGTAGGAAAATATTACTCCAGAGATACCTTTACTGAGCTCAGTGGATTAGTATTACAGGCTGCTGTCTGGGAATGTGTACTGAAGGTGTTAGTAGGTAGTTAAAAGAGTAAGCCATGATTTTTCTACCTATTCCCTTCTTTATTTTAAATGGACACTGCAGGACAACATTCTACAGAACTTGAAATTTACATAGACTCCTGTGATTTCTATGCTTCAGTATTATTATTATTATTATTATTATTATTATTATTATTATTATTATTGGTAATGCCAGCTTGGGGAAAATAATATTTTCCTTCTAATGAGTGTGCTGTATATAGAGTTATGCATATGCACAATCCTGGATCATGCCACGTATTCACGACTTCGTTCATCCGCAAGGCTTGCCATAAAATTTCATTTAATTAATTAGAAACAACAGTCTAGGTAGCAATTAGAACATTAGTTTACGGCTAAATTCTGTTCTCAGACAAATATATGCAAATCCTAGTTACGTAAATTGAAATGACTCAGAGGGTGTTACATTACAATCTGGCCACTTTGTAAGCTTTTAGGAATTCAGTACTGGGGGCCTAAACTACTTGACATCTCCTTTAAACTGAGGCAAAGGTAATTCTTTTGAAATCTGATCCAGACTCTTTCTCTCTCTCTGCCCTCCTCCCCTCTTCCCCTTTCCCCCCCCCCAAATGGATGCTTTAATTACTTTTTTCCATCACAAGGACTCTTGAGTATAAATTTAGACTTTCAGCCTTATGCATTACAACCAGATTCCTGCCTAAGGAAAAGAGAACTCCATCACCAAATAGATTAAATTTTGCAGCAGTGATTATGCGTTACAGGCCTCTATTCTGCTTCAGCAAAATCCACGGTACAGCATCAAATTCAAGGAATCCAGACATTCTACAGTTCCAGGGTAACGTAATCATTCTACTGCGATGCTATTTACTTCATCCTTTCAATGCATTCATTTGTGTTCCGCAAAGTGAACTGTAGGTCATGAAGAAACATTGACAAGAATAGTAAAACTGGAAGGCTTCATCTGGTACAGCACAGAAGTAGTTAAAGGAATATTTTCATCTCTCTTTTCAATGAAAGGGAAAAATGCGTTTACAACATCCAATTTCCTTTTTATTTTTATAGTCTGATAAATGCTAACGTCTCGTCACTTTCCAAACAAAAACATACCATAATAGCTATTATTGTTTATCCTCATTAAAGAAAATGACATCAGGTTTCAATTCTCTATGAAATTCCAAAGTGGTCAGCTTGTATCCAAATGAATGCATTTACTTTGGCATTGTGAAGGTTCTCTCACCTAGACATAAAATTGCTACTGCATTTTTAGGTGGCCTCAGTGCATTATTATATGGTTAATGAGAAAGAAGGCCAGTTAAAAAAAGATTTATTGGATCCCTCACACCTCCAAGGTGATGACATCCATTGCTTTAAGTACTTGCCACTAACACCCAGTCAGGGTGTCAGTGACAGCATGTTACTGGCAGTTACTTAAAGTGAAGGATATTATCATCTTTCGGGGCTTTATAACTCATGCTATACTCCAGACAGAGTACTTTAGGAGCACTTTTCACAGCACGAAGTCACTGTGATGAAGATCATGGACTAACTGGGTTATGTGGAGAGTGAAACATGTCGTCATCTTGGGAACTTTGGATCCGAGGAATCCTGTGATAAGAAACTATCATGGAAATAAAGGATTACGGCTCACTATATTAATTATCTCACCATGAGGGTACCCAATAATAAGTAAACGTTCTTCTGAGAAGCACATTCCAGAACAACAACATGAAAATCTGCTGTATGAAAATCTATTACCTTGCAAATCTTTCAATCTTTACAACATGAAGATCTTTAATGGGAAAGCTCTGTGAATGAGAAGTCAGGCCACCTAAATTTATTGCACTTTAATCCGATATTAGAATGGCATCACTTCAGGAACGTAGATTGTGGTATTTCTGCTCACATGGCATGTGCTTAGAGTTAAGCACTTGCATAATGGCTTTTCTGAATCGGGGCTTTATCTGCATGATTAATGGGTAAATATATATGCTAAATTCTCTTCCGGAAAGGAAAAGGAAATATTTTTACGGATAGTGCACTTATCTGAACAGGTAACCCACGAGGACTGTGATGACGTATACAAACCCCATGCTGGAAGGAGAGGGGTTAAAGAACACTACGGAGCTCAGCTAGCCCCACCCTAGGACCCTGCTCCATCTAGAGACAAGATTGAAAAGGAAGCAACCCAGTTCAGAAGGCTGGAGAAGAGTACAGACCTACCCAGAGAGCTCCTGCCAAAAGGGGCTAGTGACGCCTCCCTGAAGAATTGTATGCTGAGATTGGTTTCCTTTCCCTTCCCCCCCCCCTTGCTCTTATCCTCGACCAGATGTAAAGAGAGGTAGTGGTAGGAAGAGACCCAAGGACGGTAACTCAGAGGGGCCCCTCCAGCCTGGAGGGCTAATGCTGCTGACCTTCCTAGGATCCTGGGTTGGAGCCCGGTGGAGTGGGCAGGCCTGTGACCTCCTACCATTGCCCTGTGACTGTGAGCATGCTAACCACTAGGCCCCCCAGCCCTTCAAGGGCCCTCTTACACAGACAATGACCCATTCATTGGCAATTAACATTACTTTTGGCAACATCAGTTACGCAAAGTCAGAGCACATTACAGATATAGTCAACCATAAGATCCCATATTACGGGAACAGTAACAAGTAGAGCATTATGTGAAAACAGCATTTTTAATTCTGAATCTACATTGACATAAAACATACCTGTATTAGAATGGAATTCCCACGATCCAAAATTATATTAGCAAAGGAAAAAACCACTCATGCGTAGCCAATATAGACACTAGGAATATTTTAAAATGAAAATACTGTATATGGCATCATTTAAAAATTAAGATCAAACCTTTCTTCCTACAACAAAGAACTGATGAATAACAACTGTATTACTACTTACCCTCATCATCATCCTTCAGGTTCTCAGATTTCTTTGCTTTGCACTTCACAGGAGATGGTGACTGGTTTCTTTGCTCCAAACCTTCTGCAAGCACAGAGATGTAGTAAATATATTATTTTCAAATATTACTATTTTATTAAATACTCATATGCAGGTTATTGTAGCAATAAAGTACATTTCATCTCAGCATTCCTTTCAAAGCAGAATGCCTACACCTGCATTCTGAAGATTCAACACTGCCCCACATGCTATATTAGGGGCCACAATGGCTGTGTGTGGGTTCAAACTGAACTTTAGCGAACTTTGATATCTCAACCTTCAGTGAAGATCGTATGTAAATGATGCATGTCTTCACACCCTTTTAATCTCTTCAGATATATAAAGTTTAATAATATCTCAGTTTGTAACTTTTTAAAGCTAGGTGCATCGTGCTATGTTCTGGACTGGTGGAGGAATAAGTTCAAGAAGAATGATTTCCATGCTCAGCCCAATTTTGCATTCACTGCTAAAATCCACTAACAAAAGGAATATTGACCTAAAAATTGGCAGTATTGGTGTGGGAGAGAAGCTGAACATTGATACCAAGTTTGAAGTTAATTAAGAGAGGGTTCCCTGAAATAAGAATGTTCAGAGTTGAAGAAGTCTTCCAATATTTTTCTTCCCACTTTTCCATAAAACAACAGACAGAAGAAGAAAGATAAAATTTGGTTTGCTGGACTCATTTACAGTAGTTAAGAGCTAGCGTGAAGAGAACTTAAAATTAATTGATTAAGCTTTAAAAATTATGAAGACTTGATATCATCATCATCTTACAGTATTTCCATCCTTAGAGATTTTTAAGGTGTGGCTTGACAAAGCCCTGGCTGGGGTTAGTCCTGCTTTGAGCAGGGGGTTGGACTAGATGACCTTCTGCGGTCCCTTTGAACCCTCATCTTCTATGATTTTATGAGTCTATGTCTAACATTGGAATAAAAGACCAGATGCATGGCCTTGGCTGATCCAGGTTAGCTGTCTGGGGCTCAGGCTTGCAGGGCTATAAAATTGTTGTGTAGACGTTCAGGCTCCAGCCCAAGCCCGACCATCTACACAGCAATTTTACTGCCCTGCAAGCCTGAGTCAGCTGACCCGGGACAGCCCCAGGTGTTTAACTGCTATGTAGAAGTATCCAAAATGGCTTGTCACATCTGACGACTTTAATGTAGTGCACCAAATGACTGCTGGAGACCCAGGCACAGACTTTCAAGAGAACTCAGCACCCATAGACGGTGCTAGATTGTCTCAAGAGCTCAGCTCCTGTTTATGCACCTATCTGAAGAGTCTAGATTTTCCAAAAGGGCTCAAGAGGTGCTCAACCCTTTTGGAAATCTGCCTCTGTACTTTTGCTTTAAAAAACAAAACAAAAAGTAGTAAGTCTCAAGTTCTTTTCCTTGCAGAGATAGACCCCAAATGTAAACTGATTGTTAGTGAGGCTTGTTAATGATAAAAAGGAAACTTTTTACAAACTATTGATACATATGCACTTTCAACCTAATGTCACCTTACCAGTAGTGTACTGTTACCTGAATAAATGCATCAAGCTTCTCCATCTCACTGTACTAACTTATAGGATGGGGGCCCTATCCTGGGAAGCAGTGACTCTGGAAAACATTTGGGGGGCATGGTGGATAATCAGCTGAACATGAGCTCCCAGTGGGATGCTGTGGCCAAAAGGGATGATGAGATCCTGGGATGCATAAACAAGGGAATCTTGATTAGAGAGATTATTTTACCTCTGTATTTGGCACAGGTGCAACTTCTGCTGACCAGTTCTGGTGACCACAATATAAGGATGCTGATAAATTGGGGAGGGTTCAGAGAACAGCCATAATGATTAAAAGATTAGAAAACATGTTTTACAGTGATAGACTCTAGGAACTCAATCTATTTAGCTTAACATAGAGAAGGTTAAGGGGTGACTGGATTATAGTCTGTAAGTATCTCCATGGGGAACAAATATTTCTTCAGTCTAGTATGGAGAAGTTCTATGGCCTGCGCTTTCCAAGAGGTCACATGAGATGATCACAGTGGTCCTCTCTGGCCTTAGAATCTGAGAGTCTATAAATTGTAGGGCGCCCAATTTCCACTTCTTGCCAACCTTAAGAGGGTTGTTACCACCCTCCATGATCCCCTGCACATTGCAGGTGGCTTAAGATGCTACAAGGAACTCACACCACCTTAATTCAACCCCCATAGCCATGCCCTGATAAAAATCAGAATCCCTACTTTAATCCCTCCACACACAAAAAGAGATACAGCTAAGCAGTGACCACAGAAACTAGAATGCTTTGCTCTTCAATCATAGAAGTGTTTGCCAAATCCCGTCTTCTCTACTGCCATACACACCACATAAAAATCACCTACGTTAGACACTCCTGAATAGGCAAATAGCACTGTGAAGGGACTCTTTCCACAGGCCTCGTCACAAGCCCACTTCTGCCACGTGCTGAGTGGGCTAACCTTCAAACCTCTCACCCCATTCAGCCATGCCCACATGTAGCATAGGGGTAAGAGAACAAACCTCCAAGCAGCCAGGTTGTGGGGGAAAACTAGCACTTTTTTACCCATTAGTCACGATTTGGGGAGAGGATTTGCTAGCTCTATGCAATAGCCAGGGATCTGGGGGAGTGTTTAAAGTCTCACCTGCCCCTTGGCCTCACCAAGAAGGCTGGGGAAGGAGAGAAATCTCTCCACCTGCTCCGCTGGGACATTGTTCTTTCTGCAGCATACCGTAGTTAAATTTGGCAATAAGACACATCAAAATCTGAGTTACACTATATTACAGGCAGCCTAAATTATAGGCAATAGCAGCCTGTAATGCTTGGAAATATTCTAAAATGAAGACCTATATTAAATGCAATTTTAGGGAGTAAAAACTAATATTTAATTGAACAAAACCTTAAATTAGTGATTGTTTCTGTATCTTTCTGCTATAAGGGAACCTTATATTCATCAATTTACTGCAATATGAAAACACACCCAGATTTGCTTGGAATCAGGAACTGGACCTTTCTTTTTCAAAGATTACCACTTGACAGAAGACTGTGTTATGTACTTTCAGATGTGATCAGCTAAATTGGAAATTTTAATACTATATTTTGAAAAGAAGATATGAAATGAAGACCCTGGCAGTGCTAAGATAAACTTCTTTCTTCCCTGACTGGTGGACATGAAAACTCAACCACAAGGAATTAATATCAGGGAGAAAAAAAATGACTAAGCTGTTCAGTCTGTGAACGGAGTCAGTCAAAAGCAATGGCCATGTTCAACGCATGATGTTAGTACGAAGGATAGAAACTGACAGACTTTAAAGATTGATTGCTGCCCTTTCTGCCATTCCTTAAAAAAAAAAAACCACAACCAACCTTGAGTATGTATAATGAAGTATATTGATGTGGGGCCTGTTTGGCTCTAGTGCCCCTGTGTGATAGCTGCTCTTTTTCCCTTTTTTGCTTGGCAACGTTTCACTCTAGGAGCCCAAATCAATATGAATGTTTCAATCAACACTGTCCCCTCTGAAGATGAAGTTATCATCTAATCAATCTGTGAGGCTTCCTGTAGTTTTAGAAACCAAATGTCAATCAAGTTTTAGTGTTAAGTATCCATGTATAACATGGCTAGGTCTTCCAAGAGCCTCTGAATACATCAGATAATAGATCTAATGTCTTAACTGACTGCACAAAGATGTGGGGATGAAAGCGCTTGCATTGGGAGATGTTATAACAGTTATTATAGCCAAAGGAACAGTGTTTCTCCATTACAGAAAGAATCTTAAAATGCTCACAAAAAGTATGTGGAGAAATTATCTCAGGAGAATGCAATTTCAAACAGAATTTCATTGCTTTTTAGCAGACGAGGAGATTTTCCTCACTCCAAAGACAGAAAGGGATTTTTGTAGGCTTCAGAATTGTGTATCTGTGTAATGACCAAGATATAGATCATAACCCTTTCAGTTCTGCAGACACATATACATATCATGAACAAGTATTGCAAATAACTGCTTATAACATTATATTTGAATTTTGAAAGGCTATTGAATTTAACCACATTTGTACCCTTTATTATGTGTGAGCATTCATGCAAAAAGGTATTTACTCACAATAATATTTGGGGAATGGCTATTCTTCATGGGTCAAACTCACAAGGCTGGTGTGTCACTTAAAGTAGGCTATTCCTGGCTCCCAAAACATTCACAATTCCTGGTCAGTGACAAGTGTCTGAAACTTTCCTCTGTCAGAGAAAAAGCTCCCATCTAAGATGAAGTACCCTGACATATGCACATGTATATATTTGAATGTGCAATCTGATAGTAGATATTCAGGGGGACTAGTTTACAGAAAGGTTTCAAAGCTAATGTCAGTGGGAAATATTGGGTCTACCATCTCAGCTAGGGAAGGTTTGTGATGCTGGGTGGAAGTAGATAGATTGGACACTTGGTGGAGAGGTGTGATAACTTATTTGGGCATGTAACAGGAGGGTTGGCAGGAAAGATGACAAGTGAGGGGCTTATCACTCAGATAAGGTCCAATAGCTTTGGTAGCTAGAGCAGGGGGTTGGTGAGGATGGGTAGATTTCCACAGCTGAAGGGGAGCAATACACTTGTAATTAGTGATGGCTCTGAAGATGTTTTGGAAAGTGAACATTGGGGGAGGCTTGCTTGTTCGTTTTTGTTTTGTTTTTTCTCCCAGAAATACTAAGGAAATTAACTTGGCCTCAGGGGAACAAACCTCATGTTACAGCATTGGAATATGTATTTTCAGATCTATGCTTCTCATAACAGCATATGCCTCCAAAACTTGCATGTGCGATCTCCGAACGCAACTGTCGTAGCATTAGAGGTAATTTTGCCTTCTTATCTGGCTGAAAATGTAAGTATACAAAAGCCAGATAATCCAAAAGATAAGGTTTCCAAAAATGTTTTGTTAATGTGCTATAAAATGATAAGCTTTATGGCACTGGAGTATTAAATCAAATAAGTTAAAGATAAATGATCAGATGGACAAAATCTAAGTCTTCTCCTCTGCCAATGCAAGATATAATTCTCAGATAAAGGACATATCAAATACTGAACTGCAAAAATCTGCTACAGCTTTGACTATAGCTGCCCTTTTGACTCAAACCATTCTAACAGCAGACTGTATGAAATATGATAACATCAGAGCACTTTGAGTTGAACAGCACAGTATGCTAACAGCTTTTACAAGATGCTGCATCTTGAAAAATAAAACTGATCTTTTAAAAAATACTAATTAAATGCCAGAGGATTGGCTTTGAGTATCTTATTTAAGAATAGGCTATTTTTTAAAATACATATATTGTTACTTAATTTAGTAACTCAAATATCTGGATGGCACACATTACTGGAGATATTGGTATGCAGTGTCATAACTCACAATAATGCTTGTCAGTGCCAGTTGGGCTTAATATAGCATTATCAGCAGATTTCACTGGAGATCGTCTCAGACACTTGCAATTAAAACATTCCCCCATTTTTTTTAAAACTTAAGAACAGAGCTTCCAAGTGTAATAAGATATGTGCAATCCTTGGTGATGGAGACATAAGACAGAGAATACACTCAGCTTGTTCATCTTCCCATAAACTACACATTTAGTCATCTGCTATTCCTTACTTGTGGCTGAATCCTGCAGCTATTCCAAAGGCCTTATCTGGTGTCCATTGAAGTCAGTGGACATATTCCCACTGACTTCAGCTGGCACTGGATAGGGCCCTAAGTGAGGATCTCAACTTTTTCTACTAGCCTTGGCAACTGTGTTTAGAACGGAGTTTTCAGATCGAAAGAGCCCATATGAGATGTCCAGCAACTACACACTACAAGAATCCCAGAAGTTTTTAAGGCTGAAACATTAGAAAAACAACCTGAAGATGAACTTTGAGTACAGATTAGATATGAACGGCTCAGCAGTTCAGAATCATCAATATTGGCTTCAAGTGCTGATTGTCTGTAGGAGTCATGACCTCATGAAGTCAAGTGAAATAGAAAATGATTATTCATTAATGACTGAAAGTGGCAAATAGCAGTTGCAGCCTTATTTAAGCACAGATTAATCAACTTTCCCCTCAAAGCATTTAAGAGCAGAAACTTTTCAGCCTGGTAACTCAATTAGCATAAACAGAGAACTCACTTTACTGAAGAACTCATCTATTTATGACATTTATGCAAATATCCCTTACTAACATTAAGTTCTTACACTAATGGGTCAAAATGGCATAGCTCTCTACTGCTAAAGAATAGATGAAGGATACTTAACTTTGTCTGCACAAGTATGAATGGAACATCTAACAACTGATTCTCAAAATATAATTCAGTGATAAGGCACCAAGCAGCATATGGTGTTGAATACGTGGTACCCCATCGATACCCTGTGAGAGAAGCAGTGATCTTGTTTGCTTGACACCCACACAGGAGCAGATAGCAGCAAAATGTCCCACTCAAATGACCTAATTCTGTGCTGATTTGCAGTGTAACCCATGGGTAACTTCATTTAAGTTAATGGGGTTACAAAGGAAGCAAGACAAAAGAACCAATGCTAAGAGTCTGATTCGGGCTCTAAAATAGAAAGGTTATTTTTAATTTCTACTATTAAATACTTTCAAAAATCAATTTAACTTACATATTTCTATATGAAAAACTCCCTCCCCCAAAATCTAAACAATCTAGTTAATAATCATCCATATGCATTAGTTCCAATAAAAGTGAAGTTGGAGATATCACAGTTTTTTGGAGAGATTGGAATAGAAAATAACCATGGTATCAAAAATACAACAGTATGATAACTGACAGCAAGTGCTGAATTTTTAAATGGCCACTGTGTGCTTTTGCACATGCGTGTATGTGTATATTTTGCACATTCGACACACTATCATACATGTTAATATTTTATAAAAGCTCCAGTCAATCCATTAGTCATCCAATCATCCAGTCATCCAATCCATACATGTAATAAACTCAGAAGGCCATACCATGTGTCCTGTCAACACACACACACACACACACACACACACACACACACACACTCACTCTCTCTCTCTCTCTCTCTCTCTCTCTCTCTCTGATTGCAAATGCGAGTCCCTACGGATTGCTGCATTCTCATCTCAGTAAAATAACTAAATTAATTATTTCCCATTCATGTTTAAACTAGTTGTTAAGAAACAGATCATTACAAACCAGTGGGCTACACTGGATGATGACTATAATACTTACTAACAAGATTTATAATGGTCATTTGATTAATTTTAAGATGTTTTTCATGTTGTTTTATAATTTGTAATAGAAATATGTTTTTGACAAACATTTTCACACACCTGTATCCTCACTTATCTCGGTCTCCTCTTCATTATCGTCTGTCAAAAATGAAATAAAATGATTATTAAAAAAGAAGCATTTGAAAATAATGTATGTTAAATTGCTTTTATGTTAGTTTGTTTGCTGCTGTCCAAAGTTTTACATTTAGATTTAGAAAAGTTACTAGTATGCTAGATTGCTAATAGCCAGATATCAAAATATGTAAAATTCTGCCCTGACTTACAGACAGTGAAACCACGATGTATTCTATTGCATTGTTTTTGATTCCTAAGGGCAAAATTAATCTAAGTTTACTTGTGAAGTGCAGGATTCTTTGCTTTCCTTAAAACACATGGCAACACCACCACTGGAGTTGGTTGGAATTTTGGGAGTGGTTTATTTATTTGGAGGAAAATTATATCAGAATGAAAAAAAATAATTTTGCCTAAATTTTCTAAGAAAATGCAGACTTAAAATCTCAAAGCTGACAATTTTGGGGTTTCAGCCAAAAAGTGTTTGATTTCAGCTGAAACCTTTTCAATACGGGATGTTTCACGTAAAACTTAAAATTCCTGAAGAAGCAAACTCTTATACCCCATATGAGTCATGATGGGCTGAAATGGATGGGCCAATGTGTCATCCAAGGTTTCTGAAATATCTCAGCAAAATGATGAGAAGACAGCCAGTAAAGCAAGAGTTAGTTAACCAATAATTTCCCAGTAACATGTTCTTTCCATGAAAGCATTTGCAGTGAAATCAATGTAAGAATCATAGAAAGCTGGAAGGGAACTCAAGAGGTCATCTAGTCCGTCCCTCTTTACTAAAGGGGGATTAAGCACATTAGACCATCCCTAAAAGATGTCTCCTTAACCTGTTTTTAAAAACGTTCAGTGAAAGATTCCACAACCTTCCTAGGTTACCTGAATAGATCAAATTAATCTCAGCCTCAGCATTAAATCAGCATATTCCAATAATATCTCAACACACCTACACCAGCAGAACTTCTGTGGAATAGTAGTACTATAGTAGTGTGTCCTTCTATAGTACAGTAAGTGGTTTGAAATTCCCAAAGCACTAGGATATATTGTAAACTGGTAATATTGGACACACAGGCAATGTCTATGGCCATATTAAAAAGTAGTGCAGTCTTTATGCAATATAGATACGAAATGGAGAATACCGTTTTTATGAACTAACGGGCCATCCTTCTAAGGAAAGGACAGGGTTTATTGCTCCTATAGAGCAAAAAGGGGGCTGCATTTTATGCCTGTCCCAGAATCTTAGATCTTAACATCCAAAATCTTGGCAAATTTGGTATATTGGAAACCATATTGTTTATCCTGTACAGCATGGTTTTAATGGACCAAATAAAAAAGTTAAAATATACACATCAAGACAGGCCTAAATCTAAACCCTGGAGCCAAATCCTCACTGCACTTTGGAGAAGTTCAAAAGTAAAATTTTCAAAAGCACCTAGGTGAATTAGGAATCTGTTTTTCATTTTCAAAGGTCTACACTGCCAGGGCAGCACAAATCGATGCAGCCTGATTGATTAAGCGGGCAGTGGAGACCCGTTCAATCGATCACAGAAGAGCTCTCTGGTCGATGCAATAAATCCACCTCACCTAAAAAAGTAAGGCCGCATCAACCAGAGAGTGCAACCTTTGATGTAGCACAGAGGAGACGCCGTGGTAAGGGAACATAAGTAAGTCAACAGGAGATATGTACGTAACTTGCATATCTCCTGTCGATGGCTGTCGGCAGTGTAAATCAGGCCTGAATCTCATTGAAAGTCAATAAGGTCCCTAAGAGCCTAAGTCACTTTCGAAAATGGGACTTCAGTGTTTCTGAAGACTTTACCCCAGATCCATATCTGATTGACGTATTAGGTTCAGACCCCTCTTCTCTGGTCACTTCACAACTGATCCAGAAAACTACAACACTCTCAGCTATAAGGCATACGAAGGAAGGTGCTTACATTTCAGACATCTCTTTGACCTCAACTTGGCACAGATTGCTCAAGTGATAAACACCCTCCTGAGTCACTAGACCTCCATATCAAGAATGATCATCTTACACGGGGATGAGCTCTTGCCACGTTTTAAGAACCCATATCCAAAACACAGCTCAGTTCTCATCATGATGAACTATGCCGAGGTCAGTATCTTAGTGCATTAATCACAGAGAAGCAGAAGCCAGGAAAGAACTCCTTGACTGAGGCTCAGCCTAAATTATATCATTCAAAACCCAGAACCTTGTAAATTACGTAGTTTATATAATAGCTTCTTTTTCCTTTTGACAATACCATGTTTTCTTCCCATCTAGACTATGGACATAAAGTTATCCAAAGGTCCAGGTCCACTTAACCATATTTATCTAGGATTGTGTCAACCTAAAAGTAAAGTTTAACCAAACCTACTGGGACTCCAGAGTAGAACTCTGATGACAGTAAACATTTCCTCATAGAGATACTGTCACTGTTAGGCAAATCCCAAATTTACTTCCTAACAAAACAGCAGCAAAACCCTCAAAAACCATTTAAAATTCCATGGAACCTGTGTCCTCTTTTCAAAAAGGCCTTAAACAATTCACTGACGCAGCAGAAGTGCTGGTGATAGCGTGTGTGCTTCCATGTGAGGCAGAAGCTTCACCATCAAAGCCCTGTAACAGGCAGCTCTCAGAACCCATTTCCTCGAGTCCTACTAGAGAAAGGAGAATGAAATCTTGCAGCCTGGAGCAAGAGGCACATTCCAGCATTGTCGCGTGGGTTAGAGAACAAAGTTTCCAGATAGTCTAAATAATTCATAAAGAAGGCATAAGCAGTGTGATAAGCAGTGAATAGCAGTGTAAGAACAAGCATGTTGACAGCTGAAGTTTAGATTTTAACCTAGGATTGAAATATGCCCAGAATTTTCATATTATCTGGGATAACTGAATCTATCAAGATCTGAGAGCAAAGGGCTGGGTGCAGATTTTTTTCAGCACATCCCTTCGTAAAAGTCACAGGCTCCCTATTAATTCACATCTTACGCAATGGTTGTTAGGCTCTCTTTCCCCTCTCATTTGCTACCTACAGAGCTCTGTGAAATAGAATGATTACACTACTTTTCATACTATTGAGATAAGAGGACGAGCTTCTCCTATTATTATTTGCCCTGCCTCTCAGGTTCTCTCTGGCCCTGTCTCATCAACTCATTCCACACAGGCAAACAGGGGCCAGATAGTTAAAACTGTCAAACTGTACTAGATCTGAATTAGCAACAGAGAGGTCAAAGGCTCTAAATATTATTACTAGCCCCAAAAGCCATCAAACCTCCACCCACTCCTTGCTCTTCCCTCTTTTTGCATTGTTACAAATACATTATTTTATGTTTAACTATATAAGCACCTACTCAGAGCTCATAAACCACTGCAGCAGGCAGCTCTGTTCTAATCTGCGTTCCTGTGTCCCTCCCCCCTTAAAAACCCCTACACTGTTGAGTCTCATCTTTCACCCACCTCTTCAACACGCCTTTTTCCAGTTTCATTGTTATCTCTCTCCTCTTCCTTCACTCACAGTTTCTCTCTCTCTCTATTCCTTTCCCATCAGTTCCCAGTTGTCTCTCCCCTTGTTTCCAGCCTACCCTGGTTTCTTAATTCCCCTTTCACAAATGTAGATCTTCGTATTGCTCATCATCTTTCAATATGTCGCATACACCTTGTGGGATTCGGAGTGAAATGTGACAGAATTCTTAGTACACAGCGCTTCACTTGTTGCCCAGGTGCACATAGCAAATTAAGGAATAGAGCAAAGAGACACGCAGAGTTATTTATATGGGAGCCGAGATGAGTTTGCAATTACATCACTGATGCCTTCATTTTTAAAATAAGGCTTCACAAAACCTGTCAGTACTGACAGCTATTTAAATGCCCTATTGGGCTTATTTATTGTACAAAACTGGGTGTCCTGCTACAAAAGTTCCTGCCCTTCGGCACCAGGAACTTCAAGATCTGACTGTTCTCTTTCTACTAAGATAATGAAGGATGTGCAATGTAACACCACTCACAGAAAGTGAAAACCAAAACGTATAAACTTAAACTTTTGGGGATTTCTCTGTTTAGTTGCCAGCTAAACCCTCCTAGACTATTACTTGGTACAGGCGGAAAGTGGTGCCAAGGTCGTACACCGATGCAGTAAAATCAAAACATCAAAACTAAAAATAATAGGTTGACAAAATGGTAAAAACAGTGTATGCCCCTTCCCCTCTGACTCTTCTTGTCTCCATACATATGCTCTTTTGAAGGATGCAAACCACCATCTACTGGGTTGCCCTTCTGTAGTTTTACATCCATACTGACAACTGCCATATTTCTCATGGAAGTATTTCATGCCTTTCTGACTGAGAATCACTACTACTTGACGGAACACCATTACAGAGTTTCCTGTTATTTTCCTCCTTCGGCCTACATGGCAGAAGCTCCTTTTCTAGCCAGGCAACAAAATACAAACGTCCTTTCACACTTGATCAACAGAAGTCAGTGTCATAGCAGCATGACAAAATCATTCCCCCCTTCCTGAGGTTTAATCGAGGGAGGAAACATATTGGGGCACTAAATGGATTGGGACCTAGTTATCTCTCTTGCCCTTCGTGAACCGCTAACTCATCTCTCCACTGAGACAATGGAGTTGGGTAGACTACCAGGTACTGAGAAAAGAGCACTCTCTCTGGGAGGAACTCAACTTTGGAACTCCTCGCCTGAAGAGAGAGCAGACTGAACCTATGCCTGACTGTTTTTGGATCAAGGTGTAAAACAATCTTTTCAATATAGCCTTCCCCAGATTCAATGCTCTTAAGAAAAAAATGACCTTGAAGCAAAAGTCACATTCCCTGCTTCCAAGGAAGAGATTTTGGGTCTGGGCTTTTGTGTTCTTAAATTTGGACCAATAATAGATTGACAGGTGCTACATGAAACACCCCATCTCCTGTAAATGCATGTTTGATCAAATTTTGTTTTTGCTGTTTTTATGATGAAGAAATTTCCATTGATATGTGCGGTACATCCAAACCTCACCGCAGCACCAGTGCAATTTCTTTTCCCGGGTTGCCTAGCTACGTAGCCTCACAACACAGGACTCACATGGAATGTAAAATGTGCTTGCAACTTTTGAAACCATATGAAATAGAAATCCTTAGTACCCAATTCCAAAGACATTAGATATTTTTCTTTATGCCACCTCAGAGATGGTTTCTTTTATGTACTGTATTACTTGATGTGCAGTAGAATATACATACACCACAGCATGAGTCTAGCCTACTCAAACAGGATATATAATAGCTTCTATTCCAATTGCAAAGAAACTGAACCAAATTGTTGTACTCCAGTAAAAGTATCCACAGCCAGGCTTAGATTAGGGATTCTATTTGACAGATGCTGAGACCATCTGCAACAAGAAATGGGAGACTAGTGAGTCCAAAATGCATCCATTTAGAAAGGAAATTCATTTCGGCTACACAGACCTCTTTTGTCCTTCCCTCCCCCTCACCAAACAATGAAGTGATTGAGTTTCACTTACATAAATGCTCACTAAAATTAATTTCAAGCTCACCTGCAGGCTGGTGACACACTGTTTGACGCAACAGGGGTGAGGTTTCTTAAAAATGCTCAACAGTGGACTGACACAGAGGCAACTGAATGAGTCAGACAAGAATTTAACCACAGTCTTCGCAACCAGGATCACTCGTGCACACGAAGCTACATTTTGTCAGTGAGTGGTGATGACAGAACACCGCTGAGCAGTAAATGCAAGGCACTTGGAATGTTTAATGGGATGGGACAATGCTCGATGCAGCAGGGAGAAAGGATCCTTTTAACAGGATGGCAGACTATAAGGTCTTGTCTACATGGGATGTTACATCAGTGTAACTTTAGTTTGTTTGCCTTAGTGCCTTGCATCCACACTTAACTTTTCTTTAAAGTGAAATATTTAGCATCTTAGGCCACAGTAAGTAATCTCCCTATGAACAGGAGTAACTGTCCATCACAATGAATTTGTTTACTGTAGGATTTCTGCTTCTGTCAGTCCTCTCATTGCTATGCTACATTGCATTGCTTCATGCCTGGATCAGCTTGTCTGTGTACCTGTGCACTCTCCACAGCTACAGGGTCATCTTGATCAAATGTAACCTCTCAATTGAAATGCAAGCACTCAGCCTAGAGCGCCCACTTTGATACCAGATAGGGGTGAATTGACATACCCATTACAACAGTCATGCAACCCCACCCACCATGCTTCCGCATGAACTTTAGTTAGTATTTATGTAAGTATTTATGCAGAACTTCTGGACTTGACCGCACTCTTTGGAGAGATCTATGTCCTGTCCCATCTTGGGAATGGTCACTGGAATGCAGACATCTATAAGACACTTTCAGACCAAATGAAGAAAAGCAGACATTACCAGAGCTCGTCCCAGGGTTGAGTCAAAACAAAGGAGCGCTGTGAGGAGTACTTGAAGGCAAGGGATGAGATCAAGACCTCCTGTAATGCTCCCACTACCTTGCCCATACTATCACAAACTGGACTCGCATTTTTGCCAGGGATGCTACTACCGCACCCACGAATGATATGGTGGACAGTTTTCCAGAAATCACTCCAGACAACATGGTATGTATCTTTTGCAGTAGTAAGAGAAAGACCTTGAAACGTTAGGCCTGGTGCAAGATCTGAGGCCTGAACCAAAATCAGGCTGTAGGAAACAGCAACTGCGTGCCTGCTTACAAGTTCACTGACTGATACAGTAACTTGGCAGAAACACATACATTGTTAAATGCATGGACATTCCTAAGGAGCAGTAACAGGAACACAATATTGTTGAAAGCTATAGCATTCTTAGCTCCCCCTGTACATGCTAACTACAGAAACACAATCCCGAGAGCCAGTACACGTGCTCCCCAAACAGAAATACAGTATAGGAAGGCAATACAGGCTTTCCCCAAAATACAGTCGTGCACAAACATTCATGAGAGACAGTAGAGACACCCTGGCCTTAAGGTAGAAGACACAAGATGGATGAAGATGTTGTGCTTGGTTTGGAGGCCAGGTATGGAACTATAGCTGATGTCAGAGAGGCAAGGTGAAACTTGTTTGTACCAGGGTAGAAGAGAACCCTAGCAGGGGCATCTTTGTCCAGCCTGGAGGATAATGGAAACTCCTGCCACTAACTGGGCTGGTCCATTATAACAAACATACATGTCCTAATGTACCTGTAGCTCCCATGGGGCTTCACTTACAATAAACCTGGTCGAGTGCCTTCGCAATAGAAGCGAGTCTGTGGTCATTTACGGGCAGTGCTACAAGGTCTGCCGATTTGGCTAGCTGCAGAAGCTGAGACGGCATACAGAAGGGTACTCACACCAACACACATGCTTGACTGATAACACCTTTGACCCCATATATACTATGAGATTCCACCAAGAGGAGATTTTTCTAGGAAACCAACAACTGTGTGACCTAGCAGATTGAGAGGCTACACAAGACGCCTATGCAAAGAGCCAACCTGAAAACCTTGCAGAGTAGCACTCTAGCAGTATGTGCAATACAATTGTAAAGGGGGATATAAACAACAATTTTTTCTGAGGGCTGGTTGTCCACCATTGTTAACTAACATCTGCTAGCTAGCACACATATCATATTGTAAGTACATAAATTGTAACAGCAATATAGTCTAAACCGGCCTATACCATAATCTTGTTCATTTATGCTAAGTATCACATAACTCCGTGCATTTGCTGAAGTAAGCATTCAGCATCAGCAGATAGAAAACGTGTCATAATCAAGCTACATTTGGTTCTGTGTCTTAGGCTGGGTCTACACTGACGGCAGCAAATTCGCCGCCGTCACATCGATTGCTCTGGATCGACTGAGCCGTCTGTGTAGACGCGCTCAGTCGATCCAGGAGGTGACACAGGAAAACCACCCCCGTAAGTGGAGTAGCGCTGCGTCGAAGGGAATGTCGAAAGGAACCACTAGCAGCATTTGCTACCTCTAAACCCCGTTTCCAGCATTACTTCCTGCTCTTTTCCTCCACCCCATCCCAGACCAACCTCCTGCCCCCTAATTATGATGCTGGCACTAAAGAACTTAAAACAAATCAAACATACTGCATGGCAGTCCTGTTTATTGTAGGCTGAACACTTCTCTATTTTTGTGTGTTAGAGGCACTTCATGCTGCTCTGTGGATGTCATAAAAGAAAATTTAAGACACAGATGGTGCTCTGTTTTGGCATGGACATTGCAAGGCAACGCTGCTCTCTTGGGGCTGCCCATACAGCTACCATTTCCCTTCCATTTCCACACCAGCTGTGGCAACCCCAATGCTGGTAAATAGCAGTGCTTCTTATGTTCCTATTTCCCTTCTGTGTCTCCTGCCAGCTTGTCACATGTTAACATCCTCCAACATAAGGACAGCCTGAAGAGGTTTACATGCAATAATTTACCTGTCCCTGACTGTCCCCCAACCAAGCAGGCCCCCACCCTGTTAAAATTTATACCCTAACAGCCTGTACCCACCCATCCCACAAACCCCATCTGCAAGCCCCGGAGTGCAATGAGAAGACAGAAATAGCATTTCAAAATTGTGACAAAAGCAAAAATTTATTGTTGTTGGCATAGGGACAATAATTACTTGTGCTTTTTCTGATTTCCCTTACACCTACAATGCCACTGTCCAAGCATACAGGGGTTTATCACTCACTGAAAGGTTGACTAAACTCCTAGGGGGAAAAAAAAACAGAACAGAAACAGAGAAAATGTTCCAGGACCTACTGCCTGCATCCCAACAGAGGTCCATAAAGGCAGAAGGGAGAAGGATGGTTTCCTGGAGCACTCAGAAAGACTCCAAGAGGAGCATGTGACCCAGGAAAGAAACTCGAGGAAGGCAATGCAGAGGCAAACAGATGTGATGGCGCACCCTTTGTTACACAGGTCAAGCACTGCATCCCGTCCCAGCTCTGTTCAGAAAATGATGGGCAACAGACCACACTGGGCCCACCATTTCAACCAGCCAAATAGGAAAGCAGTCTTTTGTCTCCTGAAAGTCTTCAGTTACTGCTTGTCATGTGCATGCTGCCTCACTATCCTGTCCCACCAGGCAGTGCTTGTGGATCAAGCCCAGAAGTGGCACTTCGCCAAGTGAAGCTGCTCCAGACAAATGCCTTGCAGAAGGAACTGCTCCATTACATCCTCCTGCTCCTCGCCCACCTCTTGCTGTATTGCTGCAGCATCTAAAGCTGCTGAGTCAAATCCCTCAGTCTGTGTAACCGCAGTATCCTGTTCATATTAAGGGACGGTCAGCGTGCTCCCTCTATGCTGCCTGAATCATAGAGTCATGGGTGGCTGCTAATTTGACCCCAAATCCCAGAATTCCTGTAGTTTCTGGTAGGCATCCCACAATGCACTGTGAAAAACAATTCCAGAGGATAAAGCTGAGCAGTGTAGAACTGCACCAAGAGATATCTGCCCAGAATGTTATGTGGTTAATTGGAACGCGCACAGTTAATTCGAAGAAGGAAAGTACCCTAACCCAGCATAACAAAGTGATGTGGGCTCACTTCAGTTAATATAGTTACTTGGCTGCATTTATAGTGAACACACCAATCCAGTGTAACATCCCCATGTACACAAATCCTAAAACCCAGTTTAGGAATGCAGTACGCTCTGTTGCACCATCCTAGACTCAAGTGTTAAAATCCTACATTATAGTATTACTGCTGAGCAATGGATCCAGATAGCTCTTAAAAATGGGGTGGGGACAGAGAAAACCTTTGCACAACCAAGATCTAGGTTGGAGCAGAGGTTGAGGCCGATGCTGAGTTACTGTTTTAAATTACCCAAAAAAGGCAAACTCTGGGTCTCTGGTCTGCTGAAGATGCACAGTCCCCAAAACTCACGGTCAGACGCTGGTACAGAAGCAATTAAGCAAGCCCGACTGCATGCCAGCATCAGACTGCGGAAATACGCTATTAATTACTTTGGGTGAATGGGATGAGATAATATCTAGACACTGCATGCTGAGAAATGTAAACAGATTCCTTAGGAGTGATCTGTGTGGCACATAAAGGAAAAGGATGTTTCAAATTTCCTTGAGCCTGCTTATCTGGTGTTTGTTTCTGAGATATTCAAAGCCTGAGTGGCTTTTACACGTCTTCCTCCTGATCAGAGGAGTTCTGCTCATCCCGTCAAGAGCAAAAACAGTATCTCGTGATTTAGTTGACAAATCACAACACAGATGAAATTTTAAATCTTGAGGAACAAGTGCTTCCATCAAACTGTTTGGCACCAATCCACAGATTGAAATAAAGTCCACGGAAAAAAAATTACTAAAAAAATTCAGATGACAAACGACTGCAGAGAATTCACAATCTGCTCGTGCACAGTCTATGTGCAGATAAAAAGGGCTACATTCAACAGATAAACTACCCACTCAATTCAGAATTCCTTGGTAAGGGCCAGATTGTGGTACCCTCACTCAACAGTGAGAGAGCAGCTGAACAGTATTTCACACCATGAGTAGCCCCACGGAAGTGAATGGAATTCCTTGTGAAGTCTGATACTGCCCACTACGAGTAAGGAGATCATGATTTGGGTTCTATTCGTGTGTTGCTACAGGGATCTATAGTCTTTTTGATACGAAGACCCTACGTTCAGCAACTCTTAACTCTAGCGAGTTTAGAACTAGAAGTTCTATTAAAAACAGAATTTGCTTTACAGTGGCAATTGTAATACGTTTGCATATCTATGTCTATTTAAAAAGACAATACAGATACAATGGCAGGAGGAGGATAGTATTATGGTACTTATCCATATGTTTTAAGATGGCCTTTTGCATTGGGATTTGCATTTGCATGGGCAAACTTTTTGTCATTTGCAGGGAAAATGTAGCAAATGTCCAAATAAAATAATTAGTCATGATCAAGGCTGGCTAACCTTACTGACCCCCCAAGGCCCCATTCTCTACTAAGTAGAATCCTCTAGCCCCATCATCTGGCTGCAGGGCAGAAGCTCTGAGCTCCCCACTACAGTCTGGTAGGTGGAGAATGGGGGACATAGAGGGCTCTGCAAGCCACACTTTAACTGTAAAAAAGCTGCACGTGGCTCAGAAGCCAAAGTTTGGCCACCCCTGGTCATGACTTTTTGTTCAGAAATCTTCTTAATCTGTCTCAACTAGTAGATAATATAACAGAATCTAGACTGTTGTGGCTTCACTGTTCTTCTAGGAAAGTCATGCTTTTTGGAAAAAATACATTTCGGAAAAAAATAATTGTTTCCCCCAACTGGAGATGGTGTTTGGTTCAGAAATATTTTTCAAGTGTGTCAGGTTAGGATCATTCTTAATGCAGAATTGTCATCCTGAAAACTCAGCATTTGCTAAGGGTTGCCACCAGGTTAGTTGTTGAAGATACCCCCCTTTTTTTTATACTATACTTATAATAGGAGATAAATCTTGCCTTGAACCGTGAGAACACACATGCTTATTTTTCCTTGTGTGAGTAGTAGTATCGAAGGCAATACCACTACAAGGCAATTGTTGGTAAATGTAAACTTTTGAAGATCAACCATTTTATGCTCTGTTTTCCAGTAGGAGTTAAAAAAGCATATTTATCAGTAAAAGTCAATGGATAGAAAACGGAACAAGGATTCTATTAGAAGTAACGATGGATTCCAGATAAGCAATACAAATATGGGGTCATTTACTGTAACTTACTCATGTGATTGGGCCACTGAAATCAAAGGAGTGAGTAAGAAATACTTGCATGAGCAAAAATGCAGGATAGCACTCCTGATTTGCTGGAAGTCACGTGGCAGTACATTGCACCTGTGCATTCTTGTGAACTAACAGATACAGTGATTTCACAACATATCTGGACTGAAAATGTCAGCACTGTTTTACTCCATAGGAGGATATGAATCAGTTGCTTAAAAGAAAGACTTTGCTGTTTCTCTTCCCTTTTAAGTTCAGACTAAGCTATTGCTATACAGCACATTTTTCTATGCTCATACTATTTTTTTTCCTGCTTACATTTTAGAAGTTTGTTGGCAAAAGAACAAAGAGTTCAACAGAAAATCGTTCATAGAAAAAACAGTATTTTTCCTTGCCAGTGACTATGAACCACTATGAGTGGGCTCTGGGCCTGATCAAAACTTCCCTAAGCCTCCCAGTGACTTCAGTGGACTCTGTCTCAGGCCCTGCCACACTGGCTGCAGTGACTAGTTCAGAACTGCTGAGATTGTAACAATGAGGACCAAACAACTACATTTATACATGAGACTAAGTTATGAATTATGCATAGATTCAAATTACCATTGAGGTTTGCCTTCCCCCTCCCCATAGATATTTACACTTTATAAATGACTACGCTTTTGGCACTTGGTGCAGAATGAGCAGCGTTACTCAAGTAATTTTTCTGGCACTCCATTTGCAAAATATGCTTAATATTATGTCCCGGTAATGGAACTGCTTCTCTATATCTATATTCTACTTACTGAAATGCACTGAGGTGTAACTAGCTTCATAGCACTATAACTTTACTAGCTCAAGTATTTGGATGTCTTTTTTGGATTTATTAATGCAGCAAGTTTAAAGTTTAACTATTTATGCAGATAAAAATCATGAATGTATTGCTTTCCTAAGTAACCTGGTCCACGTACATTAACATGGAAATGTATCAGAACATGAACATCTATCAGAATTTCTGAACACTATGTTCATGTCTGAAATTGCAACAACTTTTCTCTCAGTTTAAAGAAGTACTCCAGTGAATTTTAAGATAGGGCCCTATCAGTTGATATACATTGCAAACCTGCAACACTACTACTTAAAAAAAGGCTTTTTCTTTGCTTTATGAATATATGGAATATAAAAAACACCAGTATAGTTTATGAATCCCTCCATAACACAGTCTAAATGTCTGAAAGTTATTGCCAGAGGTGGTGATTGTAGCAAGTTCCCTGGCAAGGAACCATGCTAACAAAGTCCACTATGCAAGAAACAGGTCTTCCAGAAATATGGGACACCTTGAAAGTGAAGACATTGGCTCAATAATTGTCAGAGTTTCTATCTGTAAATCACAGTGAAAGAAACGCCAAATGAAGACTATTCACAAAAGAGAAAAAGAAAAAAAGAATAATTCAGGGAATGAAAGGGGAATTTTTTATTTCTTTTTTTTAAACCTAAGTGAATTTAATGCTGCTGAAAGTTCCTGGGCTGACATCAGTGGAAAAGAGTTTTCATTGTGTCCACAGAACAGGCATCAACATTGCAAGCTTTGTCACACTGCCCTACCACTGTGCCTCAGTCCTGATCGGAATGAACACGTGGATCACTTTTCAAGCCTATTCAGTCCTTATGTCTCTTCTGAGACTGCCAACAGAGTTGCCAATTAGTGTCCATGGATGTCTGTCAAACACTAAATTGATATTTTCTATTAGGTCTTTCCCAAAATCTTGTAATGCTATTTTACTCACAGAAAAGATTAATTTTCATCAAATTTAGGTAAACTAGTAAGCCACATGGAAACATATTCAAGGCCTGATTCCACTCCCTTGTACATCATGTAGATATTTATACATAGGCAAAGTGACCCCAACAATGTAAAAGTCTACCATTCTGATTAGGTAGCATTTTGCATCTCTGCAAAGGTGTAACTGGACATTATTTCAGGCACATTTATTGTTGTGGGTTGATACTGAAGGTGGGGTTATTTCTATGGGGATGGAGAAGACTTGTGTGTTTTATAAGAGGTTCAGTTCTGCTGGCTGATTCATTTAGTTTTATAATTGGTGTTATGAGGGCCTTGAGGTCTTGGGTAAGCACCCTTTTTTATTACTGTAGAAAGCCAAATAAATACAAATACACATTTAAGGTGCAAGGGAGTGGAGAATCAGGCCAAATGGAGTTCTATTGTGGCAGAGCTGGTATAAATTGAGTCAGAACCCAGCCCTTTATTTGAGATATTTTGTTTAAGGATGATTTGTGAAGCATGCCATGTGGAGTCTATAACCCTATGCTCCTAATGCGTAATCATTACAGACTGAAATGGAAGGTGTAATATAGAGATGAGTCCAACCCAACACCGAGGATAGAAACTCCAGGGGAGTTCATATCCAGATCCAAATTTTCCGACTCTGGCCCACCCGCAGTAGAAAGGCTAGAATCCTACCATGGAAGTCTATATGGGTAGGCACTTGCATCTCCTTTTTAGCTCTTATGCACTCTTCATCTCACACTGAGTAATGCAGAACCCAATCACAGTAAACAAATCATGGCTATCACAATTAAACGCTTGTTGACCGGGTCAGCACGATACTGGTAGCTATTTACATGTCTTTTGCCAGTATAAATGCACTTTATGATTTTTCCTTCCATATTTAGGGTCAAGCCACCATGATCTACACTTATCTGTACCCCTGCAGGAACGAAGACCCTTCTCTGCACAGATTTTCCCCCCTCTAGCATGGAGGGGGGGGGGAAATCACAGCCACTGCAGACCTCCACTTTTTATCTTCTCTCCATTATTGCTTGCCCTGGTCAGGTTGCCCTTCCAGGGGCGTAGCTACATGTGGGCCTGGGTGGGCCACGGGCCACCCACTCTGAAAGCAGGGCCACCCAATCTGTTACTTCTGCCGCCGATGCTCTGCTGCTTTCAGGCGGTGGCTACTCGAACTTCCTGTTTCCAATCACATGGCCAGAAGCAGGACGTGGCCCAGGCCCACCTGAGTCAATCACAGGCCCTGCCAGAAAATCGTTTCTGGCTATGCCCCTGCTCCCTTTTTCCTAATCTTCTAGATTAGGTTATACGCTTTAATATTCCTGAATTTATTTTAATAATTTGCCCTGACAACTGCTCAAAACATTTTTATAGTTCATATTCTAAGGGCTGCAAAGGTTCCCACAGAGAGGAACTTTGCTTCAGCCTGACCAATCCTCAGGATGGACTGTGTTTTGATGGCCGCTCATCTGCTTCATAGTCAAGTTTCCTATACGGTTTAGTGAGCTAACCATATTCCCTCACCTTTGCCCTTTCTAGGCTCACTGTGAATCCTGACTCCTCTTCCCCTCTACCTCCAGTGAAGGCCTGGAGGCTAGTACTGTTTGGGGGTCAAAACAACAACTCCCAGCTGCCATCACAGGGGAAGTGACAGAGCTGGAGGAGTTCACTGTGCACCTCAAAAGACACTTGTGGAGGTGTCATGGTGGAGTCAGTTGCACCCCTCTACAGCCAGTCTCTCTCTGTCTGGTAGTCAGCCAGAGAGACCCCATCCCTCCTGAAGGAACGTTAAGGAAGAGTCTTTCCACTGCTAATTGCTAGTGACCCCATGGCCACATACGTCAGTCAAGGGAGTGGAGTTATTGACTCTGCTTCTAGAGGAAGGGCACAAAGCTGTTGACAACAGAATAGCTCAGTGGCTGTAGTGTTGTCACTGTCCATACTCAGGGTCTCTGCTTACTTCTCTGCACGTGCACAGTCAGGCTAGGTCAGAGATCTGTGGGTGGGGAACGGAGGCACAAAGAGACTAACGGACAGTTTTTTAAAGGAATTTAGGCCCCTGACCTCACTAATTTCATTGGGAACCAGGTACCTAAATGACTCTAAAAATCTGACCCTAAGTGATGTAGACAAGGTCACACAGGATGTTTGTGGCAGGACAAGGAATTGAATCCAAGTCTCTTAAGTCCCAGTGTGGGTGGCGGGTGAAGCGTCTCCCTGTCCCACCTGTTCTGCCCTCGGGCTGCCCACCCACACTCCACCCCTGCTCTGCCCCAGGCTCTGCCTCCTCTCCCAGTCAGCCCCATCCCCACTGCCAGAGGGACGTGGCAAGGGGCAGGGGTGGAATGTGGAGGAGAGGAGAGATGCAGTGAGTGGCAGGGGATGTGGATGAAGGATTCAGCGAGCGGTGGGGGCTAGGAGGGATATGGCAGGCCAGGAGATCTCACGGGCGTAGGGGGTTGAGGAGAGGAGGGACAAAGGTGGAAAGCCGTGGGGAGCTCCAGAGAGGGAGGGTGGAGTGGAGCAGAGGAGCAGCTGGGCAGCAGGAGGTGGTGGCCGTGGGGACTCAGGGAAAGGACAGAGCAGGGAGAGGAAGAGGTGGGGCCACCAGGGCCCAGGCAGCTGGCGTTAGGTCAGCTGCAGTTGTGCCAGGGGAGACGTAATCTCCTTTGGCCTATTATACCTGCTGACCATGAGATCCAGAACATATCTCGGAAGAAGCAATGCAACAGAAAGGACAGGACATTGTACAAGCAATTTAAAAAAGAAAAGAAAAGCAAAAAGGTAGGGTTGAAAAATAATCTCTGTAAAACAAATAAAAATCCCTAATGATACAAACTATAAAAATAAATCAGTTACCCAGAGTTGTTATTTTTTTAAAATGTACTGTCCATTAGGCTTTCTTACATTCCAAACAGGAACCTTCTGTGTGAGATACAAGACAAATAACTAACATATCCTAAGTGCTCCAGAAAGCGGCCTTTCCTCTGATTCATTTGTGTGCAGGGACAGCTCAAAGTTCTCATTCAGGTTCTAGCTCCTGTGATATTTTTTTCAGGTCACAATGAAATTGTACTAGCATCATTAATAAAGAGAAAACAGACAAAGCACATGAAAAAGCCATAAACTCAGACAGTCTTATTCTCCCCTCACTTACATTAGTGTAAATCATTTTCTTCTTGAAGTCAGCATTTGGTGCTGTAAAACTGGTTTTAATGACCGGAGACAGAGACAGCAGAGATGTGGAAACAACCGATTCTCAACATCACAAAGTTAAGCTCCTATCTTGCAAACATTTTGTTGCATGTTTTGATCTTTGTTACCATGAGTAGTTCCATTGAGTTCAAAAGTTAACAAGATGCATAAGTGTTTGCAGGATTGGAGCTTTAATATGTAGTTGCTCTTGAAAGCAAGTTAACATTTTAATTTTTGCTGTGGGATTGAAAGAAGATGCCAACTGCTGTCTTTTTACTGCCCAGTTTATGAAAGTCAGAAGGCAACTAATGACTGCACCTACCAGTGGGGAAATACTCGCTCATTTTTTTCTTGAAAATTTTGTAGTCGATCTCCAAAAAGACACAGAAGATGACACGATCCATCTGTAAGAAATAAAATTATTCACAGTGAAACTAGAGTAAGAATAAAATGTTAGGAATACTATTTCATAATGACACAGAAATGTTTGAACCAACATTGCTTTGAATGCCAGGTAAGTGGTAAACCTTTGTGTTGTGTGTTTACTGCATGAGCTGTACTGTAATTTACAAAACACCATTTTAACTGCAGTTCACTACTGTGTTCTTTGTTAAATGCCTACTGTTTATGCAAACCACCTGTGAGCCCGGTATAAATGAGCTCTGGCATTCCAGCTGAGTACCTAGATGCAGTGTTTGATGGAAGAGTCAAACGAGGGGAGTCTAGCACGAGTACAATAGAATAAATGGGTAAGCAAAGAGCTCTTTATTCAATCTGTGCCTGACAAACATATTTGCAAAACTGTTCAGCATTTTAGAACGGCTTGAAAAGCTTTTGTGTAGTTTTAATTTAGATGATACTATTTACTCTCTATATAATAGAGCCAGAAATGTAACAAAAATGAAAGCTGTTTACACAACAAGTAGCACAGAGGGCAAATAAAATATTTAATATGCCATATAGTTAGTGAGGCCAAGCAGACAAATAGCACCACACCATATAAAGTGTGCACCGTCTTTTAAAAAGTAAATTGCCTGGGAGATGATTAGATGTGAAAAGATTTCTCTTAAAAAGAGAGAGCAAAAAATAAAGACTGAAAAATTGCAGTAGGCTCAATTCAGCCCTTCCTTATGTTTATACCAGTCGGCATAACCCAGGGCAAACAGAAGAAAGATCACCTCCAAAGGAGATGCAGAAGCAGATGGTACACAACGTATGTTCAGCTGAGAGGCAAAGGTAGGTGTTGCTAGCTAGAAAGAGGATATGGTCAAAGCAATGAGGCTTCAGCATCTATGCTGACTTGTCTCCTGTGGAGACCACGCCACAGTTTAAAGCTGCCCTCCCTTAGTAGAACCCCTAACTAAGATCGTGGTGCACATGCTCCCTGCCTTCCCCTGATGGTGAACGAGCCAGGGGCGCTAAAGCCATTGTGCTGCTCAGTAACAATCAAGAACTATCAGCATGAAAAAAAGCTGCTCCTAATCCTTACTAGAAAATCTTGACCAATCAGAAGAGCAGCTCCTAGGTAGAATTTAAGAGCCAGATCCTGCCCTCAGATGCTCACGCACAGCTATCATATCTTGGCACAAAGAAGTCCATCCTTTCAAACCTCCACATGGAGCAACGTATCTTTACTCTAGGGTGAAAGGGCCAAAACCTGCTGGACAGCGGATATGGCTACTGCTGAGTGAATCTTTGACTCAAAGAGAATCACAGACTTTGTTCAAGTCAAGGGTCTTATGACTCAACAGAAGAAGCACTCAAGCCCCTTTAAAAAAATTAGACTGGAAACAGGGGTGGAGAGCAACCAAGGCACTTGGATGTGTGGAAAGATTAGCTCTGATCAGGCCTAGGTAAATTAGCAGGGGTTCCCTGATGGAAAGCATGGGATTAGGGTACTGGTTTTGCAGGTTGTGATTGCTAGAGGCAAAAGCCAGCAGAAAGCCTGGAGAAACCTGTGAGTGGGACTCTGACAGGAAGGAGAGAGAGAGCGCGAGCGAGAGAGCGCTCCTTGGGCACAGAGTTTGCTGGGGAGGCACAGTGTGGTATTTCTGAGCAAGGAAACTGTCTGCAGTTTGTTTCTATTGTATTCGGAGAAACAGAATTTTGTGCACATCCCTTGTAGATAAACAAGATTACACCAAAGAAATACTTGACTTGCATCAGCCATTCCTTCTAACGGAAACAATCCTGAAGGGACTGAATGTTAGCTAACTGCTCAGGCCAAAGAGGCAACGATACAATGTTTTATAATGGAAGGCCCCAAACCAGCAAATACTTAAATGCTTCGCTTTATCCAGGCGCGTAGTTCCACTGAAGTTAATGGGGCTACTCACAAGAGCAAAGTGAAGTATGTGGCGTTTGAAGGGTCCAGGCATTTTGCTTCATTTCCTCAATTGATATGTATTGGAAAAGTTGATTTCTCCAGTGATCATAGTCTATCTTCACCTTCGGGGCTTATTAGACCAGGTATTCGGAGACTATAGTGCTAGGCTGGATAGACAGCCTAGAGGGGCATCACATCTACAGACACTTAAATCAAGGAATTAATTTTATTCATGCACACAGAAGTCCGTGATGGTCTGTCCGGGCTTGGAAGTGAGGGTGTCTATTTTGTTATACAGTCCACATACATTCCCATTATTTTATATAAAATTGGCTTTATAACATGCTCTTTTTTTCCCCCCTTTGTTTACAGTTGACACCCTTACAATGTGCCATGAGTTTGAAGGATTCTAGTGCTTCAGTTGTAATGCCCTGAAGATAAGGAATCTTTCTGGAAATGGCAGTTTCTTTCAAAGTGGTGGAACTTTTCCAATGTCCTCACTGTACATACTCTATATATAAACCTGTTCAATTTCTTCTGTGTGTGTGAAAAAGTGTCCTGTTTTTAAGTATGCATAAAAATGCTGTGATGACAGCTCAAATCCTGTGTTTATCTGATTGAATGGCATGTGTTGGCAGATAGTAAATCTGAAATTAGACCATATTCTAGCATCCTGCCACTCACTGAATATTTTATCTGACATACCCAGCTAAAATAATTTGAAATTAGCTATGGAAACTAACCCTTGTCCTCACCACTTCCATTCCAACCACAGCAAGTAAAGGCTTAATCCAGCATAAAATCACTTGGCTGATGACTCACAAAAGCTCAGCAGGACTTTTGGGAATTGCATCTGAGGGCGGCTACTCCTTATTCCAAAGGAGAAATCGCCTCTCTGATGGCTGTGGAATGACAACTTGCTTAGACATTTCAGCCTGCCCCTTTACTGAGGGAAGAGAAATAATATTGAGGGACTCCATTTAGCACGCTCAGGGACTCTTCACTGTCTTATTGCAGGTGCTGCTTCTTCCACAGCCGAATGAATACCACTCAATGGAGGAAAAAGTTTAAAGGGGCTGCAACTTGAGGGTATTAAAGTGCATTCTTGATTGACAGCTCTGTTCTGAAGGCTAGTGTCAGAAGCAACCTTCCCCTCGCAGAGCTTGATTAAATTCTGCTTGCTTCACATCTGTGAATGGGTGGATCAAACCACCCCAAAATTAGGCATATTCCATCACAGGAAGCAGGGAGTTAAATTGCACACATCGTCTGCTTAGCAGGCAGCTTTACAGCTCAAGGCTGTGGAATACATTGATTTTTCCCTCTGGAACCTATGCTACTTGACAGCTTCCATTTAAGGATGAGAGGAATACCTGTCTTCTGATTTGGTCAGTTGCACCTGATCCATGATTGCCAGCCTTCTAGGCCCTCTGTGGGTCAGAAGACTGACGCTATTTTACACTGGACTGAACCCGAGTCAGACATTAAGAGCAGGTACTTGATTAGAAGGACACAGTGAACTTGAAAGTCACATTCACTGAAAATGTTTTACTGACTATGGCTCCATGGAACACCTAAGATGCCCAAAACTAGTGAGGAAGAATATTGTATCCTATCTATTTATTTTTGTTTCCAATGTGAATTTGAAAGCACTTTGTGTCTAGGGAGTTTCATCAGCTGGTTGATGGTCACTGTCTCATGTATTTGCAATGATAACTTCTTTCTGATGCGCTGCTCTGAGGGGAGATCACATGCATGTTTCTTCTCCAACCCCTGCAAGAAAGTGTTGAGCAGTAATACAGCTGCTGGTGCTCAGCTTGGTGCTAGCAAAGGGTCTGTGGTTCCCTGGATTCCTACACAGGGCCAGAAAGCCTGGGGCGGAGAGAAGAACCCCTTCTTGCCTCTCCAGGCCCTGCAAGGGTCAGGTAACAACGGGGCCTAGGGTAGACAGAAGGCTTCTTTACTTCCCAAGCTCAGGCGAGGCATTTATTTTAATCATCGCCTCTAGCCACAGCATTATTTGTAGCTGTCACTTGTGGTATGATGTCAATCAACACCAACATTAGTCTAATATTTTCTTTGGGGTATTGCAGAATTATACACATATCCAATACATACATTTTAGTGTATATATTTAGTAATATTTATATTATGGGAGTGCCTTGAGGCTCCAACCAAATCAGGGTCCTCATGTGCACTATACATTTACACACAGTAAGAAATAATCCCTGCAACCAAAGAATTTACAATTTTAATATACGAGAGACACAAAGGCTGAGAGAACAGAAGTATTATCCCCACATTACAGATGAAGACCTGAGATAGAGACACTGAGTGACTACCCATGGTCACAAAGTACTAGCCCATAAAGCCAAGTATGTACCCACTGTCCATACTGTGCCTTCTTCCTGGCTGTTACCTACACTACCTGGATTCAGACCACCCTGGGTAGGTATGACATCTGCACATCATATGACACTCTGTATCCCATGTTCACCACTTTGATATGGTTATGATATACTTTGGACAAAGTATGCCTTGGGGGTTATCATTTGAAAACGCATGATCTACTGAACGTTATTGTGCTGTTGAAATACGTGTAGCAACATTGTTGACGGTTAAGAGCTAGTCTGTGGGCATTTCCTAGAACTACAACTTATTTCAGTAACAATCATACAGTAGAATCTTGAACTCCATCCACAAAGGATAGACCACAGGTGTCAGGAAGCTACTGGCTACTAGAGCAACCATTCACCAGCGGGTGGGAGTTTAAACAAAAGATATGCATGTCATCTCCAAATTCATCTCAAACTTCACATATGCAGATGGCGTGAACAAGAACTGCATAATTCACCTAAAAGATGCTTTGAATCTCACATACAGAGGGGACTGCTTTGTCTATACCACCGTGGGGTGGGATGGTAGTATTCCACAAAGAAAGCAGGAGGCAGATATAAAATAAGAGATGGTGACCTACACGTTACCTCTCTTCCCCCATCTCTATTCACGGCAACAAGATTGTTTGAAGGACAAAGGACTATCATTGAACTGGGGCAGAGTGGTCCTAACTGGAAGGTTGGTGCATCTTCACTCCCTTTGATGGATGATGGGCTTTTAATGAGCTTCCACTGTTTGGGGGGGGGAGGGTGAAGAGGGTTGGATCCTGAGCTGTGCAAGATGCACATTCCTAGGATGCAAAGCTGGAGCTGGGAAACTTGCAGGTAGTTCATGAGGGACTGGGAGAGCATTCCTGTAAGTTTGCTAGGAGTGGCTTTACATGCTAATGGCAGTGTGTACGCAGAGCCTGGGGAGGGTGCTTGTCACTAGCAAAGCAGTGTAAAAGGCACCCTGGGCTCGAAAGATAAAGGGACTCAGTGGTTCTACAGTCCAGATTGTAGCCTGGGGGATGTTGCAGTATGTTAGCATGTGTACAGCTTTTGCTGTGTAGATATACCCTAAGAGATCGTGAGGGTTAACTTCTGCAGTGCTCTGAAGATGTTCAGAAGAGTGCTAGACACAGGAAATACTATGCACATAACCATGTAAAGTTATATGGATATGTAGATGTCAGCCCAACATATCAAACAAAAACTTAATGAAGAAGAGTTGATAGTCAGAAGACACTAGTATTGTTTTATCTAGTGAGTGTTTCCACTTATTATTGCCTTGTGTTTTCATAAAATCATCACTTATAATGAACACACTCATTTCATCTGTAGCTACACTATCAAGCTATTTATTATATGTGGCACTAAGTTATCATAAGTTAAATCTCTACCAGATAACATCTGTTACATGCAATAGAAAAACAATTGTATCTTCCTCAAATATTACCCAATTCTGAATTAAACTAAAAGTAATAAACAAGGAAAATAAAGAAGCTTTCTGTTCTCTTTACCTGTAGTAAATCTTATCAGACAATTCATTTATCTAATCCAACCAGAATCTGTTATTACTAGGAAGTAGTTAATGCCAGAAGTTTGCAGTAACATTCGCAGTTTATCACATATACTGTGGACTTGATTCAAAACCCATTGAAGCCAATCAGCATCTTTCCTTTGACTTCAATGTCTTTATGCCTCCCTCCTTTCTGTGCTCCAAAGGGCAGTTTTTATCCTCCCAAACGCAACGTTTTCAGTTTCCCATCTGGATGTATTAAGACAGAAGTATTGAACTCAGCTTGGTCAGAGGCAAACTTCAAAGGGATTGACACCTATTTTGTCCCTGTAAGTGGAGAATTGCTAACATAGTTTCTATTTTTAAGAAAGGGAGAGAAAAAAAAGTGATCCAATAATTACAGGCCTCTTAGTTTGACCTCAGTATTATGCAAGGACTTGGAAAAAATTTAGAAAGAAAATAGATAAGGACATCAGGGTTAATGGTAAATGGGACAAAATACAATATAGTTTCACAAAAGGCAGATCGTGCCAGACCAATGTGATCTTCTTTGAGAAGATAAGATTTTTTAGACAAAAGGAATGCGGTGGATCTAATTTACCTAGCTTTCAATAAGGCATTTGATATGGTTCCACATGAGGCATTATTAAATTGGAAAAGATGGGGATTAATGTAAGAAAGGTTAATTGAAACTGGGACAGGTGCAGAGAAGGGCTACTAGGATGATCTGAGGAATGGAAAATCCTGCCTTATGAGAGGAGACTCAAAGAGCTTGGCTTGTTTAGCCTAACCAAAAGAAGGCTGAGGGGAGATATGATTGCTCTCTATAAATACATCAGAGGGATAAATACCAGGGAGGGATAAAAGTTATTTAAGTTCAGCACCAATATGGTAATAAGAACAAATGGATATAAACTGGCCATCAGGAAGTTTAGACTTGAAATTAAATGAAGGTTTCTAACCATCAGAGGACTGAAGTTCTGGAACAGCCTTCCAAAAGGAGCAGTGGGGGCAAAAAACCTAGCTGGCTTCAAAACTGAGCTTCATAAATTTATGGAGGGGATGGTATGATAGGACACCCTAATTTGGCAATTAACTGTTCTTTGACTACTAGCAGTAAATATGCCCAGTGGCCTGTGATGGGAGATTAGATCGGGTGGATTATGAGTTACTACAAAAAAATTCTTTCCAGGTGCCTGGCTGATGAATCTTGCCCACATGCTCAGGGTTTAGCTGATCATCATATTTGGGTTGGGAAGGAATTTTCCCCCAGGGCAGATTGGCAGAGGTCCTGGGAGATTTTTGCCTCTCTGCAGCATGGGGAACTGGTAACTTGCTGGTGGATTCTTTGTACCTTGAAGACTTTAAACCATGATTTGAGGACTTCAGTAACTCAATCATAGGTTAGGGGTCTACTACAGGAGTGGGTGGGTGAGGTTCTGTGGCCTGAGTTGTGCAGGAGGTCAGCCTAGATTATCATAATGGCCCCTTGTGATCTTAAACTCTATGAATACTGGGGAATGGTGCTATTTGAAGCTTATCGTCTTCCTTCCTGCCTGTGTGCCAATCTAACCCATGCCTGATTTAACCCCTTAGTAACCATATAACAACCAACAAATACTTCCCTTTCATTGAAGACACTACCCTTCATTAACTATCGTCAGGTATTGGCAGTTATTGGACAGTAGACTGGAAAACAAAGAAAGGTTTTCTTAAAAGAAAGACTTAATGAAATGAGGATGTGTACACTACACTATACTTCAGAACTGACATGTATATTGGCCAAGACTAGAAACATTTACTCAAATTCGTTTTCCAGAACTGATTGGATTAAGGTCTATATCTGAACCACATCCTGGGTTGGTCCTGTGTATGAAACTCTGCCTCCTACCCTATTATTGATTTATACCTATGAGCAGCCAGTATGTGTGTTTCAGTAAGGATGATCTCTTTTCATGTCTTGCTGTCTGTCTGCTCCTGTACTCATGATATCATGGTTATAACCACAGAACTGCTCTTAGACAGAACTTCACTAGAGTGTTGATGGCTAAACACAACGGTTCTGCACCACTTAAGTCCTTAAAATAGGATTTAAATGGTGCATAGGCAACAAGTTGACCCTCAGTTCTGGGGTGAATTTCACTAATGATGAACAGTGTGCAACTTTCCATAACGAAACTCACCTGGATTCAGGTTTCATTATAAGCCTGAAATTCAAGCCCAGGTTTACTAAGGTTCACAAATTTTTCAGGCAAAACTGTACTGAGTTTCAGGCAAACCAGGGACAAGTAAATTTTAGGCAAACACAGGTCAATACCTGGGTCACCCATCAGTTCTCTTACTTTCTGGACAAAGATTTATGCTTTCAGATCAAAACCGTGGTTTTGAGGTTCACCATTTTGAATTCTGGGTGGTTGTTTTTTTTAAGCTGATCCTCAAAGCGAAACTTTGGATAAAAACCCACATACCACCCCTCTTGCAAGCCTGGAACTGCAGAGTTTTGCATTGCTCTAATATGGTATATATTTAGCACTAGCACTTCACTCTAGGAGCAAATAGTTGTAGAAGACTAGCTGTGAGGAAGTAACGTCTTACTTAAGACACAAACACGCACAAAGCAACTTTATTAGTGGTCTGATACTCTAGTTTATGAATTTTATTCTGCCTGGAGTGAAAAGCAATTAAGAGACCAAAGGCAAAAACAGTCACCTGAAGTTTATGATGAGTTAAAAGATTAATGCCAACAACAGCATATAGACAGAATGTCTAAGCTTCACAAGACTCTGTACCACTAACAGGATATGCAGTGGTGATGCACTCAGCCATGAAATCAAGATAAAAGCAAAACATTGTCAAAACAACCCTCAGTGGGTGATCAGTGATTTTGAGAGCAGGAGTCCTTTTACTCAAATCACATGAAGAACAAATTAACCCTCTTATGGGTATTACATACACCATTAGCAATTATTCTGGCATAAATTTGCTTTCCAGTGGGGCACTTTTTACCATCTCAAACACGGGAATGCATTACAATCTGATTAAATGTATCGTGTAATGGTGGCACAGAGTGGTAACATAACTTGACCATTGTCACAAAGAATGCTAACAGCAGAAAAGGACTAGAACCCAGGTCTCCTCATTCCCAGGTCTCTATCTTATTCCTTGGACCAAACTGCATCTGCAATAGTCCATGAGAATCATGTATGAGCGGGAAAATGAAACATAAAGGACTAAATATATAGATATAAAGAGATCCAGTTTCACTTAATACCATCAATGTTTTACCTAGCACATTATTTCAATGCATAATTTAATTGAGCAAATCCATTACAAGTCCCTTTTTAAAATCAGATTGATTGTCTTTAAATCGGAAAGTGTGTTCTTCTTTAGAGAACACACTGCATGTTTTCAAATATTTTTTCCTTCTCACTTACTGTACTCTACATTCAAGTGTATGTAGGGCAGTCTCTTCTGGAGCTTAGCAGTTTTGTGTCGAGGTGTTATTCACTTTATTTTTGTTAATGAATCATTTCTCATTCAACTACAGCAGCTTTCCAAACATTCAAAGGAAGCAATCTGGATTTAAAACAGAAATAGCTAAAAAAAAATATCAGAATTCCTGAGCAATTTGCAAGTTGGCTGCAACAAAACCTTGCTTGTCCTAGTTATCTGTTACTTCAAATGATCACAAGACTGAAACAAACAAGCAGTTATCCCCCCCTCCCAGCACTGTTTACCCTATGATCACTTCCAGTATTTAAACATAATATACAAGGAAGGAACTACTTGCTGCAGTAGTCTTTTTGCAATGCTGCTACTGCAAAAGACATGATGATAACCTGGTACTGCTAACAACGATAGATTATAAACTGATTGGCTGTTAAAACCATTGCATGTCTGCTCTTTTGGTCAATGGTTAAAAGTTATTCAGTAAGTGAAAGGGGAAACAAACCTTTCAGTGTTTAAGGAAACATCTCAGTTTATTTATTCTGATGGCAACTAAAACTCATCAGTAAGGGAGCAAAATAGTACTTTAAAAATGCATTTGTTTTACCAAGATATCCATCAACCTACAGAAATCAGCTTTATTCCACACAAACATGAGGACATAAGCCCCATTAATCGTTTTCAGCTTAATACCCACAGCCCCTTGAAGATGCATGTTTGGAATATCTGACGACGACCTCCATTTTTCACAGTTACCAGTCATAGGGCAGCTGACACAGCCAAGATAATCCTGTATTCAGCGATACTAGGGGAATGAATGGATTTTGATGAATGTAATTTGCTATCTCAATGACAAATGGCAAATGTGAAGAGAGGGTATGCATGCAAATACAACTGTGATAAATAAGGGCTTATGAAAAACAGTACTCAGGAAATATCTGACAGAGCTTTACAGCAGCTCTGCATTTCTCAGAGGATAAATCATCAGCTTAAATTAAGTTATCATTATACCTTCATTGTAAACCTCCATTGAAGTAAGGTGGCACCATGGTGCATACAAAAAACACACACCAAGCAAAATTTTGTAATCAATGAGCTAATTTTTTACCAGTATTCTCATTCTATGACATAAATTATTCAACAGCACAAAGATTGAACATATTGTAGTATAATTGGACCTTCGTTTTCAAAAGTGACTGGTGCTTTTGAGTACCTCAGTTTTTGCATATTCAATAGGACACACCTTAAAGGGGTCTGATAGTCAAGACTACAGAGCAACCACACTCTGATAATCAGGCCCTGTGTTAGACACCCAATAGCTGAAACATCCAAAATCATCAGCCACTTTTGAAAATCTAGACCTTGGTGGTATTAGTATTTTACAAGCTGTTGTAATGTGGAGTAACTGTGCAAAACTGAATGTGATATTCCCTTCCTTCTGCGTATTATCAAAAAGCCAGCCTCACTTGTTAAGAGCAGAGATCTGTATTTATTACCTAGGATCAAAATCAAAGAATGCTTGAGGGTATATAGAAATGTATTTCTGTTCTACCTCTTTGTATGAGCCCGTTTACAGCTGTTGCAAGATCCTGGAATCTATAATGGATACTAGATAAAAAGTCCATTGTCCCATGGCCCATGTTATGCAGGAGGTCAGACAAGAGCATCACAATGTTCCCTTCTGGCCATAAAAATCTATGACTTTGTGAATCTTTTTTCTCAAAATATCTATTTTAATGTCTGACATGTAGAAATATAGATCAAATTTTTGTCAGTTCTCCAGGATGTTCCTTGTGTTACATCTCTTAAAAAACCAAAAGCCTTTCATTACAGCTCCAACCTTGATATGAAATTGTATTATTTTTTATTGGAAAATGGTTCACATGCTATTCAAATTGTTGTTGTGGAAACAGACAGCCTAAAGTAATACAGATAAGAAAATAACTCGATTTGATGTACGCATGATTTGCAGAAAAAGATTCAACAGAACCTAGATGAAGCATGTGTCCTGTTAGGTTTAATCACCTTGCTGATAAGTCATTACAGACAAGAAGTGAAATCGAAGTGGGATTTTTGCCATTGTCTTCAGTGAGTTTTTTGAAGGGTATCGCAAATTCTCATCTCTACACTTCCTGTTTACGCAAAGAGATCATTTAAAAACCCCAGATAAATCAAAGTCCTGTTAAACTTCAGTGCATTTCTATCCACTCTCTTCAAAGTGAAAGATAATTCTTGAATGTTTTCATTGATCTGACTTACAACCTCCTTTCAGAAATCCAGGGCTATGGTGGCACTCCAAAATGGTGCAACTGAAGATATTTAGAGGGGGGGAGGGCATTGGGGTGGAAGGGCTTACATGAGCACACATTATTATTTTAAAATGCAACCTTTATATTTACATATTTAGGACCCCACCCTGCAAAGTTGGTTCATAACTTCAATTATGAGTAGTAGATGAGACTACTTACATGCACAAAATTATAAAACATGCCTAAATCCATGCAGGCTTGGGCCTTAGTAAGGTTTTCAATATATGTAATTTGGTTTTTAAAATCCATTTTAGGCCAAAGAAAACTGACTATCCTTTTCTAAGGATCTCATGTTGAGTTATTGCCTTTATTTTTCATAGCTTATTTAATCATTCTAACCTTCATCCTGCATTTAGCTAGCATTCATATTGAGCCTGATCCACTGACATCAGTGAAAAGACTCCCATTGACTACACTGGGTTTTGGCTCAATGGTACTATGCCCTAATTATCCTTTGAAGAAGACCATGATATACACGTAATAGCTTTTTTTGACTCTGGGTATATCTGGGTACCCAAAAATTCAGTAAGTGGAAAAAAATTACACATTCAGTGATGGAGTTATAATTTACTAGGACACCTAAGTTATGTCACCATCACCCCAGCTGCAACCTTCCATTGTATATTTCATTGCCCTGCTTTGCAGCTCGTCCCTCCTCTTTCACTTAAAATCACCAGTAGAGGTAATACTGATGTGGGAAGTGAATAATTACCGTCATGATAATTTAAAATTGTGAGGGGAAAAAGTACATGCTTGCTATTAATTATGTTAAATACAGAATAAATGCATTGCAGTTACAAAACTATTGCCCAAATATTTTGTTGTTCACTGTTCAGTAGAAATCTATCTTTCTGGAAAACTCTGTACAAGAAAGGGCACTTTATAGCACAACTCACCAGCAGCCACAAAGCCAGTGCCCTCACTACAACCCACACTGAACGCCCCACATGTAAATATTACCTTATCTCCCTCCTTGAAAGAAACTTTATCACCAATTTAGCTGTCGCTTGCAGAATTCATCTCCAGATCGAATTAAACATTGACCTGAGCTTTTAAAGACCATTTCTAAAAGCCAAAAGCTGACTGGCTCAAAATACTAGTCCCTATACATCTCTCATCTGAACGTGGGAGCTAATCTTTGTGCTAAAAAAAAATAAAAATAAAAAGCAGAAGCAGGGGGAATAGGTTGCTAGGAATGATTTTCCACACTACTGAAAGTGACTCCACTACTCCTGGGGTACACAAAACAGCGTTTCTTTCTCAACAAAGGTCAGTACAGGACCCTTTACTTATGTGCCATGTAAACTAAGCCCTATTATTAAAACATTTTGTCTTCCTCTGTCCCACCAGACAGTTCTCCTGTCTTTTTGTACAAGATGGTTTCACATGAAAGTAACTGCATCCAGTATTTGACTAAGGACATTAGTGGGGTTAGAACACAATAATAAGCTTTCACTGTGTTGAGGTGTTATGAAGAGTTATAGTGCTCTACCTGCTATCCCCAACTAGAAGTAGTGCTAGAGGTCCCAACCTCCCCCTTTGGTACCAGCAACCCAATTGCTCTCCACCACTTCTAATCAGCAAGACCCAGCCCTTCTACCACCTCCAGTAACAAGATTGCTTAGGGTCTCGACATAAGATTGTGGTTTATGGACTTGGCCAAACTGTCCCCATGTTAAAGGGTATTAAGCAAGCTTGATATAATTGACAGACATCTTCCACGGAGGATATTGCAACTTTAATATACTTTGTTGTAAAAACTCTGCTAGGATATAAATGTCAACTGTATGCCAACATTTTTCATAAGGATCGGGCGTAGGGGGAGAAGGGAAGAGAACCATCTCTAAGGAATTAGTATAAAGTGAATGTTAACAGATGGTGATAGGAGGACAGCTCTCCAAAAATAGTCAGCAGATGTTCCAGCATTTTCCTGAGTCTTGTTGCCTAACCTTTGGTACCGTCATTGCATAAAATGCATGTTCTAGACCTAATTCTGCTTCTGTAACTGGAATACTAAAGACGGCTGCTACTGATTTCTGCCACACGCAGCAAAGCAGCAGCAGTAGCAAGCAGGCATTGATTTACATTTATTAGAGGGGAAAAGAAAACATCTCATTTGAATCTATGTATATCCTGCTAACATGCCATCTATGTATTCACCATCAAGCTAGAAGATGTCCATATTACAAGGATGATCACATGCAATTGACAGCATTAGCACAATTTATATCAAGTGCTCAAATGCACTCCTGTGTACAAAATTCCCAGAACTATTTATTGTCAAACTGTCAATGCTAAATGCACAAAAATGTAACTTTCATTAATTCCTGAAATAAAGTATGTTTGCACAGCACTTTGAAAATGTAAGAAGCACTTTGAACAGCAAGGACTAACTATTATTTTTACTTGGGTGGATTTACTATATAAACCATAAACAATCACCACCTCTTACGGAGCTGTACTTTGGCACAGAGTCAAATCCTAACCCAGTATGTGACACTTCTGATAAAATACAAACTCTGTCAATGGTCCTATTCTGATTGCAGCTAAAAAGCCTCTTTAATACATTCATTACAATGTTCTTCACAATGTGTATTAAGTAAAATCTACTTCATGGCTTTGAAATGAAATACAGACATTTACAAAAATAAACTTTCTGTCATTCTCCTCATGTGCCTCAGAATGGTTTATCCTTCACCACAGTTAATCCTGACATAAATAGTGTTATAGGTTGTGTGGCTTACTAGCCAGAGCACTGGACTGGAACCCCAGAAAAACATAGTTACTTACCAGTAACTGTTGTTCTTCGAGATGTGTTGCTCAGATCCATTCCACTTAGGTGTGTGCGTGCCCTCGTGCACAGCCCTCGGAGAACTTTTTCCCTAGCAGCCCCTGTAGGGGCCGGCTCCAGCGCCCCCTGGAGTGCCGCCCTCATGCGGCGGTACATAAGGCTCTGCCGGCCCCTCCCCTCCTCAGTCCCTTCTTTCTGCCGACTCCGACAGCGGGTACGGAGGGTGGGTGTGGAATGGATCTGAGCAACACATCTCGAAGAACAACAGTTACTGGTAAGTAACTACGTTTTCTCCTTCGAGTGGTTGCTCAGATGCATTCCACTTAGGTGATTAGCGAGCCATACCTTGGAGGCGGGTAGGAGTCAACGGCGAGCTGCCCTCAGCACGGCCCTGTCAACTCGCGCGTCCTCCCTCGACTGCTGGACGACAGCGTAGTGCGCCGCAAAGGTGTGCACCGAAGACCAGGTGGCAGCCCTGCAGATGTCATCCAGGGGGACCCTCTCTAGGAAGGCCGCCGACGCGGCCTGGGCCCTCGTCGAGTGCGCCGTCACCACTCCGGGAAGCTGGACGCCTGCATGCTCGTAGCAGAGCCGGATGCAGGCGGTGATCCACCTGGCGATGCACTGGGTGGAGACCGGGGAACCCCTCATTCTGTCCGCCACCGCGACGAAGAGCTGCGTGGTCTTTCGGAATGGCCTCGTCCTCTCTAGGTAGAATGCCAGCGCCCTCCTTATGTCGAGGGTGTGCAGTCTCTTCTCGTCCTCGGACCCGTGCGGTTTAGGGAAAAACACGGGGAGGAAAATATCTTGGTTACAATGGAACTGGGAGACTACCTTAGACAGGAACACTGGGTGAGGCCTCAGCTGTACCTTATCCCAGAAGAACACGGTATAGGGGGCTCCGAGGTCAAAGCTCTTAGCTCAGAGACCCTCCTAGCCGAGGTAATGGCCACAAGGAAGGCCACCTTCCAGGACAGGATCAGCAAGGGACAGGTGGCCAAGGGCTCAAAGGGGGGCCCCCGACAGTCTATTGAGGACCAGGTTCAGATCCCACTGAGGCACTAGGTCACGGACCTGCGGGTAGAGCCTCTCGACCCCCCTGAGGAACCTCACCGACATGGGGTGGGAGAACAGGGACCGCCCCCCCATCAGCTGATGGAAAGCCGAGATGGCCGCTAGGTGCACCCTGGGGGAGGCTAACGCTAACCCCTGCAGCCTAAACTGCATCAGGTAATCGAGGACTGCCTGCACGAGGGACATACCAGGGGTTACGCCCCGCGACTCCGCCCAGCAGGTGAATCTCCTCCACTTGGCCCTGTAGGCGATCTGCGTGGAGGGCCTCCTGCTCCCCAGCAGCACGCGTTGGACCTGCTCCGAGCAGGTTCTCTCCTCCTCCGTCAACCAGAGAGCCTCCAGGCTGTCAGGTGCAGGGAGTCCAGGCTGGGATGCAGCAGGCAACCGTGGTCCTGGGAGAGCAGGTCCAGTCTCCTCGGGAGCTCGATCGGCAGGGTGACTGACAGGTCCTGGAGCAGGCTGTACCAGTACTGCCTCGGCCACACTGGGGCAATCAGTATCACATCCGCTCTGTCCCTTTTGATCTTCAAGAGGACCCTGGGCAGGAGCGGGAAGGGGGGGAATGCGTACATGAGGGTCCCCGTCCATTCGATGAGGAACGCGTCGGAAAGGGAGCCCGGCTCGCGACCCCGGAATGAGCAAAAACTCGGGCACTTCGTGTTCCAGGACGATGCAAACAGGTCCAGTCGGGGAACACCCCACTCGCGGAAAATCCTGGCTGCTACCTCCGGATGCAACGACCAGTCGTGTTGGGGTAGAAACGACCTGCTGAGGCGGTCCGCCTCGTCGTTCCTGATCCCCGGGAGGTGAGAGGTGGTTAAACAGAAATCGTACCTCACCGCCAAGTCCCAAAGATGAAGCGCCTCCTGGCACAGAGCCGAGGAGCACGCTCCCCCCTGCTTGTTGATGTAAAACATCGCTGCAGTGTTGTCCATCAGCACCCGTACCATTTTCCCCAATAAAGAGTGGCGAAACACCTTGCATGCCAGTCTGACTGCCCTCAGTTCCTTGACATTGATGTGGAGGGCAGTCTCTCTTTGGGACCAGCATCCCTCTGTGGTCAGACCACCGGTGATGTGAGCTCCCCACCCCAGGTCCGATGCGTCTGTGATCAGAGTGACCGAGGGGGTGAGGGCTCTGAAGGGGACCCCTTACAGCACTGTCACGGGGTCCAGCCACCAGTTCAGTGACCCCAACACCACGGGGGGCACCGTAACCACCCTGTCCAGAGTGTGCCTGCTGGGCACGTATACCTTGGCCAACCAACCCTGGAAGGGCCTGAGCCTGAGGCGGGCCAACCTCACTACATAGGTGCACGAGGCCATGTGGCCCAACAGCTGCAGGCACTGCCTGGCTGTCGTCGTGGGGCACCTCTGAAGCTGCGATATGATCGCTGCCATGGCCTCGAACCTCGAGCGTGGGAGGGAGGCTCTGGCCCGCACCGAGTCTAGGGATACCCCTATGAACTCTATGCACTGTACCGGTGACAGCGTCAACTTCTGCTCGTTGATGAGCAGCCCCAGAGCAAGGCAAGTGGCCTGGACAAAGGAGACCGCCTCGCGCACCTGCGACTTGGTCTTGCCCCTTATCAACCAGTCGTCCAGGTAGGGAAATATCTGGACACCCCTGCACCTCAGGAAGGCGCCACCACCGCCATACATTTGGTAAACACTCTGGGGGAGGAAGACAGGCCAAAGGGCAAGGCCGTAAATTGGTAGTGGGCACCGGCTACCATAAACCTTAGGTACCGCCTGTGGGCGGGAAGGATGGAGACGTGAAAGTACGCATCCTTCAAGTCGAGGGCGGAAAACCAATCCCCTGGGTTCAGGACGGGAATGATGGACGCTAGGGACACCATGTGAAACTTTAGCTTCCTTATGAACCTGTTTAACCTGCACAGGTCCAGTATAGGCCTGAGGCCTCCCTTGGATTTGGGAACGAGGAAGTACCTCGAATAGAACCCCTGCCCCACCTTGAGCGGCGGAACCGCTTCTATGGCTCCCTTGAGCAGGAGGGAGCGAACCTCCTGAAGGAGTAACTGCTCGTGAAAGGGGTCCCTGAAGAGGGATGGGGGGGTAAGTGGGGGGGAGAAGCCACTAGCTGGAGGGCGTAACCCCGGCGCACGGTTCTGAGGACCCAGCGGTCCGATGTGATAACCCGCCACAGGCCAAGGTAGGGCCTTAGACTGTCCCGGAAAGGCGGGGGGGAACCCAGGGAACGGGAGATGGTGCCACGCTCGGGCGCACCGTCAAAAGTTGCGCTTCCCTTTGGAGCCCTGAGAGGGTCCTCTCTGGGAAGAATTGGACGACGCGGTGCGATCGCGCCGTCCAGAGCCCCTGTTCCTATCCCTGCCCCTTGCAGGGCGGAAAGGCCTAGGCGGTGGCCTAGGTTGCTGCCACTGCCGCTGTGGCGGCTGCTGCGGCTGCTGGCAGGCTTGTAACCGAGCCGCCTGAGGGGTGTAGAGACCCAAGGAACACAGCATTGCCTTTGAAGCTTCCCATCCGTCCTCTCCGAGAAGAGGGCGGCTCCATCGAAGGGCAGGTCCTGGATGGAGTGCTGCACCTCCTGGGACAGGTCCGTAGATTGTAACCATGCTGCACACCGCATGGCGACGGCGGAGGCCATCACCCTACTGGCCGTGTCCGCAGCGTCAGAGGCAGTCTGCAGGGCTGCACTGGCCACAGACATTCCTTCCTCCAGGACCGTGGCGAAGTCCGCAGCCTGGTCCTGGGGCAGGGACTCTGCAAAACTTCGCAGCAAGTCCCACAAGTTTAAATTGTACCTACCCAAGAGGGCCTGGTGGTTCGCCACCCTGAATTGGAGCGCCCCCGTGGAGTAGACCTTCCAGCCATAAAGGTCTAGTCTCCTGCCCTCCTTGTTCTTAGGGGAGGCGCTCTGAGCCCCCTGCCTGTCCTTCTGGTTGGCAGCGTCCACAACCAGAGTACCTGGGGCAGGGTGTGTATCCAAGTATTTGTGCCCCTCGGTTGGCACATAATACTTCTTTTCGGCGCACTTAGATGTTGGGGCGACCGAGGAAGGGGTCTGCCAAACGGCCTTAGCCAGGCACAGGACCCTCTCGTGGATGGGGAGGGCTACCCTGGACGGTCCTTGTGTCCCCACACACCTGAAGAGATGATCCACCTCTTTCTCCAGAACCTTGACCTCCAGGCCAAGGTTCGAGGCTACCCGCTTCAGGAGCTCCTGGTGAGCCCTGAAGTCAATAAGAGGGGCCCCCTGGTCCCTGACAGCCGCCTCGTCCGGCGACGATGAATAGGACGGGTGGCGGGGTCCAGTAGAGGGGCCCTTCCCAGGGTCCTCCTCCTCCTCCTCCTCTGAGGAGTGGTCACCCTCCTGCACCGAAGGTATCTGTTGGGGAGATAACTGGGTGACAGAGGCAGGGGCCGACAAGGTTCCCTGCCCCATCTGGGCTGCCCACGGGCCCCAAAATGACCACTGCCAGGGGGCTTGGGGCCAACCCGGGGGCTGCACCAGTGCCGAGGGCAACGCCGGTGCTGGTGTAGGTTCTGGCTGTGGTGCCGGTGGGAGTACCTCCTCCTGGTGCCGGGTCCGGGATCCCATGCCAGGAGATTGGTGCCGGCGATGACACCGGGAAGAGCCGCTCCGGGACCCGCTACCGGACGATCCTGAGGCGCATCGTCGTCTGCGGTGCCGACGGTGGGGCGATGCTGATGACGACGAAGAACGATACCAGGAGAGGGACGACTTGCGATGCCTCTTCCCGGAGACTGGGGAGCGGTGCCGAGAACGCTGTCTCGGTGCCGGGCTGGAGCTGGATGTTGATGAAGAGCAGTGCCATGATCTGGAGCGGTGCCGCAACGCCTCGTCAGACGACAAAGAGGGAGAGGAGATTCCAAGCTTGACTCTCCGGCGTCGAGTGGTGGGCGGCTGATCCTCCGGTGCCGGGGCTGCCCACCTTCGGGGACACCCAGCGCAGGTTTGCCCCGGGACACAGGCCCTGACTCTCTCAGCCAAGAGAGGGCCGGAGGCGTGGGCAAGGCCAACAAGGCTCGAGCCGCTTCAAACACCTCCGGCGTGGAAGGGTCCTGTACAGGGGGTCCCCCACAGGAGTCGGGGGAGGTTCCCTGATTGGTGCCGGTGCTGGCGGCACATCGGAGAGCCGAAGCACCTCCGGGCTCGACTCCGGCCGCTCCTGCGGTGCGGGGGAGCATTGCAAGCGCGGGCGGTGCTGCTTCTTCTTCGGCACCAGAGATGGTCGGTGCTGAGATGCCTGCGGTGCACTCTGCACCAAGGATACACTTGGTGCTGAGGGAGTCCGCAACGGCTCGGGTGCGAGGCTTGAAGGCTTTACAGATACGGCACCGGTCTTTACAGTGCTGCTCCCCCAAGCATTTCAAGCAGCGGTCATGGGGGTCGCTGACAGGAAAAGCCTTCCCGCAGGCAGCACAGGGTTTAAACCCCGGCGAGCCCAGCATAGCCGGGTTGCCTAGAGCCCGAAGGCTCTTCCTATCTAACTTAGATACCTAACTAACTATAAAAACTAACTAAGTTCGGGGCGAACTGCTAACTAACTACTCACATGCAAGGAAAAAGCTTGCGAGGAGCAAGAGTTGTTCCCAACTGGCCGTCACGGGCGGAAAGAAGGAACTGAGGAGGGGAGGGGCTGGCAGCGCCCTATGTACCGCATCATGAGGGCGGCAACCAGGGGGCGCTGAGGCCGGCCCGTACAGGGGCTGCTAGGGAAAAAGTTCTCCGAGGGCCGTTCACGAGGGCGCGCACACACCTAAGTGGAATGCATATGAGCAATCACTTGAAGGAGAACCTCAGTTCTGTTCCTTGCTGGGTGACATCAGACAACTCATTTCCCAGCTCTGTGCCTCAGTTTCCTCATCTATAAAATGTAAAGTGTTTTGAGAACTGCTGCTAAAAAGCACTATTTAAGAGTTACCTTGGTATTACTACTACTATATATTCTTGTTCTACAGCCACCAAGTTTCTCTCTGCTTTCCCCTTCTCTGATCAGCCAACTTGTCTTCTGTTCCTTATGTTTGGATGATAGAGCAAACTGGAGTAAGTATGGATCTTTCTCCTGGTCTGAGAGACCAGAGCAGCTCACACAAGATTGCATTTTCAAAGGACTTCCTTATCTATATCTACAATATTTACGAGTGCATCCATTTGCATAGCACTTGGGGAAAAAAAAATCTACTTGTCCACTTGTGAATGTTGAGTAGGAAACTTGCCCTAGCAAATGTGGGACTAAGATTTTGCAGATTTCGGAATCATTTAATCATCAATTATATTTTTGGCCCTAAGGTAGTTTCATTAGTAACCTTTTAAATGTGAACAAAAGCAAACCAGCACAATGTTTACTTCCGGAGTCTGCACCTATGTAGCCACTGTGTGCTAGAGACAGGAAAATGCATGAAAGTGAGACCTTGAACAAAGTAAGTAAAGATAGTTAAGAGTAGCTCCATCACCCCAAGCAACTGTCTGTGTTGCAGTGCTAGCCACTTCAGTTAACGTCCTTTTAACGCCAGCCATCGGAACTAACTGGCTATCGTGTCTCCCAACATTGTCCTAGGAGGCCATCCATGTGCTCATCACACTTGTGAACTAAGTACAAAGAAACCAAAACCATAACACTTTCATTCCTTAGAGAACAGAAGAATGATGACTTACAGGTGGGTTGAGAGGTCATCTGCAGAGTCTAGGCCTAGTAATTGTAGAGGCTTTGACATTCTGATTGGCTGTGGTATATTCAGTTTGCATGAGAACTCTCCAAATCAGAGAACATTTTAAGCATGGTTAGTATTTGTTGAATTCACCCTACGGAAGAGAGTGTGTTTAATCTGGGTGGGTTTCACCTACATCAGAACATTTAAAGTAAAGGTCTTGTTTAAATGTAGTGAATAAGACCAACATTTTTAATTGATAAAAATATTTTACTGAATAAATAAACTTATTCTTTAACTAACAGAGAAGGAAAATTGAGAGGAAATATCTGACAGGGTGAACAACCAGCTACAAAGCAAAGCACTTGAAAGACAGAAAATGAATTGGAGTTTTTGTAAAGTTATGTTTGAAGTGTCTGACAACAAATGAAAAATTGTACTGTGTTTATAATGCAAGGTTATAAACCACTTTGGGGGAGCTACACTGTGCATCTTACCCACAGGTTAAACGTAGCAAGATCATGAAACGAGCCACGCTACTGGACCGGCGTACAATTCAGCACAGCTGGGAATCTGTACTCGTGAGAGGCCTCCGGCTGGCAAAGCAGGATTGTTGCAGGCATGTTAAGCATGAGGTGAAGTGCTAGAACTGTGTTGAAGGCTTGCTCAGCCCCTGCTCTCAGGCCTGGTCTACACTAGAAAAATCAGGTGTGAAAAATCCACACCCCTGGGCAGCATAGTTAAACTGACATATGTCCCCATGTAGACAGCGCTGTTGACAGAGGAGTTGTTCCATTGACACAGTTATAGCCTCTCGGGAAGGTGGATTGCCTATCTGACAAGAGAATCCCTCCCATCGGCAGTGCCTGCAATGAAGCATTACAGAGGCACAGCTGCATTGTACCATTTTAAGCCTAGACAAACCCATACTCTATATGGCTGTAACTAAAGCACTCAGCATTTCATTGTCATAGAGCAATATCCTGACCTTTAGCTAGAAACAGAAAGGGAGAAAATGCAGGGTTTGGCTCTTGTGGGTAGAACATGATGCCTCATATCCTCAGCTGGCATAAAACAACAAAGCTCAATTGACTTAAATAGAGCAATACCAACTGATACCAGCCAAGGATCTCTTCCCAGAATGTCAGCTCCATGGAGCTGCAGTGCATATTCGGTAATTCTCTGTTAAAAATCCATATGGCACGTTCACTATTCTGCATATATGTTACTAACTGGCATTGGAACCAAATTATTTGGATTTATATAATGCCCACCCGAAGCCCTACAGCGCAAACAGAAATTTAAAATATCATCTCAAGCAAACTTTTTAGATGAACCAATTCAGCCTAAAATAACCCACCCACACCACAAAAGAAACCACCAATCAACCTGTCCTCAATAATTCCCTCCAATCTTCAGTTTTCAATGTCTGAAATACGTGAAAAAACAGATAGACCTAACTGCCAAAATCAGGGTAATTTGAGGCACTTTGTTCCATTAAACACAGACGCATGTACGTAACTTTATTCAGGATATCAATTACTGACTTCAAGTAAAGTTACTCATATGTGTAAGTGTCTGCAAAGTCAGCACCTAAGTGGTTATTTTGACTGACCTAACTTGGTAACAAATATCAATTTTTAATATCCTAGGTGAAAACCAGCACCTTAAACATGTCAAAATCTCTGAAGAACCAAATGAATTTTCTCACATATTTTGTGTATAAAAATATCTGCTCTCAGGCTCTTGCTCCGAGTGATGGCATACCATTAAATTATAACCCTCTAGAAAGTGGATTTATGATAGAAATGACAAATCCTAGAACTCTAACATTGCAGATGCAGCACTACAACAAATCTAAACTTTCAAGGAATGTTATTCTTGTGATTTGAACTGCATCTTGCTGCACAGGGAGATGATACTTTCTGGGAGCAGAAGTATTTTCATTATCTTCTCATTTTGGTACAGAGTGAATAGGGTATCTTCTGTCTAGCTAGGAAACACCTTGTCTAGTAATAAAAAGATCTGGTTGGAATGATGAAGCTCCTATGGGAATAATGCAACTTTCATGTCATAAACTTTGGTCTGTTTCTGGAACTGTGCACACTTTACTCTCAGACACTTCTATTATCAATCCAAGTGCAGAGAGGCGGTGTGGCTTCCAGTGAGGGGGTGTGGGGATGAGGAGGGACTGCCATCCACTCCCTGATGGTCAGAACTGCGAAGGCCATGTCCAAGATGCAGAAGCAGAAAGGCGGGACAGCAATAGGAAGTATAAAGGGGGGGAAGGCCTTCAGTTCACTTGTGGAACTAGACAATAGTCCTGTTGTGCGGTGGCCTGATACCATGTCAGTGCGTTGCAGCTGGAGTCCCGCTGGCCCAGTGGCAGAACATTCCACCACTGTGAGGGCCCTGGGCTGGGACATGGTGGAATAGGCTGAGGCTAGGTCCCCCTGTCCTACACAGAGAGCTAATTCCTTGCTTTGAGTTGCCTACACAGGTGCGACAGTGAGGGGGCATGGCCTGCCTCACAGACTGACAAGGAAGGATGGCCACGCACCCTCACACCGAGGCATTCAAAAATCCTGAGTCTGGCTGACAAACCGTGAGATTTTACAAAAATAAGTTTTGCATTATTTGATTTTCTGATTTCCGCGCCTTCGGTGTGCCCTCAGGGCACATTTTCAAGATTCTCTCTGCAACCATGAGGATAGGTTTTTTTTTTAAAAAAACCTGAGATTCTCAGCTAATCACATTCTTCTGGCAGCTGGTGCTTTAGGAAAAACATCAGATAGATTGAGAGTTTGGCAACACTATATGCTACGCACTGCACTATCCTTCACAACTGAAATAGCAGAAAAGAGATACAGCAATTCTGGGAGACGTCAAATATTCATCTGAAACTGACAAATAAAAACTATTTATTCTCAGATTCTTTCTGGCCACAAGCCATTCCCACTGATCTCGGTGGGCACTCCTGTATTGACTTTAATGGGATTTGGATCAGGCCCTCACTGAGACTTCAGGCACATCTATGGTACTATACACAAAGGGTAAACCATAAAGGTCCAGTTTTTCTCCCAGCAATTTGAGTGAACATCTCCTCATTGCCATGCTGAAAGGGGACGAGTCAATTCTGTAGCACATTCCCCCTCCCCCCATTGACAAACACACAGAAAAGATTCACTTGGTTTCGGGGTGGGGAGGGGGGGGAAGGGATTGCATGGAATGAGGTAGATCAAGGACTCTGTTGGACTGTCTCCCACTCTGATTCAGGATTTCCAAACAGAGATCTGGGCAGGACGCAATGCAGCTCAGAGCGGCATGGTGCCCCTCTGGATTCCCTCTAGCCCTACTATTAAACAGCAGTGAAGCAACTGCACCAATGACCATGAAGCTCTTGTGGCACTCCTGCTGCCAAGTGGAGTGGGCCTAGGAGAGCAGCAGTTACCCCTGTGGGATCGCTCATTCTCAAAATCAGGCCTGCAAAATCTACAGCTTTCATAATCTTTCCCACATCTAGGTGAGAATGCCAGGAAAGCTCTGAGAGGCCCGAACACTTACCAGATCTTTGCTTTTCTGGCAGCCCCTATCCAGAGGATTTTCCTAGAGAACACCAGCGAGCCCATTCATAATAAGTTTACCAAAAAGATGACAACGTCAATAATAGTCTCCACTATGAACACCGTTGACCGTATGTTGCAGGGTTTGCACGTCCATTTTTCTGGCTGTTCCATCAGAAAGTGCCGCATTCAGGCCCCCAGCAATAAATTTCAGTGTAACTCAAAACCAAAAAGCTAGCTTTACAATGAACAGCATAGCCCCAGACAGATTTTAAAGTCTGCTACTAAACAAATTTTGGCAACAAAAAGTAGTTATTAAGAAAAACTTTCATTCACAGGAACCAAAACGTGTTCTCTGGTGAAATGAGAGGAGTCTGTAAATCATTGGGTTTTTGTTTTGTTTTTTTTTTACCCAGTTCTTAAGATTTAGAGCCATATTCTTTCATTTTATTCATGTTATGTTTATTTAAAAGGTTCAATCTGCCTTCAGTCAGAGCAATTTTGAATGCAAAATGGTTTTTATCTTTCTTTTATGTGCTGTTTTTTCATGCAGCCGGGCTAGAGAGGCTCATCAAAAGAAAGCAGGGCAGCCGGAATTTTACCTCACTATTATTGTGATATAGCTGCAGTGGGCAATCTGATCTCATCAAGATACAATTGCAGTGAAGATTTGTAAGTGGATGTCACAGCCTAGCTGAAAGATAATAAAGTGAAATGAACCCAAAAAAGCAATCTTTCCAATGCAAATCACAAAGTTAAGTTGCAGTGATTTGTAAGAAGAAAATAGGGTGGGGGAGAGATGGCATCATCAGAAATATCTGATTAACACTTTCTAAATGACTTTTAACACATTTGGTTAGTGTATAATTAAGGGATTTACAACATTAAAACCTGGAACTTCATGCAGCAAGACACTAAAGAAGATAAGTAACAAGGGAAAGGGTGAATTATACCTCCTCCCACTGCAGTTTGAAATACTGTCTCCTAAGATAAACACTACTGATTGTTTTCAGGCCTTCCTCTATTAGAGGGAGACTACTAAGGTTGGTAAACTGATAATAAAAGACAGCTGAGAAACCCATGCTCATTTTACATAAATCTAAAAAGAGAATGGGCCAGGCCAGATCCTCAGCTGCTGTAAATTGGAGTAGCAGCACTGATGCCTGTTTAGACCACCTTAGGTTCTACCCCATTTTTCCTTCCAGGCTTCAAGCTTTTAAAATGCTCCATCGATAACCAAAAACTATCATTTTAATTTCCTGGTATGCTTCTCATCAGATGTGTAAAATTATTTTTTCTTTAATGTTCAATTAACTTTTAGGGTATTAAATTTAGAAAAGAAACTCTGTAAGTGGTTTACCATACATCCTTTCCAAAGCAAGCACTTTCGAAAGACCAAAATAGTACCAGTGATCAAGCTGTGTGGGGACCTTTGCTTCTCATTTGTCTACATCAGGAATTGCATGATTGGTATTGAATTACATGTGCACGCGCATGTGTGCGTTTTGGAGCTGTGGATCTCTGGGTCATTTTTTAAAGAAACATAGAAACTCAAGGGACAATGCTAAATGCACTAAAATGGATATACACAGAAGACATCATAAACCACTTTCAGGCAGGCACCATGCATTACATACCATAGAAGATGGCCAACATGTCTTCCAAGCAAAACACTAATATTGACTGAACACAAGCCAAAGCATGAATAAAGGTTAGACATACACAATGTTCTCCCCTTCTGCTTCCCATTTAGAAAGACGACTACTCCTAGGCATATTATTTCCAACACACAATTGGCTCTCCTACAAAGAAATAGTTGTGGTCTTTGCTTGACTTTCGCAGCTCAACCCCTCACTGCTTGGAATTCACATCATTTCCTCTGAAATTATTGAGGTTTACCATAATTTGACATTGCTGTTCCTACAGTTAAATTTAGGATGGCCATCACAAGATAGTGTTAAAATAGCATTTCCACTGGTCGCTCTCCTGTTAAAGCCATCGCCTATGGTGATTTTTACAAAAAAAGCATCATTTAGTTTGACAGCAAATTGTTTAAATGAATACAAGGAGACGGGGGGAGAGAAGTGTGTGGGGGGAAAATCACCTCCCTAGAGAAAGGCCAACACAATACAAAGTAATCTCAAAGTTAACCCCGTAAATGACAGTCTCATGAGAATACTGTGCGCATTTTTAACAAAGTAGCTATGAACATATTCAGAACTTGAAAAATGATAACTTCTCTAAAACAAAAGGTGGGAGTTTCAGCAGATGTGACGTGGTTGTCGTCTCAGGAGAGATTTGCTCAGCCGTATCAGTTCCCCCAGAGTGGGAAATCACTAACTCCTTGTGGAATAGAGAACTACTCATTAAGACTGGCAGAATGAGACCTTCTGACTTAACATGCACTCCTGTTTCAATCCAATTCTCACTGACCAACTCCAGAGCCTGGGACAAGCACATTGTTGACTGCTGTAAGCTTAAAAACTAGCAGATGAGCAAATTCCAACAGATTAATGGTACCATAAATCTGAAAATAAAGAACAGTGCAAACTAAGGGTGTAGTGCTTCCTATGGAGAGTAGTCCCATTGAAAATATTATTCCTGGTGGTGCTGCCCATTGGGGGCCCTAAGCAGAAATCCCCCCCCAACACATTTAAAAAAAAGGAAATGGGGGCAGGGGGTGCCTTGAGCTGCTCGGGGCCCAAAGCAATCGCTTGTCTTCTTATGCTAAACACCAGTTCTGCCTGGTAGTATGCGTTTGTAGGATCAGGCCTTAAATCAGTACAGGGAACAATTTATTTTATCTCTATGGCTGATGCAGATACCTATTTGTTGACTCCTATTGCAGTCCTATACCGAAACTGTAGAGAAATAAGTGCAGCATAAAGATCAGTAATGAATTTCAGAGCTGTACTGTTCCCCTGGGGCACTTGCAGGGGTGCTGGAAATAACACTGGTGGAGTTGTCTGAACTCAGTAGGGACTTCTGAGCTGACGGAAACTCCATTTTCCTAGACAAATACCCTATTGTTCTTTAAAAATTCTGAACATGTTTAAGGCTAATTTATTCAAAGAACTCCTACGGCGTCCACATGAGACTGTCATTTACATGGTTTGGACAACTAAGACAGCAAGGGACTATTCGACAGGAGAAAGGGTGCTAGCATCAAGCACTATTTTTGGAAGCATGATTCACTGTGGCATGATGAGGCATTGGACTGATGAAAGGAGAAGCCATGGTGCTATGCTGAGAAAAGAAATCTTGACAATGTTTCTTAAAAACAAAAGGACATGGAATGGAAGAATAGAAGCAAATAGAAATGTATAGGGAAATGCGAAGAGTCTATGGAAGACTAAGAGTGTTAAATCTGAAACAGTTTTTTTAAGCTATTTAAATCAGGTAACAGCTACTGTGAAACCTAAAGCCTACCAAGGTGCTCAAATAGCATGGGAATGAGTGTGGTGTAAACACGTAAATAAATTAGATAAGATAGATAAGACATGGTTGGAAAAAGGTATTTTTCTGCTAAAAGTTTGACTTTTTTGTTGAAGATGAGAAACAAATTTTCTCATCCAAAAACTGCTGAAAGCAAGCAAACAAACAAACAAAAAAAGGCCAAAAAAATAGGTTTTGGGTTTTCCAACCAAAAAAAAAAAAAGTCAAGATAAATCAAACACTTTCCACAAAGAAAAAGATTTATTTAACTGAATCCTCACATTTCTGTCCAAAATGTTTTGATATAAAATTTTCAACCAACCCTAGTAAAGAGAGACACTGGTTATCCTGATGCTTAAATTGCAGATGTCTCTTAGCTGTATTTGATGAATTTTTAGACTGGCAATGTCTGAAAATGGAAGAAATCCAAGCGAGAATTGGGCATGTTCTAATTTAACATTACCGGTAAGTAAATAACTGGTGTACTCTGAGTTTAAAAAAACAAGGCTACGTACTCGGAGCATCTAACTAACAAGTTACTGGTCTATGTAATACTTCATTAGTATGTATAATTTTTGGACACTACACTCACGTTCTATTTTTTCCTACTATTTCCATAAAGATGGGCTAATACCTTGTGGTGCTTATTTTAAATATACACCCTTCATTTTCACTGAAGCATTATTACTGGAAGCCAAGCATTTGAAGCAGCATTAGGAAATGTTACCATGGGTATGACAGTGAGTGGCTTGAAATGGCTGAGAGGAAAGATATAACAAATATTTTATCAAACTGAAGGTTGAAGGCTTGCCTCTCTGATATAGCTATTGTATATTGTACTGCATATTTGTATCATTCGTGTGCATTGGTACTGCATAAAAATATTTACAATCCTTTTTCCTTATTTCTTTTAACCGAGAACATTTAGTGTTTATGTACATGCATACACAAACTAGAGAAAATAGCTTTATTTCCCCATTGTTTAGGATAATACAGCACTAATTTTAAGCATAGAAAAGTTCTTTTCTTGCTACATATAATCCATGTGACTAGTATATCTAGCATAGCAATTTCCTTGTCCTAGTAGAGCTTGACAACAAATTCGAAATGGTTCTTCAGAACATTAGTTTTATTTGTATGATAGGTCTATTTGTAGCACTGTAACATAACAGTCAGTGCAAAATTTCTTCATTCAACTTTGTCTTTTACTTATTTTTTAGTCTCTCTTTAAAAAAAAAACACAAAAAATCCCTCCTAAATCCCTTTGTGTTTATCAAATTTTATCCTTTTTGACTTCCAACCAATATATTGCCATAGTAATCATTTTTCCACTTGAGCTAAATGCTCCATCCATTGAAGTCTTATATTTAATTTGCCAGATCCCCTATCCTATAGCTTTCTTGTATTCATGATTTCTACTTCCAGTGTCTCAAATGGCTGCTCTCAAGCAACTGCTAGGCTCTTTTCTTATTTTTACAGCTTCAACCATTATCCTCTAAAAACTGTAAATTTCCTGATGTTAGTTCTCCAGAGAGACAATGCGTGACCTGAGAACCCCAAACTCATTTCACTGACATTCTAAACCAAATTTGAACACAAGTGCACAGTAATGACAGCATCTTGTCTTAACATGCTTTCTAAGTGCTTTTAATGAAACTAAACCCAAGACTGTTGAGATTTTGTTTAAAACCTTGATGTATAACATATCGACCCTATCTAAACATATGCCCTTTCCCAAATGAAACATTCATGTCACACAACCATGTGAGCTACTTTTATCACTCAAGACACTTTTAAATAGCACATTTGAGCTACAAAAATAAAGCATAAATGTTCATCTTACATTTTTAACTTTCTAATGGTGAGATGATTCATGACTATACGTGACTTGATTTATTGTGATTACAGATAGTTCCAGGTGGAGGGGGAAAAAATTTAAAATAAAATAAACCTTTTCATTTAATCAGATTTTTTAAAATTTAAATTACATTTAATTTTCTCCTGCCGCTGCTCCAAGCCTTCTGGCAACTTCCCCTGCATTTGTTCCCTCCCCCTCCTTCAGGGAAGGCAGGGTTTAAATACCCCTGGCCTGGCCCTTCATTGGGTCCAGGTGCCTTTAATTGCCATGCTGCACTTTCTCTTCTGCCTTCAGGGCAGAGGGTTTTTAACCATTTCGGGCCCTGATACCAGTCGCGGCACACCCTTTTACAGCCATTCAGCCTGACTTTATCACAGCACTAAATTTATTATAATCTATTACAACCGTTTCAATTAAATAAAAAAAAACAATGCTCATCAATACGTTTGCTGCTAAAGTTTTAAAGTCAGGCCACTTAACTGGTGGAAGTCACTGGCTAAGGACTGGAATCAGAACTTGCTGAAGTGCTAAACCAACTTTTGACAGCAGTAAACTCTTCAGCAGGTGCAGAGAAAATATCTTCTTGATTCCAGTTCATTGGCCAGTTCATTCAATGTAAAGAAACCATGTAGGAGCTGAAAAAGTAGATAAACTTGTTTCTTTTTCAAATCTATGAATAAAAGCTCGGACAAGATCTACTAGTTCTAAAATCATGAAAGAAATGGTGACCATAAAAAATTCAGTATAATTCACTAACTGCAGACATTTCTTTTTGTTTAATAAATAAGTTAGTTTTAAATACAAAACATTTTTATAACATTTTCCAATTCACTTTTTTTCTTATTTATCTAACACATTTAAGCTAGTTTTATTTAATAAAAAAAATAAAGTCATAAAATTGTAGGACTGGAAGGGATCTCAAGTGATCTAGTCCAGTCCCATGAACTCATGGCAGGACTATGCCTACCTAGACCATCTCTAACAGATGTTCTCTAACCTGTTCTTTAAAATGTCCAATGACGGAGATTCCACAAACTCCTTAGGCTATTTATTCCAGTGATTAACTACCTAAAAGTTAGGAAGCTTTTCCTAATGTCCAACCTAAATCACCACTGCTGCAATTTAAACCCATTGCTTTTTGTTCTATCCTCAGAGTTTAACAAGAACTATTTACTTCCCTGCTCCTTATAACAATGTTTTATGTACCTGAAAACTTATGTTCTCCCTCAGTCTTCTCATTTCCAGACTAAAGAAACCCAATTTTTTCCATTTTCCCTCATAGGTCATGTTTTCTAGATCTTTAATCATTTTCGTTGCTCTTCTCTGTACTTTCTCCAATTTGTCCGCATCTTTCTTGAAATGTGGCACCCAGAACTGGACACAATATTATAGCTGAGACCTAATCAGCATGGATTTGAGTGGAAGAATTATTTCTTTTGTCTTGCTTACAATGCTCCTGCTAATATATCCCAGAATTATGTTTGCCTTTTTTTTTGGCAACAGTGTTACTGTGTTGACTCATATTTAGCTAGTGATCCACTATAATCCACAGATTCCTTTCTACAGTACTCCTTCCTAGGCAGTCATTTCCCATTTTGCAAATGTGCAGTTGATAGTTCCCTCCTAAGTGGAGTACTTTGCATTTCTCCTTATTGAATTTCATCCTATTTACATCAGACCATTTCTCCAGTTTATCCAAATAATGTTTAATTTTAATCCTCTCCTCCAAAGCCCTTGCAGCCCCTCCCAGCTTGGTATCGTCAGCAATCTTTATAAGCAAACTCTGTAGGCCATTATCTAAATCACTGATGAAGATATTGAACACTACTGGACGCAGGACTAATAGCTGTGGGTCCCCACTTGATATGCCCTTCCAGCTTGACTGTAACCACTGATAATTACTCTCTGGGAATGGTTTTCCAACCGGCTATGACCCAGCTCTGCATTTTAATTTCCACCCAAATAGAGCTTGTCACAAATCCCAAGAAAAAAAGAATTGTCTAGTCAATCAGAAATGCATAATTCACCATTTTCTAATATAATAAAAAATGCAAAATCTAAAAGGTAAAAAATGCAAAACGTGATTAAAATCGATTATTTAAATCAAGGTTCGCTGCTTGCTGATTCAAATCCTGATTAAAACCAGTGATTTAAATTGCTCACCCTGGCTAGTTCCACCTGTGCTGCTTAATAAATTATCTAATTTATAGCAAAGTTCTCTTACAAAGACTTACTATGCCTCCTTAATTTTGCCAGTGATCTAATTTGGTGCTTTTGCATAGGGATGTGCAAATCCTCTAATATGTCTAAAAAGGGAGCCTAAATAACAACCTTTGCCATCACCATCTCTCATGAGGAGGCAGATGGGAACTGTGCAGAGACAATTGCTCTGTTTAGAAGAGGGGAATTATGTGTATGGTGGAGGTGGAAAAGAGTTTTTGAGATTACTGCTGTGCACGATTCATTGGCCATGTATCTGTTGATTTGGGGGTGGGAGAAAAAATGTTAAATGACCTTTACACCTTGCTTTGAATGTCCCTACTGGTGGTGGTAACCTACTGAGGGCAGCTGCATAGTAACCAGGGGAGTGGAGTGGCACTGTCCAACACCAGGGGATTTGTAGAAATAAGGAAAGGATGGACTCCCAAGGCTTGTCAGACCCTGCAATCCTTATTGTGATGAACACAAAGAGATTAAGTGGGAAAAGATTAATTCCCAGGCGTTGGGCAGTAGGTTGCCTGGTGGCACTCTGGCTGTGAAATTCTCTGAGGAACTATTTTGATGTTGGCAGTTGTTGGAAACGTGTTGTTTGATTTTGAACCTATTGATAAATATGTTTTCATATATTTAAATTTCCTCAGAGGCTTACGCAATGGGTACATGTTCTTAGGACCACATACACTTAAATCTTATGGTTGGTTTTGCACCTCCTTCATCACAACATTGCCTGGCACCAACACAGATCATGTTATCTTTTGGTTATTATATTGTTGCCCCCATTAAAAGTACATATTCCCCATGTTATAGGTTTCTAGACCCCTCAAAACATTTAATGCAAAAAAAATCTGTTGATAAGAAGTTAACTATAATTAAAATATGCTGAAATGGGCCGGATATTACAAAGTACTAGAAATAAGACAGCAGGCCTCCCAGCTATTTCATACGTACTCTTCTGCAACAATGGACACATTGCTTTCCAACCGTGGGGCTGGGACTGCCTAAAGAATTCTTAATACTTATGTGTAGGGGGCCCAGAAAATGTTTTAATATCACAGTGGCTCTAAAAACATCCATATCCAAAGGCTGAAAAACAAGAAATATTCCCTATGTTATGAATGCTGCTCCAGTAAAAGCAAACACAAAAACAAAACCCCACTATCACAGGACCAAAGAAGCTGAAAATATCTATTTTTATACATACTCTTTCCAGCAATCTTTAAGCGGAGAAAACTCTTAGTGGCAGTAAAGGACTATTTCTTTTCAAACTCACAACCATCTTGTTGAAATTTGAAAATCCAGCCAATTCAAGCAGTTTGATTTGTTTTGAGGCCTACTTGGAATACTGTAGTAGAACAACTGTCATGTATCAAAAGACTACTGGGCTATTGTTTACAAAGATCAAAGAACAACTTGCCTATGTTCTAAGCTGCCCCTCTCAGAAAGGACAGTAGGATGTGGGGAACAAAGGTGGTTTTAATCTATCTTTCAAACTCTGGGACCCCCAGGGTAACTCAGAGCAGTTTCAGGGGCTACGGTAACTTACAGTGACTTTGAAAGTGACTACTGTGAACATGGACTATTTTGCTGGTACCCAAACATATCAACTCCTGCACCGTAGCACATTCCTGCCAAGGGGATGCAAGGGAGAGTGGGGTAGAGCTGTTACACCAACCTTACACCACTCAGGGACTGTCCTCACCCCCCCATAAAAGAGGGACTTTTCTGATAGAAAAATACAATTGCATTCCAGACCCTTTATGTATGCTCCTTCTGAAGGAGCCAAAATCCAGCCAAGGATCCGAGCTGTGTATTGTTCAATGTGATAGTTTTTCATTGGCCTAAGGCTGTTTATGTCTGTGCACAGTGTAAGTGTGGGATTTTCAAGAGCTTTTAAGAACTCTACGAGCATATGTTCACAACACTTTTAGTGGGACCTGTGCTTCTAAATTGCTTAGGTGCTTTGGAACATTTCACTTTAAGCTCTCAAGGATTTCAGTGGGAGTCGTACACATTCATACAAAGGGCAAATTTTAGCTTATAGATCCAAATTCATTCTTGGCATAAGCAGTACTACTCTGCTATGCCAGGAATTATATTTGCCATGGTATCTAAATTCCCAGCACTTTGATCCAGATCACTAGATGGCATACTGGTGCCTTCAGGCTTACCCAATTTTGCTGGAAATGGCATATAACAAAGCCCAGGTTAGGAAGCTGCAACTAGGTTTTATTGGGCACCAATCAGGATTGAGCTGAGTGTTGGTTCTTCCCTTGAAGTGTTTTTAAAGTGCCACCTTTGCAACCTCACTTGTGAAAAAATACCCATTTACCCAAACATTAGGGAGCAAAAATGCTGTGGGCATGAAGTTTCACCCATTCAATCCAGAACAATAACTTCACTTTTTCTACCAGCTAGCAGCTTTTCACAGGTATTATAACAGTGAATGTTCCAATTTTCAGGCACAATTATGAATTGTCATGAATTTGCCCAATATGTAAATTCACAATTTAAAAAGGAGACCCGTGTAAAATACTTTTGCTCCTGAGAAAAGCAACTATATTACCTGAAAAAAAATTAAGTGACAACAAAACTATAAAATAAAGACAGTTAGAATAAAAACAGTCATCTCTACTCTGTAAATCTTGCAATCTAGAACACAGTCTATGAAAAAGACACAGAAGAAGGGGCAAAAAAGATAAAGCATTCCCTCCCCCTCTTCCCCCCTCCGGAGCCAAAACCAGAGCTGGTCAGGAAATGGGGGAGGGGGGGTAGGGGGAGTGGTGACTGCAGAAAATGTTGTCTTCTGAGTGAAAAACAAAAGCCAAAATATTTCCTCAGGAAACCCAAATAGTTTGATTTAGATCTGTTGCCATGGTGCCTCATGAGAGTTGTAAATCAAGTGCCTCATGTTCTATTCTCCTCTATATGCCAGGCTCGCTGGACAAACCACATCTCCCAAGTTGCACCACGGACTTCCCTCTTGGTGAGGGGAGGTGTTGCATCATGGCAAATGTAACCAGGCTGTGAAGCCTGGGCCACAGAGGCCAATCTCAACATTTGACAACTAATCTACAACTTCCATGAGGACCATAGCAGCATATCCTATTTGAAATATATTGGTTTGGATCTTCAGGCATTTTCAGAGGTTCTTTTTCTTTTTTAATTTATTTTTGTTTTTTTTTTTTTTACCAAAAAACAAAACACAACACCACACGCACACCTGAAAAATTCCATGGAAAGCAAATACTTTTTGTGAAATGTTACATTTAGCCAAAAATCTGTCAAAGCAGAGTTCTGACAGAAAATTTTCAGCCAGCCCTAATCAATGCCTTGTCTACTCAGGGTTTTGATATAAGATTTGTAAGTAGCAACAACAGTACCACTAGCCAGAGCCTGCTTTAGTGCAGAATCTCTAAAGAGACATTTATAGCTGGTTTATTAGTGTGGGACCAGCAAATCCTGGTCATTGTCTGGTAGCAGACATAAAACATTTGTCTCTTTCTGACAGTTGAAGCATGTTGAAAGCTTTGTTATTTATGCTCTCTCTAAACGTCTGTGCTGAGCCTGTGGCCGGGGACTAATATAACATCTACTGAAAAAACAATAGGTGGAGTATGCTGTGTGTTTCACTGAATAGGTGCTATAAAGAGGTATCCAGACATTTAAATTTTACCTCTGAGGATGAAAATATGACCCAGACGGAGAGAGGCAGTGGGGAAGGTCTTGTTAACTAAATGCCAGAGGAATATCTGAACAGATTCCATGAATGCACTGGTAGGTCAAATAATACACACACAAAATAATCTTTAGGACCAGACTTGCCCTTTGCAATGTTCAGATGGACAGGAGCGACTAACCTATACTGCATAACAGCAGACTAAGGCAGCAGGATAAGTCCCATAGAAGAAACATTAACTGTAATACTTAATGTCACTTTTTAAAAGTAGACAGCTGAAATAGTGCTTTTCTTTTTGTAACTTTTTTTTTTTTTTTTAAAGCACAGACCCCTAATTCCTTCAGTATTTTGAGACAGCTGTAGCCTAGCTTTGGAGATGATTGATGGAGGAGTATATATAATTCATAACATATTGTTGTCAAAACATTTATGCCTTACCTAGCAGATGGCAAGATAAATAAACTAAGAACATCAATACATACAAAGAATAGTCGTTCTTTAAATACAAAGTGTGAACCCAAGCTCACAATCCTTGCAAACTCAAATAGTCCAGCTAAACCAAACACAGGACTGGACCCTATAGTAGGATTTTTGGAAAGGCTCGGCACTCACCTAACTCTCTTCCCGTTGAATCACATGGCATTTTATCATTGGCTTTAATAGAAGCAGAAAGGCCAGTCCACCTGCTCTGTTCATTTGGGCACAGTCCGAAGCAAGAGCCGTGAAAAAGATTAATGCAGTCTCAGGATGCATCAGGCAAGGTATTTCCAGTAGAGTCAGGGAAGTGGCTGTATCATCATAAAAGGCACTGGTGAGAGCTCATCAAGAATACTGTGTGCAATTCTGGTCTCCCATGTTTACAGAAGTTGAATTAAACTGGAATAGGTGCAAAGAAGAACTACTAGGATGATCTGAGGAATGGAAAACCTGCTTTATGAGAGAAGACTCAAAGAGCTTGGCTTGTTCAGCCTAACTAAAAGAAGGATGAGGGGAGCTATGATTGCTTTCTATAAGTACATCAAAGGGATAAATATCAGGGAGGGAGTTAGGCGCTAATGTGGATATAAGAATAAATGGATATAAACTGGTCATTAACAGGTTTTGGCTTGAAATTGGATGAAGGTTTCCAACCATCAGAGGAGTGAAGTTCTGGAGCAGCCTTCCAAGGGCAGCAGTGGGGCAAAAGCTAACTAGATTCAATACTGAATTTGATAAGATTATGGAGGGGATGGTATGAGGAGATTGCCTACAATGGCATGTAGCTGATCTGTAACTGTTGGCAACAAATATCTTCAACGGTCGCTGTTGAGACAGTAGATGGGGAGGGCACTGAGTTACTACAAAGAATTCTTTCCCAGGTATCTTCCTCATGGGTCTTTCCCACATGCTTAGGGTCTAACTAATCATCGTATTTTGGATCAGGAAGGGATTTTTCTCCAGGTCAGACTGGCAGAGACCCTGGGGGGAGGGGTTTCACCTTCCTGCAACATGGGGCATGCGTCAATTGCAGTTGTAAACTAGAATAAATGGTAGATTGTCTGTAACCTGAAGTCTTTAAATCATTATTTGAGTATGTCAGTGACTCAGCCAGAAGTTATGGGTCTATTACTGATGTGGGTGGATGAGGTTCTGTGGCCTGCAACATACAGGAAGTCAGACTAGATGATCATAATAGTCCCTTCTGACCTTATAGTCTATGACTCTAAGGCCTGGTCTACAGTGACAATGGAGGTCAACGTAATGCTGCTTACTTCAACCCCCTGAAGTATGCGTCTCCACTGGCATGTCAGTTCCGCCGACCTAAGTAGCAATAAAATGTGATTTAATAAAACCACCTCTGCAAGTGGCGTAGCGTTGGTCAAATTGTATGGGTCAAATCAGTATCAGTATAGGCAGAACGCAATGTAAACTGACATAATTGGCCTCCGGGAGGTATCCCATAATGCTCTGTTGTGACCACTCTGGACATTCACACTCCGCTGCATCATGACCACATAAACAAGAAATAGCTCCTCCCCTCAAAACCCAGGAAATTTTGAATTCCCATTTCCTCTTTGGTCAGCATGGAGAGAGCTTTGTAGCTTTACTGCACATGGTGTCTGCATGCCTCAAATGCACTCCAGCATGAAGTCAACCTGAGGTCTTGGATTTCATCAGCCTGTAGGGCAAAGAGTATGTTCTGACTCAGCTCCGAGCCAGCAAAAGAAATTTAGATATATACGAGAAGATATCGCGTGGTATGGTGGAGAAGGGCCACAACAGGGACGCACAGCCGTGCTGTGTTAAAATCAAATTGCTGAGGCAGGCATATCAGAAAACTAGGGAAGCAAACAGTCATTCTGGCTCATCACCAAAGACATGCCACTTTTATGAGGAACTGCATGTAATTCTCGGTGGTGACCTCACCACTGTGTCACCACGCAGGATCGATACCGCTGGAGAATTCCAGTCCAGGATGAATGAGGAGGAGGAAGAGAACAAGGGGCAGGAGAGCGGGGACAATGAGGAGGAGGAAGAGAACAAGGGGCAGGAGAGCGGGGTATCCGTTCTTCCTGAGAGCCAGGACCTGTTTGTTACCCCAGAGCAGCCCAGCTGGACACAGGACATCAGTACTGACCGAGATGCTGGGGAAGGCACATCTGGTAAGTGTGTATAGCAACTCTCATTTCTGTGGTTATGTCCCCAGTCCAGATTCTTATATTTAGGGAACAAAGAGTGTGTTTTTGATGGGATGAGCTTCCTGGGTGTTGGTACACTTCAGCAGAGGGTTACCCCCAGAACAGATTATTTATGTGCACAGGGACACTCTGAGAATTCTCTGTGGATATCTTGAGAAAACTCTCATGTAGGTACTCTGCAATCCTTTCCAGAAGGTTTCTGGGGAAGGCAGCTTTATTTCTTTCACCACAGTAGGAAACGTTACCCCGAAACTCTGCTATTAAATGAGAAGGCATCATCATGGAACACAGCATAGCAGCATAAGGGCCAGCCCTCTACCCCAATGCTTGCAGCAAATCTTCCCTTTCCACATGCGTTATCCTCAGGAGACTAATATCACACATGGTCACTTAGGGAAGATGGTGCAAATTTACAGTACTCTGGTGATCCACAAGGGCCTGAAACACCATTGAGAAGTATCCCTTTGGTCTATGTACTCTGTGGCAAGGTGGTCTGGTGGTAAGATAGGGATATGCATGCCATCTATCGCCTCCCCACAGTTTGGGAACCCCATTGCAGCAAACCCATCCACTATGTCCTGCATGTTTCCCAAAGTCACTACCCTTCGTAGCAGACGTCTATTAGTGGCCCTATACACTTGCATTACAGCAGCTCCCATGGTGGATTTACCAACTCTGAATTGATTCCCAACTGACTGGTAGCAGTCTGGGGTTGCCAGCGTCGACAGAGCGATGGCACTCGCTCGCTTCTCCACTGTCAGAGCTGGTCTCAAGCGAGTATTCATGTGCTTAAGGGCTGGAGACAGTTCTGCACAAAGTTCAAGGAAATTGGCCTTTTGCATACAAGAGTTCTGTAGCCATTGCTCATCATCCCACACCTTTATAATGATGCGATCCCACTGTGCTTGTTTCTCGGAACCAGAACTGGCATTTCACCGAAGGTAGATGGTTTATGGCAGCCTGCAGCAAATGGGAATTGTTTTGCTCTACGGCTTGTAGCAGGGCAGCCTCAGTAACATCACAATTTTTCAGTGTGGCTTCATCCTTGAGAATATTGTAGGATAAGTCGAGGTTTTTGTGACACTCACAATGATAGTGCAAAGCTAAGCGGGCTCCATGCGTCTCTGGCAATGGCGTGAGCATGGCAGAGAAAACCGGCACCCAAAAGCATTTGCCATTTGTTTGAGACAAGAAGGGAGGGGGAGGGAGCACGCTGCATCACGGGAGGACATGGGAGGACAACTTTCCCAAAAGCCTCTGCATCTAGTTGCACTGTGGGATAGCTACGCACGGTGTACTGCTTTGATTGTTGACCAAAGCGCAGATAGTGGAGACACAAGACCCCAATGCAACGACAGTGATGTGATCACACTCCTACGACTTCTAAAATTTGGTGGGTGAAAGTCAATTTAAAATAAATCGTCTTCACTCTGCAGTGCAGACATACCTTAAGAGTCAGTACAGAACTACACCACACCAAAAGAAACATTGACATATTCTGCCCCTGAAATTTCCCAGGGGCAGAAGCTGCTTACCTGCCACATGTCTACCCATCTGTGTTGGGCAGTATGTGCAAGGAGAAGAAAGGGTGGCACAGACATGGCCCCACATCTTCTCTGCCCACTTTAGGACACCACAAACCTGCAATTGTGGTTCACGTTTGGCCTGGCCCGTATGCAGGCCATGTGAACTGGAGGAAGGCTTTGTAAGCCCTCTCTTTCTGAGTGCCTGGCAGCATGTGGAGACAGCAGAATCTGGCCCAGCACAGATAGAGCTGTGTGGGATGGGAATGTAAACTCAGAAATGTCGGAAAAGTTTAAAGTGGGAAAATACAATCAGAAAAGTCTCTACCTTTAACTTAACACTTTTTAAAAAGAAGGAATCATCTGAACACTTTTTAAAAAGAAGGAATCATTCCTGCATATAAGGGCAAAAAGCAGCTTCAGCTACCGACTTCATTCTTTTTTGCACTCTCATAACTTACAGCTCAAACAAACTGCTCTCAGTTCTAACATTTGTTTCTGGTTTCAGACTAGTAGAAATCTAATTTCCTTCTCCCCAAGAGCAAATGTCAGCACAAGCGGGATCTGAAATTTGTTGCTTGACACCTGCAGCAAAAAGCTAAATTGAGAGTAATATTTCAAAGAGGTACTTGGAAGGTATGCACTTAAATTTGGTTAACACACACGCACTCTTGCATATGTTCCTCCTGCACACAGACCCTAAAATTTATCCCCAATGATTGTGATTGACATAGGCAAAGGAAAGAAAACTCTTAGAACTCTCCTGATTGGAAACATGCAAACTGAATTCAAGTGGTCTTGCAATTTTTTAAGTCTCTCTTCAGAAATTGTTATGATTTTACAGATGTTTAAAATAAGTTGGGAAAGGCTCTAACTTTAGAGCAATTTGATATGATGAAAATTTTCCATTAAGAAAATAGTCACATTCATTAGATTTCAGATTAAAATCCAAAGAGCCAAATTCTGGATAATTTGGGGAAAGTGACAAAAGCCTTCATTACTTCTGCATCCTCGGAATGGTTTCATAGATAATACCTTCTTGCTAGTGTAACAGACAGACACACTTTGCCTGAAACCCAGCTTCCTTGTGCATTCTAAGGGTGGGAATAATTTGCATATGGTCTGTGATTACGAAGAGCAGTTGGTTGATCCAAGTGGACACAGATGCATATGTGCATAGATATATGCAGTCTATGTCCTCTTCTCATGTTTGCATGGGACACTGTGCCCCTCTTTTATATAAATTGTGGAGCAACTCCTCTGTGACAGGGTATGCCTACACTGACGGCCGCTGTCAGATCGTCCGGATCGATTGAGAGGAAGTGAAGATCTGCTTAATCAATCCCAAAGTCAATCTATTAAAACCACCTCCAAAAAAAGCATAGCGCTGCATTGACAGATACGCATTTCCTGTCAGCACAGCACAGTGGAGATGGCACACAAAACGAAAGTTACGAAGTCGACAGGAGTAATGCAAGTTACTCTGAATAGCTTACGTAACTCCCATCACCTCCCACCAAATTTCGCCGGCAATACAGACCAGGCCACACTCTGTAGCAGGACAAATTGGGTAGCTAGCATCAGCTATGAGCTCCTGCTGTTGCCCAGAGGTTTTCTAGCAGCGTATGACATGTTCTGCCACACAGAACTTGGTCCAAAGTTTGCTTTTGGAATGTAAAGGCTCACTATAGCTGCAAAGGTATAAAATGGAAAAATGGTTTACCCTGAGAACTTCCCCAGCACACGGGAATCTCCAAGTGGGGTAAAGATAGCGTGGCAGCTGTATTCTACTATCACATCAAAGCCCTTGGTAAAGAGGATGGCCAAGAAAAGGTTCCTCGCGGGAGTGCTACAGTGGTCTACCATTTCTGGCTACCAGAAGAGCCCCTTCAGCTGTTGAGCTACTAGGTGTGGGCTTGAACAGCCTTGAGACTACTCTTACTTATGCTGCAAACCACATTTTCCTAGAAGTGAAAACAGTGGCATCAAGGTATCTTTGTTTCCATGTGCTCATAGTTGGGCTCTGCGTCGTAGTTTGGCCATAGATGAGAATGAGGTCCCCAAATTTTGTAAGAGTGCTAAGAGAGTACTAAGATCTTACAGTAAGTCCCGTGAATTGCTATTCTGAAAATTTGCCATTTAAATTAATCTAAACATTTTCTTATTTTCCTTCCTTAAAACAAGCAGCTTTCCAGTATGCATACTTATCTATTATTACACATACTTATTCTGCTGCAACACAATGACTGGACCCTGCCAGGTGTGGGTTACTTTCACTTTAGTGTGAACCAGCCTCAACTCCCGCTGACTTAAGATACAGAAAGCTCATTAACCTCTCGGCAGGACTCATGCCATCCAGTGGAAGAGGGCAGCAGTACACACACACCTAAACAAAATATCATGATGATCTGATTAGTAACTGTTGAGAAGAGCAAAAAGCATTATGTAATGCATATTGCTATTCCAGTTAGACCCAACCTTGAAATTCTCACTCAGTCGAAATTCCTAATGAAGTCAAACCAAGTTTCATCTGGCAAAGACTTGAGCAACAGACTCGTTAATAATAAATAAAAATAATATTTTGCACTACAGTAACTTCTGTGTGAGGATCTCAAAACTCATGATAAGGATTGATTAACACTGGTGTGACGTACCCAACTGTTGTTATTCCATTTTACAGACGGCCAAACTGAGTCACAGAGATGTACATGGGGATAGAGTTAGGAGTAGAAACCAGATATCCTAATTCCTTGACTTGTGCTACAAACAGAGCAACAGGGATGTTCCTATCGCAATAAAATACTTGGGCCACATCCTGTTTTTTAAAATAAGAATGAGACAAATCCTAAACTGGTGTAAACTGACATTGCTCTATTAAAGTCAAATGACCTGAGGATCTGGTCCATTATAATTCAATTTAAATAATACTGAAAATATTAATATTTGGATATGTTAAACATTATTAAGAATTATACTAATGTCTTGGGGAGCTCTTTTTAATCTTGAAATCAAGCATCAGCTTAGGCATTCATGTGCAGTTTGCTATTATTTTCAGTTACTGTCCTCTAATGCTTTTAAAGAACCGATAATTACTGTAAGTAAGGGGCAAATTGTACGTATGGAATAGTACAAACATTTTACAAGTTATTTAAATAAGAGAAATGTTTGCCTATAGCTATCCACCCAAAGGGACAGTTCTACTATTTTTAGTTCAAATTCTTTCAAAAGTCAGACTGTTCTCTCCTTGTTAGTAGTGACAAACACAGTTTACTGCACTTATTATTCTTTTAGCAGCTCATTAGTACTGGAATACATTAGTATTATAGGCTCTAAAGGTCATATAGCAGCAATGTTTTTTAATTAAAAAATCTAAAACCTGAAATCTCCAGAAGGATTGTGACTACTGTGAATAGACTGCTACAAACTATTTCCATCCCAGAAACAATGTTCCTGTCGTGTTATGTTGTTAGGATTTAACTGACTCTTTGATTCTGAACTACAATTTTCATCCTCCTGTTTTTCAGATCCCATTTCTGATGCCAATCTTTTACACCAGCAGGAAGGATAGTTTTGTTTTCAAAAGGCACTAGCCTGGAACCAGAATATTTGAGTTCAGTTCCCTGCTCTATGATTTGTGTGTGGCTTTGCGGAAGTCATTTTACCTCTCTCTTCCTCAGTTCTCTACAAAAATGGTGGGGAGGGGAAGGAATAAATATACTTCTCCAACTCACAGAAATGTTATGAAGCTAACCCTAAGAATACTTAGGAGATGATCAGATACAACAGTGATGATAGACACAAAAATACTTAGTATCCTTTTTAAATGTTTTTAAAACATCCCATGGAATTTTATCCCATGAATGGAATACCCTATAAACTTCTGTAGGAAGTTTTAAAAAAAAACTGTATGGAAATATCATTTTCTGCTAGCTGTTATAGAATTTTTCCATAAAGGAAGCACTTTTCATATATGGGCAAATCTCCATTGCATCCAATTGATTTTAATGCATATTATTTTTAAAGAAATTTGACACGCACAACATGGTTACAAAATGATGTGGAATCAAAATCACTGGCAGTCCTCAAGCCTAGTGTAACAAAGCCCCAGCTGAAGACGAGTCAGGCATAATAGTGTATATCTGAAACCAGCAAATAAAGGGCCCTGTTGCTCACCCTGCAGATTTACATGTATGTAGACTACATGATGCCTGCATGGCATCGTTCCACATGGATCTGTGGTAGGGACTGTGTTGACCATGTTAGAATTAACTACTTAGTTGTTTTCCTCCTCCACTCTGTACAATACTTTCAGGAGAATTCCAGGGGCAAAGAATAACAGGGCTTGCAAGAGCCATGTTCCCATGTACTTGGGGAAAGTAGAGGAGTGGGATGGATATGGAGGAAAAGAGCTTCCACAACTATCCAGTCTCAAGAGTTCCGTGGGTTTGGGGACCAAAAGGAACATTTCCACAAAAAAACTTGAGTGAGTTTCGTGTGCCATATTTGTGAGTAGCCTTAAGCCCACACAAGGGATGAAAGGTTCAAAGCCAGGAGATGACTTACTGTCAAGTCTCTTCTAGCCCTACAATGCTATGATTTGGTAAGAAAATGTATTTCTTGGATGAGATTTTACATGCCAAGTTTTACTTCACAAGCAATTTTTATAGTAGAATCACAAATTTCTAAAACTAGTGTTATTACAGAAACACTGACTGACTTAACTATAAGGATTCTAGTGGACAAAACTTATACCCTCTAGAAGCCCCTCACAGAAGCTTCTAACTGGATATGAACCCATGCTTGGCTAGCATTGATGCCATCAACATTTTCCACTTTGGAAGAATTCTATTCCTTCCCTGCCCCCCACCTAAAAATAAAAATCATGTCACCAGAGCTCAGCTCCTATGTTCACGGGCAAGGCAGGTTAAAGGTCTTCTGATATTTTTTAAAGAAAAAAAATATATTCAGAAGAGACGGTGACTCCATTTTTAAATGCAAAACTAGTGTTACATATTTAAAATGGCAAAATGTCACTATCAAACTGGAAAACACAAACATACCAACGGTGCTATTTTCATGAAAAGGCACTATTAGTTGCTCTATCATATTCACTGACTAAAATTTAAAAAAACATTTATGCACATTTACATTATAAAGGGGTGTGTGTGTGTGTGTGTGTGTGTGTATAAAGAAAAACACGGGCCCATACCTCAGCTGGTGTATATCAATCTCATGCTATTGATTTCCATGGAGTTATGTCAATTTACAAAAATTGAGCAGTTTGTACACACACACTCACACAGTATATCGATATGCTTTTGTTCCCAGTACTATACATAATCAATACTACCTGTATATACATTATTAAGTACAGTATATGTTTTCTATTCTTATCTCGAACATTCCCTTTAACTTCACAGGAAAGAATTTACTGTTCTCAAATTCAACCAGGCTCAGAGACAAGTTTCAAGATGTGTAGTTAGAGATATTTTACAAGGCACATTTGTTGAGCATTGTTAATATTCTATAAACTCTTTAATCATGTTGTTACTAAATAAAACACTGAAGCAACCATTCGAAAATTAAACAGATTTATGAGGCAATTGTGAATATATTTATATGGGACGTTATCGCCTCACTGCTATAAACTATTATCACTCCCACAGATTCTGATTCAGCACTTTGCTTGCAGGTATAAAAATTAATGCAAATAGGAAAGAACATTGGTTTGTTCATCTTCCATAAAATCATTAAGGAAAGTTATGTTTAATTAATTTATACACAAACACATAAATATACTTATATTACATACACAGGTATGATATATGCTGATATCTCTGCAGTGATATCAATAAATCAAGAGGGAAAACTTCTCTCTCCAAAACTAGTTTAATTAATGAGGAAGGGCCTCTTGTAGCTAAGCCAAACAGATTGTAATAGAAGTGCACTAGAAAACATGCCTATTTATACACTTCTTATTTCTTAAATAAAGAGAAAATCTTCTGCCCCGTGCTCAGTCTGAATGTGGCTGGCTGGTAGGAATTCCCTAAGAGGCAAAGGAGGAAGAATGTTCCTCACAAGGTTGCAGAGCAGAATCTGAGATGTTTCATAGCTGCTACTTTTGCTTAATGGCTGGAGGTTAACAGCCCTAGTCTGTAGAATGGGTGCAGCAACAGATCCTTTCCCTGTCCCTGTGAATAACAGTATATAGGAAGCAGAGGTACACACCTCCTCTTTTCCACTGTACAGAAGAACCACATTTGTTGAGAGAGAAGACTTTGCATTCAAATGTGCTGTGAAGTTAAGGATTGTGGATTCACACATCAAGAGAGTACGAGGGGGAAAAGAAATAAAGATGGATCAATGGGAACATGGGAAGCAAGAAGAAAATAAAAGGGGATAAGTGAAGAGAAAGAATGAATAAGAAGCTTAAGGGGAAATATTATTTAATGCATAAGTTAAAACAGATATTCAGTATAGAGGTACACACTGGGTTTGACCTAGCCTTGATTTACAGCAGTTTCTGCCAATGTTAATACAGGGCAGTGGCAGAAAGTGTGTCTGAAACAGGGTTGCAGTAATGGTCTCATATCCCCTCCACTCCATCAGCATGTGCAACTCCGAAGTAGGAGATGCTGACAAGAGAGAGGGTATCATCAGTGGAATAAGTAATTAGGGTATCTCCCAGGTAGCCAATGCTGACAGAGTTCCTATGAAGCACTGCCCATAAGCTAGAGTTTCTAGATAGATGGCAAAGTCAAGCATGCTAAGTACAGCGCATAGTGCCCCTTTGGATACTGAGAAATGTAAGAGTCCAAGAAGTCCTATTCTTGTCAGGTATAAAAGAAGAGGTATCTAAGTGTGAAATCTGCAATAAATACAGGAGTATGGGCAATCCACTGAAACTACGTAAAGTGTGGGCGTACCAAGGATTTCTAAAGAGGCAACCTGATATTTTCTGTCTTATTATCTGTCCCTTTCCTAATGATTCTCAACAGTGTTAGCTTTTTTGACTTCCGCTGCAAATTGAGTGGATGTTTTCCGATAACTATCCACAAAGACTCCAAGCTCCCTTTCTTGAGTGGTAACAGCTAATTTAGACGCCATCATTTGATAGGTATAGTTCGTAATTTGTAATCTGGAGGAGGGCTGCCCTTAGGCCCACCTCTATCCAAGCCTTTAAGATGGTCCCAGTGTGATCCCACTGTCCTCCTATTGTATAAGGGTTGAAGGTATGGGGAAAGGAGTTGACTCCTTTCTGTACGAGACATTAAAACCCTCAATCCTATTTCTCACTTTCTTTAGGGGATGCCGTCCCCTAATCCTGCATTCAGTACTGATTTAGCTGGGAATAAGAGCCAAACCTTATTGACAAAGTAGCTGCATTGGGAACCTGGCAAGTTGCAAAAACATGAACATACTATCTTTTAATATACCCTCCAAGTTCCAGGGCTATTGAGAGGATGGCCAAAAAACCAACCACATAAATGAACCCACAATACCCTAGAACCCACACCATTCAGGCCACTCTGACAATAGGGGAAACATTCTTTCTCACCTCCACAAAAAGCAACTATCATGATGCTCACTACAAGGCTGGAAAACCTACCGAATCCCAAGGGAGAAAGAGGAGTTGCTTTTTCTCCCCAGCACAGAAAGGCATCCTCGGCAGAAGAAAAAGTATATAAGCCCTTTCCTCAGATGTGTAGGAGCAATGGACTTCTGCTGCACTCTTCAATCCTACCAGTCAGCCAAGAAGCCCCTCAGTCATCTCCCCAAGACCACGAGGAGGCTAAATCTAAAAAAGGAGGAGGCAACCCTTAAAGAAGCCAAGGTTTTCTTTCTCCTGCTGACCCAGACAAAGCCTCCCCACCTCTGAGACTGTGACAGATGGGGGAGGAAGGGAAGTCATATGGTGAAATGTCATGTTGGTGGTAGGACTGATGGGCCTGCATAAGTACAGGAGCAGTAGCATTTCTTCAGTTCCACTCACAAGCCCTTTTCCCACACTGGCCTATTTGGGTCTAGCACGGAGCCCACTTCCACAGCTCACAAAGGTGTGGAGAAGTCCCTGTGTGACTGCTTGACCTGTGCCTCCCCAGGAGTTCTTCTAAGGCAATGTTTTTCAACCTTTCTGATCCCAGGACCAGCTTGCTGCCTTTCTAAACTGTGTGTCAGGGACTGGCACCACTCCACAGACTGGCCATCTAGAAACATTATTCTAAAGTAAAGAGGACTGTATAGAAGCTCGCTGGAGGTGGGTACATTTTATCTAGAGGGCATTTCGTGGCTTAAAGCTGCTGCTGCTACAAGCTAATGCAGTCCACTTAATTTAAAAAAACAAAAACATTTTCCACACAGGAAAATTGTTGTTTACTTGGCTCTCTAAACAGCTTATCAGGATGACACATTCCTTGTATTGTTAATTACAGTTCATTGACATAATGTAAGGAGGTTCCAAATATTTTAGTTTTTTCTCTAGATTCTGCGAGTCATATATTTTGCCTCCAATCAAATCTCCATTTGGGGGGGCGGGGGGGAGTGTTAGTAACTTTTCTTTTAATTCAAGCTGATGCTGATCTCCGGCCTTGCCTTTTATATGGCAGTCATGTCGGAATGTTAAAATGATAAACCCAGCACAGGGCCGTGGCATGTTCAGTTTATTTAATACAGGTTTTGGGAGTATATTTTTAACGTGATGGATGAGATAAAGCCTCCTGTGTTCAGGTAGGAATGTACTCCTAAATCTGTGCAGATGGATTATTTTATTCTCAGCACTAAGGGGACATGAATATGGATATCCAGCTGCACCAATTGGTTCTAATCAGGAGGGGAAATGCAGAGACACAATGACAAGAAAGACATCGATTTTTGTTCTAACAGCAATCCCTACCACTGGAGCAGCTGACAAGAGACTTGGAGAGAAAGCGAGGATGAGAGAAGTGAAGGCATTTAGATAAATACATTTCAAGGTAAGAATCTTTATTTTATTTCAGGAAAAAGGGATGACAGTGCTTTAGAATGATCAGCTGCAGAAAGTTTGCTGACTAACAAAGCATTAAAACAACAGGTTCGCTACACAGACCATATTGAAATAATGCATTACGCAACGATTTTTATAAGACGAAATACATCCACAGTTGGATCGTGTGTGTATATGCATATTCTTCAACTGATTGATGGGGTAAAGGCTTTTGTGTTCATACATGCAGACATCTTGATATGTGTACGGACATACACAACCCTCTGTGTCTTCACATAAACACACGTTTTATGTAAGAGCTACATTCAGAAGAGGTTCAGCACAGATGGTTCAACTCAGGCGGAGCTTGAAGTCACCTTTGCACCAAGAGTCTGCTTCAACCAGAAGGAATGACAGTAGTTCCAGAAACTGTGCTAAGTTACAGAAGCCTCCTTCCAACTGCTCCACAGCCCAGGATGGCAATATCTCTCAGTGCTACAGCCATTCCCTTGCAGCTCTTGTGATGGTGTGGCCCCACTGAATCTCTTTTACATCACAAAAGCAGCATTCAGGGGTTGCAGGAGGGGCCAGAATCTTGCATATATAAATCTTCCTCATCTCTTCCCACACACGTGTACATAAGATATAAATACAAGAGCATGCGTGCGCGCGCACACACGTATATGTACAATGTATTTGGCTATTTAAATCTAGACTCTAAAGTGGCATTATGACTACAAGTGCACAAAGGCCAGCTCAATTTTCACTTGCAAAGCATACCATAGGACAAGAACATAGTGCATATAAATGAGCAAAACTTAGTTTGTACTGACACACAACACCAAAGCATAACTGGGAACTGGGATAGCATTATGGAACATAAATAAACTACCATTTTAAATCAGGATTTTCTTGTCTGGTTCTGTCAGTTTAACAAGACCAATGTTGTGATGACATAAGAGAGAGGATTAAATATTTTGCCTGCTATGTTACATCCTATTTGTACTTATTTAAGAAATTGTAAGCAATGTTGCCATCTGTAAACTGATAACTAGATTTGATTTAAAACTGCTAAAAATAATCCTTTTAAAGAGTAGTTGTATCTTATATTTAACCCATATGAACAATTACAATCACCTAGTACTACTTAAAATGAGCATTATCTGCTAAGTGGCGCGAAAGGCCAAACTATTGATAGCAATTTACAATAAATCAATCCACTGATCTTGTCACCTATGCAAGAATCTCTGTTCCCATATAACGCTAATTAGCCCAGTGAACTAAATAACAATTGGCAAATAAAACCATTAATTACTCTTAGATGTTATCACACGCTAGGGGAAAGTGCAGAAAGATAACTTATTCTGCTGGCTGCTACACATTTCATCCTACCCTTAAAATGAACAAAGGAGCTAACTGGATTATTCTTATCTTTTTTGCATTTCAAGGTGTAGATAAATGACACTTACATCGTTCTAGAACGCATATAATACATTAAAGCCCTTCCAATCAGTGGAAGAAAAACAAGGGCCTGGAAGATGACATTCCAAGAGATAGCTGCTGAAAGAGAAGTATAAATATTATATGAGTTTGACCGCTATCAAATAACCAAAAGATGAATGAAATGAACAAATGATTATAAATGCCGTAGTACTTCTCAAACAAGACCACATCTCCTCTGCTTAGCAAATACAAGTTTTCACCATCTAAATGCAGCATATAAAAATGAGGCAGCATGATCTTGTGCAATTAACTTAGAGCTGGGAGCACAGCAAATCCTGAGTTCTTATCTTGGCTATGCCACTAACTCACTTTTAGGAAAGTCAATTCACCATTGTGGCTCAGATTCCTCATCTGCAAAATGAGGGTAATAATCCTTTCTGAACTCACAAGGGTGTAGCTGGGTTAATTAGTTAATATTTAAAGGACTGTTCAGATACGTAAAGTCCTATACTAGCATTAAGTACTATTATAAAATGCAGCTACAACTTAAAGATTCCACTCATGAAATAATTTGCATGAGCTAGAAAAATATGCAAAGTCAATCAGAAATATCGTTAGAGGAGTTAAGTTCCGGAACAGCTGTCCAAGGGGAGTAGTGGGGGCAAAAAACCTAACCGGATTCAAGACTGAGCATGATAAGTTTATAGAGGGGATGGTGTGATGAGACTGCCTACAATGGCATGTAGCCAATCTGCAAGGGCTAATAGTAAATGTCTCCAGCAGCCAGTCATGTGACACTAAATGGGGAGGGTTCTGAATTACTACACAGAATTCTTTCCCAAATGGCTGGCTGCTGGGTGTTGCCCACATGCTCAGGGTTTAACTGATCACCATATTTGGGGTGGGGAAGGAACTTTCCCTGAGGTCAGGTTGGCAGAGACCCTGGGGATTATTCACCTTCCTGTGCAACATGGGGCACGGGTCACTTGTTGGTTTAAGCTACTGTAAATGGTGGATTCTCTGTAACTTGAAGTCTTTAAATCATGATTTGAGGACTTCAGTAACTCAGCCAGAGGTTAAGGGTCTATCACAGGACTGGCTGGGTTAGGTTCTGTGACCTGCAATATGCAGAAAGTCAGACTAGATGATCATGATGGTCCCTTCTGGCCATAAAAATCTATGAGTCTACCGGAGGCAGTGTGTTATATATTAGTCACAATGAAAATATACTATGAACATTTCTGAAGAACACATGCAAAAGCAAAGATATTCTACAAGCTCTAAAAGGCTGATACTGAGATTTCATGATAGATCTATTCAGCACTTAATTCTAAATACAAAAAAATATATTATAAATGCAAGGATTAATGGAAGGAATGTTACAATCAAGAAACCAGTACAACTGAGAGAGATATGTGCAAGATGTACATGCAATTGTCTAGAATTCAAAAAGCATTTCCAGTGGCCTACATGAAGTTTGAGATGTTAAGATCTTTTCTATAGCTTGATATAGAGTTTCTTCTTCAGAGGAGGAATCTTTACTGGCATGCATTGCATGAAGGCACTCACCAAATAACCTGCTCATAGCAAAGACAGTATGCTGCTTGTACATGTATCCTCATTTTAGAGGAAAATTAGACCTGACCCAGAATTTTACTCCCAATGTTGCACTGAATTTTTGCTCATCTGTAACAAAAACCTTTCAAAGCCTCTTTCTTTAGTCCAAACAGAAACATTATGGGCCACATCCTCAGCTGGAGAAAGGGAGCCTCCAGAGATTACAATGAATCTATGCCATTTAACACTAGCTGAGGATCTGGCCCTACATTTTTTCAATGTACTGCCTTTGTTTAGAGCTCGTAGATTTAACTATTTTGGTTCCTGCCACCTATCTATTTGACCAAGAGTGAGTTAATTAAGGTATTCCGAGCATACTGGCACATTCAGATAATTTCTGATGTTCACTAAAACAATATGCTTTCTGCAGCTGAGTAAATATTTTTTTCAGGGAGCCCAACATGTGAATTGTATTTTGCTCCAGATGTACCTCACTTCTATGTAAATTTGCAGCGTGGCTTTGATATGCATCCTATCCTCTTAACGCACTATAATTGCTGAGTTTCTGTTGAGGTATATGTACTCCGCCCTGTGGGTCCTGCGCTCTTCCGGCCCGGCCGGTGGTGCAGCTGGGGGAAGATGAGCCGGAGGGGTGGGGAGGAGACGGGGCCTGCTCTGCCCCTGAGTCCTGCTACCTTCCCTTGGGTCAGTCCGTGGTCCGCTCCCTGCCTCCCCAGCTGGGTCCTCTGCCTCCGGTGTTGTGGCAGCACCGTGGGAACTCCAAGCTTCTGCAGATTGCAGGCTGCAAACTGCAGACTGCCAACTCCAAACTGCCAACTCCAATCTGCAGGTTTTCAAACTGCAAACTCCAATCTGTAAACTGTAAACTCCAACCTCTACTCTCCAAACTCCACACCTCCTTACTCCAAACTCCACACTGTCTGCCTGCACCCCTGCAGGCTTTTAAGTGTTTGGGGCGGGGCTCCTTAATTGGCCCCAGGTGTCCTAATTGCCTAAACTGCCCCAGGTGGTCTAATTAGTTAAGCAGCCCCAGGTGGCCTAATTGCATAAGCAGCCCCAGCTGAATTACCCTGGGAATAGGGCTTTGTTGAGCCTGGGGCTAATATATATGCCTTCTAGTACTTTTGCATAGCCGTCTGGCCTGACCCCGTCACAGGATATTGAAGTGCAGAATGCAGAAGCAATTTGACAACGTAATACAGAAAGTCCATGGTAGACAGTAAAGCTGGGAAAAGCTGAAGGCAGTAAATAAGAAAAGTAGTTGTGAAGTCAGTGAGAAATGATTGCAGGATAAGATTCCCAGCTTTAATATCTGGGTACAGACAGAAGTTCTAAAGAGCAGCATGAAAGAAAACAGTTTATTATGTTTCTTTGGCAAACAAGAGTTCATAATTACCAATTATGAGCAGTTTTTTTGCAGTAATGGCCTTCTCCAGAGATATGCAAATTATCTGGATTCCCTGGGGTGGCAGAAAAGCCACTCTCAGACCTGGGTACAATAAAAAGTTAGGTTGACCAGTGGTGGACCGATGGGGGGATGGGAGGGGGCCAGGCCCCCAGGCACTGGACGGGGGGCGTGGGGGGAAGCCAGCCAGGCCCTTCACGACATGCAGGGGTTGGAGGGCTCAGGAGGCTTTAAGAGGTAGCTGGATGGACCCTGGGGCAGGTGGGGGGTGGAGAGCTGTGGGTGACCAGGAGGACGAACTCCCCCCTGCTACCCCGTGGCCGGGGGGCGAGTCTGCCCCGCTCGAAAGGGGGAACTGGCACCGGATCTGATTGGGCTGCAGGGCTGGAGTGGGAGAGGCGGACGCCACCCAGTGGTTAAGTACGAAGGGGGTGGCAGCAGCAGAGCCTGGCCAGAACTGGGACAGCCACCGCCAAGAGTGCCAGAAAGTACCCAGGGCACAGGGGGAGGAAAATTGCGTGTCTCCCCGCAGGTACAGACTCCCCCTCCCTGGGGTAGCTAAAGGGTGGCGCCATCTGGTGGAGCTGGAGACATCTCTTGCATGGTGGGCACGTGAGGCCTGCTGGGGGCGGGTGCAAATGCAAGCATTGGCCCCCTGCGCGCCGGAGACCCATGTACACCACTGAGGTCAACTCAGCTACATCACTCAGGGGTGTGAAAAGTCTACACCTCTGAGCAATGTACTTAAGCTGACCTAACCCCCAGGTAGACCGTACTAGGTCAACCTAGCTATGGCCTCTCGGGGAGGTGGATTACCTGTGCCAATGGGAGGACCCCATCCATCGGCATAGGTAGTGTCTATGTTGAAGCAATATGGTGGCACAGCCCTAAGTAATTCAGCTATTACGTTTTGTGCCTCACAATAATGCCTTTTGATTAAACAAGTATTACAGTAAATAATAGTAGGACAAGAGTGGGGTATCTAGGTTTTAGGGCCTGTGATCTGTACTTCTGACGCCCACATATACTGAGTCCAGTCCTTGAGTCTTTACTGAGTGAGGACTGATAGTGGGACAGCAATATTTAGGGACATATTTTAGTGAGCTCCTAATTTGGATCACACAGATCAAACTGGAGAATATCTTCGGATAATATTCAATAAGATATTAATGAAGACATGCATTGCCATGGTGCACACTAACTGGGGGACTAAAGGCAGCCTCGGCAAAGAGGCCAAGGACTGAACAACATGAAGGCTGAAAAACAATCTAGCCGCTAAATAGACTCATTTAGCAATTCAGGGTTGAAGCACATTGAAGGATTTTTGTGGGGAAATTTGCACTGTCACTGCCCATGCTATGCCTAGCTTGTGGAGAAACTAAAGAGAAAATGTCAACCCAGGAGCCAATTCAGGAAATCACTTAAAAGCATATGCTGAAGTCCACTGAAGTTAAAACACATAATTAAATTCACATTTATTTTTTTTTAGGAAAAAAACCTCATCATTAAATTCAGTAGACATAACACAAAATACTTTCCTCTACTCTATATATATAGCAGCCTGAATATCAGGTTAAAATAAAACCACTGTACTTTGATGTTTTAATAACTAGATAACATTGTGCCAGCTAGAATGGAAGTGTCTCTTCTCCTCATGTTAATATATTTATTGCTGTCCAATGCCTTCAGTGGAACTATGTCAATTTACATCAGATGAGAAACTGGCCCTTTATGTTTTGGCACTCTAGAGGTCAGTATGTTCACTGCCTTTACACAATTACTATAGTATTCTTTGCTTAATATTCCTGGATATGAACAAGTTTTCCTTCAAAATATGGTACACATCCATAAAGAGTAATTAGGTTCCAGTCAGAAAATACTAGCACATTGAAATAAACTATCTTCAGGTTATAGAGGATCTCTCTACCTGGCAAAATTAATCTATTCTAAGGAGAGGCTTAGGACAGTTGCAGTTCAGGAATAAAGGGCTTGCAGAGTGAGGCATTCAAAACGGCAAAGGTATAAAAAGCTAAGAGGCCGATAGAGTAGTTTGAGCGTAAGGGAAGGCAGAGAAGGCCACAGATGGAAGGATGAAGTAAAAGTAAAAAGGGGAGGGGAGTAAAGAACTGTTAGAGAGAGGAGTGCACAGAAATTGGAACACACATAATAGAGACAGGAGAAAAAGAGCAAAGCCAGGGAGAGTGTAAATGGCAGTGGAAACAGAAATGGAGATGGACATGGTGCATTTTATTTTAATAATGGATAATTTTCAACCAGCTCTACGCTTGGCCACAAATCCCGGATGGACATGGCTTCTCAAGCTCTTACTTTTGACCAAATAAATTAGAAAAAGAAAATGAAATGTTTCACTCATTCTTCCAAGACTCACATACAAGAACATGAATCACTCATAAAACACGAATAAAAAAGAAGAATCACAGGAGAATTCTTGCATGGATGAAAATGAAAACTAAAATCACATCAAATGTGTTGGTCCAGTCATTTTCAGTGAACCACAACTGTTATTTCACATGCCAGTTGGGAACATAAGGGGATTTTATTAACACATAATTTCTGCATTTACCTCATACTTCTGAGTTAAAATAAATTAGAAACAGATTTAAAGGCCCAGTTACATAGCCTGAAGTAAATAAATGTATTCCAATGTATGTGCTTCCCAAGGAGGATTAAATTCAATAATAATTGTTTCATTTGCTCACAACAGAGAACTCTCATTCTTTAAAAAGAATGAAAGAACAACACAATTCTCACTTAACATTCAAATAGTAAGAGTGCAGTCACTATACTATCGATTATCTGCTTAGGCTTCGAAAATAGATGGGCTACAGGGTCTACAGCTGGAAAGTTTTAATCTGTGTTAAATCAATTTAATCCAAAATTGTATTTTGGTAAACATTACCCATAGTGCACCCAGCACTTTGTTCAGTAAAGTTGATTCCTCTAAGGAATTCAGTTAGACTACTCACATGCTTACTGATCAGCATGTGTTTAGGTACAGTGTTGAACTGGAGCTGAAAATACAATTGAAGGACCCAGACTGGACAAGTCAGCAGTGGGACAGAATGCATAATTCACCCACCACGCCAAATAGAGACAGTGCAGAGCACAGCTGTTGGGAAGCAGAATTTCTGTTCCAGAATAAATTCTGACATTTTAAAATTTGTTTTTGTTCCAAATTGGAATGAAAACTCAGAACTCCCAAAATTTCAGTGGGACAGAAATTCTGAACTTGTATTAGTTAGAAAACACTGACATGTTTCATTTGATAATGTCAAAACAATATAATGTGATTTATGCTACTATATAATATATATTTAAATAAATTTAATAACATTAAATATTAAAATAATATTTCAATAAAGTCAAAAAAATTAAATTAAAAAGTTCAAACAAAATGTTTTTACCATACCAAAACAAAATTCTTCAACAGTATTGAAACAAAATGAGAAAATTAGACCTATTAACTTTTTACTGTCAAACATGTCACAGAAATCAGTATGTTCTCATGAAATGTTTTTTTCGATGAAACTGAACATTCTGACAGAAAACTATTCTATTTTTTTTCCCACCAGCTCTAGTGCAGAGCCATTCCAGCACAAAGAAAGCACTGCTTTAGCGCTGTCTATGGACTGGTGCGGAAGGGGCAAAGAAGTGTAGTGCTTTGCTGAATATGGATGGACTTCTATGTGCTTAGGGTTAAGCACATGACTAAGTGCTTTTCTGAATCAGGGCTTGAGAAATTAACTTACTCTGTGAAACATTTTGTATTAGCAGACAAAAACACTGTTAAGGTTTCTAATTAAAATTAAAGTTGTAACTTATGTATAGCAAGGGACATTACAATTAAACCTGCCCACCACCCACTGAAAAGGAAAACTCATACATGAAAAAAAAATACTACTTTAGAGATGTTAATGGCTCCTAAAGGCCACCTCCCAGAGCTTTGTAGCTTTCCTCCCTGAAGTGAACTTTCCTCCCTGAAGTGAAGCTAGAAATGAACTTCTGATTTTAAAAAAAGCTGAAATTAGCCTTCACATTTGAAGGCCCCCATATTTGGGGGCTGAGGAAGAGCAGATGTGGTCACAGGCTTTGTTGGGTCCAAAGGACAGCTCCGTAAACATCAGATTATATCTGTGTTTGTAACCAACAGAGGGATTAAAATCTGTTCCATTTTACGCCCCATGCAACTCCATTTCATGCAATGAAAACTTGGGACAGAATCTGGCCTGCAGTTTGGACACATTTCTGCTGTTTGTTTTCCCAGTGGGGAGAGAAAGAAGGAAAGATTCACCTGACAGTTGCTATACTTAGTGTGATCCTGGAAGGCATTCAAATACCTTGGAGATTAGTGTCACAAACAATAATTTCATCTGCAAAGCAGGTTACTCTACATGAACTATATTTTCTCCCCATCCAAAATTTCAAAAGGATTTTTAGTAAGCAGACACACTGCATACCCATAGTTACCTTATTAACTGGAAACAATCATTGTAATTTATACGGTTAAGTAGTGTTAAACAATAAACTATAGGATACCTAGAGTATCAACCAGGCCAATAGTATGCAGCTGTGAATTTACAGCATGGGCCAAAGCTTATTAAAGTTAATAAAAAGACACACATTGATGTCCATGGTCTTTGGTTCAGGACCCTGAGGGTATGTCTACACAGCAATTAGACACCCATGGCTAGCCTATGCTAGCTGACTTGAGCTCATGGGAATCAGGATTGGTCTACACTACTGCCGGCGGTCGACAGGAGATATAAAAGCTACATTATATAGCTTGCGTATCTCCCGTTGACATACTTACATTGACATATCTCGGCTTCCACATGGCACTGCAGCAACGAGAGACACCATCATGTTGACGCAGCCTTACTTCTTTCAGTGAGGGTGGACTGATGGAGTCGACTGGAGAACCCATCTCCCATCGATTGAGTGGGTCTACATGACAGAGGGTCATGTTTCAGGTGAGGGTCTGTTTCAGTGCTGTGTAGACTTCCAGCCACAGGTTCCTTCTAGGACCTATTGAGATAGGGAGGTCTCAAGGCCTGAGCTCCAGCCCAAACCTGGAAGTCTACACAGCAAGGAAACAGACTTGCCGCCCAAGCCCCATAAACCTGAATTAGCTGGTATGAGCCAGCCACAAGTTTTTCTTTGCTATTTAGACATACCCTTGGAGGAGAGATAACTGACTATTAAGGGCACCCTTACTCTCATTGAGTAAAATCTTATCTACTAAAGTCCCACTGAAGTCATTGTGCCAGAGTGAGGTACTACCAAATATGTGCAAGGATATTGTAGTATGGCCCTGAATAAATAATGAACTGTGTAAATAACAGTCTTTTAAAAATAGTCCTACTAGTCATATATCTGTGACAGATGTATTACAGAATATAAAATAAATAACATTCTTAACAGTTTTAGCTTATATATTATGACTAACATCCTGGAAGATACTGTTAAAAAAATAAAAGATGAGATACAATGCTTGATTCGTCTCTCACTTTCACTCATATAACTCAAGAGTAACTACATTTAAGGTAATGGAAATACAGTGGTGTAAAGCTATTTTATGAGAGAAGAATTCAGTCCATTTTTGTGTGGTTAGTATGAAATATCTACCCAGATTTGTAGCTGGAATGCAGAATTTCCCTACTTTTGCTATTTTAAGGTACGTCTCTAAAATTAACGGCAACTGATATTTTGTTTTTCAGTGGTAGCTTTCTTAATGGAAAAAAATAAACAAAGGTATTACAGAAAGAATGAGCAGAATTACAATAATGTATTTTAAATTAAAAACACAATAATGTAATTTAAAATA